>CM057845.1:185266583-185284637 GCA_030068395.1 Apalone spinifera
AAACTCCCTGTTAGCAGTGCCTGTTCGCAGCTCCCTGGGTCGCTGAGTCACAGCTGACACCCTTTAAATCACCCTTAAATCACTACCAGCCACTAAAGCCTGACACCCTTTAAATCACTACCAGAGTGCCATGCAGTGCGCTCTGGGCGGCACTGAGAGCTGCCTTGGGAAGGCATAGTACTCTCCCGGCAGCACAAAGGACTGCCTAGTCCCAGCTCCTCCCGTTCTACTCAAGACTCCGCCCCTTCTTGTCAAGGCCCCGCTACTTCCGGGGTGTGTGGAGTGCATACCCTCACCCTGCCTTTCTCGGAAGCCCAGCAAGGCTATCAGCCCCACTACATAGAAATTACCTCTTTAATCCAATCTTTCTAGAGCACTGTGTGGACCAGATTGCCCCTATATCTTCTGGTACTATCCAAACATAAAAAGTGGAGTATCCTCTGGAGTATCTCTACAGTATTGTCCTAGAGTATCTCTACAGTCTAAACAAGCCTTTTCCCAATGTTCAGGTTGCAAACTTAAACAATTTCTTCAAATTAATGTCCGAAAACAATCCAACTCTAGTCTGTTATGACTAATATTTCTTTAATACATTCCTGTAGAGAGTTTCCTGATAAGCTGTGCGCTTGTGCAGCAACTCAGGAGAGATTCTAATGCCGCCCAGCTGATTAACAAAACATCAACCCAAAGTTTTTTTGTTCCTATTGGTTGTGCACATCTGCACCTGCCTTGTTACCCATAAAAAAATTATTCTGAATATAGATGGGGGAAAAAATCTGCACATGAATGGGAAAGATTAGAGGGAACATGTAGGCCTTGCTAAAATTAGTGCCTTCATATTATTATTACATCAATGGCCTCTAGCAGTTTAGAGAATGTGGTGTATAGTACCTGTGCTAACGCTGAAATTAAGAAACAGCTACTAAAAGCTGCAAAAGAGATCCGGAAGTTTAGATTGATTGGGAGTTGTTATAGTTTAAGCTTTTGTAAACAAGTCAGTGGGTTATATGATCTTTAATGTAATCCACTAGGGAGGCATTTTCTGCAGACTGTCATGCCTTAGGACATTGATTTTGCAGATCCTGCACATACTTGGGAATGGCTGTAAACCATGCCTGTATAGATAGGGAAGCATGACAAGCGGTTTCTGTGGCTGTACATTTTGAATTGGCATTCAGAAAAATTAGATCAATGGGTATTCAAACGCAGCAAGAGCTTAAAACTTAAATAAATTCATACACATAGCAATTATGGATGTGTCAATGGAAAATACTGTAAATATTATTCCTGCTCTTAGATGTGTTGTGATATCTTAATAAGGACAGAATCTTAAAATATCCTAATTATGTCTTCAAAATAGTTTCATGACTATTCTCACCCAGCTGCATTTATTTTTTTTTACATTGAATAAGTTTAGATTTTAGCAAATGCTAGCCTAACCATTTTGGTCCTCATGTTTGGCTTTAATTTCATATATGGAATGAGCAGAAGAGAGTCACAAACCATGTTGAATAGCTCTTTGAAAGAACCAGAATTGTTTACATATAGAATGTAGTCCTATAGAATGGTGTTGTCTCCTATAACCTAATGCTATTAGGTAAAACTGCCTTTGCTGTTTTAACTGGAATATATTCATCCTATCTGGAGTTGCAGTTTATTTCCAAGAACTGATAGTTCAAGAGATAAGAAAAAGGATGTTTCCCTCTTCACAGTCAGGGATTACTTGTACAAAGCCAATCAAGCTTGCTTTGTTTTACCTTATTCTGTTCTGTCATTTGCTGAATTGCTATGGTCCATTTTTTAAATGTTTCTTGGGCAATTTGCACTTATACAAATTGTAAGCATAAATTGCTTAGATTGATGCTCAAGGAACAGAAAGAAGCACCATTATAGGGCTTTTTCCTTGCTCATGGGTAATTCCCATTGATGATAATGGAACCATCGTAAAGGACAAATTGGTTCTCTAATTCTATAATAAACAAATGAATTGAATTTGTACAAAAAATATAAAATAAAACACTATCCCCAGTGATACTCTCCTGTAGTTTTAACTAATTGGCCAGTCCCTTCCACCTACCTATGCAAAAGAAAGTTGAAGTATTAGATTAAAAACTATGTTGCAAACTGGGTCACTTAGTGAATAATAGAAACAATCCTCTTGTCCCCTAGGGGGACTGCACAGGATTTATGAGTTATGAAACCTGCTTTACTTGGATATTTTTCACAATCTACCCAGCGACACTCTTTATCCTCTCTGTGTAATCTGGAATCCTTTTATCTTTGTACATCTCTCCGGTTGCAATGGGAATAAAAACACTCAGCAGCACAAAGTCAGATTTCAAAGTTGAGCCACACAAAGTATAGCCTAAAGTAACTTCACCTCTGTTGTGCTTATGACTGGATGAAACACTGTCATCCAAGCAGCACTAATATGGCCACCCAGCTTAAATCATATATCATGCTGCCCCACTCATTTGAAAGTTCATAGCACTGAGCGTGCACAAGGACATGTCATTTGAGGACTTAAATTAAATGAAACGGGGGAAAGCAGCAGCAGCTTAATTCTATTAATCCCATAGCAAACTGCACCTCCTTGAACCAGTAAGATATCCTACACAGAGAGAGAGATATTTATCCCTATTTTAAATCAGAACCCTCGTAAAGGACAAATCCTGAAACTGTCCTAGCTTCAACCTTTTCCCCACTTCTGGGTCTGTGCTGGCTTTATTCAGCCTCCCCCCACTCCAAATGAGAGAGTCACACAACTCCCTGTGGGAAAGAGAGTCCTGCCCCTTACAGCCACTGGTTTAGCCCATAGCTGAACATATTTCAATATCTTTTGTAGAATTGAAGTACCATCGTTAGGGATCTGACTGTGCACACTTACTCTTGGAGGATTGTACCTTATTCTGTGAGGCTATGTCTATACTGCAGAACCATTTCGGGATACCAGAAGTATCCCGAAATATCTATTCCACATCTTTTGAGCAAGCCCATTATTTTAAAATATAATGGGCTCACTATTCCAATGTCCCTGTAAACCTTGTTCCATAGGCTATGTCTACATAGCAGTGTTATTTCAGAATTACTGACGTTATTCCAAAATAACATAATCTACATTTACACGCAAGCAGTTATTTAGATATAACGTCTAAATAATGTTGAGCTGGAGGACTGCTTACTCCTACTCCTGTAACCCTCATTGTACAAGGAGTAAGGGAATTTAGGGGAAGAGTGCTCTATCTCGAAATAACTGCTGTGTAGACAGCACCAAAAGTTGGAATAAGCTATTTTGATTTAAGCTATGCAATTAGGATAGCTCAAATTGCGTGGCTTATTTCAAGTTTAGCCCTGCTGGGTAGATGTGCCCACAAAGATTAAGGGACATTTTGGAATAGTACTCTATTTTGAAATTTGGTACTGTGTAGACAGTGCCAAATTTTGAAATAAGCTATTTAGAAATTAACTCGAAATAAGCTACGCAATTTGCATAGCTCAAATTGCACAGCTTATTTTGAGATAAGGGTGCAGTGTAGACCCACCCTGAATGAACCCATCGAACCAGGCCAATATGTCTGAAACATGTAGATAAACTTCAGTTGGATAAACTTCAATTGTTGGATGGGAGGTTAGGGTTGGGTAGCCCATCCCAGTTCTTACCAGTGTAGACTGGGGTGGGGGTGAGAAAATGCAGGGGGGAGCAGAAATAGCATGGTGTTTTTCTCCAATTCAAGCACTGAAAAGACTTAAGATAGTTTTAAGCAAGATGAGGATAAACAGTACTGCAATGCTTCTAGTACTCAGCAAGACTTTAATACCAAAAAGCAACCCATAGCACATGCATACCCCTTTTGGAGCACCTCTGATTCCCCCAATGTGGTACACTCCTTGTTTCCCCCTGGATAGTGACTCTGGCCAGATCTACCCTATAAACTTGCATTGGTATAAAACTAGGTTGCTCAGGGGATTGAAAAATCTATGCCCATGAGCAATCCAGTTATACTAACCGAACCTCTGGTGTAGACAGAGTTTCTCCTGTTGACATAGCTACACCCTATTGGCATAGTAGCGTCTTCACTGCAGCACTAAGACATTTCAAGTGGAGATCTGCCCTCTGTGTCCCCCCTTTACAAAACAATAGGCCCTGGGTTCTTTGTGGTTCTCCGGCTGATGATAGGTTCAGCTCCTAGCTTGCTTGCTGTTTCCTTAGAGCAAAACTCAATTTTCAATGTGTTGTGCTTCCACCTAGTGGAGAAGTCAGTATATTAATATACAGCCCCTGTAACCTCAAGAACATTTTGAATTAAAAGGAACCAGGAACTAACCAATTTTAAAAAGGAACAGAACACTTTTAGGGGATACGGTTGGGTTAAATTAAAAGGAGGAGCAAAAATAGATATTGTGGCAAAAGGGAAAAAGCAAGGTAAATCAAGGGGAACAGCCAAATGAATAACACACAACACGCAGACCCTCCTTCAGATATAAACATCCTCTCTAGGCATTACATTTACTCAAATTTCACAGACTGTAAATGCAAAGGACATGGACAGCCAAAGAGATGATCTGCAGCCATCATGTGTCATTCAATCTGACTGAAGAAAGTGAGATTTGTACAATTAGATAGCCAAAGAGCCATTGCAGACCTGATCATTGTTTGTGTACCAGTGAGGTGCTAACACTACCAACACTATTTTTTGCTAGCTATACCCCCACTGGCCTGGCCTGTTCTCAGCCTGGAGTCCTTTGGAATGAAAACAGTAGTTACTGTTAATAGTCCCCACTGTGAGGCTGGCGGAAGAGATCCATGGGCTTCTATAACCCTGGCCTGTCCCTGATTTACAGAGGGAGGGAAGCACTGTGGCAGATAATCCTCTCCTTCTGGATATGGAGTCGGGAAACACTGTTTACCACATCTGGGCTAAGCTCATGGATGATGATTGTTTAGGTGGGGGTGGGCTTTACTCTAACCAGTATCTTCTCTAATGGAGCTGTTTGGGGGACACCTGATGGATGTGTGCTTCTGTCAGCTGGGCCCCTCTAACTGACAGGCAAAATGGAGTACAGTCTTCTGTTCTGTAGGGAGCAACCTGCATCATCTTCTGCCACTGGAAGCTGATCCCTGCAACCAATGCCTTTCCCCCAGACACTATCATCCACCTCAGAGCATGTGTCTGTTGGTTCCAGCTGTGAGCAGGCTATTCAGGGCCTGCAGGTGATTATCCTGGTACATCAATCAAGCCCCTGTACTGAGAAATGTGACTCCCTTTCTCAGAGGATTTCAATATTCTGACATTTGGTTTTGCTCTGATTTGGAACAAAGACAAAAAATATCAAAATTCTCTATGAAAAGGCAGTTTCAAGGGCAGATAGTATGGAGGCAGTCCACCAAGGGTGCTCATTGGCACCACAGAGCCTGGAAGCCTAGGCTACTGAGGAGCCACATGCCCAGGAACATGGTTCCCACCTCCCCCCAGAACTTGGGAGCCACAGCTAGGAACCCCTAGAGTCCTGCTCTGCAGCAATGCATGAAATGAACTGTGTAGGACCCAAAGAGCCAGGAGGCTTAGAACCCTGTGATCCACAGCTCCCAGACTCACCGCATCAGCCCTCCAGGGAGCCTGCTTGGCAACCAGACAGGTGAGGGCTGGCAGAAAATCAGGCAGATTTTGAAATCCATTTTGGTTTCTATGACAATTTAGTCAAAATCAACCCATTTTTGTGAAACTTAAATTTCAACATGTCAGCATCCTCAGATGGAATAATGCTCCCCTAGAAAGTTTAACCAGCTCTGCTCCAGGCTTACTAACTATTTCTCCAATTCTCTGTTCTTTAGTTGAGACTTCAAACAGTTTGTTTCCCAGCTCAGTGCTGCTACCAGTTTGTGGGAACTGCTTCCGTGAAGTCCCCAAAGTTACCAGAGGGCAGCATCGCCATGTATTAATATAGCAGAGTATTTGTACATGTGCTGCACGTTTTCAGTTAAAATATAAAGCTGGCCCCCTCAAAAGCAATAACAATAAGACATAGCTGTTGTTCTGAAAAGCACCTGAAAGTGCTATTCTCAAATCTCTTCTGTTATCTCTTCTGTTTTAGTGATGCAATTAGAACTGGGTATAATAGAATACAGTATTCCACAATTAGGAATTCAAAGCTGTAAAGTGCTGAGCAGCTCTGAGAAAATGCTGAGCACCTTCTACTCATATTGACCCTAAATCAGTTTGAAAGATTCACTTCCTGGGCCTCATTAATTTTTTATAATGAATTATTAAGGGCTAATATGAGTAGACTGCAGCCTACAAGTACATTTCTGGCACAAGGCAGCCATTAAGAGTTAACTCTAATGAAAAGTCTGCTTTAGCAGAATTTCCTGCTCCCTTGTGCCACCTGGTGGAACAGGCTGAAAACCCTGTACTAAAGGAGATTATGCAGCCAATTTAAGATACTGCAACTTTTAACAAGACAACAGCATGCACTGTGCCCCAGGAGCACTGTTTTTATCTATTTTTTTCTTATTCAATAGGCTGCTTTATCTTCTAAGCATAGCAAAGATAACTGACAGTAACCCCACCAAGAAAGCCACTGAAGATTTTTTGTCATAGAACAGGATGACAAACACATTGAAACCTACACTAAAGACTCTTTCTAGTACAAACCCCAAAAGGCCAGTTATAGTAACTAGCCATTTAAAGTACCCAGTAGGGCTCCATTACAATTTTTGACCTTTCAATGAAAGAATAACTTATATATCAAGCAAGTGATTTTTGCTAGTCACCTGGGTGACTGTTTAAAGCAATTTCACTGTATAATCTCACAAATGCAATGTTCTTCTTTATGTCTTTGTCTTCTATGAAATTGAACTATGGTTCATTTTGGAGAAGGGGATTACCCAACTTGAGGGGATGAAGTTTAGTAGTCACCAAATCTAATACAGTTAAATTTTCTTGTAAGTAAGCCCGAAAGCATCATTAGATAATAATTTGGCATAAACTAAAAGCAAGTAAGAAATATAAGGAATAGCATAACGTTCCTTATTTTCAAAATTCAGCAAATATCATATTTGGCTGTAAATACAAAATATTTCTTCCCTCCCTTTATTTAGCATGATTGGAGTTCAGTATCTACATTCCTTTCCTTATTTTTGCAATATGTTTTATTTTTTCTTGGAACCATAGAAAGGTAGGGCTGAAAGAGACCTCAATCTATTATCAAGCCCCTGCATTGTGGTAGGATGAAGTAAACTTAGACCATCCCTGACAAGTGTTTATCTAATCTGTTCCTAAAAACCTTCAGACACAGAGATTCCACAGCCTCCTTTGGAACTCTATTTCAGCACTTAATTAACATTATAGTTAGAAAAGTTTTTCCTAATATCTAACCTAAGTCTCGATGGCTGCAGATTAAGCCTGTTTCTTCTGGTCCTACCTTCAGCGAACACAGAGAATAGTTGATCCCTGTCCTCTTTATAACAGTCCTTAACATATTGATATCAGGTCACCTCTAAGTCTTCTTTTCTCAAGACTATGACGTTCAGTTTTTTTAACCTTTTCTCACAGGTCAAGCTTTCTAAACTTGTTATTGTTTTTGTTGCTCTACCTCTTTTCTAAAGTGTGGCACCCGGAACTAGATACAATACTTCAGCTGAGGCCTCACCAGTGCCAAATAGAGCAGGATAGTTACCTCCTGGGTCTTACATATGGCACTCTTCTTAATATACCTGAGATGGGTGTACCAGGCCTTTGTGGCCCCATGCTGGAGACCTTGTGGTCTTACTACACCTCACCAAGAACTGGAGGCATGAAGGTGAGTCCTCCAAGCCTACCTAGAAAGGCAGCACAGAATCAGCCAGCACAGATCAGCACAGATCAACACAGCACAGATCAACAGGCCAGATAAAAGGTGTTGAAGAGCCTTAGCAGAGACCAAAGGAGGGAAGAAGGGTGCTCTGGCCAATAGTGCTTGACAATTAGCCAGAATTTATTGCTGGTTGACCTTACATAGTTGGAACTGTGGAGAGAGAAGAACTTAAGAACTCTGAGCTAAGGGGTGAAGATGGGGAAGAGGCCCAGAGAAGCAACAACAACAAATTGAAGTGAGTGGGTATGTGGCTGTTGTATATAGGATCCCTGAGTTGGAACTAGGAGTAATGAATAGGCCTGGTTTCCACCACCAGCAAAATGGCCTAACCCGCAAGAAGGTTTGGAAGTCTGTTTAGAAGTCTGAGCGAAAGGCTAAAATTAAATGACCTAGAGCAGGAGTGGGGAACCTTTTTTGGACTGGAAGGACCACTGACCCACAAAAAAATCAGTAAGGGGCCACACACAAGTGAGAAGAAAAAAAACCTCACTAATGTGGCCCCCAACTGAGAAGGAGAAAGTCACTCCCCACATTCCTTTCCCACACCAAAGCTCAGGGGACCCAGCCTACTAGAAAGTTATGTGCTCCAGCTCCATGGTGGGGTGATGGAGGGGGGCTGGAGACCCAAGCTTGTGAGTCCCTGAGCCTTTGGGGGACAGATCCAGGCAAGCCTGGGGCCACATCTGGCCCTCGGGCCTGAGGTGCCTCACTCCTGGCCTAGAGGTAAGGTGAAAGACCATAATGAGGGCAGACAAATGATTTTGCTGGACTTTTGCTATCCCAGAAAGGATTTGTTTTGATTGTGTGACCAGGCTGGAGGACTGAAGAATTGCCAGGAAAGTTGACAGCTTACAGAGCGTTTCAAAGGTAGGGAAAGGACAGCAGTACCACATGCAGCAACAGGAGGTGTTCAAGAGATGAGCACAACACCCCAGAATTTTAGCCTTCTTTGTAACTGCTTCTCATTGTTGACCCATTCAATTGATGATCTCTAGTTAGGAGTCCCACTTTGTCAGTTATTCCCCATTTTGTAATTTTGGGGGGGGGTTCCAAATTTATCTTTTGAATTTTATCTTGTTGGTTTCAAGTGAGTTTTCCCAACTGTCAAGGTCTCTTTAAACTGTTCCAGGTGAAAAGATAAGAAACAGTGATAAAATAATGGAGATGACAGAAGCTGCAGTATGTCTAGCCCTGGAAGGCCTGGTAATCATTTTAATCTGTTAGGGTCAGATTGTGTGCAGCCCATGTGAGTGTTGGCAAGGAGGGAAAGAGTGAAAGCAACACACACATACACTCACCCTCTCTCTACTCAAGCTCAGTCATAGTTGCCGCCTTGGAGCTCACTCAAATATAAGGGTCCTGATCCCTGGTTATTGAAGTCAATTGGATCCTTTCCATTCTATCAGCCGCACATCTGGCCTCAAGAGTCCATACATCTGTGATTTCAAGGCTTGGCAACAGCAATTCATAGCTAGGAAAAAAGTCACACTCTCAAAAAAAGTCCAAACCGTATGAAATACAGCAGCCCTGCCACACTACAGGCTGCCATGAACACGTTCCGCTTACTGGACTGGTTCATCCTTAAATATAAATGTCGTGCAGCTCAGAGTCTATTCAAAGCAGAATTGGCCCTTGCTACATGACAGTCCACCTCTTCCGTCATGAATAAACTTCTCTAGTAGCTACATTGTACTGAAACAAGTAGACAAGGTGAGGCCCAGGATGGCAGGAGACAAAACTGTCTGAGAAGTTGGACCTAGAGTATACTCCCACAAGAGATGAGAAATAACTCTGGGCCTCACCATGTTTTGAACTAAAAGTAGAATTGACATCTTCAAATTAGGGTACTTCTACATCGCAACATTATATCTAAATAACTAGCATTATTTCAAGATAACTTAGTCAACGTCTACATATCAGGAAGTTATTTTGAAATAATGTCGAAATACTGTCAAGCTGGAGGATTTCTTACTCCTGTAACCCTCAATGTACGAGACTAAGGGAAGTTGGAGGAAGAGTGCTCTATTTTGAAGTAAGTGCTGTGTAGACGCTCCCAATTTCAAAATAAGCTATTTTGAAATAAGCTACACAATGCAGGGGACGCAAAGAAAGCATTGAGTACTTCAGCTTTTTCCCATCTGTCACTAGGTTACCTCTTTCATCCAATAAGGGTCCCACACCCTCTCTGATCACCCTCTTATTGCTAACATACCTGTAGAAACCTTTCTTGTTACCCTTCAGATCCCTTGTTACTGCAATTCCAATTGCGCTTTCGCCTTCCTGATAACTCCCCTGCATTCTCAAGCAATATATTTATACTCCTCCCTAGTCATCTGTCCAAGTTTCCACTTCTTGTAAGCTTCCTTTTTGTATTTAAGCTCACCAAGGATGTCCCCAGTAAGCCAATCTGGTTGCCTACCATATTTGCTTTTCTTGCTGCACATCGAGATGGTTTCTTCCTGTGCCTTCAATAAGGCTTCTTTAAAATACTGCCAGCTCTCCTGGACTCCTTTCCCCTCCATGTAAGTATCCCAGGGAATCCTGCCCATCAGTTCTCTGAGGGATTCAAAGTCTGCTTTTCTGAAATCCAGGGTATGTATTTTGCTACTCTCCTTTCTTCCTTTGGTCAGGATCTTGAAATCTATCATCTTGTGATCACTGCTTCCCAGGTTGTCACCCACCTCTACTTCCCCTACTAGCTCCTCCGGGTATGTCTACACTAGCCCCCTAGTTCGAACTCCTCATGGAATGAGGTGTAACAGTTAATCCAAACTAAGGACTTAGTTTGGATTAACTTCTGACTGCCACGTGTAGCTGCGGGCAGTCAGTTTGAACTAAGGGGATTTAAAAATGGCGCCCGCCCGGGAACATGCAAATAAAGCCCGGGATATTTAAATTCCGGGCTTCATTTGCAAGTTCGAATGCCTACATTAGCCACCCTAGTTCGAAATAGGGGGCTAGTGTAGACATACCCTCCCTGTTTGTGAGCAGCAGGTCAAGCTGCACATGGCCCCTGGTCGGTTCCTTCAGCATTTGTACCAAGAAGTTATCCCCAACATTCTCTAAAAACTTTCTGGATTGTCTGTGCACTACTGTATTGGTCTCTTAACAGATGTCAGAGTGATTGAAGTCCCCCAAGAGAAGCAGGGCCTGGAAGCTTCTCTCGGTTGTCTGAAGAAAGCCTCGTCTACCTCATCCACCTGATCTGGCGGTCTATAGCAGACACCAATCACAACATCACTCCTGTTGCTTCTACCTCTAAACTTAACCCATAGAATCTCAACAGTCTTTTCTCCCTCTAAATATTGGAGCTCCTAGCATTCATACTGCTCTCTTACTACAATGCAACTCCTCCTCCTTTATTTATTTTGAATGTATTTCTTCC
This sequence comes from Apalone spinifera, assembly GCA_030068395.1. Classification (NCBI taxonomy): domain Eukaryota; kingdom Metazoa; phylum Chordata; order Testudines; family Trionychidae; genus Apalone; species Apalone spinifera. The sequence continues at coordinate 185,277,823 of CM057845.1, forward strand.
TGCAATGCGGTCCCTGTTTCTCTAAAGAGGGGGGAATCGTTAAAAGCTAATATTCCTAAAGATCATCCTATGTGAAGCATAGATTCTGTCCATTTTGGCATAGGACTGCAGCCACCAAACTTTGTCCCACCTTCCTCACATCCCTGTTACAGTCACCAGCCAAAATTGATTGATGCAGAATAGGACAAAAAATTACATTTGTCTCATATATACTAGAATGTAGCTTTGTTAATTAAATAACTACCCAGAATGCTTCTGCATTTGCCCTCTCATTTGCATGAAGGATGGAATTCTTTGAAGACTACAATTACATTGCTTTCTCTGACGCTTAAACCTTTCTCTGAGAGGATCAAGCAGAACCTTAGAAAGTGTTAAAGGGAGCATGAAGAATCATGGCTTTAAGATGTACTTCAGTGGAACTTGGGGCAAAAAAACTACAGCTGCGTGTCAGAAGTTACTTGACAAGACAGAGAGCCTTACCAGGAGGGAGGTCCTGAGTTCACAGACCAACCCATGCCCCCTCCAAAAATAATAGGAATAATCATAAAAATGAAAATGCAAGAAACATGGAAGTTAGTGATGAGTGGCAGGGCTTTAGTAAAATTTCACAGACAGGGGCTCTATCACTACATCTTCCCACAGAGTAACATTTATAGTTATTACTTTCTTGCTGCTGGAAGCAAGCCTTTATAGACATTTTGAGAATACATCCAATATAGGAAATGGCCTGTTGTTTTTGCTTTCTTCCAGCTACATTATTGATATTTTAGGAGAGTAATTGAACTTCGCAGTGCTAGCTTGTTTTCTCCATGAACTACTATCCCCTGTTGATAAGTGTGTTCTCAGGGCATATGCTAAAGTAACTGTAAATCCTATACCTAAATGGCACTTGTATTTTATCAGCCTTTATAGAGGAAAAAAGGCATCCTCGCTGTAAAATATCTGGCTGCAGTTTAAATTGTACCATGGCTTGTCACACATGCACACTGCTATTTCATCATCTTTTTTTAATCTGAGGCAAGAGACATTTGACTTTTGAAAACAAAGAGTAATGTCTCTTTTCATCATCTTCCTTATAAGAAGGGCTGCACTTTTTTTTTTGTTACTGAATACTTGTTTCATCCCACATAAGCCAGATGTTATACCAATTGCAATGTTAAGTAACGAAATTAAAAAGAGATTTGTAGCAAATATAGCCGGGCAAATATAACAAAATAATTCCACAGCAAGCAATAAGTCTAGAAGCAAGAGTTCAGGAGTAGATAGTTTAAATCTTGTCTTACTGGGCTTGGGCAAATCACCAATTCACCTTTGTACCTCTGTTTTCTCAAGCCACATCTAGTGCTGGAAGGTCTAGTAAAGACCCGTTAAATGGAATGCTGAGGGCACTGCTATCAGCACTAGTACTCCTTGTGATATAAGGAAAGTCGACAGGAGCATTTCTCCTGTCGACCTGCCGCTGTCAGGATGGTACCAAAATTCAGCTTAAGATACGTCGACTCCAGCTATGTTCCTCCTCCTCTCACTACCCCTCCCCTCCCCCCCGAGTATAGACTTGACCTAATATGTAAAAGAAAGTTGATAGGATGGATCATTTGGGGCTATGTCCCACCAGTAATGGCATCATTACAACTGACTGGGGGGGAGGAGAAGAGAATATTTTTCTTCAAAATGTTCATGAAAGATTAGTTTATTTTTTCCTCCTACATAAGAATAGCCATAATGGGTCAGACCAAACCCGATTTAGCCCAGTATCCTGTCTTCCGACAGTGGCCAATGTTAGGTGCTTCAGAGGGATTAAATAAAACAGGCAATCATCAAGTGATCCAACCCCCTGTTGCCCATGTCCAGGCTCTGGCAAACATAGTCTAAGGACCATCGTTGGCTTAACATCCATTGGACATATCTTCCATAAATTTATCTTGCTCTTTTTTGGATGCTGTTATAATCTTGGCCTTTATGGCATCCTATAGGGAGTTCCACAGTGTGACTCTGATATGTTGTATGGAGAAATACTTCTCTTTGTTTTAAACTTCCTGCCTCTTAATTTCATTTGGTGACCACTAGTTCTTGTGTTATTAGACAGAGTAAATATCACTTCCTTATCTACTTTCTCCACACCAATCATGATTTTATAGACCTTTTATCATGCCCACCTCAATCATCTCTTTTTCAAGCTGAAGAGTCCCAGTCTTAATTTCTCCACACATGGAAGCTTTTCCATACCCCAATCATTTTGTTGCCTTTTTCTACATCTTTTCCAATTCCAAAGTATCTTTTTTGTTACTTTTTTTGGTCAGCCTCATCGTCACACAAATTTCAAGATGGATGTGTACCATGGATTTATACAGAGGCAATATGATATCCGATCGTTTTTCCAGAAGAGGCTTTTCCGCCATTTGGCCCAGTCTAGACAGGGCCAAATGGCGAAAAAGCCTCCTCTTTCAGCAGAGCCCTTATCCCTCATGAAACGAGGTATACAGGGCTCCCTGAAAGAGCATGTTTGCTCTCCACAAAAAAAAGCAGAAGAGCAAACACGTTCCTTGGATGCGGCGGAGTTTTTCTGGGAACCTCCGGTATCTCGGAAAACCCCTGCAGTGTAGACATAGCCCATATGACTAACAATGGGGACTCCAGACCTAGCAGCAGACAGACAGGAAGCAGCGGGAGGAGTCACAATGCAAGCAAGTATCTTTTCTGTAGTATCACAGAGACATAGCATAGGACAGTTTACATGTGCTTCTTGCAGCCTCCATCACCCTTTCTGAAATGTGTGGCTTCCGAAGGACAAGGCCTCAGAAGGACAAGGCTCAAAGCAAGAGCATGAGTGTCTGGGGGGGCTATTTCATGTAGGGGTTGCCACTGTAGTTTAGACATCTCTTTCTATATATAAAAAAAAATGTTTTCTTGTGGAACAACAGAGTGATGCCATCACTCTGTTAAAGCCCAGCCTCCCAACCACGCCCTTTCATCTCTGGAGCCAGGCCCCACCCACTGCAAGCCCAGTCCTCTCTTGCAGCCAACTGGAGAGCTGGGGCTGGGGCACCGTGGCCTCGGCCTTTCCCGGCCACCAGGAATAGAGCCGGGCCTGGCACACTGCAGCTTCCCCAGCCACCAGGGGCAGAGCTGGACCTGGCATGCTGGGGGTGGGCAGGGCTGGCACAGCCAGGAAGGGAGAGAAAGAAAGGACCTGGGCTGGTGTGGTCGCAGGGGGGAAGGAAAGCAAAAGGACCCAGGCTGTCACAGGAGTGGCCCAGAGGGAGAGAGAAAGGGCCTGGTACAGGTGCAGTCTGGGTGTGGGGGGGAGAGAAGGGGCCCAGACTGGCAAGGTTGTGGCTTGGGGAGAGAGAGAGAGGGCCCGGGCTGGTGGGGGAAGAGAGAAAGGGCTGGGTTGGCACAGCCTGAGGAAAGGTGGGGAAAGGGACAGGGCTAGCTTGGCTTGGGGCATGCTGGGGACAGAAAGGGCCAGGGCTGCTGCGGCCCAGCCCTCCCTGGTGGAGGAGGTTGGTGAGCATAGCAAGTAGGGGTTGCAGCCCCCTACTAATCTTTAATGAAAGATTAAATTTTAATTTCTGGAGACTAGGGCAACCCTGGAAAGTTGGCCACTCTAATTCCAGATCACACATTTTCATATATCTGCATCACATAATCTCTCCTGTTTTCCAGAACTCTCAGCATATAGCACAAAAGATTATCCAAGACCAATATAAGTTTGGGGTTGTCCTCTACTGTGGCTTCACTTTCTATTGCATCTGCTTAATTCAAGAAATTATTAAAAAGCTATCCTTTTGCTGTGCTGGGAGTCAGGTAGGATGAAGACAAAAATTCTGTGCCTGGGGACTGATTTTCAGAGCCAGAAGGTCTATGTACATGCATAGTGGAAGGCGGCATTGTATTCTGATTCTGGGCTCTCAAGAGGAAGAAGGTCCTATGGTAAACAGGATGGTTCTGAGCTATGGAAAAGTTTAGTGGGGAAAGAGTAGCCTCACCCTAAGGCTGTGGTCACCAACCAGTAGATCGTGATCTGCCGGTAGATCTTGGAGCCTCTGATAGGTGATCCTTACTGGTTTGGTTGTGACAAAGCCCTGCTGTGAGCTAGGTGGCACAACACCTTAAGCAATGTATGTACAACATGGTATTTTACATGTTGTATCAGGCAATAACTGCCATATAATAGCAAATGAGTAAATAGCACATTGGGTAAGACTTTAGAAAACTGGAACTAATCAAATATAATGGCAGGTAAACAGTCCTTGTCGAGAACCATTTGGCAGCTTTCATGATAACAGAATAATATCTTTCTGAGCTATCAGTCATAGTTCTTTTATACATAATGAAATGGGGAACCAGATGTTTATGTTACCATCATAAAGGCAAACCCATAATCCCATGTTATTTCATTTGGCTGGCAAAATGGGCATAATGTACATGGTAAGAAAGTAAGTAATTTAATTACCTCTCAGTGAGGGTTTTGTTGACCAGAGTGCCTCAGAAAGCACCATTTGTACACTTATCTCCATGCCACATCAACTTTAATTGACAGTTACTTTTGCCTTCAAGCTGACTTGAAAACACTTAAGGTCCAACCCTGATCTCATGTTGGTGAGAATCAGGAGCAATTTTCTATAAACATCACTGGAGATACACAAGAGTAAAAATGGTAAAGGGGGCTTAGAATCAGGCCCTTAGTTCCATGAATATTTATGACTTAAGTCTGCATGTACAGATTTTGGAATGCATTTCTGCTGCGTTTCCAACAATTCAGAAAACTAGGACCTTTGGGTCCCTGAGAGCTACGCCAAGCAGACAGTTCAGAAGCTGCCTCCCAGCTCAGCTACACATGTTAATAGGCTCCTCAGGGACAGCTTTAGACTTTGGTTTATTCAATATCTTCTCCAAAGATTTCCTGATAGAATAGCTATATTTTGATCCCACTTCTACAAATGGTTTCATCAACAACTTCCATGAGAGCAGAGAGGTGGTGGGGGAATGAAAAAAGTCACGTCTTTAAAGAATGTAATTTAGGGAGGTTAGGCAAAATAATTGGCATGATTTAGAGATAGCCTGGCTGTGAGGTCCTAGAGAGATGTCTGAGTCAGGCTATGTCTACACAATGGGGGTTTTCCGGGAAACTTCGCTGTGTCCAGGGAACGCGTCTGCTCTTTCACTTTTTTTTGCAGAAGAGCAGACGTACTCTTTCAGAAGTCCTGTCTTCCTCCTGCCACGAGGAAGAAGGCTCTTCCAAAAGAGGAGGCTTCTCCGAAATTTGGCCCAGTGTAGACGGAGGCATGTAAACTAGGCTACCTGACATAGTCAAAGAAGCCAGGATTTAAATATCCCCGGCTTCATTAAAATAAACGATCAGCTCAGCTGATCGTCGGCACAGCACGTGAGTCAAAACACAGATCGGTCGACAGGGGAAGCCTTTGTCTACCGCTCCTGTAAACCTCGTTTCACAAGACATAAGGGAGCGGTCGACAAAGGCTTCCCCTGTCCGACCAATCCATGTCTTGACTCACACATTGTGCCGACGATCAGCTGAGCCAGCACAGCGTGGTGGCCATGTTTATTTTAATGAAGCCGGGGATATTTAAATCCCCGCTTCATTGACTATGTCGGGTAGCCTAGTTTACATGCCCTCTGTTGGCAGAGACATGTAGTCTAGACATACCCTAACATGTTTGGATTTCTTCACATTTGAATTTCCTGGACTTATTATGCTTGCTTTGGGATAATGAAAACACACCAGAATGTATTTTACTCTAAATTATTGATATGTACTTTCAACATTAGCTCTATCTTACAGTAGTTGATTGCAAATTTAACTGGAGGTCAGAATTTGTAAATTAATGTGAACACACGCTTGGTTTCTCAAAGCACATTTAGGCTACAGCTACACTGCAGCGCTATTTCAGGATACCAGAGGTATCCTGAAATAGCTATCCCACATCTTAACAGCAAGCCCATTATTCCAACGTCCTGTAAACCTCATTCCATGAGGAGTAAAGGACATTTCAGAATAATGATTTATTTCTAAATCAATGCTGTGTAGACAGCGCCAAATTACAAAATAAGCTATTTCAAAATTGACTCAAAATAAGCTACACAATTTGTGTAGCTCAAATTGAGTAGCTTATTTCGAGCTACAGCTGCAATGTAGACACATCCTTACAAAGTTGAACTGGTTTTCCAAATTGCAGGCTTGCAAATTTTAGGGAATATGCTGCAATAGCTACCTCTTAATGTAACTCAGGAGAGGCAACGTGCTAACTGTCAGAAAGCTATAGACACAGATGAGATGGTGGACAACCCAAATGCACAGGACATAACTTTTATTCTATTATCTGCAGAAAGGTAAGATTGAAGGCACAAAAGTGTTGCAATGCCCATCCCTTAGGTGATCTGTGGTTTAGTGGAATCCTCAGACCCAAGTTAGGCAACCACAGTCCCTATGTTTTGTATGGGGAGAGTTAGGTGCCTAAGGAAGGTATCATCAAACGTTAGCAGTAAATATGCAGAAGAAAGGAGTGGGGTTAGGCCTAAATTCTCCAAGTATTTAGGACCTAAAATACATTGGTCTAGGATCCCCTCCACTTGCAATTGTCAGTCCTAAATACTCACGTGGAGTTAGGCATTTAAGACAGGTCAGCTGTGTCAGTATACAGAAAAGGAAGAGATTCACACACATACACACACACACCAGGACACCTAATAGCAAACTGGGATGTGTGAGACCTGTTGTGATAATTGGGCATACGTTTTTAAAGGAAAGCAATACACTTAAGTAAGGCTACGTCTACCCTGCAGGCTTCTTG
>CM057845.1:185288699-185308913 GCA_030068395.1 Apalone spinifera
GCCGGACCATCAGGAGTGCCGAACCATCAGATGCCGGACAAATGGAGTTTTACTGTAGTGTTGTACATTTTCACATTTTAACGAAACAAACAGATTCATCTGGTTCTTTTAAATAATATTGTTGATAAATAGTATTCTTGTTCTAAAAATATCTTGCTACTGTTCCAACATTTAAAATAGCGTCTGTGCCTTGTTCAATTGTTACATATCTCCATATTAGAAAAACATATTGAGATTTCTGGAACCTTTGGACTCAAGCTGCTTGCTTCACACAAAAATAGTTTTGTTTTCCTGGCACTATATTTTTTTTAAATTGAAGAAATGAGGTTCTCACTAATGTTCCTTTTTTCCCCCATGTGGTGTTGCTTGGAAGAAATTAAATTTGACAAAAGTATTATCTTGCAGTTTTGGCTTCCCTTATGGTTGGGTTATTTATTATTCCACTTCTGAAAATTATGTTTGCTATGCCATTAATAATAAATAAACTCAGACATATGCTGAGCAATTTAAAAAAAAACACTTATCTATCTGTCAAAGACTATCACAGGTTTCCTGTTCACCAAAATTAGTTTGGAAAGTATAGTCTTACCAATTCCCACTATGGCTATAATTCTCAAAGTGCTGATGTAGGTTATGGGGCAACTTGAAAAATTCAAGTATAATCACCAAAACTAGGCAGTATTCACAGGTTTGTCCAGGGAATAAAGCAAGAGATACTGACTATGAAATAAATGCATTATATATCCTTTTAAAGAACAATTTTTTGGATGCATCTACACCCTTAGCTCGAAAAAAAACTATGCAATTTGAGCTACGCAAATTGCGTAGCTTATTTCTAGTTGAAGTATCCTGAAATAGCACCACAGTGTAGACGTACCCTGAGTGTTAGCAAATGGGCATTGTGGTGCCTCACTTACAATAAAAGGACTAAGGGTAAAAAAATACAAATACAAATCAGTCACCTTCATCTCACTAGGCATCAATTCTTTATAAGTGACCATCTGTTTTTCCATTACTGTTCCTGCATTGACATCCCAAACTTTTAGAACTTTTGTACTTTTTGGAGAGCAAAGGGGCTGCAATTACAAACTTCAAAAGCATGTTAGGAAAATGACAGAAATGAAAAAGAAATTGGGAACATTTTATACTGAAATTTCCTACACAATTTTTCCTAAGTTTTACACCAAACTTTCCATAACTTTGTATACATACATCTTGTATAGCTCTGCTGACTTGTGGTTAACAAGGGCTTTCCCCCAATTGATTTTCCAAATAAAAAGTTTCTTTTAAACACACACATATAAGAATCCTCTTGACAATGCTGGGAGGAAAAACAGAGAGCGTACATCTAGGGTATGTCTCCACTGCAGAGGTTTTTGGAAAAAACTTCCATTTTTCTGAAAAAAACTTCACTTATGTCCACACTGCAATCGTGTTCTTTTGAAAAAAAAATCAAAAGAACAGAGGGCTTTTACCGACATTAGTAAACCTCTTTCTATGGGAAGAAGCCTTTTTTCTGAAAGAGCTCTTTCGGAAAAAGATGTGTGTGGATGGAGAAGCGGGAATTCTTTCAAAAGAAGAGGAAAGAGGAAAAAGCACAGGTGCCCTGGTGGCCACTTTGTCCATAGGAATCACAGCTTAAATGCGAGATAGCGAGTGGGTCTGACCCACGAAAGCTTATCACCTATTAAATCTTCTTGTTAGTCTTTAAAGTGCTACATAGTTTTTCCTTTTGTTTTAGCAAGATCAGACTAACACGGCTACTTCTCTATTAGCATTCAGTGTGGACATTCTCTTTCGAATAAGCAGATCACTTTTTTGACATGCTTTTGCTGTGTAGATGCTCTCTTCTGAAAAAGTTTCTTTCAAAAGAAGCCTGAAGTCTAAACATAGCCCTACACAGCAGTGTTATTTCGGAATAACTGACGTAGTCCATGTCTACACTACAAGCAGTTATTTCAACATAATGTTGAAATAATGGCGAGCTGGATGACTTCTTACTCTGATTCTAGTAATCCTCATTTTATGAGGAGTAAGGGAAGTCGGAGGAAGAGTGCTATACCTCGGACTTCCTGCTATGTAGAGAGTGGCAAAAGCCAAAATAAGCTATTTTAATTCTACGCAATTGACGTAGCTGAAGTTGCATAGCTTGTTCCAGCTTTAGCCCTGCCTTGTAGACATGCCCAGAAAGTTACTTTTCTCCTAACACTGAATATGGAACTTCATTAAAATAAGGACTAAAAGTATTATCTTTACAGCTTGTAAGGATTTGTCCACACAATGCCAAAAAAAACATACCTTTGTGAGCATTAAGATACAAATACAAGAATATTGTGTTGAGGATGCTTGGAAATAGAAAAATGCACATTTAGCTAATTATGTTTAAAATGTTACAGTTAATCAAGAATTTCCTGAAGGTTTTTGCTTCAGTATCCCAAGGATAAGCAGACATCACGCAGACACTTTCAGAAAGAAACATGACTTGGAATAAAAGGAATAAAGTGTTGTGTTGCCAGAGCAATAAATGTAGATGTAACATGAACCTGTACTTGTCTCAACCCCTTTTCTTTTCAAAGAAATAATTCTAAAAATATCCTTATTGAAATTTATGTCTTTTGTAAACACAGTTAAGTCTTCATTCTTTATACCTGGACAACATTGATTGAGGGAAAAAGTTTATGGCCGGGTTCCCTTCAGAAAACAGTGAATCTTATAAAGCTTACTGTAAATAGAGGAGTGAGATGGGCCACCAATTAAAGTGAAGGTTTCAGGTTGTGACATTCACCAGTGTACACTATTAAAATATCATTCTGATCCAAACTTAAAATTCGAAAGAAAAATATCTTCAGGAGAGGCTGGAAAAATGACTCCTTCCTCACAATCTATGATGGGATTTCATTTCCTTTCACTTTTTGTCTGTGGAACAGACAAGTGAAAGGCCATTCACTGCCCCCATAAGGAAGAGAGATGCAAGCTGCCAGAACACGTCAACCAAAAGCTGGGCAGCTCTTTTGGCTCCTCTTTTGAGGAACATGAACTGTTAAAGGGAAAGGAGGTCAGGAAGCTGAGGGCCCCACACTGCAGAAGAAGGCTTTTGATTTTCAGGACTATTCTGAAAACCAATCAGAGGAAGGTGAAGGCAGCCAATCAGGACCAGGCTAGGCCCTATAAGAAGGACTGATGGGCAGCAAGAGCTTAGTATCTCTCTGTCTAGGTCTGGAAGGAAAATGACCTCCCCTGGTCTTGCAAAATCCCTCATCTGGGAAAGACAGGTCCCGAGGTTGCCAGACCACAGAGCTCCAACCTGTAGTAACAGCAGGTAAAGCACTGCCAGAGTAGGGCACTCCAGTTCTGTAAAGAGCTAATTCTCAGAGGACCAGCAGGGAGCACTAAGGCAGTGAGCGTAAACCTGTTACACTCCTTCACGGGATGGATATGAGTTTAATGTTTGAAAAATGCTTTGAGATCTTCAGGTTAAATGCTGCTGCTGAATGGTGTTGGTTCCAATATATTGATTCCATTTTCAAGCTGTTTTTAAATCATTTAGCTTTATATCACTCTGAAGTCATGGCTTTCTTTACTAGCTATAAAATGAGATCAATTTGTATATAGTAAATGAGGATATAAAAAACTACTTGCTGCTCAGATTCCTTAGATAAATTCACTCATACAAAATATACCTTAACCTTTGTCATCTTCATGTAACATTTGCTTGTCTTTCTTTTTAAAGTGAGACACTATTATCTACCATCATTCAAATGCATCTTAACATCATATCATACCATTCCAGAGGTTGTGATATAGCTGGCATAATCATCATTGGTATTTACTGCACTTCACAGCAAATCCACATTAACCATTCAGCAAAGACACAGTCGTAGCATGTTTCAGAGTTTGGCAGTTATTCACAGTAGTTAGATGTTGTTGCAACATCACTTAGGCAATCAGTCATTTCACACTATAATCACACGTGGCATTCCAAAAGATACCAACACCAGGATACCTCTTCGCTCCTCTCTGAGTGAAATTTCTTGATCATTAGAAAATAGTCACATTGAAATATCACAGGGAAATAAAGGACAAAGGTATGACAGGCTGTGTGGTAGACTGATGTTTTAAATTGTAGTTTACCTTAAGGATCCACCAAAATCTACTCTCCTTATCAGAAATTTCTTCAATGTGTGTTTTTCTTTCTCTTCTTCTGACTCTTTTAATAAGAATGTGAGTGTATTTATTAGAAATGATATTGTGCATTTATCTGTTATTCATTAATGAAGCCAAATGATCACCCTGTGATGTAATGAGGCACTATTATAACCACAATGTGAGAAAGAAGTTGAAGCACAGCAGGGGTTATACCAACAATATTTTCAGATTTCTCCATTAATTCTGAATGCCACTGGGTTTTTGTTGTTGTTGTTGTTGTTTTGAGGGGGAGAGTACATAGCTTGACACCCTCAGAATTGATTTTCAGAAGTGCTGAAATTTTGTAACTGTACTTTAAGTCAACAGGAGTTACACTTGCTCTCACTTCAGGTGAGTTCTATAACTTTTCCTATCTATACGTGGGGGCAGTTGGTGGGCTGTGAAGGGTTATATGCTCCTTTCTTAGCGTAGTTGGCCTCGGGGCTGCACAACAGCCTGTGCATGTGTGTGCACATGGAGCACCAATCCAGAGCACTCAGTCTCATAACGCTCTCACACAGGAACCCCTCGGTCCTTTTCAGAAGGTTCCTGGAGAGGCCTGCCTTACTCCCGACTCCGTGACGGGACACCTTCCCATGACAAGCCAACACTAAGCAGTCTGGGGTCAGGGAAACACACAGTCGTGCCACACACAGCACAGCGTCATGCCCACAGCAACTGCTCCTGGTCATGTGCAGCGATGTGGAGGAGACTGATCCTGTGGGAATCTTCCAGGGAGAGGAAAAAGAGGGGAACCCAGTAGCACTCTCCCCTGCAAGCATCGTTTGCCACTCATACACACTTCCCCCAACACTACTCCCCCCTTTCCCCACTCCTCCAGCCGGCAGGGATAGAAATTATCTCTCTGCAGGACGCTGCCACTGCTAGACCCAATGTGTGTGAGACACAGAAGGAAGTTGAGCCACCCCATCTCCTCCCCCCACCTGCAGGCTCTTGGCCTGCCCAGCACCTTCCCATGCCAGCTTCTCCACGGGCCATGGGTGTAGCGATGCTCCCCTGGGACATCTGTGTCCCTGCAGAAAAGTGCCCACTGTCTAGGCAACAGATGGTCTTGCTCAAAGCACATCGCCATTGTCTAAATTGAGACTTTTGGTGTCGGCTCACAGATTAGAGCAAGGCTTCATACACAGTGTCTCTTGGGGTGACTGCCTTTGTCACTTTTCTTCACATCTGGGCCAGCTGCAAGCTTGGTGCATTCCCCAACCCATATACCCGAGTTCATGGGATCCACAGGAGGAAATGCACCTGGGAGGACCTCGTGCATGAGTAGATGGCCTGCCTGCAGTCCCTCATCCAGGGGCTTGAGGACAAGTGTCAGGAGTGGGCTGCCAACCAGGAGTGCTGAGCCAAGTTGGAGGAGTGCCAGGCTAACTGGGAGCAAAAGCAGGTTGCCTAGGACCAGCTGGGGTGCCAGCATGATGCCATGTGCTCCTCCCTCACTTCGATGATGGAGTGCATGGCATAGTGCATGGAGTGGGCCACCAGCTACCTCCCCTTCCCTCCCCCTATACCCTCCCTTTCCTTTCCTAGCCTCCCAAGGAGTCACCAGAGCCCCAGAACACAAGGTGGTGGGACCTCTTGGGCAACCAATGCCTCCTGACACCCGAAGGCAGCCCCATCCCTGAGCCCTCCTCCCTTCTCTCCCATTCCAGGTTCTTTACCCAGTCCCTCCCCTGGTCTATGCCCCCCGCCCCAATAAACAGTCCTGTTTTTTCAACAAAAAATGTTTGTATTATTTGCTCTGAATGGAGGAGGGAAATTGGGAAGGGAGGGTGGTGAAGGGAAGGGCGTGGGAGGAAGGTCATACAGTGGGAATGCAAGGGCCCCTTGTGGAGTGGGGAGAGTCTCACAATTGAATTTGCACGAAACTCTCCTTCAAAGCCTCTCTGATGTGCACAGCCCCTTGATGCTCTCTCTCTATGGCACTGGGTGTCCGCCTGCTCAAATTCCCTGGGCAGCCATTTAGCCTCTGCACCACTAACCTGGCAGGAAAGTCTCCCCCTTGCTCTCACATAGGTTGTGGAGCACAGAGCAGGCCATCAACAAGAAGGGGACATTGCTCCCACTGAGGTCCAGGTGAGTGAGGAGACTCCTGAACCTCCCCTTTAAACAGCCGAATGCACATTCAATGACCATGCAGCATGTGTTTAGCCTGGTGTTGAATCCTCCTTGCTGGGGTCTAGGCTGCCTATGTAGGGCTTCATGAACCAGGGGAGCAAGGGGTAGACTGCATCACCCAGGATGTCAATGGGCATGTCCACCTCACCGACTCTGATGGTGTGGTTGGAAAAAAAGTGCCAGTGTGCTTCTTTCAGAACAGGCATGAGTTCCAGAAGATGTGGGTGTTGAGTGCCTTTCCCGACCAGACGATGGTGATGTCAGTGAATCATCCCCTCTGATCCACAAGGGCCTGCAGCACCATGGAGAAATACCCCTTTCTGTTGATGAAGTCAATATGTCTATAGCCCACATGGGGATGTGGGTCCATGGTTCCCCCCCAGAGTTGGGGAAGCCCATGGCAGCAAAGTCATCAATGATGCTGTCCATGTTCACCAGAGTGATGACCCTCCATAGCAGCACCTGGTTGATGGCCTTTGCGACTTGAATGTTCATGGCCCTGACTGTGGATTTCCCATGCGGAACTGGTTCCTGACAGAGTGGTAGCTGTCCAGCGTGGGGGGCTTCCACAGGGAGATGGCCATGCTCTTCTGCATGGGGATGGCGGGTTGCATGCAGGTATCCTGTCGCCTGAGGCAGGGGCAAGCCACTCTCAGAGCTCCAGAAAGGTGGCCTTCTGAATACAGAAGTTCTGCAGCCACTGCTAGTTGTCTCATCCCAGCAGGACGATCCAGTCCCACCAGTCCAAATTCATCTCCTGCCACCAGAAGCGGTGTTCTGTGGTATGTAGGGGGTTGAGGATCATGCACAGCAGCAAGAGTAAAAGGACCTGCGTGAGTAGGGTCTGCTGTCCCCGCTGGGGTTGTTTGGCAGGTCCTTGTCCTAGCCCTGCTGCAGCAGCATGCAGGTAGTCTCGAAGTACTGTGCCATGAGGCACAGCACAAGGCCTGTGAGCCTAGCACTGCTTTCCAGCAGCTTTGGCTCCATGCTGTAAGTGCTGTGGCATCCGCAAGGGCAACCAGAGTTCACTGCATCCCTTTTGTGTCTTGTGACGGGGGAGGCAGTGGAGAAGTGGCTTGTGAGACCTGGCCATAGTGAGGAGCTCCTGTGTCTCAACTTGTGTCTCAGCTTGTCTGACCGAGCAGCCATTGGAAGTATCCACCCTCCTGGTACCCTCACAAAGTGCTTCCAAGGCTCTAAGTCAGAGGCAGGCTGCAATCAGTGTGGACATGCTATTTCATTTTTATTAAATTGAGAGTTATGTTGATTTTAATAATTTCAAAATAAGTTCCCAGTGTAGACATGGTCTTAGAGTCTCAAAGAGGGTAGATAAGCACTTTTGCTCTAACATGGACGTGGCCCACTGCTCTTTATAAAACACACAGCAGATAATATATACCGACCAATCCAAAGAGGCTTGTTTGCCCATACCTTTACAGAAAAGACTCATCTTGCTATTTGTCACTTTTGACATAGTCACTGGCTCAGGGCAATGGAATGTTGTCAAGGGCCCCAAAAATTCATTTCTTACAGCAATGCTTGTCTGTCTAATGCAGTGTTTCTTAAACTTTTTAAGACTGAGGAACACCAAACAATAATTTTTTTTATGGGGAACATCAAGGAATTTTTGTTGAGAAAAAAGAAAGGAAGCTTGCCCCTTTAAGGGTAGCCATTCTGCAGGGAAAAGTTGTTGACCAAAAAATAAATCAGGTGTAACTCCATGGACTTCAGATAAATTATTTCATATCTGAGTGAATCAGAGAACAAAATTTCCATTCTGCCACAAATTCTGATATTTCAGGGTGAATTGGAACAAAGAAGTAACATTCTGAATTGTACCACCAATCAAAAATTCTGTGATTTGGGTCCACTAAAAACATTTCATTGTTAATATTGAATCATTTCATTCATCTGTGTCAAAACACTTCCTTTTGGTAAGATAAAAATGTATAATTTTGATAATGTTGATTCATTTTGGTTTTACTTGTGTTATATTAAAACATTAAATATTGCATATGAACACAATCTGATATGAAAAATATTGTACAATAATATAAAAAGTCAAAAAAGAGTCAAAACAATAGTCAAAATGAAATTTTTCAATACTATCTGAATGATAGTATTTTTCAATACTATCTGAATGAGAAAGTCAGCATGATTTGTTTCAGCTTTTTTTCAAACTTCATCAAAATTGACATGTTCCTACAAAATGTTTCTATTTCAATGACACTGCATTTTTGATTGACAGCTATTCCACTGAAAGTTTTTGACCGGCTCTGATCCTACTAAAATGTGACTGACAGCAGAGTCTATCCATTGGGGGGAGGGGAAATAATGGGTCTGATTCTTTGGTCCATTGAAGTAAATAAAGTTACAGTGGCTTAATAATAGCACAACAGAGTGGAGAATCAGGTCCAGAGGCCCAAACCCATAGACTTTACCTCACAGTTTCACAGTCAGTATGACAAAAGGGATACAGAGAGAAGGGTTAACTTTTCAATTACTGTAGCAGAAAGGATCTAAGAAAATGGACCACAGCAGAAGACCACAGAATTTGATCTCTCAGCAACAGAGTGATTAAGGTCACCCAGGCTGTATGAATAAGCTTGGATCACTTGTTCCTGAAATAGGAAGAACTACATATTTATTACTGCAAGTTCATAACCTTTGACAAGTATTGATATCCCCTACACTAACACATACCATATCAATGTCTGAAATATGGATTACTTCCATATCTGGCATTACATAGTACATGTCACCTTAGCAGTAAACTAAAGTCATTCTCCATGTTGCATTTACAGTGCAACTTAGGAGGCAGAAATTGATTCTCCACTCGGGCAGAACACTTCAAGGCATGTGGAACTGATGGAATGATTCATATTTCCAAAATTATCATGTTTCCTCCTCCTTTACTGTGCTCCTCAAACAGTTCATTTTAATGTTAATGTCTTAACAACATACCTGAACTGCAAGTTTTTCATAGACTCAGAAGTACGTGTTGGCTTCTGTGGTGAAAAATAATATAAATTCCTCTGTTCACAGGCAGAAGACTGGGCCCAGATTTCATCTTCAGTAACACCCATCCAATTCAATTTATTTTAATCTGGGTGTAACTGGAAGCAGTTATGAGCCTGTGGAGATGGAGGAACATCTGTCCAAGCAGCATAATTGTACCCTGGTGCCTCCAGGGTAGTCATGACTCTTGATACACCTTTTAAATAAACAGAATCACTTACATAGCCATTAGCACTACAGTGATAGCATTTGTTAATCCACATTTGTAGCCAAAATACGTCTATCTCTGCCCTGGGTGGACCAGTGAAGGAAAGCTACTCTGCCCATTCTCACCTAGCCCACTTTCCACAAGTAGAAACTGTGAGCTTCTCTGTCCTAATGCAGAGGCTGTTCTAACTAGTGCAAGCTAACAGTGGTCACCAAGGGCATGTCTAAACAGCACCCTTACCTCAAAATAAGCTGTGCAGATTGGTATCTTATTTTGAATATATTTCAAAAGAGCTTATTTCTTAATTTGACACGGTCTACACAGCGCCCAATTTTGAAATAAACCGCTATTCCAAAATGTCCCTTGATCCTCGCGGAACGAAGTTTACAGGGATGTCAGAATAACACGCCCATTTCGAAAAATACTTTGAAATAACAGGCTTGTTTAAAAGACACAGAATAGCTATTTCGGGACACCAGAAGTATTCTGAAATAGTGCTGCAGTGTAGACATACTCCGAGAGATAACAAGTGTTGCAAGCTCTGGCCTCACCTCTTCTCCTGTATCAACATATCTGGTTTGCTCCCCACAGCTTCTATCAGTATGCCTACTGGGGACTCACCTATGCTGGGGGAATCTTCAGCAGAGGTTTTACAAGCAGCACAGCATCTGAGCAGTACAAAGGGCGCAAAACATGCTAGAGAATCTGCCCCGAGAATTGATGGTCACCCCTTAGCCTTTGTAAAACAAGGCATTTGGTGCTCAAGATGAAAAAGGTGCACCACTGAGCTAAAAAAATCTTAACCATTCCATAATTATCAACCACCTTTAAGAGGAATAATACAGATAATAAATGCCATGTTTCAGAGCATAATGATCACTATAGGTTATCAGGTAGGAGCAGCATTTTAAATTTGGCTAAGTGCACTAAAAGGCCTTCTTCTGCATCAGTTAATGTACACTAAACAGAAAAATTATATGATGCCATGCTGGAAGTCCTGTGTATGATTTGGTGAAATCTAAAATTAACCACAGAAATATGCTTAGCTATTTCATAATGTCTTGGTACTTCTCTTATGTATACAACCAAAAGTAAGTCCTCCATCTCCATAGAAATACATGTAAGGATGTGGTAAAAAGAGCAAGAAACCTCTTTAGAAATGAAGTGCAGAATATATTTAAAGCAACCAAGTAAATCAACGCAAACCACAAGAATGTACAGCAAACTAATTCAGATTACATTTCAAAAAAACTTTGATTTCTAAATGACTAGTATCAAAACATCAGTATTCACACTTTTAAATACTTTATGCATTTGCCTGTTTTAGACAGATGTTGAACAATAAATTGTAAACATTTAGACAACTGTAAAGAATTGATATGAATGTTCTGAATGTAACTTTTCAAATCAGTAAAAATCTCTTTAGATGAACTTTGGATAATTATAATGCTGCTAATCTGGAACAAAACTATACAAGAAAAGCTCATTTATTTTAACTAATCTGTAAAAAAAATCATTTTTACAACTGTCAGACGGAAAAACATCCATATGGATATAAACATAATATCATTATTCATTCAAAACCAAAAGGATCAATCAAGAACTTTAAAAATAAATGTTTTTTCAATCATTTATTTGGAAATGCTTCATCTTCACAAATTCAATAAACCTCTGAAGCTCTGGCTACAAAGAAAAGACAGAAGAAAAAAATGACAGGTGCAGGAACCATTTGTATAGTGGGGCTGCTGAGAGCTATTAAACAAAACTGTAAACTCTGTGTATAATCGAAATCACTTCAAGCCAAGGAGTGTAGCCCCAAGTCCATAGCCCAGCACCTGTGAAAAAAGTAGCTAACACTCTGAAGATTTAAAAATGAAAGTTTTGATTTTCCATATTCACAATGACTTACCTCTTCTTCTCTAAAAGCCATAAAACTACTTGTGTCAATGTTACTCTGAAAAAATGCACCAAGCTACAAAGCTTATATACATTAAATATTTATTTGTTTAGTCATGAGTTCTATACTTAGATTTACCAACAAAGTATCAAGTGTGAACTCCATTGTAACAACTCTGTCAGGAAGTCACAGACAATCTGCTTGGGGACTAGGGCCCACCTTGCCACCTAGATGCAATTTGGAAGAATATGGGGTATTTGAATCAGTCACCTATACAGCACAAGTCAGTCTTCTGAGGTTACTCCATGTTATGCCAGAGGTCACTCCATGTAATGCCAGCCTCCAGCCAGCCGCAGGATTGCAACAGGCAGAAAAGGGACATTACACCATGCACGTGGATTTATCAATGACCAGAACAACAAAAGTATTTTATTTTTATTTGATAATCCCAGGTGAAAATCAAGCTGTCTGGAGTGACTCGAGAGCATGATTACCAACCACAGGGCAAACTGTTAAGAAGCAGGGAACAAAATCCCAAACTAGTTGTGAGTTCTATATTTAGATTTCACCAACCAAGCATAGAATCATAGAATCATAGAATACTAGGACTGGAAGGGACCTCGAAAGGTCATCGAGTCCAGTCCCCTGCCCTCATGGCAGGACCAAATACTGTCTAGACCATCCCTGTTAGACATTTATCTAACCTACTCTTAAATATCTCCAGAGATGGAGATTCCACAACCTCCCTGGGCAATTTATTCCAGTGTCTGACTACCCTGACAGTTAGGAACTTTTTCCTAATGTCCAACCTAAACCTCCCTTGCTGCAGTTTAAGCCCATTGCTTCTTGTTCTATCCTCAGAGGCCAAGATGAACAAGTTCTCTCCCTCCTCCTTATGACACCCTTTTAGATATCTAAAAACTGCTATCATGTCATACTCATATAGTATGAACTCTTCAAGTATTAAACAGCCCAGTCAGGGAGTCTGCTTGGGAAGGCTTTGTGATAGTCTCTTACACCAAGAATCACACTCCCAGTACCAAAGGACCAATCACTTACTGCAGGTCAATTCAACCTTAGTTCTCACACCAGAGAAAACGGTTGCTGCCAATTCAATAATAAAGTACCTAAAGATTTATTAACTAAGAAAAATAAATAAGAGTTATTTGCAAGGTTAAAGCTAGTAAATGTACATGCACAAATGAAGTACAGAGGGGTAACAATGTTAGTCTGTAACTTTAAAAATGAGTAGCCCTGCGGCACCATGGGATATGACTACACTTCCTGGCTATTACGAAATAAGCTATTTTGAAATAATAACTCCTGAATTAACTATTTCAAAATAGCATGTCCGCACTACAAATCCCCATCAAAATAGCACAGAATTATATTGAAATAGAGTGTCCACACTTATTGGAGCCAGAATTTCATTTAAACACCCCCAAAAGCACTCTAGAGAGGGCATCAGGACAGCTGTCACTTCCTATAGCTACTTCCTGAGGTTAGCTGAGATTCATGCTTAAAGGGGCTCCCGTCTATGGCTGTGTCTCAGAGTCTTATCCATTTTCTACCTCCTTGAGGGACAGCAAACTCATACCACGTGTTCTGGTTGCCCTGGAAGACACCACAGCACTGCCAGCATGGAGCCAGAGCTGCTGCAAAGCAGTGCCAGGCTCTTTGATTTCCTGCTGCACCTCCCATCACAGTTCATGCAGACTTCCCTTGTGGTGCTGTAGGAGGACAATGACCAGCCTGGAATAGGGGACCTCCTCACCCAGGGCCCAGCTCTCCTCCTACACCACATTCCCTTTCATCCTCCCCTGCACATCATGCACCACTGCTTCTGGCACCAGGAGGCCCAGTTTCAACTAGTGGAACCACATCATCATGGAGCGGTGGGACGACCAGCAGTGGCTCCGGAACTTCCTCATGCAGAAGAACACCTTCCTGGAGCTCTGAAAGTGGCTCACCCTGGCCACAGGATGCCCAGATGAGTCCCGCTATCCCCCTCCAGAAGCATGTTGCCATCGCACTCTGAAAGCTTGCCACGCCAGACAGCTCTATCAAGCACCAGTTTGGTGTGGGGAGATTGACCATTGGAGCCATGCTCATGCAGGTCTGACTCTCTTACTATTTTAATAGGAGGGTGGTGAAGCTCTGGAGTTCCCTAAGGAGGGGGGTGGAATCTCCCTCTCTGGAGGTTTTACAGGTTGGGGTATTTGGGGTTGCTCCTGGTGTAGAAAGGGACTTGGACTCAGGGAACCCTTGAGGGTTATGACATCCTGTGATTCTATGTTTCTATGATTCTATAGGTGGTGAAGGCCATCAACACCATCCTCCTGTGCAGGGTCATCACCCCAGGCAACATGGAGCCCATGATGGCTGGCTTTTCTGCCACGGGCTTCCCCATCTATAGGGGCTGGACATTGATGGAACCCACATCCCCATCCTCACCCCTGGGACCAGAATGCCTGTAACTATATAAATAGAAAAGGGTATTTTTCAATAGTGGCCCTCAAGGACCAATGGGTCAGGTTCACAGACTTATATATGGGGTGGCAGGGAAAGGCTCATGATGCCCACATGTTCAGGAACTCCAGCCTCTTCCAGAGGATGCATGTTGGCGTATATTTCCCCAACCTCACCATCAGGGTCAGGGAAGTGGACATGCCCATCTGCATCATAGGAGACACAGCCTACCCCTTGCTCCCTGGACAAAGAAGCCCTGGACCCCACAAAAAAACACTTCAACAACAGGCTCAGCAGGTGCCACGTCATTATGGAGAGTGCCTTCGGCTGCCTCAAGTGGAGGTTCTGAAGCCTCCTTGCCCACTGGGACCTCGGTGACCAGAACATCCCAAGGTAGTGGCAGCCTGCTGTGTGGTCCACAGCCTTTGTGAGAACAAGAGGGAGACTTTCTTGCCAGGGTGGAGGGCAGAGGTTGAGTGGCTCACCAGGGCTTTTGAGCAACCATGCATGGCTGTCATCCAGCAAGCCCATCAGGAGGCTCTGCTCATCCAGGAGGCCTTGAGGGAGAGTTCCAGCCAAGACCACCTGTGAGATTCTCCCCCCCTCTGCATTGCCCCTGTGTGCCTTTCCTCCCCCATTCCTCCCTTCCCTTGCCCTCCCTTCCCACCTTCCCCTCTTCACCTGCAGATAAAATAAACTAGACCTTTTGTTTGAAACAATAAACTCAGTAACTTTTATTGGGGAATATATAACTGAGGAGGGACTGGTGAAAAAACCTGGGAGGGGGAATTGTTAGGTTCCCCCATTTTCTCTCCACTCTGCTCATCTGAGGAAGTGGGTATTGCCCATGAAAGCTAGTCTCTAAGATGCTACAGGACCACTCCTTGTTTTTAATTTAAGTAATCATTGGTTCCAAAAGCTTCCATAATAATCCAAGCAAATCACTGAGGATCTTTTGTTTATGCTTAGTAATCCTTGTTCCTCAGAGACCAACCAGCTCAAAAATACATTTTTTTTTATTCTCAGGGATTTTTGTTCCCTTCCCTTAGAGTTCACACTCAGATGAGTCCACGTGCACTACTCCCACATACACACACACACGCACGCAAAGAGGAGACATCAGCAAAGAATTTGTTCTTTGATGTTTTACAATGGCTCATTTGTTTTCAATAGGTCTTCTTATTGGTTAATTACTAACATTTTCTGTAGGAAACTAATATTCCACCCTTGGTAATGCTTCTCTTCTGACTGTTTTTGAGTTACACAGTTAGAGGTTTACAATGAAAACCCTCAAAATAACCTTATAACATGGGATACTGATCATATAAATGAGATTACTACATACAGAATCCTACGAGTATTTCATAAAGTCTAAACACTAAACACATTCTTATAAACATCATTTTAACAATGTTGGCACACAAGTGAGTCATGTCTTAAATATTGGTCAATATTCAATGTAGGCATAAGGGCATTGGTATGAGTGCCACCATCACACCAGTTAACACAAGGTTTAATTACCGTTGAATGTACTGGGATATTCACCATTTTCTTAGGTACAGTTTTTCACAAAAGACCTATGTATAGATGATGGAGGCTAGGGGTCATGTTGTCCAAACCCAAAAAGAAAGTGATTCTGTTTAAGTAATTCATCCTTCTGGTTACACATTTCCAATGGATCTTTCAATTGATTTAATGTGGCACTGGGTTTGACTCACTATTATTTCTGATGGACGACCTCATTTATTTCAGAACTAATGGGTGAGAGTTAGCTCACATTTTTCCATCTTCACTGACAAGAAAATAACTTACAATTGGTATATTTAAGAAATACACTGAAAACAAAAAAATGGAATGATGCACCAAAGGATAAATCATGAACAGGATTTATAGTGTAGAAAAATGATGTTCTTGCAAAATATATAGATATATCACTTGCTTGCAATGACTAATATAGTCTAAGTGCTGTTCAGAGAGCTACTACTGCATTTTTACCTGAGTTAGAGCATCACCAATCACAACCTGAACCTATATTCTATTGTAAGTGCTGCAGTGATTAAAACCCCATTGTCCATAGAGCCAAACAGCAGGAGAGACTGCTTCTAAATAGAGAGGTTATCTGTTTGACATTACTTTATAATGAATAACAGGTATAAATTATTATTCCTTTCCTACTTACCGTCTGTTGTAAGAGTTACTGTGAAGAGTTACAGTATCACATTAGCAGCACAATGATTATGATCAAGAAGACACTTCTGTTATAATCCCTTATTTCAGATACTCATGAGTTTTTAAGGTGAGGAAAAAAATAGAAAACA
The DNA here is from genome assembly GCA_030068395.1 of Apalone spinifera. NCBI lineage: Eukaryota > Metazoa > Chordata > Testudines > Trionychidae > Apalone > Apalone spinifera. The sequence continues at coordinate 185,304,934 of CM057845.1, forward strand.
ATTATATTCTTTCCCTTCACATTTACCATGTTTTTGACCCCCAGCCTAAAGACAAACTTTTTTTTATATAGTTCATTGAGGTGATGATTAAGATGTCTGAGCATGCAAACAGTGGCATTTTTTTCTCTACACCTCAGTATCAGAATATATTATCTATGCACTTGGATAACTCAAAATTGGCTTTTTAAAGCTTCAGGGTCTGATTCTTAGACTTTTGGGAGGTCATAAAACAACCTTAAAGCTGTCCAGCTGAGGTAGCTAAGAGTTCCCTTGGCTTGGGGGAAAACACTGGATGGAAAAAGCTGAGGTAGCTGTCTGTCAGGATCTTCTAATTTGTGCCAGGGGTCACAGTAGCCTCCAACCACCCCTAAAAAGGAGGGAGAAAAAGGATCATAAGATCAGATCTGCTTCTGCTCCCTCAGGTACACTGAGCTCAGCTCAGGAACACCTGAAAACTTAGTCCTCACACTGATCCAGGAACAGATTATTAGCCAGGATAACTTCTGATGTACATGCAGAAACAACGAGAAGTGTGACATGCATCTGATGAAGTGGGTCTTTGCACACGAAAGCTTATGCTCCAATAAATCTGTTAGTGTATAAGGTGCCACCGTACTTCTCGTTGTTTATGCAGATTCAGACTAACATGGCTACCTCTCTGAAAGTTGTGTATGCAGAACATCGTTTTACCAATCAGGACATTAAAAGTATTTGTGTAACAAAATCCCAATGACAAACTGAAACCGATTAATCCTCCCCATGCACCTGGCCATAACAGGCACCGGGGGCAAAATGTGCCTTCAGTGCTTTCCATATACTAGATACATCACAATAAAGTGCTTGTATTTTAAGAATGCTGCTGAATTCTACTGTAGCAGACCTATTGTTAGCTAATCAAATCAGGCAACTCAGGCCTGATTTCAGTTAATTTAAGAAGACACAAGGGACCTGAAAGGAGGCCCAATTTTAATAACAGAAATAGAAGTTTTCCCATCCCCACCAATCTTTATCCACAGAAAAAAGGTGCCTCCTCTCTTAGTCCTGATTCAATACAGAAAGTCCCATTGACACTGCTCTCAGAAAATATGAGGAAAGCATAATCCCCTATGAACTCCATTAGGACAACTGTGTTAATAAATGGAGAGAGAGAAAACTGCACAACCTGAGCTGCTAGTTCACTCCTGGTTTGGGGTCCTACTCCCTGGAGTTGTATAAAAGGAGAACAATCTCTCCCTCTCAAAAGTGAAAGTAAGCAGGTGCGCTCCCATGTTGTGCACCAGTAACAAACTGGTTGGCTGAGGGCAGGGCTCTAGATGCTGCCACAACATGGGCGATATGGCCACAGCACACCCCGGCTCCAGCCTCAGTTCTCCAGCAGCTGGGCAGCGTGGTCGCCTCACTCTGGCCAGTCCCAGTCAGGCAGCTCAGTGGCCTCAAGTTCTACACACACATCCCCATTCTCTGAGTCCCCCGCCCCTCCCCATACACACACACACTCCACAATTCCCTACCCTGACTCTTGCATCCTCCAGCCCCTCCACTCCCCCTTTCTGAGCCCCCCCACCCTGCCCTGACTCCTGTACCTCCCACAACCCAACCTCCTACCCTGGCTCCTGCATCACCCCACATCTCCTGTTCCCTGCCCTGAGTTCCCACACACACACCCCAATCCCCTGCCCTGAGCTTCCTACACTCCATCCTACACTTACATTTCTTACAGGAACTTTGCTATCACAACCCCCCACAGCCTCCTGACCTCCCTTACCCCCACAAGGGGATTATAATAGGATAGTACCAGTAGGAAAATATGTTACTTTTAGCCCTGCTTCCCTTCCCTCACCACCTCCCAGTTATGTTTCACCCAAAACATTTTGAGAGAACCTCTACGCTGCATGCTTTTTTGACGATAGGCAGAGTACACACACACACACACAAAGCACACACCCCCCCAACATGGGTCTAAGCAGCAGAGTAACCAGGGAGGCATGGCTTAGACAAGAAGAGTAAAGACACACGCCAGCGGTATGTGAGTATACTCTCAGTATGCTCTTTACACCTGCAAGCCATGCACCCCATCTACACTGCTATTTTGACAACATGGTGTCCCACTGCTAGAGCCTTTCCCCTCCACAGGAACAGTCTGTTTGATTTCCAATAATGTCGTCTTTTAGTTTTCAAACCTTAAGTATTGATTTAGCTGTGCCGAAAGAGAGCACTATTCCACATTTCTCTGTTTTATCTCTTTTCTATATGATTTATTGAGAAGCAATCCTAGTCTAGGTTCATCCTATTTTTCTGGCTCATCTTGGTTCAGTCTTTTTCAACATTCTCTCAGTTATGTCCGTTTTGAAGACTGTACTTGATTTGGTGAGTCTGTCATTTTCCTATTTGGTTTTATGAGAAGCAATCCCATTCCAAGCACATTCCATTTTTTTGGCACAACCACTGAGATCACTTTAAGATATAATAAGAGGAAGCTGTATACCCAACTTGATGTTCCTAACTCTTACCATTTATGAAGAATTCTTGTTCAAACAGAGAAACAGGCAAACTCTTGAAAATGTATAGTAGATAGGAAAATGGAGAGATTTTGCTTACCATGTTTTGCCTATTTAACTGTGATTCTCAGTCTGAAGAGTAAATCTCCATTTATTTTTTTAAATAATTATTTGTCCTGCTTATAGGAATAAAACAAGCTAGAAAACCCCTAGTTCTTTTCATCCAGAAATCTCAAAGTTCTTTATATCGGCCCCACTTACATAAGAACATAGGAACAGCCATACTGGGTCAGACCAAAGGGCCATCTAGACCAGTATTCTGTCTGTCGACAGTGGCCAATGCCAGATGCACCAAGGGAAGGAACACAACAGGTAATCATCATGTGATCCCTCCGCTGTCACCCATTTCCAGACAAATAGAGTCTAGGGACACCATTCCTACCCACCCTGGCTAATAGCTATACATAAAGACACTTAAGGTGCAGAGAAAAGATGTGATTTCTCCAGGGTCATCCAGCAGGCTAATGGGAGAGCTGGGCATAAAAAGCAGGTCTCCCAACTCTTAGTCTAGAATGCTATCCTCTAAACCACACAAGAACACCTAATGGACTTCAGCAGAATTATAAGAAAACATAGTCATCATCCCAGAAGCCAGGAAAGTAACACCTTTGTTCAATAAATCTCTACTATACTAGTCCATGCGTGATTTCTGTAATTAACAGCCACAGTTGGCCATGATCTAGTCATCCCTTTGCAAAAATATCAGCCATCTTGATTCATGTATACTGAATGGTAGGTTTTTAGAAATGCAGTTGCCATTCTCAGGCAAAAATCTTCAAAACCAGGCTGCAGTGAGAAACTGCTGAGCTGGAATTTACATGCAAATCTGACACCCTTAAAAAAGGTTTGAATAGAAACATAGAGTGGTTCTTGCATTATAATAGATAATTTCTGCTCAGATACTCTCACCTTCACATCACTATTGGAGGTTAGCCACATCCACTCTAATTTTAATTAGCACTTAGGTCACACTCCCTTCTCTGTATCCCTTCTTTTTTTCTTTTCTTTTCTCTTCAGTATCTGAGGAAGTGAGTTGTGTCTCACAAAAGTTTATGCCCTAATGCCCTAATAAATTTGTTAATCTGTAAAGTGCCACTGGACAACTTATTTTTTTTAAGAAATACAGTGTTTACTCTTGGAATAGATTTTAAATGTAATACAAACATGTTTTATCTATATGTCTTTAGAACAACAAGAGCAAGCACTTATATTTCCTTCTTAATCAGCTTTTTCCAGAAGACAGATGTTATAAAGCTCCAAAGGATACGATGCCTGTCACAGAAAGTTGCACGCCAAAAGCTGATACAGCAAGACAATGAATGAGTGAACAAATCACTCTGGGTATGTCTACACTAGCTCGGTAGCTCAAGCTAGGTAGGCAAATGAGGGCAACTGGAGTTGCAAATGAAGCCCAGGATTTAA
>CM057845.1:185311908-185325728 GCA_030068395.1 Apalone spinifera
GGACTCGATGACCTCTCGAGGTCCCTTCCAGTCCTAGTATTCTATGATTCAAATGAACATTGCTTGTGTATTTATGTCAAACATTCATAGTTGGAACGTTTTGACCTAAACCTCTCTTACTCAGTTTATGTGCCTATAAATCTAGATGAAAACTTTTGGATTTTATAGTAAGGGCTTTTTTTAAAATTCTGTCCCAAGATTTGCCCCAGAATCCATACCTTGCCTATACCTCACTTCTAAATCCAAGATTTCTATTACAGACAACTTGTCTTTAATAGACAGTCATAGATCTTATCGTTACTGACTGAATGCAGCATTAACTGAGCCAGCTCTGTGCAGAAGGGGGTATAGCCACTGGAAATGGCTCAGTAACGGGGATGCAAAAAATACATAGACAGGAGGAACAACTAATTGAATGTGCCATTGTTTGTGGTGTGTTCCACAGGTTTGTGTTCCAGTATTTCTGTGCATGCATTCCGACTGCCACTGAGCTAGGCAGAGCTATTGAAGGGCCGAGGGCTTAGTCAGTGTAGGCTGCAGAGCTGTCACTGTGATTTGAGTAGAGGCGCATGTGTACCACAAGGGCATAACCACGAGTGGGCCTGAATGGGCCAGGACCCACCCACTTAACCTATAGGCCCACGCACCCTTAACCCTGCCTCTGCTCCTGCCAGGCACTCTCCATGTGGCACTCCAGCTGGGCCAGGGGAGTGATGTCGGGCGCTTGCCCTGCTCCTTTCACCTGGCACTCCTGACAGGGAGCAGAGTCAAGGGCTTGCAAACCTCTGTGCTCCAACCCCGCTCCTTGGTGGGAGCACCAAGCATAGAGGGCAAGCCTCCATGTTCTGACCCCACTGCCCACCAAGAGCGCCAGGCAAGCAGACCTGGACAAGCCCTGGTGCCCCAACCTGCTCCTGTGCTGGAGCACCGGCAGGCGGAGCAGGGCAAGCCCCTGACGCCAATGTGTGCAGGGGGTGCAGGGCACACATTTTTATGAGTGCTCCCATTTTTATAGATCTCCTAGCCAAAACATCTTCCAAGGCCAGCTTGGGAGAAAGGCAGTCCCATTGCTCTACACCCCCCATATACACACACACAGTTATTGCCCACCACTCAAAGTAGGGGCCCCACCCATGTGTCCTATTCTGGCTATGCCACTGGTGCACTATGAGGATCAGAAGTATGCCAATAAGCTTTTGCATCACATGAGAGTACTTATTAATATATACTAATGTGACTATTTAAAACAGAAAGGATCTAATGAAGGGGATTCTAACTTCAGTGTATGAGTCTCTACTGCTTGAGCTAAAAGCCAGCTGGCTCTCAGCTAAGGCTATAGAGCACACTCCTTTCTTCCTGTAAGTGGTATAAGTGCCACTATGTGGGAAAGTGAACCACACCCATTAGGTGTGTGAGGTACACATGCACCACAGTTAATCTAATTGCTCCATTAATTATGCTATGGGATAGTGGGGGGAGTCATTTTAAAGATGATAGATAGATTTTCTTTGCCCCGAGTGAGGAGAGTCACTTAAAAGGTGCGTAAATGACATTCCAGAGGATAAATAAATGAGGTTAGTAAATATGAAGATAGTAAATGTGATAGTAAAGGTGAGTGAGTTATCTTCCAAAACAATTCTACCCAACCTTTGATCTTCACCTCAAGTTTGTTGAGTTACAATAAATGACTAGGGCATATTGGGTGGTTAGAGGAAAAGATTTACAGAATTGCAAAGCAAAACTGAAATTAAAGTGAATTCTTAAGGCAGTTTGTAGATGTAAAACAAAAAGGAAAAATGGGGCTAAGAGGAAAATAAATATGAGCCCTTACTGTGGGTCTACTCAACACATGGCCCGGGGGCGGCATGCAGCCCACAGCCCGTTAGTTTGCAGCCCACAGATGGGAGCCAAAACAAAAAAGTAGTCAATGTAATGGTCTTTGTTGATATGTGTTTTAATAGTTAAATTCCTGGATTGTCATTGCTCATTAAAAGTGCTGTCATATGGGTGGAAATTGGGTAAATATTGTATTTTATTAATATCAGCAGAACTGACTTAAATGGGGCCTCTGTGTTATGTAGTCTTACCTTAATCTTTGTAGTCATGCCTGTCAGTGTGAAAGAAGCTATTTGCATGTATATTTGCATGTATATGCAACCACACTTACGTTGTGGCCCTTCGCATGTGCTGTGAGTATCATTGTAGCCCCCGGGGCTTCCACAGTTGAGTAGTCCTGCCTTAATGTATCTAATTGTTTTCATCTTATAGTTTCAACTATTATCTAAATGTATGTCATCCATACATTTGTCTCTATTCCTGTTTCTCTATCATTTACCTGTCTTCCACCTGCCTGAAAGTGTCTATCTATTTGGAAAAGCAAGATAAGCTGCCTTTATCTGAAGGGGGGGGGAGATGAAAATGAAAAATCTTGGTGTAACATAAATGGCAATTAAGTGAAAGCTACTGCTTGATGTGCGTATGAATCCTGTAAATGAAGTGGCCCTTGAATTAAATTAATTTAAATCCTGGCAAATATTACTCGGCATGTTTGTCAATGTGCTGTATAATTATTAATTTGTTCATTGAAGCAACTGTATAAATAAATAGAAAGCAGAATGCCATGATTAAGCTAACATTAAAAATCTAGGGTCAAGGAGCCTCACTATACAGAGATCTAAATAGCTTTCCTGGGTCCTATTTTTACATCTCCATACAGATCTGCAGGTCTGTAACTGCGAATTAATTGGCATGCATTTAGATGCCAACAGGGCTTTTGTATTCTCAGTGCACATTTTGTCTTTTCAGAGTGAGATATTAGTAATGGAGGTTTTAATATTACCCCTAGGGGAGCACCAGAAAATCTTAACAATTTCTTTCACTAGAGTATTTTCATTAGAGCTAAATGCTGTGCAATTTACATTTGAAATCAGGTGTAGGGGTAAGTATAATGTGACAAGACATGTTAGGGGGCTTGGGATTTTTTTTTTCAGATGTTCCTTATTTACTGCAATATACCCTGAAATGATAAGCATGCACTTAAAATAAAAATCTTGATTTTAACCACTTGTAATTGGGCTGTTATTGGGATAACAGGAGCACATAACGGCACTTTGTTTAAAGCACCCAAAGTACAGGATTAAAACATTATTCCAACTTTTTAAAAAATAGTTCCAACAATAGAATCTACATTGCATAAATAAGTTAATCATCAATAAATCAGGCACAAAAATCTCCCTTTATAACAACCATGTAACTGTATGGAGCTCAAAATCCAGAGACCTCTGTCTGAGTCGAAAAATAAATAAAACCAAGATTTTCCAGTAGACAACATGCCCAAACAAAAAGAACTGGAATGAGTCTAAAAATGTGCTGCACCTCTCTCTCAGTATTAATTAATAAATACACCACACAAATACACGCACCGAGCACTACACTGTCTGCAGAGCATGATACTCTGCTGAGCAATGTTGATGCCTTAAAACCCACCCATCACAGGCACCATCAGAAGAAAGACAGTCCCTGAACAAAGGACAAAAGGCAACCTGGGAGCTGAGGTCGGTAACTGAAAAAGCCATCAGAGAAAATCCTGGCCTGTAGATGGAGGACTTTTTTAGGGACAGCCCTGAGGAGCAGCCTGCTACAGAACAAGTACTAGAGCTGCACCCGAGCTGGTAAATTTCTGCCAAGTTTATTTTTATTAATAAATCAGGTACAAAATAAATGGAAGGTTTTTCAGATTATGGAGCTATTCAATTATTAATACAAGTTGAGATATTTTTAGTGTGTTTCTATTCAGTGTAAGATCTAGGTCATTCCCCTAACACTTCTCTTGCCCCCATGAAGGATTCAATATGGACATTGCAAAAAGATGAAATAAGGTATTCAAGCATTTGAGAAGTTTTTACGAGTTACTCACTAGTTGGTATATGTGTGAGTTGATGCACCATCATTTATAGCCTCATAACCCCTGACCCATAGAGCACACCTATAAATCAGCCAGGCATGCACTGTTCCCAGCTTCCTGTGAACTGAGGCTCAAAAAACAGGCTGTTGTGAAGTTAAACAAAACAAGAGTGTGTATAGTCCATTGCCAGCTTTAATATGAGCCCAAACTGAAGCAGAAGAGGGCAGTCTGTGTTAGGGGTCCCAATAGGTGGCAAGGAATGAAGTGTTTGCAAGGAAGGAGGGTGCCAGCAAGGAGGCTGTACTGTGTCTCCATGCTAAATCAACATCTTGTTGATTTCACAAACAATTTTCACCCATTGATGACCGTTGATAAAAGGAATTGCCTCATGGAGTAAGAACTTCCAGATGGGCATGTTGTATGCCTGGGCCTGGCATATTTTTTTGGGCCACATCTGAAACTCTTGAGCCCCTCCATTTTGGGGCTGGTGATCTGTGGGTCACTCACTTGAAGATGAAAGTGCTCTTTAGGATGCTCAAATGTCTGTCCTCTACTGCCCTCAAACTGAAGCTCATGCTTCTATTCTCAGGACTTTCAGAATATCCATTTTCCCTTCAGGCAGCATGAGCTCTGAAGACTGAGCCTCTCCCTCCCCCTTGTTTGCAACAAGACCACTCAGAACTTGCCCTCCAAAAATGAGATATAGAAATAATTAGAGTTGAGGTGTGTGTGTGTAAATGGTGCTCCAAAATACATTTGAAAGGGGTGGAAAACTTGGGAAGAGTCGAAAGGACAGCAACAGAAATGCTAACATGTTGAGATAACCTGACCTATGAGGAATGGTTACAAAACTGGGCATAAGAAAAGAAGACTAAGAAGGAACCTGGGAACATCCTTCAGATATGTTAAGGGCTGTTCTAAAGAGGATGGTGATCAATTGCCCTCCAGATCTGCTGAAAGTAGCACAGATGTAATGGACTTAATAGGCAACAAGGGAGATTAAGTTTAGATATTAGAAAAATCTTTCTAACTATAATGTAGTTAATCTTTAGGACGGGCTTTCAAGGGAAGTAGTAGCATCCTCACTATTGGCGTTGTTTAAAAACCAGGGGACCTGGCAGACTGTGGAATTTATGAGCCCTGCTGGCCAGTGATGCTTGGGCCACGTGGGTTGTCAAGGGCAGCTTGAGCTCTGGAGACCATTGACCCTGCTGATCTCCTTAGGGACACATAAAAACAGGCTGGACAAATACCTGTCAGAAATGGTCTACGTTTATTTGGAATTGCCTCCGTGCAAGGGGCAGGACTTGAAAATTTCACAAGGTACTTTCCAGCGTACCATTCTATGAGTTAAAGAAATGCAATAGGTGTAACCATCCAGATTCCAGTCTCAATTTACATGTGTAAATCTGAAGCTAAGAAAGAGCCTCTTCTACACTGGTAGGCTGCGTCTACATTGGTGCGCTTTTGCGCCAAAGCTATGCAAATGAGGCTTAGCGTTAGAATATCGCTGAGCTTCATTTGCATAGCTAATGATCCGCCATTTTCACGGACCAGGCTCTTGCGCAAGACGGAGCTGTCTACACTGGCCCGTCTTGCACAAGAAAAACTCTTTTGCACAAAGCCGTTATGCCGATCATTTTCGGGCATAACGGCTTTGCGCAAAAGGGTTTTTCTTGCGCAAGACGGGCCAGTGTAGACAGCCCCGTCTTGCGCAAGAGCCTAGTCCGTGAAAATGGCGGATCATTAGCTATGCAAATGAGGCTCAGCGATATTCTAATGCTAAGCTTCATTTGCATAGCTTTGGCGCAAAAGCGCGCCAATGTAGACGCAGCCGTAAAGTTTAGGAGGCCCTTTATGCTCTCCTTAAGCTTCAACTAGGCAGAATACTCTACAGGATCATTACAATAGATGCAGCCAATATTTATCATACAGTTTATCTTCAGATGTAGCCTGTGTCTGGATCTGAAGGGGTTATACACCCAGTTATGCAAGTTTCTGTGGTTCACCAATAACCATGTTATTTGTAGCAATGGATTCCTTACAAATTAGCACCCAGTTATTTGTGCTTATGTGGAGAAAACCAATATGCCCATTTTTGGTTTACAATTCATTCAACATTTCTAGGACCATTTTAGTAGCACCTCCATAATACAGTACTGGTTCTGTGAAAAGCCCTACATTCACTTCCATCATAGCTTTGCATTTGAAATGTGCCTGTTGTGATTATCTTCAAAGTGCCCTAGAATTTCTTAAAGTCTGAAAAAACTTGGTCAAACAATTTTTAATACATGGAAGCTTAATAGTGATGCTTAAATCTGTGGGGTCTTCCTGCCTCATAAATAAGGTCATGGTTATAAATGTTCAAGCAGCTATTGTCCAGTAAAAATAGTGCAAGGGACCAGGGAGACTGTGCAGTTAATGAGCCCTGTTGGTCAGTGCGGTCTGAGACTCATAAGCTGTGGAGGGCAGTCTGAGCTCTGGGGAACCAAGGACTCTGCAGAATTCCTCATCACCACATATCAGGGAAAGAGGTGGAGCCAGGAATACACGAGTTCCTGAACTCTGAAATTCATGGAAAGGTGAGATGGAGCTGGGAACTGTGTGGGATTCTTTAGCTCTGTACAGTTTATATCCACATTGCCTTTGCATTAGGTGAAGAAAATATAAAACACCAAGGAATTTGGACAAAAACTGACTTGGTATGGGGTGTGTGTGTGTGTGTGTGTGTGTGTGTGTGTGTGTGTAAATAATATTACAGTTAAAACAACTAATCACTGAAAAAGCTGGAAATGAACAGTTAAAAGAAAGGAAATTAAGGTTAGTCTCTTGTAAGCATACATGCATAAAACAGCAAATTGCATATTCTAAGGACAGCTTCAAGTGTTCCCATATAGTTATCTGCTCCACATCTTTACGTCTATCATTACCACCATCTCTTTAAACATGTTTAAATTACTGAGGCTATGTTTACACTATGGCTTTTGCCAGAAGAGGCAATGCAAATGAAGTGCTGATTAGCATTTGCATAATCTATTCCAAGCCAATTTTCCGCAAGGGGTTTTTGCGCAAAAACAAGCAGTGAGTCCGTGTCTGTTTTGCACAAAAACCCCTTTTTGAGCAAGAGCCTTACACCTTTCTGGGAAAAGCCATAGTATAGACAAAGCCTGACTGTTTGAAAATGTACTGTACGTTCTATGGACATGATGGCTATCTTCTCTCCTCTGTATATATCTGTGATGTACTACAACAGCTAAATATGGACAAATATGCATCTGTAGTCTAGATTTTTGAAGGTGGCATTTCTGCCCCATAATACGTGGGTGAACAGCTTAAGTATAAGAGGGTTTTTAGTACCTAAAGGGAGAGTGACCAGCATACATTTTCTGCTTCAGAACAAAATAATCATTGAGCATGGAGGGATGCTGGATTTTGACTATATATGGAGAGTAAGGTGTGGTAAAATCCTGCATAACAAAAATGTGGGAGAGTCAAACCTCTGGTCTTTGAAGAACAAGCAGCAAGATATAATATCACTTCCTTATAATGAGTAGATGAATTGGAAGATGGATGATACACCATATGTTAAGGATGCCTGGGAGAAAGAAAGCTTGGATCCAGAATTGCAAGACATTGATACAGCAGAGAATGGTATAACAGTCCAGTGGTTGGAAGTAGAACCTAGACAAATTCAGACGGAAATAAGGCATGGATTTTTTAACTGTGAGAGCAATTCACCACTGGCACTGCTTACTATGGGTCATGGTAGAGTCTCCATCGCTGATGGTTTTAAAATCAAGAATAGTGAGTGTCCTAAAAGATCTGATCTAGGAATTATCTGGGGGAAGTTCTGTAGCCTGTGTAATGTAGGATTGTCACAATGTAGATTGTCACAATGGCCCCTTCAGGCCTTTGCATCTATGAAAATGTACTTGATGCTGGATGCATGGGTGTCATTTCTGTTCTAGAATTTGTGCCACAGGTGGGGGTACTGGAGCAAAATTAAGGCTTGGCTTTGCTGCTTAACTTTTATTTTACATTAAGGTAACTAGACTGAACATTAGCCATTTATGCAGAGACAATAAATGAGACAGCATTCTTGGACAGTATTAAATAGAGGATATTCCAGAAAAGCAACTATCCAGGCATTACATATTGTACATTGTTTAGAGAGAGAAACGGTGGTCCAGATTATAGCAAACACACAAATAGATCTTGAGGATGCCCAGGTGCTCAGAGAAGGCAGAAGGCGCCCCTTGAGTTGTTGGCAGCATAAGCTCTAGACTAGGTTAGCCTCCCAAAAACGGAAGCCATAAGGGCATGGTAAGAGATAGCCATTGCCTGTCACTCCTTTCTACACCAGCCAGGGGAGCTCCTGCTCCACTACATTGGAAACAGTGAGGCGATCATGGAGAAGGAGTTTGGAAGTGAGTTAAAGGCAGCTGGTGTGTAAGCATGAGAGTCAATCGGAGTGGAAATGAAGTGGTGCATGACTAGGAAAATGGCTGAGCTAAATATGGAGAGGACGCATCTGTAGTGCAGAAAATCCATGTAGTTTTGGGATTTATGCCAGAGGCACATCAGCCAGAGGAGATGAAGCAGATGTTGGGGGTGAACTGGGGCTTGAAGGTCAGAAGAATGAACCTTGAAGTGGGAGAAATGGGAGAAGACAAGAGAGATGGCAAACAATGTTCCCACTAGTCTTTTCCATCCATATGTGGAATAAATGCTTGCATGTGTACTGAGACATCTACTAATGTGCACCACCAGGAGAAATAAAACCTAGCTGAGGGTGCTCTGCTAATCAGCTGAGCAGCATTTGAATTTCTCCAGTGTTACCCAAGTGCACAGCTTAGAGGGAACACTGGTGACAAATTCAAAAAAGGAGAGAATCAATGACTGAGTCAGAGAAAAACAGGAAGAAGTGAGCTGAGTAGCTGCGAAGCCTTGAATATCAGAGATTAGGGAAGGACCAAAAGGCAGGGCAAATGACAATGAGGCAGGTGGATAACACAAAGGAGATGAGATGGAGATCAAAGAGAGAAGCCCAGTGCTGAAGAGATCAGAACGGGAAAATAACTTGATGAAACCAAGGTTAAACAAGTGTCAGCTTTAGTGAGTATAGGAGTTGATCCAGGAGTGAAGGTCAGTGAGGAAGTGAATACAAAGTTAAATATTTAAAGATGAAATGGAAATGTTAAAACAACTCCTGAGTTTAGCTTTTACAAAATAGCAAGTAACAGATAAATGTGTCCTCAACATGTGAGGAGCACTGTTAAAAACCACAGCCAAGCCAACAGATACTTTTTTTCAAAAAAAGGGCTATGTTTGGTCAACAAGCTACTGTTATCCCATCAGTTTGATAGCAGATCAATAGTATAATAACCTTCTAGTGTCAGATCAATAGTATAGGAAAGATTTAGAGTGACAGCTTAACAATGGGAAAATGCTAGCATCTAATCTTCATACAGCATTTGGATGTTTTTACAAGGATTATTGAAGTAAAAAAAAAGATGTCAAGGTAGTTTCTATAAAGAAACCATTTTAAGAAAAGTCCCCTTAAAATGTTAGGACTCATTCTTAATGGGAAATAATAACTAATGAGGAAACTAAGTCCTCTAGCCCAGTTTGTGGAAAAGATATGTTTGTCATGTCATAGACAGTAACTTACGGCTTTAGCTCAGAGGCCACTGGGTAAAGGTTTGAGTTTTTGTATGTCAAACAACCTTTATCTGTGTGTTTGTCTCATTAATATAACACTTTGCTCTAGCCTTACTCCTCCCATTTTTTCCTCTTGTTTGCTGTAGTAATGTGAGCATCTTTTCAGACAGAGGGCCAGTGGAAATATAACTACATCTGGTGGAAGGAATGCAAACTAAAGAAGAGAAGGGAACCAAACAAGTGGGCATCAGCCTCTAAGAGAATGAATGAATTAAGCTGAGAATGAATGAATTAAGAAAGTGAGGGAACCAAGAACAGCTGGGAGCCCAAGGTCTATAATGTGAGCACTGGTGGAAAAAATACCTTCTTTAGTGCTAAATGTGGTTTAAAAAAGGCAACAAGACAGGACAAAAGCCATAGGAAGCCTGAAGTGTAGACAGCCACAGCAGCTGAGACAGGTGATAAGTGAATAATCCCACCTGGTTGGAGGGAGACTTAATTAAGAGCTAAGTGAGTAGGACCAGAGTTAATTCAGAGATTTTCAAAGAAGCTTCAGTTGACAAACTGGATTTCTGAGACAGCAGGTGAGTTTTGCCATGCACAGTACCTGATGAGAATCCAGGGACTGAAATCAGTTTCAGGCTGTAACACACGGGGCAACGGACCCAAATCATACAGAATGGATGACTTTGTTCTTTTACAGATTGAGGGACTGTTGGTCAAAATGTTTTGATACATGAAATAATTGTTTTAATTATAAAACTAAACTTTGAAGGGTTGAAGCTCCTTCTGCATATACTGCTGTAGAAACTTTGGATCTCTGCTTTTCTGTGTTTTTCTGCCTCCTGCTATGCTAATATAGACACTTCTCACAGACACATCATATTTCCACCACCTCCTGGCCCCTCCAAACTTATCAACATCATAGAAGGGCAAGGAGGAAGATGGAGCAAGAAGTTTTGGGTGCCTCCTGATTAGTGGACCCATGTTCTCTGAAAGGACTGGGCTGGACACCACATAACTGGGGAATACAGGGAGTTAGTGTGGAAGAAATTCAGCCACGTGGAGAGAGCAATGCACAGTTTAATAAAGTCCCACTTGTTCAACTTAACCTTCATGCAGCTTCACAGTTTGTGAATCAAACATAGTGGGAGAGGATGAGCTGTGAGTTCTCTGCTGTACATCAGCTAGTAGAATTAGGCATGGAATTCAGTCTGAAGCCCTCCAGAGCTCTGGATTTTGCAGGCACAAACTTAGTTGAGTGATGGATCCAGTGGAAAGAAGCATTAGAGCTGTACACAGACCAGGCCATACAGGAGGACAACAAAAAAACTTTTTTTTTAACTTTACTGGAGAACAAGGCTGAGAGGCCTGCAGCACTCTGAAGTGGACTACTGTTTCAAGCATCGCAGCAGTCTTAGGTGCCCTGGGGACCTATTGCTCCCCCAAACCAGAACAAAACTGGAGAAAGAGACAAGGCTTTTCACTAGAGACCAATCTGAGAGATGGGGGATGGATCCCTGTGTTATAGCCTTACACACGCTGGCTGCCACATGCATGTCTGGAGATCTGACAGACTCCCTGATTCAGGATGGCATAGTTGTCAGTATCTGTGATCACTACAGGCAATAATGGCTTCTCCAGGAAGTCACTCTTACATCAGACAGATGCCTTGAGGTGGGGCATCTAGGAAAGCCTCGAGTATAAGAATGAAATCCCTAGGAAGGCACCACCGCCATCCCAACTATAGGCACAATAAGAAGTCAGCAAAGAAGAGCACGTGACCAGGGTTCCACACCCATCATGAGATGTGAGAGAAACCATGAACAGATAGAAGAGAAGTGGCCCAGCACTAGGTCAGCATCACAAACTGAACCATTCTAGCAGTGGTGGGCAAAAGCAGAAGAAGCTCTCCAAAAGATTCAGGCAGATGTGTACCAATGGGGACATCAAACAGCATCCTGATTTTCTCTCTGAGTGGACTACTCTGAGCTCATATCACCTTCAGGACAGGAAAACCACAAGAGACAATACCCAACCTCCGTGTATTCCACCATGGCAATAGGGAAACATAATGTGTGATTCCAGCTGGCCTTCAGCAGTGTGATTCCTCTGGCTGAACTGGACTCAAACATGCCCATTGAGAAACACAGGCATGCTCTCCTGGTGTACAATCAGAGCATAATGATGCAGTCCACAGGAAAGCACAACTTCATAGTGATTAACCTGAAAAATAACAGTCTGTGCCAACTGGTTTGTGGCCATGGATAGTTAACACCTCATGCCCTTCTTGGGACATACAGCCTTAAAACAATGGTCTGGTCAGTGTGCAATATCAATTTTATAGCTGCAGCACAAGAAGCAAAAGGAGGAGTCCCATGGACAATGGAGACAAATTTAAAATCACATGGGGATGTTTTTATAGGTGACGGGTGCCTCCAAGGAAAGCTGTGACTAGAAATAGACCTAACAATGGAATCTGTCTGCTCCGCTTGTCTCAGAATTATTTCCATGACACTAACTCATAAGCCAGTACACAGGGAGCTTGGAAGTCTGCAGAGCAGGAGTATCATTGCACAGTATAGCCCAATGTAATTCCTTTGGATGGGATACTCTTGAAAAAGCACAGTGAGAATCTAGAGGACTTGCCTCTGTACTACAGCAGTAATCGTGGCAGAGGCTTAGGACTCCAATTCCCAGAAAACCTAGGGTCCAGGGCAGAGAAAGAACTGGCTAGCAACACTACACAGACCAATCATGAGCCAGGACTCCAAGTAAAAGAACTGACCTTGCTCAGCTGACAATTTTTGGAATGTAACAAGGAAAGGCACTCCCCAGCCAAAGAGAACTCTGCTACTTTCCACTAGAGAAGGCTGAGCCCTCTGGGGATTTTAGAGATGTTGAACAGTGTCATCTCATCAAAGATCAGAAACCCAGGAGGCTGAGAAGAGCATCAAAGTTAGACTACCAAGCAGCAACCTAACTGCACATTTCAGTCCAGACCAGATAGCCACAAGGATGATCTTACCACGCCTGGTGTGACTACTTTGTAAGAACAACCTGGCTGTTTGCTTTGATGTTGTATTTTCAACCACCCAGGAGGGTCAGCACTGCACCACAAATCAAAGACTGAGCCCAAACTTGCTATTTGCCTCGCTGGATTCTGGCAAGGAGCAGTGTGGTTTGTAGTGGCTGTAAATATTGGGCAGAATACAATTAATGTATGGTTAATTTTGTCTTTTGGTATCCTCATCACTTTTCCCAGTTCCCTGTTCTATATAAACCTAATAAAGCCCTTACAGTTTTATTGCTTTGGGAATTGAGATGGCTGTTCTATTTGTGTGCTTCAGCTGACATTTCTCTGTATGAGATAGAGTGTTAAATATTTTCCCAACGCTCAGCACCAGAGGTATTTCAAAGAATACTCCCCCAGTGCTGGAAGGACTGTTTGGGGTGAAAGATGATGTCCTCATTCTAGATGATGGGAGCAATGAAACAGAAGCTAAATGAGAACATGACAGAAAACTACAAAAACAACAAGAAGTCCTCTGGCATCCTAGGGCATGTCTAGACTACATCCCTCTTTTAAAAGAGGGATGTAAATTAGACAGATCAAAATTGCAAATGAAGCTGGGATTTGAATTTCCCACATTTCAGCTGCATAATGATGGCCATGCATTCTTTCGAAAGAGGGCTTTTTGAAAGTGAAACTGCAGTCTAGATGCAGCTTTTTCGGGGGGAAAACCCCTTTCTCGAAAGATCCTGTACTCCTTTGAGCTGAAGCACACAAATAGAACCGCCATCTCAATTCCCAAAGCAATAAAATTGTAACAAGGGCTTTATTAGGTTTATGGGGAACACAGAACAGGGAACACTGGGAAAAGTGATTAGGATACCAAAAGACAAAATTAACCACACATAATTCTATCATTCCCAATATTTGCAGCCACTACAAACCACCCTGCTCCTTGCCAGAACTCAAAGGAGTACAGGATCTTTTGAAAAAAGGGTTTAAAAAAAACCGCATCTAGACAGCAGATTCCCTTTCAAAAAGTCCTTTTTTGAAAGAATGCGTGGCCATCATTATGTAAATGAAGCACGGGAAATTCAAATCCCGACCTCATTTGCAATTTTGATCTGTCTAATTTACATCCCTCTTTCGAAAGAGGGATGCAGTCTAGACATGCCCTTAAAGACTAAAGGTATGTCTACACTACCACCCTAGTTCGAACTAGGGTGGCTAATGTAGTCATTT
>CM057845.1:185329746-185343808 GCA_030068395.1 Apalone spinifera
TAGATGGACCTTTGGTCTGACCCGGTACGGCCGTTCTTATGTTCTTATGTTAACTGTGACAACTGCACAGAGTGAGAATTTGCAAGATTCAGGTGACATAGATGTCCCGCCTAGTATGGTTGCCTGTTCAGGAATCCAAAATACCTCAACAACCAGCTGAGTCTGTGGTAAAGACAAGACTTCAGCTAAGTTGCTAATAACTTGGCTAAGAGGAAACAGGGTGGGCATTTGGGTGTAAATTATTTGTTTTGATGTTCATATTAACATTTTCACAAATAGTGAAGATGGAACTGGAGGCAGAGGACCCATGTTCTCTGGAGGAACTGTTATGGCTGGTACACCAGGAAAACGGAGAAACCTATGGAGATATGTTGGAAGCATCTCAGCCGCATGACTTGAGCAGTGCACAGGGTTTAATAAAGTTCTGCTTGTCCAACTTTCCTGCATTCTGCTTCAGCCTTTGCAAAGGCAAGAGTGGGAGTTTGGAGCCAGGAGCTTGGAGCAGCAGATATGATGGAGGGAATGTGAGCTTTTTGCGGCTTTTCGAAAAAGGGGGGAATTGTCGAAAAAAACAAATCCCAAGATCGGAAGAAGATATGCAAATTCCCACAGAATTTCCATATCCTATTTCGGAACTTCTGCATAGTCTAGGCAAGCCCTAAAAGACTACTCGACAAATGTTTATCGGATAGTCTTTTGATTTGTTGACTAGTCGATATTCCCCTCCCCCCACTGCTTCTATGATATAGAGGCAGCAAAGGTGGGGGAAGGGATACTTCAAAGGGGCAGCCACTGCACAGGTAATACTGGATCAGCTCTGTGGCAGCTGCCCCTTTAAAACGCCACCTCTGCGCATTTCAAAGGAGCAGCTGCCATGGAGCCCGGGGTCAGCTGAGGACTTCCCAGCTGAACCCGGTCTCCATGCAGCACTTCCTCGGGACACGGGGTCAACTAGGGAGTCCTCAGCTGACCCTGGGCTCCTAGGGACATGCAGCATAGCATGTCCCCCGCTGACTTACAGTCCCCCACTGACCCCGGGAGCCATGGCTTTGAAATGCACAAGAGCCCCCACTGGGGACTCTTGTGCATTTCAAAGCAGGCACGCTGCAGGCAGCCTGGAGTTACCAGGACTTCTCACTGGCCCAGGGCTGTACGCAGAGTTCCACATTCCTCCTTTGAATTCCTCCTCTTGGGGCTCTTGTACATTTCAAAGGAGGAATGTGGAAATGCCTATTGACTAGTCAGTTAACCGCATTTTAACATCCTTTATTCCAGCCTCAGGGCATCCATTGAGTCCAGTACTAATGGTGATGCTGGCACAGGGTATTTCCACTGATGGCGAATCGGGTAGCAGCAGACTCCTCTGCCTTTCTGTCCCAACATCGCTCTTGGTCCAAGACTTTGCTGAGTCCGTGTCTTTTAGAGACCAATTGCCTGGACAGGCCGCTGCACCTGTGAGTCTGTCTGTGCCTTTCTCTGATGTTTCTCTTTCACAGTCAGTGAAAATGGAACCAAAGCCATGCTCACCACAAAGTTTAACACCAGAACTTGGCCAAAATAAACTACAGCCATATGGAGAAGCGGCGAGGGGTCCTGTGGCACCTTATAGACTAACCGAAGTGTTTGGAGCATAAGCTTTCGTGGGCAAAGACCACGAAAGCTTATGCTCCAAACACTTCGGTTAGTCTATAAGGTGCCACAGGACCCCTCGCCGCTTCTCCAGATTCAGACTAACACGGCTACCCCTCTGATACAGCCATATGGGGTGTATTTAGCCATCACTGATTAAAAGCCAAACCCGACATAGCTAGGAATAGCTGCCAGACTTCTCTTAGGCAAAGCCAAATTGCTGCAGCATGCTGTTTTTACTAATCAGAATGGAAGAAAGAGGGAAAGTTAACCCAAAAAAAAATAAAAATGACCTTGGTCCTAAGTATCCCTGACATACAAGTTTTATCGTTATTGTGACTAAAAATTCTAAAAAAAATGCTTTGCTAATAAAAAATAATGAGCAATTTGTTAAACCTAAAAAATAGGCAACCCAGTAGGGGTTATTATAAATTATGTGTTTTATAAGAGTTAGCTACAAAAACATTAAGTAAAAAATAAGTACCTTAAAAATAGTCCAGAAAAGCTTTTCTATACCTAAGCTTCCCAATAGCTCAACAAAAAAGGGCCCCCAAAATCTTGGCTGGTAATCACACCAAACCATTTCAAACTTGCTCATGTCAACATAACATTGTACTTCCATGATTGACTGAATTTCATCTGAAACACCGGATGGTCGACTTCGGGTCTCACTCAGAAAATCAAGCTCATTGGGGCCCTAATAGATTCTACAACTACAAGAGAGATTCTGCTGACCATCCTTTTCAAATGATTTGCCACCTTTGCTTCAGGTCTACAGTCTCAGCCTTTCGTGACAGGTTGGATGTGCCTGATACTCTTAGGCCACATGTCTACTTGCACATAAGTGGTTCACTTTGCAATGTTGCACTCTTCATCTTGGCTCAGGATGCACATTGGGGTGGCACCGTTTCATATAGCTAGCGGTGGGGCTATGGCCACAAAGTGCCAGGGCTGTTCCTCTACTGATGCTTCTTGGCAAAATTCTCTGGTTTCAGTGTGCTGGCCACACATACACCTGAGTAGAATACATGTCTGCATCACACCTCCAAGAACCATTGCTACAGTAAGTAACAGTTTCTTTAGGACCTAAAGGTGAAGAACAAATAAGAGGGGTTTGCTGGCTGGCATCCCTGAGGCTGAAAGCAGGAGGCGGAGCAGAGAGAATTGGCTGCTGGCTCTGTTTCCAAAGGCTGGAACCAAAGGGCCAAAAGGACTGATGGCAGGGGAGCGGCAGAGATGCTGACATCTCCAGGGCCACAGAGCAGGACCCAAAAAATTATGAGAAGGCTGAAAAGGGAGGAATTGGAGATGCTGTCCTAATATAAATGATCTCTCAGCAAAGAGGCTGTGGCAGCTCCCACTGGGAAGAGTGGGGTTGCAATGCAAAAGGAAGGGTTAGAGTGGTTGTCCCGGGACAAGGACAGGGAAGGGTTATTGCAAAGTGTGGGCTCAGTTGCAGGCATCACTGTGATATGTGGGCATTATGGGATGAGACGCCAGGTGATCTGAATGACTGTTTGCACTGGAATGAGAAATGAACTATATGTACATAAGACTTATACTCTGGACCATTTGCATAATGTTTTATAATAAACTTGAAGGGGGCGTTATTTTGTCAAGACATCTTGCATAGAGTTTGTGAGGAATCTGAAGAAGGAAATGAGACCAGTGTGCCTGTCATGCTGTGAACTGCCGCAGTAGGATGTTCCAGGCAGGAGGGTGCTCAATGATAATCCATTGAGGTTAATGGAGTTATATAAGAGTTGAATGTATCCTTATTCTTTTCATCTGCTAACTCCATTCATACCAGCATCTCAACCTTGGCACCATGGGCTTGTCATGGCTTTCCTGTATGACAAGGAAAAGGATGAAAATGTTAAGTTTTGCTTACACTCCCTTCTCTCCTCTTCTACTCCCACTAATATCTGAGCCATTGCAAACTAAACAAGACCACTACCATGAAAAAAGCTGCTGTGCACTACTTATGCAATAGGTATTAGAGATGGGGCATCTAAACTGCAGCTAACACTGGCTTTGGACTTTATTGTTCTCATCACAAGTCTTAATGTGTGAAATTTGCAATACCTGTGTTTATTAACAAATTTCACTCAAGCTTTTCCTTTAGCTAGTTTGATATGGTGGGGTATTCAAGGTTAAAAATATTTTTTTCTAAATTGTGTTACTTGTGGTTTTTAAGACTAAACATGCCTGCAGAGTACCGAGTGCATATTTTACACATAAAATAAATACCCATGAAATGTCAATGTTGAGAAAAAAAATACTAGTGATTATGTAGATGGGGTGGAACTGGGCCAGCACATGGTCCTATTGCTTTTCTTTTTGCTTTTTAATCCAGTTGTGATTTCTACACCCTTCTTGAGAAATTAGCCCCTTTCCCTTGTCTTTGTGACTTGTACCTAGATGCACATTAGCTATATTTATATCACTGTCCCCTATAAGATCTAGTGTAAAGCTCTTCTTATCAAATGCTAGCTACATAATGTCAAATGATGCCCTTCCTAGTATTGATAGATTGAGTCCTTCCAAGTACAGTAATCCTCTTTCCTAAAACATCAGATCATTGTCAAAGAAGCCAGAGCCCTCCTGCTGACATCACCTGAGCATTTACTTACATGATTTGATGGGCTCTGCCCTGGCCTTTTCCTTCCACAGGGAAGATGAACAAAAGTATCATGAGTACCCCCAAACTCTTTTATCCTTCTTCCCAGAGCCATGTAGTCTGCAGTGATTCACTCAAGATTATTCTTAGCAGTATTGTTGGTACTCACAAGGATAAGTAGAAAGGGGTAGTGATCCAAGGGTTTCATGAGTCTCAACAGACTCTCAATCACATCCTGAATTCTAGCTCCAGTCACTCAGCATGCTTCTCAGGATTCCCAATCCAGACAGCAAGTGGAAGACTGTGTCCCCCTTAGGAAGGTGTCCCAACCACCACAACCCTTCTTCTCCTTTTGGGAGTGCTGATTGTCAAACCGCCATCCCTAAGACAATGCATCCCTGGACTTGAGACAGATTTAAAGACTGATATCACATGAACTATTAGAATTAGAAACCTAGGCCAAAAATTTCAGAGAGGCCTCAATGGACTGTTTCCATATATGTTCAACGACTTGGGGATGAAGAGTCCTCCTCTTTTGTCCCAATGCACATCTGCCCAACGCCAAGCCCAGTTTAGGGCAGGTACTATACTGAGGTTTTGAGCCATAGTGAACAGGCATACAAAAGACAAGTTTATATTTGAGCAAGACGACATTATTATGACTAGAAAGTATTTCAGGAAACCCTAGAAAACAAACAGTGACATTATTGTGCATGAAAACCAACAGAAAATATTAGAGATCCTAATTAATTGATCAATCATCTTTGTGACACTGACCATCACAAAGGGGTGACAAATCAAAACAAAAGCATTCAATCTGCATCCAGTTAAAGTCATAATAAATTATTCACATTCTGAATCCAAGGATTTTGATTTTTTTTCTCATAATCATGCTGTGTAATCCTAACAGAAGAGTTTCTGTCAAACACTGCAAAGTCC
The DNA here is from genome assembly GCA_030068395.1 of Apalone spinifera. Classification (NCBI taxonomy): domain Eukaryota; kingdom Metazoa; phylum Chordata; order Testudines; family Trionychidae; genus Apalone; species Apalone spinifera. Next base: position 185,334,935 of record CM057845.1, read on the forward strand.
AAAGAGCTACTAAGCCACCAAGCTACCATCTAGTTCTTCCAGAGAGAACAGAAATTGTCACCATTGCATTTATCACCATGCTGAGTCTGAAGGGGAAGATTTTGTGATAATTGCCACGGGTCACTCGTTGACACATATCCTCAGAAAACATATTTGAAAGTTGTAATGCACTCTTGTACATTAAGCAGGGGACCTCTTTGCCAAAAGCACTGGAGGTAAAGGCATTCTAACAAACAACTTCAATGGAATGATTTCAACAGTGTTTTTGCCATGGTTGAATTTACCCAATGCTACCAGATAGAATCGCTTGTTTTCAGAAGCAGTCTGAGTTATCTATTACTCCAAACTTCATACTTCACTGCTGACTAAGGGCCCGATTCTGCTCTTACTCACATGGACTAGAGCCTTATCCCATCTATTGAAATCAATAGTTCTCTTTATGAAGAAAGGTACTGCTCAACAGGCCTATCAGTTCTGGCAGGATCAGACCCTAAATATAGTTTCAAAGAAGGATTTAAAGGGTAGGTGATGAATTGAATGTACATAAAAATGAAAGGCATCTCCAAAAATAACTGATCTATGCAGTAACTTTAAATACAGTTTGCTACTTACAACCATAAAGTAATTTGGTACTTGTGAGTTAGCCATTTATAAAGACAACTTTCACCTATTCCACATTCACATTCTTGCCTAATATATGGGTATTTCATCTGTAAAATTATTTTAGACACTCACAAAGTGCCCCTAATGCAACCATCAGTGCTTAACCTCCTTCACGGCTGATCTTCTACTGAGCCTGCTGTGCTGCTGTCATGCTATTAACATTCCATTGAAGTCACTGGAATGTTAGGATGTACCTGGTACATTCAGCAGCACAGCAGGTGCCTTCTGCTTGGACGTACAGTACCTGCAATGTCAGGCAGCAGTCACAAGGTTAACACTGTAGAAAAGTATGTAATTTTTAGACAACAACTACTTACATACATAGAGAAATTGCTACATTTTCTATGTACAGATTGCTTAGGTTCCAGGAAGCAATTATGGACCAAGACCCAAAGCACACAAATAATTAGCACTTATGAGTAATAAGTTATTTTATTTCCCTGCATGTCACTTTGTGATCGGAAAATGTGGATGGATTCCTAAGTTACTTGGTATACATCTATATGATTCAACCAGTCCAGAGCATTCAGGTAATGGAAGTTTCCAGAGCATTCAGGTAATGGTATAATGTTATAAGTTGCTCATAAATGTCTCCAGAAAGCCTCCCATGTAAATTTCATATCTTATTATATTGTTTGCTTACTTATGCTTCAAAATCATTTGGTGAATTGCAGATGACTCTAAGAGGAAGCCACAGCTTAAAAACACACTTAAATTTCCCTATGACATCCCCATTAACTCTATTGCCAGGGAAAGCCTCTGACTTCCCAAGGAACGAGTACAGGGATCCTAATTCGATCACTACATTCCTTTTATACCAGTTTTTCCTCATTTTTGAGTTATTGTTATTATTAGAGTCACATAAAAAGCCATATGCGAGCCTGCAGGGGTTAAATTTGCATTCCTCTAAGTTAGCCATGAGCCCTGCTGGTGAAAATATCAGGTGTTCTTTATCAGACAGCCTTCATCAGCCGCAACTCCCTATGCTTGCTAGCTGAGAGCAGACTATGGGATAAATAACATGACTTTGGTTCTCAGCCTCGTGGAAACGTTGAGAGTGACATTGGGCCAGTATGCGCACACCCGGTAAACAACTGTAGTATAACTAGTGTAGGGAGTCTCATGTCTGGTGAGTCTCACCAGGGGCCTAGACCTCAAAGGGTGCCCTGGATCCCCCCAGCTGGAGCCATGTCCACTGCAGCTGGGTGCAAGGTGACCGGAACGGGACTCCCCACAGATTGAAGGGGCGTAAGCATTTCCAAGTGCCTGTTACTCTTCTATGCATTGCTCTGCTTATACTTATTGGTGTATTACTTTGCAGTAGCTGTGTAACCATCTGGCAGTATTAAGCCTGTAATAGAGTGATGTAGTGAGATTAATAAAAGCAACTATCCCTAATCAACTCTGTCTTGAAGCGAATCCACAGCTCTGTTGGATGCTGCTCCTGTGAGTTGACAATTAGTCTGGCTAACTTCTAATTCCAATGAAAATTGGGAAGAGCTACAGATGACTAGAGTCAAATTTAGTAAGTCTGGTTGCCATGCAGATTTCCCCGCACAGCTCTGCAAATTCCTTTTTCCAGGACTAAAATAATCTGGTCCCTTCTTGATGAGTGAGTACTAAAGGTAAAAGCCAACTTTGGGATGATTTCAATGCTGTTAATATGTGTCTGATTGAGCAGATACCAATAGAGCTATTTCACATGTGTTCTCACCCGAATTTTAGAACATACATTTTCCAAAATGCAAGGCATGGGCTTGAACCCATTTTCACTGTTTAAGTATTTTTTTCACTTGGGGCACTTAGAAGTAAGGCCCAGCTTGAACTTGTAGCACACACATAACTATAACTTTTCCATTGAGAAGTTCTATACAGTGGTTTCCACTGAAGAGTCAACGTCTGCTTTTTCTGTCTTTAGCTACCCACCCAGAAAATTCAAGAAGTAATGTTGCTGGGCAAACAACAATTGCTCCCTTCAGGGGAAAAAGGGATCATCTAAGGTACAGGTCCCCACACTGGCACAAAGAGGGTGCAAGACCACCTCTTTGTACTACTAGAATAAAGTAGGCCCCATTCACTACAACATTATGAATGTGCCCATAAGAACGGCCAATTCCCCTCATTTCTATCAGTGTGGCAGACAAAGTTTATGGTGTCTAAGATTTAAATACTGATGAATATTTTTCCACTAAGCCCCGCCTCTTGTGTGTGTAAGTGTAAATTTGGTAGGGCAAATTGATGCTGAAGGGCTTGTGCCACTAAAATTAATAATAGGCACAAATCAGAATGAGCTATCTGAAGCAAGGGCTGTCTTCTTTGATATTTGTGTGTGCAGCACCTTGCATTATAGATATTTGATCAATGATTACATTCTGTGGCACTTCTATAATATAAATGACAATAATAAGATCAGCTGCTCAAATTTTCACTCACTACAGATATCCAGAATTAAACTTGAGCATACAAATTTTATCCACAAAAAGGGAGGACCACTTTTCTGGCAATTTAAGGTTAAAAAAGGTTCACTTACCAAGCTTCATCCCCATGTGATGCATCTCATCAGAGTTTCACAGCAATTAACTTTAAATACAGCATCTTTTTGAGTGCCAGAGAAATCTGTAGACACATTTTCAATTTGCCACCAGAGGGCAGAGCATACACATGGAAATACATCAGAGACCCCTTAAATGAACAATCTACTGCTTCTGCTGTCATGTAACAGGTTTCTCTGTTTAATATTTCAGTGTAAAAGGTCTGCAGTTACAGGTCTGCAACTTACCCCCCACCCCAATATTAACCTATTATGTGCTATTTCCAAATCCAATGACATGTCTGAAAATTTCCTTACCCCCTAGCCTTTACCCCTTCTCAGTGTTTTCTGAAAAACACTTATCTTGCAAGAAAAGTCACATAGGCAAGGTGCCCAGTTTATTTAAGAAGATTTCACCTACAAGAATTCATCAAAGCTAATACAGAATAAATGTCTTCATTTAGTAGTCTGAGTTTCTAAACCCTTGACACTGGGAATTGGGATTTCCCAATGCTATTAGCACTTAGCAGTAGGAGCTCCAGACCAGCCAAGAACAAGGGATTAAGAGGTATTTGTCTAAACTAATTTCACTCTGTATACTGGGTCTATAGAGACTGGTGTTAATCTGCGGGAATTGTGCAACACTGCTAATTGGCTACAAATTTAACAGTGGCAGGGTTCCCACAGGAGTATGCTACATATTCATTATACATATTCTTTCCACAAACGTATTCTTGCCGTAGACATTTGTGGCTTAGGATTCCCAGTGCAATGTTTGAAAGGCTGGCTGGCTACCCACCATTGTATTTCCTTTTGTCTTTCTCTGAAAGATTCTGAGACGCTTTTCATCAAGAACATCAACTTTAAAACATTCATTTTTATTGGATCAGTTCAGAAGCAATGACAAAATTTCCTGAGAAGAGTCCTCTATGCATCTCTTGAAATAGCAAATAAATACATAAATAATAATAGTAAAAACATAATTTACATGTACATAGCATGATTGGTTCTCAAACTTTGTAATATTTTGAATGAATTCTGAGGATGCTGAAGATGCAAATCCTCTAAATCCTCATGCCCCTTTCCGGTATTATTCAGAAAAGATGAAAAACTTGTGTCAATGGATGTGGGTTCTGGAGTACATTGCAATTTTGCATCTGCCCTGTGTGTTCTTCTTTCTAGACATAGGGCTTTTATGAGTAGAAAAACACCATTCCTTATATACAGCCCTCACTGTTCTAATCTCTCCATGTCAGTTTGCAGTGTGATTTTGTTGGGTGTTTCCAACTGCACAATTTTAGTGTTGTCTACAAATATGCTAAAAGTTGAATTTACACCATGCAAACACCTGACAAAGGAGAGAGATTAAGCAGTCATTCAGAGCGCACAGATGTGCTTGGGTTCCTTTTATTCTTTTTTTTTTTTACATGTGCACCCATGTGTGTTTTTGTTTTGTTTTTAGTTTAGTTTAGTTTTGTTCAGTTTTGTTTTATTTAGTCAAAAAAGTCTTACAAATCCTTTAAAAAGTCCTGGATCATGTTAGAACTGACAGAAACTATCACTGATTGAAGACATTATTGTTACATGGACCACCTGTGAATACTCCACAGATTAATTGTGATCCCCAGACACAGATGCGAACAACAGACATAACATTTTTCATCCTGAATGACTCTGTACTTTACCCCACACATGGAGCAGCACCACTGAATTGCTGCCTCTTCTGGGATGGAAGACAGTACAATAACAGGAAAAGGGAAGATTTTGGCCAAGAATACTGGGACAAGCTCATGCAACTGAAAACAAGACATGCAAATTTTAATATCTTTTTCTAGATAAATGAAACAGGACTTCAGTGTCTAGGGAATTTCAAATAGACTTCCTCGAGTCAAAATAGTGCAATAACTATTGTGAGGGCTAGAAAGGTCACCATGAAGAAATGATGTTAACAATGTCATCCCAGACTACCTGCAGTCCTTGCAAGGGAATTAAGAGAGAAGTCTAATCAAACCATAGTTCGTACAGGGAAGTTCAGAAAACTAGTCAGTAGGCCATTAGTCCACCAAAACTGAACATATTTTCATTTGTAGATTTATACTGACTTCAATAAAATAACATTAATAGGAAATCAGTAGTAACCATTTAAAAATAAGGGAATTCAGAATGTTTTCAAGTACTATCCCTTTTGTTAGCATTTTAAGGTGTTAAATAAAATTACTTGTAGGAAATATGGACATATCTGATTGTTCTTCAGCTATGTCTGCTGTACAGTTTCTCAAACTTCAGAAAAAAGCTAATGATCTAGGAGCTCTTTATTGGAAAGATGCCTCTCTCAGTATCTTCTGTTGTCATGACTCCAGTCAGAGGTAACCATCTGTATAATAAGGATAAAAATATGTCCCTACTTCACAGAGGTGCTATTTGAATAAATACATTAAGTACTATGGGGAGCTCATATTGTGGCAATAAGGCCATAAATGTACCTTAGCTGGACTGAGTATCAACCATGCCATAAGACATACAGGTTGGATCTCCCCCATCTGGCACCCTGGGGACCTGATCGGTCCAGATTGAGGGGATTTGCCAGACCAGGGAAGGTCCCTCCCAAGATGGCCCATGCTGAGCTCCTGCCCCCTGCTAGGGCTCCAGCCTGGCATCACTGCTGCCTTCCCAGCTGTGGCTCCCCAGGCTGGAGCTCCTTATCTGCTGCTGCCAGATCCAAGCTCCATGGCCGGGGCCGGAGCTCCACAGCCGCTGCCGGACCCAAACTCCAGGGCCAGAGCAGGAGCTCCAAAGCCGCTGCCAGATCTGAGCTCCCTGGCTGCGGCTGGGGCGGAGCTCCATGGTCACTGCCAACCCCTGCTACCTTCTGGCCACAAGGGGCAGAACTCTCCTCTGTACTGCCCAGCCCTCCACATCGCCCCCGCCCATAGGGTTCCCAGATGAGTGACTGGGTCCCTTGCCATGCTCCTGCCCTATGGCCTGACCTCCCTATACTTAGGCTCTGTGGTCCAAGAACATCTCTGGTCCTGCCAGACCACAGATGATGCCAGACCAGAGAGTCCAGGTTAAAGGAGGTACAAGCTAAATTTGTTTTCCTGGTGAGATGACCCTAAGGAGTGAAGTGTTGTATTTAGTGGAGTCATTAGATAAATTCCCATTGACTTCAGTGGGGTCAGGTTTTTACTCAAGGAGATCATAAAGGATGGATATCTATTTGCCTTCTGGGTTCTGATTTATGTTAACCACAAAAAGAAAGGTGCTTACTGATGTACTCTGAGTAACTATTTTCTAAAATGTGCCAAGGAGTATCTGGAGCAAAAGGTAGGTGCTCTTTATTATGAAGGAAGTGTAGATTGACACATCTGACATTGACAGATAATAAATAATAAGGTAATAATTTAAGGTCATGTAGTACCCTCCATTTCCATTGTCAGATGGGATGAATGTCAACCAACCTTTATAAATAAAATTAATGTGCAATACTAATCCTGTCACTTTCAGTGGAGATTATAACTCATTATAATCCTTAATGGGGGAACATTGTACACCCATTTAAGAGAGACAATTAACAAATAAAATAGCAGAATTTAGCTGTAGAGTCCACTAATTTCAGACATAAAAAAGAACACTTAAGGATGCTCCTGAAACAAAGTTATAAGAAATGACTGGGGTTAACTGATGAGTTTTTTAAATTAAATATAATTTTACTGGCCACGGCGTTACTAAACACCTTAATTTATGTTGGTAAATTAAGACAAATTGCTGGAGTCTGGGACCTGGTACGTATTATCCAACTGGTAAAATCCAAACACTTTCTAGGTAATATCAATTAAAGACTGATTAAAGACTCCTACAATATAATAAAGTATAGCCCCAGCTCTTTGGAATGTAATCTAACTAAATCCATACAGTGTTTCTCTTTTCATGTCAGGAGAGCATTTGACCGTGTTGAATGGAGGTATCATATTACCTTTTTATACATGACAGGGGAAAGAAGGTGAATTTAGTTAAATATATCCTAACCTTATTTATCAGGGCAAAATAAATTGTCGCTAGAACCTACTTGAACTAAGGTTTACTAGTGAAAATGAAAGACCCCCCCATAGCAATAAGCAAATCTACTGAATATCTTCAATTTTAAAGGAAAGGGCTCCAATTCAATGAGGTATTAAAACATGTGCCTGACTTTGAACATGGGAGTAATTCAGTTGACTTCACAGGGATTACAGTATTTTTCTAGATTAGGACCAAAGTGAATTTAGTAGCGTTATTTCATTAAATTCTAACATGTGACACTTAATAGGCACACACATAAACAAACTACTTAATAAGCAATCTTGGACTGAGCTAAAACATTGGTGTAGCACCTTTTTTGGGTTGGGAGCAGCTGACCCATATCAAAATCAGTTGGGACCTGCACAAAAGTGAGAAGCAACAAAAAAAAAGTGGCCCCCGAATAAGAAGCAAAAAGATACTTCTCACATTTCCTTCACACACCAGAGAAGGGGGACCCAGGCTAGTAGATTTTGTGGGCCCCCTATGCTCTAGATAGGGACCAAAAATGAGAGGGTTAGTGTGTGGGAGGGGAGGCTGCTGAGAAGCAGGCCTGGGGTGTGGGGTCTGGGCAGGAAGTAGTGGGTTGGGGGTTGGTGGGACTGGGAAGGTGGGAGGGTACAGGAGCAGGTGAGGGGTGGGAGGCCTGAAAGGATGGTAGGGTGCAAGAGTGGGCTGGGGATGGGGGACCTGGGCAGAAAGGGGGTTCAGGAGCTGCTTCCTCCCCCTACCCATGGGTTTGATCTGATTCTGGTTTATGACACTCCTGGCTTTCTCCCCCACAGTAGGGACCTGGCACTCCAACCCCCTGAAGCAACTGCAGGGGACTGAAGGGCTGGAATGCCAGCACCAGCTCCCCAGTGCTGGGGAGGAGCCCCAAGCCTTGGAGGCCAGATCCAGGCATGCTGGGGGCCAGATATGATCACCTGGGCCTTATGTTCCCCAGCCATGAGCTAAAATGGCAGAAGTTAAGCATGGACAACATGTAATTTCTTTTGTTTAATGAATTTCATGACTTCTACCATGCTTACCATGTTGTTCTTTCATTCATTTGTGAGACTAAATAGAAATTTGTAAGAGGATCGTGGGTGTTGTTTGGTTTTAGTAGGTTTGTTTTTGCAAGATGTTGAAATACTAGGCTGACAAGCTTGGTTCAAAAAAGGATTTATAAATTTATTTGACTTGTCCCTTACAAACTATCCCAGTGAGCTAGATTCAACCCAAAATAAACCACCACAGATTTATAATTTTTTTCAGATATCTTAATAGAACAACATTTTATGGAATGCTTCCATGGACAGTTTGCAAACAAAACAAAACAAAAATGAGTAAACCACTGCCAGATTGAAGATGCAATTCAAATGTGAACCACAGTTAATTGAGAGGATTTTGCACTTCATCCAGTAATATCTATGTGGTCTTGTTTGTTCTATTACAGGGATGCTCAAATCCTGTGATAATGGAAACTTTATAAATGAGTTAGACAGACAGCAGTTCGAGGGCACATTGGCAAGATTATCATGTGGCAGTGGACAAAATAAGAGTCAGCTTGATGATGATCACGTAGGCTGTGTCTAGACAGGCCCCCTTTGCCGGAAAAGTCATGCAAAGGAGGTCAGTCGGAA
>CM057845.1:185343908-185361883 GCA_030068395.1 Apalone spinifera
CCTTTGCATGACTTTTCCGGCAAAGGGGGCCTGTCTAGACACAGCCAAAGAGAACAAGAAAACAATAAAAAGGAAATTATTTTAACAATTAAATAGCTGTCCCTTTCTCTGCCCTGCCCCCTCCTGGCCCAGTGGGTCTATAGCTGTTCTGGTCCCCATATCTGGCCTCTTGCTGCCCGCCATGGTCATTCTGCAGTATAAAAGTCCCTCCTGCCAGACCCATCCCTTTCCATACTCTGAGAAACAATTGAGTTCCAGGCACATCCCATTATCCTGGCATAATCAAACCCTGACCTTGCTTTAAGTTAGGAGAAGAGGAAGCTGCCTGCTAAATTTAGTGATCCTAGCTCTTGCCATTTAGGAGTTCTTGAACAAACAGACTCACAGATGGACAGAAAGACAGACAGGCACACATTTCTTAAATATATATTTTAATAATAATTGAGAAAATGAGACAAACAAATCACAGTGCTATAGGTTCTATGTTCATATTTAAGTCCTTTTAGAGTCACAAACCCATATTCACCACTACATAAGGTAGCATAACACTGCTGAAATCAATAGAGCTATTCCAATTTATACCTACAGAGAATATGGCCCATTAACATATCCAACAAGTATTACCCATCTACAGTGCTACAAAATCTTTATGGCTCTGCACTGCTCAGAACCCTTCAGCTTTGTAAAAGTATAGTAAGTGGTAGGTACCTTCTCTTCTAGTTGATTAACAACTACATAGCTACCTCAGTTCTTCTAATATGGCAGGCTATGATGAATTGTTGATGTTACTGTGGTCTTTGTATCTGATAACCAGTCTAATTGTCTATATTTGTTTCCCATGTTTCTGCATGAAAAGTATGGGCAAGAAAATGAAAGAGGTATTCTAAACCAATATAAATACCCTCTTGTCCAAGTTACATGGAATCAATCTGAGCAGTGCTGACCTATCATGGTGTATTTTTCCATGTATGCATTTTTCAAGATTCTGTTCCATATTAAGTTGCAACCAGAAACAGTGTACCTGAAGTAGACTTATACATGTGACTTCCCAACAGGGGATGCTCACTTTGCATTTTAAGTTCTACACAAAATCATAGCCTAACATTATAAGCAAAGCAAAAAAAAAATCTAATGGAAACATGAGTTCAGAAGACCAGTTAATGGAATAGTATGAATAAGGTTATTTGTTCAGATGGTTAAAAACAACCAAATTCGAATCAGACTTGAGTGCGCTCATTAAAGAGAAATCATAACTTCACTTTGTACAAAGATCAGGCCTTCAAAATAACAGGAATCAATCCAGATTGAATGTGTGATTTTGCCACAATATTAGGAAAATTAACACCTTTTGTAAATAATTATATCTTACATAAGAACATAAGAACATAAGAAAGGCCGTACCGGGTCAGACCAAAGGTCCATCTAGCCCAGTATCCTGTCTGCCGACAGTGGCCAGCACCAGGTGCCCCAGAGGGGGTGGACCGAAGACAATGATCAAGAATTTGTCTCCTGCCATCCCTCTCCAGCTTCTGACAAACAGAGGCCAAGGACACCATTTCATCCTCTGGCTAATAGCCATTTATAGACCTTTCATATGAAAGACTATGATTCCAGCCAACACATATACTTATACATACAAGTAGTCTCACTAAAGCCAATAGGGCTATTTATGTGCACAAGTGTTTCCAAGACCAGGACCTAAGAAGGGATGTATAGGCATACAGACACACTCACTCAGATGATTTTTTACATTCTTACAACTTATTACAAATCTGCCAAACTCTTTAACATCCAACAGTTTCTACCATATGAAGAATTATTCTGTAACTTAAAAGTTAAGGCTAGTTAGAGGTTCCTCTTCATTGTATCTCTGTAAAGTGCATGTTATTAAATTAACAAACAAAAACTATGTCTAGTGACTGTGGCAACTGTGTCAAGAGACATTACATTTCCCAAAACCCCTAAAAGCACCTTTACATTGCCTAGAACCCAGTCAATAATGTACTCTAATGCCCCCAAAGACTGTTTCCAATAGCTACCAAAATATACACCTCAACTTGATCAAAAGTACACACTCATGTGAAACATGAACAGTGACCTCATATCTCTGATATGATATTATCAGATCATTTGGGAAGTTATAACTGTGAAAGTCATTGTTGGGGTTTTGTGTCAGAGTGGAACTTTGGTGAAACTGGGTAGATGTTTGTAACATTGTGGGCATTATCAGAGGAGCTTGACCATGCCTATTGCTTGAGGTGCCTATTGCATGATCAGGTCCTGCTCAATGGTGACTACATTAGACCCTCACTTTGCATTAAACAGCATAGATTAGGCCCATGGACTCAGAATTAGGTGACATTTATTCTCTGATTCACCCCTCATTCATATCAGGTTTTCTGACCTTTCTAAAGTGAAGACATGCACACAGCTGATGTTTAGGACATGTGACTGCCCAGAAAAGCTCTGTACTTGTGTCCTGAGTCCACCTACCTCACACAAAAGCACACACAGATTTTGCAACAGGCTTAGATGCACACAAAATACATACCCAGTAGCTTCTGTAACTACAAATCCATGTATAAGGTCTCAGCATAGAAAAGTTTCCAGTCTTTTGTCGATGCTCTGTTCAGTCACTTGCTTGTCACTGTGCTTCAGAGGTCCAGCAAAAATGTACACAGCTAAAACTATCATATATTTCTGACATGTTCATAATCACATCAGAGAGAGACTAGGCTACAATCTATGGGCATGTCTATACTACAACTCTATTTCGAATTAACTTAATTTGAAATAGTTAATTCAAATTAAGCTAATTCAAAATAACACATCTATATACAAAAACTATTTCAAAATAGCGTTTTGCTATTTCGAAATAGCACATCCACACTGAGTGGACCCTGAACCAAAGTTAAGGCTGGCCGGAACCAGTGCCGGCAGGACATCAGGTTAGGACTTAGCCTTAGGCAGCAGCCCCACACACTAACTGAGCTCCATGTTTAAAGGGACCCTACCCCCCACCCCGAACAGACAGTTCTCAGGGTTCCCCACTTCCTTGTCTACCTCGATGAGCAACTGCAGAGCAGTCCTGTCTTGGAGTGCCCTGAGTGCCTGAACTTGGGACACCACAGCACTCGGCCACATGGAGCCAGAGCTGCTCCTGGACATGCCAGTGTGTCTCGTGGGGTCGTTGCCATCAGCCCGGCTGCACTTGCTGCAGGCTGCCATCCAGGAGGTCCATCGGGGGGCTGTCAGAATCCAGGAGGCCCTGAGGGAAAGCGTCCACCCTGACGAGCCCTCAGAGCCTCCCCGGTCCTCCCCACCAGGGGCTCGTGCCCCATTCCTCCCTCACGTCCTTCCAGTTACCCCTCCCTAGCCCCCCTTCCTGATGTCAAATAAAAGACACGTATGTTCAAAAATAGAAACTGGGTTTATTGAACAAAACTGGGGGAGGGGAATGAACCTCTGGGGAGACTGGGAAAAAGAGGTGGGAGAGGGGAAGATAGAGGGTGGGAGAGGGGAGGGAGAAACCTGGGAGGAGGGAGCTGGAAGGGGGAAGCAAGGGGAAGAAGAAGCTCAGGGTTGGAGGTCTTGCCGGACCAACTTGACTTTCATGCAAACCTGCTCCTGGATTCACATGTGGCTTTTAAATTAAATTAAATTAATGGAGAGTGCCTATCTCCTAGAACTGGAAGGAACTTTGAAGGTTCATTGAGTCCAGTCCCCTGCCTTCACAGCAGGACCACGTACCACCCCTGACAAATTTTTGCCCCAAATGGCCTCCACAAGGATTGAATTCACAACCCTGGGTTTAGCAGGCCAATGCTCAAACCACTGAGCTATCCTGCCATAGACAGTCATGTTCCTCCATCTAGTGTGGAGATCATGGATGTTGGGGGCATTTCCCCCCCCCCCCCACCTGAATAAGGTCCATGATCTCAGCCCTGGACCAGGAAGGCGCCCACCTTCTCCAGCCCCTGTCAGGCTCCTGGGAGCTGGCAGACTGCTCCTGGAGAGCGGTGGAGGGCTGGCTGCTAGTGCCTTTCTGGCTCATGTTTTGGGGCCTCTGGGTCAGGGGCCCCGGTGGTCACAGCTGGCTCTGGGCTGGCAGGCTTGGAGCTGGCACAGGCACTGTGGCCAGAGTCTACCCTTTTAATGGCTCCAGGGCTGTGGGAGAGGAGAGTAAGTTTTCCTGGTTGTGCCCAGAGTGGCCACCAGGGCTCCCTGGGAAGGGCTGGAGGCCCCCTATTTTGAATTAAGTCTCTACACAGCACTTAATTCGAAATAACTATTTCGAATTTGGCATTACTCCTCGTGGAATGAGGTTTACCAAATTCGAATTAAGGGCTCCGCTATTTTGAATTAAATTCGAAATAGTGGTTTGCATGTATAGATGCTTTTAAAGTTAATTCGAAATAACAACTGTTATTTCGAATGAACTTTGCAGTGTAGACATATCCTATGATATTTACTCCTTGAGGTAGTCAAAACACCTAGAGCCTTGGAAAGGTGATTTTTAAACTAAATCTGAACAAACAAATAAGGAAGTGTTAGGTTTCATTCCTCTCACACTCTGAGAGGCATACAAACAAACTGAGTAGAATTATCCGAAACAGGAACTACCTGCAGCTACATTCATTAGAACGGAATCATTTTCAATTATTCTGTATTAACAGCTCAGGAAAGCATGAAGAGTTCTCAGATTTGTACATTCCAAGTTTCCTGATCTCAGATCTCTAAGGCTACAGCTAAACTGCAACTCTATTTCGGGATACCGGAGTATCTTGAACTAGCTATCCCGTGTCTTCACAGCAAACCCATTATTTTGGGCTTGCTATTCCAATGTCCCTGTAAGCCTCATTCTATGAGGAGTAAGGGACATTTTGGTATAGTGCTTCATTTGAAAATTTGGCACTGTGTAGACAGCATCAAATGACTAAATAAGCTATTTTGAAATAGCATCGAAATAGGATGCGCAATTTGCATAGCTCAAATTGCGTATCTTCTTTTGAGTTACAGTGCAGTGTAGATGCACCCTAAATGACAGGCCTCCTCCTTTGTAAGGAATACACTAGTTAGTATTCATCTCTCTCTCTCTTTTCTCTCCTACTAGCAGAGTCTTTCCCCAGATGTGTGCAGTTAACATGCTTTAATAAATGTCTAACTAACAGCCATTTACCACTCCCAAAAACTAATCTAAGAATCATACTCTGAAACTCTGTAGCACATTTCTGGAGTGATGCTGAAAATGACAGGGGTTGCATAACTCTCTTTGCACTTCTGTTGGTACTAGGGCACTCCAGGGGTTGACATAACAAAAACAGAGTGTGTGTATTTGTAGTAGGAACCTGTGCGGTAAATGACCTTTGAGCCTTCCACCTGTCACTGAACATTCCAGCCATACACCACGTTTTCTTTGTGATCTGGTATCAAAGACTGCACAATCTCAATGGGGCCAGCCAGCTGTCCTAATATCCTTTGACCAGTTGGAGAAACTATTTGAATAGGGCATGTCCTCCAAAAAAAAATATCACTGAGTCCTGAGAGGTACATATCAGAAGTCACATTTGCCATCTCATATTGGTTTACAGTTACATTTTTAAACCTCCTAGAACTGTCAGTGAATTTATTCTACCTTAGGAGCTTTTCATTCTCTTTCTACCTTGTCCCCACTCTCAAGAGAGTTTTAAAGCCAAGAGTTTTTCTTTTTAAAAAGACAGCATCAGTGGAAATTGTTGTCTGTGTCACAAGATGTATTTCTAGAGTGGGCGGTAAGCTTCTTCACTACCACATAAAAAGGAAGCTGCTCGCTTTTGTGTGTGTTTAACATTTCCTACCCCCTTACAAAATTATGCTAATACATACACCTGCAGCACAGATGGTAGAAGTTTTCATCATATGAGATTAACAAGTAAATCCGCAAATCCTATTTTCACATACATCAGCACCTAACTGTGGCAATTACAATAACTGAAAAGATGCTCAAATGTTTATTTCTCCATTAGGACTTTACACCACTATCTAGTCTAAATGGTGCAGTAAATCCCAATAGAAATGGCTTTTATGGTGATAGTGTTATTTTTACAGCAAATTCAAATATGCTGTTGAATTTTAGTGGAGGGAGAAAGCCACTAAGATATGATTAGAAAGGAGCAGTTTTCTTTAAACCCTTTATTTATGTAAGATGTGCCTGTTATCATGTGCCTGCCCATAAAGCCATCACTTGATATGAAAAAAAGGTAAGGGAAGAGCAATAAAACCTATTTAATTATTTTGGGCACATCTATACTTAGCACAAAAAGATCAATGCTCCAGAGGTCAATCTTCTAGCATTTGTTTAACAGGTCTAGGATAGACCTGTAAATCGAATGCTGAGGGCAGCCCCCACCGGCATCCAGTACGCCTCCTTCTGAGAGGAGTAAGGGGAGCCAACAGGAGCATTTGCTCCCATCACTCTCCCATTGTGTGGACACCGCCACAGCTCAGTTTAAGGTAAGCTGACTCCAGCTATGCATTTTGAGTACCTTAAGTTGACCTTCCTGGTCTAGTATAGACCAGGCCTTCTAGAACAACATGTAAAAACAGCTCACTTCACAGGACAGTAGCTTTGAGTGGATTCACAATGAAATGATTCCAGAGAGTCTTTCCTCCTGGCCGTGGTGTCCTTGACCTCACCATAGGGTTAATTCTGATGTTCTCAGCCAGGTTTGCATCTTTACTTTGTTATGTATTCTTGGAGCCTATCAAGGGGTCAGGAGAAAGTTCTGTTAACGACTACCTATAGGACTGTGGGTAAGTCACTTGACTCACTGTCTGCTCATATAGTCCTTGATGAAATTGGGAATAAACAACACCGCTTCAAAAGCAAAATTTATTTAAAAGCTTCAGAGGGATTAGTCTTTAACTAGAAAAACTTAAAAAACGACTAATAGTCTAGTAGCACCTTAAAGACTAACAAAATGGGTAGATGGTATGCGCTTTTGTGGGCACAACCCACTTCTTCTGTGTGCCCACAAAAGCTCATGATAAAGTTTATTTAGTTAATGCTGGTGAAGAATTTCAGTGCAAGATGCCTCTTGGTTACTACTCGGGTACTTACAGAGCCATGGTGGGCTCTCAGCTCTGCCCATCTTTTCAGGCTGTTAGTGTAGAAACAAAGTTGTTCGCATTGATCAACATTCAAAGGTATGTACTAGGGACATAACAAGCACCCATTTGGGCATGTCTTCGCAATACAAGAAAAGCAGTAGAAGAACCAAGACAAACTTTGAAGTTTACAAATTTCTATTTAGACAAGCAGACGTTTACTACACCGCCTTATGTCCAAATAGTCCTGTAATTGAAGGAAGCTCCAAACCGCTAGAGAGCAACTTCACCTCCAAAGCATTTATGCTACAATCTTTGGTATACATGTATCCGGCCATCCAACTACAGGTAAGAAATGTGGCTTGAACATGAAGTTAATTCAGGAATAAGATAAGGTGTAAGTTCTTCCAGTGATTTTGGCACTGGCAATAATGCTGTTCTGCAGAGCTGAACTAACTTGGGAACAGAATCCCAGATTTAAAGGGACTAAAGTGGAAATATAGATCTTTAGTATTTTCATTGAAACGAATAGGCTTTATTTATATTGAAGGAATATTACGGCATCTCTGGAGTGCTACAAGAGCAACCTTTGACACAGGATTTGATCCCTTGTGCTTCCAATCCTGGCCTATCTATGAAGTGAGACATGTGACATGAATGATGATGTGTGAAGGGCCAAAGTTAAACAATCATTCTGGAGTATCAAGAAACATTTAGCCTGAGAGAAGGATAAAGATTTGGATCTGGTCTTATTTTATCCAATCAGAATAGTCTGCCGTCAGCTCACACTAATTCCCCCTTGCCACTGCCCATTGGCAAAGAACCAGAATGAAAGCCTGATCCCATTGAAATCAGTGGGTGTTTTACCATTATTGACTTCACTCAGGGAGCAGGCTTGTCACCCAAGCTATAACAATGCCACTATTACTGGAGAAGCTGCAGCACACAGGAACTGGGTCTAGCAGTTCCTTTTTCAATAATGTATTTGCTTATCCCAGATTATAGCCAATATTTTCTATTGAGGATCACATCAAAACAGAGTGAACTTTGGGAACCTTGGGAATTTGGACTGCAGTAACACAGCAGATTCAGTAGCTGCTGTCTCTCTCTGACTTCCTATTAAGCACTGCAAGTTGAATCCTTTAAATAATCTGAATATTGTTAAAAGCAGATATTTCTAAATAAAAAAATTGTGAGGTATTCTGGGGGGGGGGGCGGACTGGAGATATTAAGTCTATCTGGAGACTTCCAAGTGTAACTGAAAACTTATGATTCCAGAATGAGGTTACCAATGCTGCCATCTGCTAACCTTGAATTGACCATTTGCTGTCAAGCACATCCTATAAAATTTTTCAGCAAGCTTGGACTCCCTTTGATTTTTGGTTTGTGACTTGTTATTCAAGCCATTTAAAATAGTAGCAGTAAAATAATATTTTAAACTATTTTCTCCTTTAAGTTTTCTTTAAATACACAGGACAGGACAGTAAATTCCTGTATTCCCACAGGCTGTTACAGTAAATGTTCCAGAATTCCTTAAATGGTATTTAGCAAACAAACTTCAAGGCAAACTTAAGCAAGATTTTCTTTTTGTTTGTGTTATTTTTTATTATCTGTTGTATATCTTTAACATGATAAACTTGTTTTATTTTATTATCTGTTGTATATCTTTAACATGATAAACTTTAAGTAGTTTAATCTCAAGGACTGTGTCTAATAACATTTTGTTTGATCTCTTTATTTAATGCTGCATTTCAGCCTCAGCATAATTATATATTTAAAAACCCTTCCTTTTCTTCATTATAGGCACATACACACTCACTCATGCTCCTGACAATATGATTACTTGATACTTACCTGCCAAATTAACTGATTTACTTTACCAACTTGGTGGATATACAGTACCTTGACATTTGCTATTTGAAACTATTATGGATTTCTCACATGGCCAAAGAGCAAATGTCAAGGAAGACAAAGGAGAAAGGAAAAATTTTAAAAGAGAGAAAAGAGGAAGGAATCAATTGAGAATAGATAGAAAGAAGGAAAAATGAGGGAGAGGCTGAACAATATGTAATGGGTAGACCCTTAGGACTTGTCCTCTTACATAAAAGTCATCCCAACCGCTAATTTAACAACAGCAGGGAAAGTTTGATATTCATTGCAAACTGCACCTTTGTACCTAATGTATTGGACCTCTTGGACAAAAAGGGTATGTCTACACTACAGCATTACTTCGAAATATCTTATTTCAAAATAGTTATTTCAAAATAGCATATTTCGAAATAACGCGTCTAGACACAAAGTGCATTTTGAAATAGCATTTTGCTATTTCGAAATAGTGCGTCCACACTGAGTGGACGCTGAATCGCATTTAAGGCCAGCCGGAACCAGGTCCGGCAGGACATCAGGTCAGGAGTAACTTTGTGTGGCTGCTGTCTAAGGCTATTTGAGGCCTGTGCTTAAATGGACCCCGCCTGGACAGCCGGTTCTCAGCTTTCCCTGCTTGCTTGCCTACCTTGATGAGGGACAGTAAAGCATTTTGTCTCTGTATGCTCTGGTTGCCCTCACTTGGGACACCACAGCACTCTGCAACATGGAGCCAGAGCTGCCCCTGGGTACTCTGGTGCTTCTCGTGGACATGTTGCTGTGAGCCTGGCTGCACTTTCTGCAGGCTGCCATCCGGGAGGTCCATTGAGGGGCTGTCAGTATCCAGGAGGCCCTGCGGAAGAGTTTCCACCCTGAGGAGCAATAAGAGCCTCCCTGGTCTGCCCCACCGGGGGCTTATGCCTCATTCCTCCCTCATGTCCTTCCACTTACCTAACCCCCCTTCCTGATGTCAAATAAAATACATATATTTTCATGAACACCAAATCTCTTTATTTAACAAAACGGGGGAAGGGAATGAAACTCTGGTGAGACTGGGGAAAGGAGGTGGGAGAGGGGAGAATTGAGGGTGGGAGAGTAGAGGGGAAAACCTGGGAGGAGGGAGCTGGAAGGGGGAAGCAAAGGGAAGAAGGGGGAGGGGAAGCTCAGGGCTCAGGGTTGGGGGTCTCACCGGACCAACTTGATTTTCATGCAAACCTGCTCCTGAATTTGCATGCGGCCTTTGATGGCCAGGCTGGTAGCTATCCTGCCATAGACGGCCGCGATCCTCCATCTAGTGCGGAGATCATGGATGTTGGGGGCATCCCCCACAAACCTAAATAAGATCCATGATCTCTGCCCTGGACCAGGAAGGCACCCACCTTCTCTGGGCCCTGGCAGGCTCCTGGGAGCTGGCAGACTGCTCCTGGGGAGCGGTGGAGGGCTGGCTGCCATTGTCTTGCTGGCTCATGTTTTGGGGCCACTAGGTCGGGGCAGTGACTGCTGGCTCTGGGCTGGCAGGCTTGGAGCTAGCACAGGCACTGTAGCCAGACTCACCCCTTTAAGGGCTCCGGGAAGGGGGGAGGGAGAAGAGTGTTCTTGGTTGAGGCTGGAGTGGCCACCAGGGCACCCTGGGAAGGCTGAAGGCCCCCTACTTTGAAATAAGTATCTACACAGCACTTATTTCCAAATCGCTATTTTGAATTTGGTGTTATTCATGGAATGAGGTTTACCTCATTACAGCCGGTCCCCAAGTTACGAATGGGTTACAGACCAAATATTTGGCCGTAACTCAAAATGTTCGTAAGTCGGACCCCATTGAGTTACATTGAGACCACACTGTTGGTAAGCACGGTCGCGTTCGTAACTCAGGGACAGCCTTTACAACCACTTAATGGGAGGTTTGGTCCTAAATCAACCGTTCGTAACTCAGGGACTGGCTGTAATTTCACAATAGCAGTTTGGCTGTGTAGATGCTAGTAAAGTTATTTTGAAATAACAACTGTTATTTAAAAATAACTTTGCTGTGTAGACATACCCAAATAGAGCTACTTGAACATTTGTCAATGAAAAAATGTTCAATGGCAAAATACATTTTCAGGAAATTAAAATGCTCATGAAACATTTGGCCCCATCAATATTTTTTCAATTTTTGATTAAACAAACGTGTTTCAATTCTATTTTTTTAAAATGTTTCATCTTGGTTTCGGGTTTTCTCCCTTCTTGAAATCAAAATGAAATGAAAATTCTCTTTAATAGAAATCTCAAAAGCTACATGAAAGGTTTCAGATTAAATGAAAATTTTTTTCATAAAACTGTTTCACGGATTATTTTTCTAGTAGTCCTTGGCAAAGCATATCTTCAATGTTATATCATATACCCTACTAGAGGATTTACCTTGCATTGTTCAGGTCCTTAACTGAAATAATTTTTGTTTTTCTTCGTTTACATCATTGCTCTGCGGTAGGGCTGGTGGTAAGAAGTTCAGTATGCAGGCTGATCCAGGGAGAATTACTCTAGCCCTTTTTTACCACAGCAGCTTGGAGCCACGTGAAAAGCACCTGTCCATGGCTGCTGCAGCTGCAGCAGGCATAGCCGGGGGAGGAGTGCATATCCCCCTGCTGGGGGACAACACACACACAAACAAACTCTCTGAAATATAGAGTAGATAGCTATCCCTTTCTCCACTCCTGCCCCCTGCCTGGCCGAGTGGGGTAAAAGCTGTGCCAATCCCCATCTCTGGCTTCTTGCTGCCCCCTTGTGGTCATTCTGCAGTATAACTCTCTCCTACCAGACCTCTCCCTTTCCATCTGATGTGAAACAATCATATTCCAGGCATATCCCATTGTCTTGGCATAACTTAAAGCAAGATCAGGGTTTGGTTATGATAAGAAGAAGTTGCATAGCAAATGTGGTGGTTTAACTCTTGCCATTTAGGAAGAGTTCTTGAACAGACTCATGAACAGATGGATGGACAGTCAGACAAACAGACATATATTTCTAAAATATGCAGTAAAATGTATGTTCCACTATTATGCTGATAGTTAAAAAAAATACAGCAGACAATGAGGAAAGTATAAACTCACAATAACAAAATGGTAATAAAGGTACTCTGACATCTGCAGTTATTCAGAATGATATAGTGTATACATTCCTGTGCCACACAGCCACACACAAGGTGGTAGCCAAATTGATAGGAAGTATGGTAACCTTTTATGCCATGGCTACTCTGATATTTTGTATGTGCCTTTCTGAACTGAAGGACAGGTGGTCAAGGAAAACAACTTGGATAAGGATGGGTTAAATGAGGACAGTGCCAACCCAAAAACAGCTCGACAGGAACTGCTGGGTACTTGGCAGATTGTGAAAACTTTCTGTCACGTGCAGGGTGGACAGTCAACTTTTTCCACACTGTGCCGCAAAGCAAGGGCTAGAGAGTCCATAGATCAGGAGGGTACTAGGAGACCTAGGACAGGGTGGTTTAACTCAGGTCTGGGTACTGGATTGTGGGCTCAGGAGCCCCGGGGTTGGGGCCTGGGAGCAGAAATTCTAAATCTAAGATCAATGTGAAATATGCTCAAGCCCTGAGCCTGCAGCCCAGGTTCAGTGGACTCATGTCCTACTAAGCCTGCATTTACACTGCTGCATAGACATACAGTAAATAAACAGACTGCATAATTAAGGTTGTGTGAAAGCAACCTGAAGGGTTGCAAAGTCATTTGTCGTGTTTGTTATAGGGTGCTAGTTTAGTTAGGAAACTTTAAAAGGGTTCTTTAAAAAAAAAAAAAAAAGGAAGATGTGCTATGGAGCAAATCCTCCATGGTGTGTACAGCTACCACACTTTCCATGTTGTCCTCATGAAGTCTTTGGCCTCCCTGAAAAAAAGCCCAGAACATTTGCTACCCCATTCCTTTGTATAGTTTATATTCATACTAACATATTTATCGCCACACCAGTCCACTCAGTAAAATATTGCGCATAGCACCTAATTCAACAAGGCCCTAATCCTTGACTAGGTCCTCAAGGTGCAACTGTAGTACAAAAAAATAAATAACACCATTGTCATGAGGCTAAAAGCCATTTCTGTTTCACCAAAATGTCCATTAATTATTTTTCCCATTATTTGGTCACCACAACTGATGACCATGGTGTTTACATATGGACAATTGATGGATGAACAGAGGTGCTGGTCTTGAAAGAAATAATAGTAGAAACAAAAAGGAATACATGCTCTGTGGGTTCAAGGCCCTGCACCGAATTTCTGGGAGATGTTTTTAACCTTAATTGGAGAAGAATACCAGACCTATGGGTCAATGTTTCCTCTAATATTTTCCATCCATGTGCAGATTTTTCCATTCATGTACAGAATAATTTTTCTTTGTGCACATAAGCATGTATGAATGTGCACCACCAGGAGAAATACAAACCTAGTTGTGGGCACTCTGCTAACCAGGTAGGTGACATTTGAATCTTTCTTGAGCAGCTGCAGAAGCACCCAGCTTACAGGGAACACTGCTCTGAGTATTTGATTGAGAAGAAAAGCAGGTCTATAAGAAAGAAGAAATGTATCTCTTCCTTGGCATTTGGCTATGAATGATATACAAACTGAACATCAAAAATCTCAATATGGCCAATATTTAGTTCCTGAAAATGTAGTGCAGAAACATCTACATCCAAACCACAGCCTGAATCCAAATATCCAGGAAGTGAGCATTCCCCTACCAGTTTACTTGGAAAGACCTGTTATTGCTGTTCTAGAAGCAGAAAAAGTAGATGAGGCAAAGCAGTTCTGATTGTAATTTTAGAACTGTTATTCTGAATGTAGCCAAAGATTTGCTTCTTCAAGTCTATACAAAATGGAAAGCTGACAACATTTTCATTCTGTGACTCTTCATTGTCAGAATCTCTTACGGGAAACAATTCAGAAGCCCAGACACCAAAGCCTATCACTTTTTTATGTACTTCTTTCAATACAGGGGAGATATTTATAACTGTTGCCGTCTGTCTTGAAATAAGTATACAGTGCAAGGCTACTGTATGTTACTCAGTGAGCAAAGAAAGGCAAAGATAAATAAAAAACAATACAGACAGGACATACGGAAGATACTGACAATATCATAGAGCTTCTGGTATTAGGAATACTAAGAACTGAGCTTGGAAGAACACTAAACATTAGTACTGGTTCTGTTCAGGCACATTTTCAATCCATTAAAATATTAACCTGCTATTTATTTCTCTTTCGTCTTTGTTTTCCTAGTCTTTTTTTTATTTTTGTTTCTTTGTATCTATTCTATAGAATTGAATAGTGCTGAGCTGCTCGCACCCTGAGAAATCACATATCACTGGATTTTTGTTTAGTTCTAGGCATAATTTGAGACAATTTAACATGAATAGCAAATTCTGTATTCACATCTTTTATTTATTAATGCTCTTCAAAATACAGGAAAAGGGGGGAGACAAAAACCAGTTCTGCATAATACAGGGAGCATCACAGTGGGGAAACAGAAGGACAAAGAAAGAAAGGCTATTTTTGAAAAGAAAAGATATTGACCCTGCTTATCTCCAGCCCAGAGATGTATTCAAAGATGGAAACAAGAAGTTGACAGCCAGACTCAGTCATTCTCTGACCTGTACAGCTCTGTTTCTAACCCTGGCAGCAGTTAAAGCAACTTTGGGGTAACTGAAGCCTACCTCAATGATTCCCAAAGGAAGGTCCATCAGACTGAAGATGGAGAACTTTGGGATCCCTGACCTGCCAGGAAGGGAGAATAGCATGCAAAACAACTGCAGCAGCTTTATACATATGGGCAATTTCCCCCATCCTTCCAGGGAATTCACAGCTCTCCAGATATTACCAGTAATTGTCCCCTTTGCACCACCTAAGTGACCATGAACCCTGGGGAGAAAATCTGGCCCCGCGTATTTGCTTGTTTTTAACATTGGCCTAAATCATAGCTCTATGTAAGTCTCACACTGACTACATGGTACTGGGACATACCATCAAACCCCAGACACCCACTTACACCTGACCTGAAGTTAGCCCCCTATTTTTGTTTCAATATTTTCAACAGTTTAACAAGGAATCTGCTGAATGAGTAACCACATGTTCCCAAAAAAGGTCTCTGCTCCTGCAGAGTGCCAGACATGTTTTCAAAAGATGTAATATGCAGTATTGCCAGAATGCACTGGGAAAGGCTCAAAGCTTAGTCATCTCGTAGTCATTTTCTGTTCTTAGTAACCACTAAGTCACAGGGAAGAGAAGATTCCAGGCACATGCAAGAGAAGGTATATTGTTCATTTAGCCATGGTGTATCATTCAGGATCCCTCTTGCTTTCCTTGGAGGAACAGTGTTAAATTAGAAAGGGTTCTGGATATTTACCCAGCATTTGGGAAAGATAACAAATTGCTATCTGACTCTTGTCATAGATCTGATTGAGCTCTCCTTGGTGGACATTTGTCTGACTGTTGGGAGGTGATCCAAACACTGAATCCCACCTGCCCTTAGCTTGTTGGGTACAAGCAGAGTTAGGCTTGTTCTTCTAGGCTTCGGACTTCTAAGCACATACTATAGATGCAGACCTTGTGTCTAACACCCCTCTTGACACGCTATAGTCCAATTGTTTAGCCCTAAGACTAGTGCTGTCTTCCCCAAACTTTCCAACAGCTCTTGTGCATTTCCCAGAACCTCACCAAAGGTGAAAAGCTCTCTGATTCATAGCTTACTCCTTCAGGGGCATGCTGCAGTGAAAGAAACAGACCCACAGGCAGACTGCACAGGATTCTAGAACACCAATGCTCTTTACTTAACAACAGGTCTAGACACACTAATGAACATACTTATCCGTATTTCCCCTTTCTCATTATCCTGGAGGTTCTTTGGGCCTGGACAGTGTCCTCTGGGACTTTTCCCTACAGTTCATTACTTCCAAATTATGGAACTTGTCCAGCCCTGATAGCTGTCTCTTCTCCTTCCAGTTACTGCTGAGGGACCCCTTTGTCAGGGAGCTACCTGATGAGCCTCAACATGTGATTGCAGCTTTTCCAGCTGCCATGATTGCCAGGCAACTTTTCCCCGATAAACCAGTTCTGCTATTTATTCTCTATTTGAAAAGAAAACCATCCACATTTCATGATTCTCTGCTATTAGCTCTGCACCATCACCCCTCAGAATTCTAGCTCGGTAAGAGGAAAACAGAGACGTCAACAAGATGCACATTCAGAAAAGATAAACTTGAAAAACAACAAATAGTCCGGTAGCACTTTATAGACTAACAAAACATGTAGATGATATCATGAGCTTTTGTGGGCACAGCCCACTTCTTCAGATGATTGTGCCCATGAAAGTTCACGATAGCTACATGTTTTGTTAGTCTACAAAGTGCTGCCAGGCTATTTGTTGTTTTTCAAGTTTATCCTGTACAGACTAACTCAACTACCCCCTGACGATTCAGAAAAGAGTTTGCAGCTTGGTAAAGATACATACACAGAGAGTTCATAATCTTATGCAGAATTCATAAATTGTACATAGATGGATTGTCCCAATTGTTACAACACATAGGATCAATGTAGTGTTTAAAAATGCATTTAAGTAACTTGTGTGAAAGGATTAGGCCAGAGGGATACATGAGAGTAACTCAAGTAGTGTATATTAGCCTCAGACTCAGTAAATCTCTGTTCCCAGGGTAAACTGGCAGGGGCTAGTCCAAACCAGCAAGAACTTGCCAGAATCAATCAGTGTAATTAAGGACCTGAAGCTAATTAAATGGGTTTAGAGAGTCAAGTGAGCCAAGGCTAGTTGGAACACCTGGGGCCAATTAAAGAACCAGCTGAAACTGGTTTAAAAGAGTTTCCCTGCAATTAGTTAGTGTGCAAGGAGCTGAGAGGATGGAGGGAGTGCTGCACAGGGTCTAGGATGAGCAAGCACCAGTGAATACAGGGAGGAGGAGCCTGAGAAAAGGAAGGTGTGAGGAAGTAGCCCATGGGTTTTGTAGCTGTTTTGTGGCTGGTGTTGGAGATGTTTATAGGCAGCCGCTATTACTGGGCCCTGGGCTGGAAATTGGAAGAGAGGGTGGGCCTGGGTTTCCCCCAATACCTTCGGGTTGGAGAAAAGAAAGGGGTCTACCCAGCCCTGTATCATTTGAGGGGCCCTCCAAGACTGTGGAGTTGGGTTTTCCCTCTATGCCTTGTGTTGACCAATGATAGGAATAGCACAGCTGATGCTGTAGGTGTGGTGCCTAAATTGAGAGCTGCTGTGAGCCTCTGAGGCAAGTGATCCACCTTGAAGTGCAGAACCCACCTACTTTGAGTAGGAGCTCTGTCACACTTGCTATATTAAAAATAAATATAAGCCCAATGCTGCATATGACTAGGTAACTGGTACGACTTTGTTTTCTGTCTTCTGAATCTTTACTGCCGAGATTTTCAAAAGCAGATGCCTACCATGAAGCTCACAGGTACCAACTGAAAGTGCTGAGCAGTTCAATAAGGCTCTGTGCAAAGGTGAACACCCACGTGGAACTGTTTGCAGGTTCGAGAGTAAAACTTCCAGTAAAGAGCTCACATAATAAGAGTGTTTTATTGCTGAATCAGATCACCCAATCCACTGAATTAAAATGTTTTACAATTATAATATTTCATTTGAGTTAAACTCCAACATTTTCAGAAGAAAAACATTTTGTGCACTGAAAAAAATGCCAAGAAACTTTCCCAAAAGAGAATGGAGGCCCATTTGCAATTTACAACGTGGCTAATCTGGAGAGTTAATTATAACAGTATTAATAAAATTGGGATTAAAGACTAGGGAGATTTGTTCTGTATGTTTGTGGTTCATGTAACAACGCTTTGTGTAGTTCATGCTAGTGTTGCCAGGTGTCCAGTTTTCAACCAAACACCCAGTCAAAAAAGGGACCCTCCCCAACTCTCACCAGCACAGTGAAAATGAGTAAGTGAGGGAGGGTGACAGAGAGCAAATGATGGAGAGAGGGAGGATGGAGCAAGCATAGGCTACGTCTACACTGCAGGAATTTGT
>CM057845.1:185363455-185381229 GCA_030068395.1 Apalone spinifera
GGGCAGCTCCGGCTCCATGGCACCAAGAGAAAAGCTGTGGCATCCAAAAAAGCTAGGCAACCTCAACAGGCACTGCGAGAGCTTTGCTGTCCCTCGAAGAGGTAGCAAGCACACAGCAGAAACAGAGAAACAGCTGTCCAGGGGGGTCCCTGTAAGCACATGTTTCTGCAAAGCTCTGGCACCAGCACTTGGAAGCAACTGATGACCTAAAGCCTTGCCTGAAGTGGTTTGAGGGCAGGGGTCACAGAGCCTGGCCCCTCCCACACCTTGCCCAGCTGCCCATAGTGGATGTCAGCCCTGTGGGCCTTTCTTGCATGTTTTTCCAGGTCCGTGAAAGTGCTTCTTTTAAATCCTAGCATCTGTTTTTTAATTTGAATCCTCCGCCCTTAACCATGTAGCTGTACTCTGTACAGAAATACTGATTTAACACAGCTGCTCCAGTGTCCCCCACCTCAGCACAACTAAAGTCCAGGATTCATGCTGAAGCAAGTGGAATTCTGGGGGGTGGAGCATGGGTGGAGCCATGCCTGGCAGTTTGGGAAGGCAATGCCTTCCGCCACTTCTAATACCCTCCACCCATGCCGCCCTTCATCACAAAGAATGAGTGACAGTCTGGTTGGCTGTCCATAGAGTTCAACCTGCACATACACAGGGCCTAACATGACATTGGTTCCCTCTTTAACACCTTCAGAATGACGTCAGTGCATTGCAGAGGATGGTGGCTGAGTTTGACTGTAGCAGAAACAAGTTTTCATCCTGTCCAGTTTTCACATCTTTCTGATATGTGAAACCAGGCCTTGGCATTAATTGCTTCTTTAGTGCCTTGCTTCATAGACAACACAGAAGCCAGACTGGAAGGGTGTAACACAAAACAGCATTGAATTCACAGGACCAGCTCTCTCAGGGTATGTCTATGGGAGAAAGTCAAATTAAGATACCCAACTTCAGCTACATTAATTGTGTAGCTGAAGTCAAAGTAGCTTAACTTGACTTTTGGAGCTGTCCACACTGCAGGAAGTTGAAGGAAGAACACTCTACTTTCGATTTCCCTTACTCCTCCTGAAAGCAGAGTTAGCAGCATTGACTGGAGTGTCCCTCTCAGTTTGAATTAGCTGTCTTAACTAGACCACTAATTGGAACCCTGAAAGATCAACAGTGGTAGCTTCGATCTTCCTCTGTAGTGTAGAGGTACCCTTAAAGGGT
Source organism: Apalone spinifera (assembly GCA_030068395.1). Taxonomy (NCBI): domain Eukaryota; kingdom Metazoa; phylum Chordata; order Testudines; family Trionychidae; genus Apalone; species Apalone spinifera. The sequence continues at coordinate 185,364,659 of CM057845.1, forward strand.
GTAAACTGGCACAGTTGTATCTCCTTTCTAAACTTCTGCTTGTTGTGAAATCATTTCTCTTTTTCTCTCAGTAACCACCCGTAGCTTCCATGCAAAAGGTAGCTGCAGTTCAGTTGGCTAAATCATTTATAATGAAAAAGGTTACCCAAGCAACTTTGCCTCTTTGTCCATGGAGAGATCACTGTCTTCTCTCATGTGCTCATTATTCAAAATTATCAGCTGAATAAGTGCTCCCAATAATTACTGGTTTGTAGCTTACTAACAAGCAGTTCACAGCAGATATCTAAGATTCAGTAGCTTTACTTCAGCCTGTTTTGATTGGACACAAAGCACATGGAAAGGTTCTGTTCCCTGACTGGATCACTATGACATATATAATTATATTTTTCTAAGCTGCAAAATAAACTCTTGTTTGATTTTCACTTATGGATGTAGGCATTGAAAAGGAGAGATTTCTGCTAACCATGTGGTGATAAAGGGACAGACTGTGGTTTTCAGCCAGTGGTGGCATTAGAAGCAAGGAGGAAGGGGCACTAGCATCACAATTTCTCCGGGAGAGGTAGGCTGATGCTCCACCACCACTTACAGGATGCTGTGAACGCTCCCACCTCTTCAGATGACTCAGCTATGCTAGTCATGGCAGAGTGAGTTAGGAGCAAGTCCCAGCCTCATCCAACCCCCTTCTGCAATCTTTAGAGATGACACACTGTCTGGAGTGAGTCACAACTCTGACCACCTATCTCAGAATAGACTATCAGAAAAACAGGGCAAATACCCAAAACTGGTGGTATGTTCTATAATTGGTTTTCACTAAGCCAGTAACAAATGTGAACTCCTGAATCACAATACCGGTCTTACCATTGAGTCAAGACAGTTCCCATAGACTCTCCAGCCTATTTTGCCAGACAAAGTAGACTTATTGATAATAACGGTCACAAACTAAAAATCATGCCACATCAAATTGCTCCCAGTCCCAGAGGACTAGTCACTTACCTCAGATCATTTGGTACTCCCAATCTTACAAAGAAAATAACAGAGCTAATTCTATAGAACACTAACTAAAGGTTTATTAGCTAAAAATAGGAAATGAGAGTTATTGAGAGGTTAAAGCAGGTAAAATATATGTACAGATGAGTCACAGTTTATAATTTCAAATGGTGGCATTGATGTAATAAACTGCCAGACTCCTAAAAGTCCTTTCAGCATTCCTAGATTGTCTCTAGCAATCTCCACTTTGCATCCGGCGTACTTCCCTATAAAAATCCAAACAATCCAGAGATGAAGAATTTCAGCAGCATCAAGGTAGACATCTTGCTTGATTATATTTCCATAATTGGCATCTAGGAGTTGTGCCACAGTGCCCACCATGACTGCGCTACACTTCCCTGAAGGTACACAAGTACACATTCCTCTCCCATTTAAAGGCCTGGGGATTTTTGAAATTCCTCTTCCAGCAAGTTTGGCACACGCAGTTCTTAAAACATCTTCCCAGCTGACCATGCTGAGCAAACAGGAAGAGGAATTTCAAAATAAAGTCAGAAGTCCATGAAATTATGGGATAAGACAAACTGTATCATGGGATGGCAAGCATGCCAGAGGGTGATGAGTTGCACAGTGGGATAACTATCCATAAAGCAATGCTCTGTCAATGCAAAAGCACTGATTGTGGATGCACTCCACCAATACAAGGAACACTGTTGGACTCATACAACTGAAGTAATTAAAGTGGCTTAAGATCGCCAATATAACTTGACATAACTCTATAATGTAAACATGTCCTTAAGTTACAGGGATATACACTATGTAAATGTTTTCTACTATATTATAATAGGAACAGAAAGGTAAAAACAATACCTGTAACATCCTAGTAGATTTCATGATGCTTAAATACCAAATATTTTCTTATACATGTAACAATCACTTTGTTCTATACTAATACACAGTAAGGATGTTAAGGACTAGTCAACTAGTCGATCCCCACCCCTCCTTGCTGCCACTATCAGATAGAGGCAGCAAAAGTGGGAGGAAATGGGGTACTTCAAAATGGCAGCACCGCATGGAGCCCAGAGTCAGCTGAGGAGTCCCCAACTGATCCCGAGCTCCATTTCCGCGGAACCTGGCATCAACTGAGGAGTCCCCAGCTGATCCTGGGTTCCACAGAAATGCCACACAGAGCCCAGCTGACTCCCCAGCTGACCCCAGCCTCTGCGTGGCATTTCAAAGCAGCAGCGCTACATGGAGCCCAGGGTCAGCGGGGGACAATGAGTCCCCTGCCAGCCCCAGGCTCCATGAGGGCACTTCTGCTTTGAAATGCACAAGAGCCCCCACTGGGGACCCTTGTACATTTCAAAGCTGGCACACCCGTGTGCAGCCCAGAGTCAGCGGGACTTCCCGTTGGCCCCAGGCTGCACATGGAGTTCTGCATTCCTCCTTTGGAATTTCAAAGGAGGAATGTGGAAGTGCCTATCGACTAGTTAAGTAGTCAATGGAAATTCCATCGACTACTCGACTAGTAAATTACTCGCTATTTAACATCCTTAATACACAGGTGAATTGGCCAGAGGCTTCAGCATGAACTGCCACCTGTTCTGCCAGCATTACAAGGGACACTAACGATAATGTCACACACTTATAGTGCCCATGTCTCATAGTGCAGCTGGTCCTTACATACACCCTCTGAGCAACCAGCCCCTTCTCCATGTACACCCTAGCAACTATCCTGGACTAGTCCCTAAAATGTCCATCCAGCAAAACTTCAGCAACTTGCTTTTACTGACCTCAGTATATTGGAGATACAGACAGGGCAGAATACAGACCCTGATTTGGGAAGCATCCATATTCAGGGAGGACACATAATAACCACATATTCAAATACTTTCCTGAATCAGAATGTACACACACATTTGGGACACAGAGGAGTGGCAAAATATACAACATAAATGCGGAAATCCAGAAGAGGTTTATGTCACTCTTCTTTTACTTCCCATTATCCCTGTCTCCATCCATTCCACTCCCCACCCCAGTCTTTGTTTCTTCATCTCTTATTCAGATTTTGAAGGCCCTTGAGAGTATTAAGTGATTGGTTACAAGTCTCTTTCTGACATGCAAATAAATATACCATCTCATACCCTTCATACTGGTGAGTGGCTCACGTGTCAGTTTTCTATTTCCAGCAACAAAGCACAGCAAAACTGCCACATGGGTTTTTTCCTAGTATTTTTATTCAATATACAGAAGTCCCCTACCATGATATTTTTGTATTTCACTTAATGCCTAGCCTCTTCCTTTCCTGACAGCTACACAAATCTTCCTGGAGGCGGTTGTTCCTGGACCTGCTACGTTTTCTGTGTTAAAAGTCATTTATCCTTAGCTCAGTGCTTTCCGGAGACAAAGTAAACAATTAAGTTCTGCAATTTACCTTGTAAATAGGGCATGATCATTTATTACCTGCTATCGCTGAAGTCTGTAACCTAAGGTTTACTCAGTTCAATAAATAGTGGAACAAAGGGTATTCTGCTGTGAAGACTGTTTATATCCCATACTGGATTTTTATTTTTGAATCATTTTCCATTAAACTATTGAATGGCCATCAAACTGTGATTGTTCCCTATTATTGAAATTGTACCTCTGGTCCTTCTCCCAGAGTGGTCCTATAACCTCCCAGCACATGTATCTGCACATCATCATACAGAATGTGCCTATGTGAAATGAGGTGCTGAGACAATAGCAAGGGGTTTTTTGTGCAACACAAACATATATTAAAAAATACATAATGTAACTTGTCTTAATATACTTTTCTGAGTCTAAAAATATGCCAGACCAAAAGAAACATATTTACATAAAAAGCAGACAAGGTCAAATAACAAAGAAAGCCCTTAATTAGTTGTAATCAACTTTAATTTGCATACCGTATATAATTCCTAAATGATTGTTAATAATAACTTTATATAATGGACTTCCAATTTTCATGAAAATGGCACATTTTGATAAGCAGACACAAAACCCTAGTACTAATAAGGTTTAATTTGCATACATTAGACTGATTATCCAAACAAAAGGATTACAGTATTACTTCTCCATACCTTTATGTCCTTATTATGCACATTTATTAACTTCACAAAAGCTAGCTGTTAGTGACAAACAATAGCCATGGCTGAAAGAGAAATCTACGGTATGAATAAAGTGCATTTTAATGCTAAAGAGCAAAGTTTATACAGCGTGAATGTTTTGTTTAACTCTTTCTAAGCGAAAAGCACTAATGTTCTATGAGGCGTGTGTTATTAGTGGAATAAATCATCTTTCTTTCATTATGTGCAGGTTTCTGGTCGTGCATTACTTAACACAAAAAGTCCAACAAGCTTCATCATCCCGCTTTCTTAATTAATCTAGCTGAAGCTAAAAAGCATGGAAGAGTCTGAAAGTATTCAGAGATTATGTTTACAGAAGCAGCAGAATTAAACTTTTAGTTCATGTGACTCTGCTAATAAATATAATTCAACAAGCTTAGTTTTCAGCTGTGTAAATAATAATATAGATGGCATTAGAATGGCTCTCTTCTAAATGGTGTCATAGATTCATAGAGTTTAAAGCCATTAAAAGGGACCATTAGATCATTTAGCCCGGGATTCTATTTATCACAGGTCATAGAATTTCATCCAGTTACTAGTATACTATACCCAATAACTTTTGTTCTGCTACTTAACAACGTAAACCACAAAATTAGGGGCTCATACACCTACACATCCACTAATGTGAAATATGCCATTAAGTGCCACCAGTGCCCCTCTGCCATGTACATTGGCCACACTGGACAGTCTCTGTGTGAACACAAATCATACATCAGGAATGGTAACACACATAAACCTTTAGGGGACCTTTAAACCTGCATGGTCACTCAATCATGGATTTGAAAGTAACCATTCTTCTACAAAGGAATTTTATTACCCAATTACAGAGGAAGACATCTGAACTGGAATTCATTTACAAGTTCAACACTATCAATTTAGAAATGAGTAGTAGTCCTGTGGCACTTTAGAGACTAACAAACATATAGAATCATGAGCTTTCCTGGGTAAAACCCACTTCATCAGATGATTTGGAGTGGAAATAGTAGAATCCAAGGCATATATAACAGCAAAAGCAGTCATTTGTCAATTGTAGGACCCATGTTAATGAAACTAAGTAAGTAGGCTGGATGTGTCCCAGTCATAGCTTTTGATGTGACAATGTGAATGTCAATGATAGGGGAACTAGTTTCCAGTTAATATCTTTATTCAAGCCCAGGTTGAGAGTGTCAAATTTGTAAATAAATTCAGATTTTAATTAGTGATAGTCCCTTTAGCCCAGTAATTACAGCATTCACCCAGGATGTGAGAGACCTACAGTCAAAACCTCACTCTGCACAATTTGAGCAGGAATTCAAACTAAGGCCTATAAACATAGGAGAGGCCCCTAATTTCTGGGCTACAGGATATTCTGGGAGAGAGTGTCTTTCATGATTTCTCCTATTGAAGCTGTTCCACATTACATAAATAAGGAGACATTGAGCCAGAGAGAGAGAATGACTTTGTAGCCCAGGAGCTAGGGCAGACACTTTGGGATGTGGAGACTCATGATGAAGTCCTCTTCCCTTTTTGTTTTGAGAGAAAATGCTTAAGCAAGTAACTGCAGGACAGAGTAGTGGTAATTTATGGAGAAACTAGGACTATGAGTCACCTGAGTACCTATCTCCAGTGAAAGGTAGCCTTTCCCTACTACCACCAGCCTAACAGCTACTGAAGCAATCTCCTTGAGGCCAAATCAGCCCTGTCTTCATTTTGCAGCCCTTTCATTTTGAAGGGACCCGCTTGAGTCCCTTCAAATTTTCCCCTCTGATATTCACCCCTTCACAGCAGCTTCTCTCAGAAATCCCAGATCCTCTGCCCTGAAAGGAGCCATGTAGGCCAGTTTGCCAGTCTTACCTTTAAACCCTGCTCCTGTATAACACAGAACTTACATTAAAACCAAAGGTTCATAGATTCTACAGCCCGAAGGGATCACTGACCATCCAGTCTGACCTCCTATAGAGCTCAGGCCAAGGACTTCCAAAATAATTCCTGTTCCAGCTCTTTTAGCAAAACATCCCATCTTGATTTGTCAGCAATGGAGATTCCACCATGGCTTTTGGTAAATTGTTCCAATCATTAATTATGTTCCCCGTTAAAAATTAACATGTTATTTCCAGTCTGAACTTGTCTAGCTTCAGCTTCCAGCCATTGGATCATGTTATAGCTTTCTCTGCTGGACTCAAGAGCCCATAACTAAATATGTGTTCCCCATATAGTTACTCATACACTATTATCAAATCACCCCTTCAGCCTTCTTTTTGCTAAGCCAAGTAGATTGAGTTCCTCAAGTTTATCATTATAAGGAAAGTTCCCTAATCCTTTCATCATTCTCATAGCTCCTCTCTGAACTCTCTCCAATATCCTTCGAATACGGTGGGCACCAAAACCGGACGCACCTTCTAGCAGCGATCACTGCAATGCCAAATACTGAAGAAAACAACAACCTTTCTACTCCTGCTTCAAATTCTCTTTTTCACTCACCCTGGCTCACCATAACGTTGCATTAGGAGCTCAAGTTCAACTGATTATCTCAATGTCCAAGTCTTTTTCAGTCATTGATTCCCAGGACACAGTCTTCTTTGCATGGTCTACACTCTTAACACTGCCCCCGTTTTGCACAAAAAATATGCAAATGAGGCGAAACGTGGAATATCGCTGTGCCTCATTGGAATAATTAATGAGGCTCTGTTTTTGCACAAAAAGGAGCCATCGATACGGCTCCTTTTTGCACAAAAAAACCCTCTTGTGCAAGAGCCGTTCTTCCTGAAAAAATGCGGAAGAACAGCTCTTGCGCAAAAGCCTCTTGCGCAAAAATTGAGACTCATTAATTATGCAAATAAGTCAAGGCAATATTCCACGCTTTGCCTCGTTTGCATATTTTTTGCGCAAAACGGGGACAGTGTAGACATAGCCTAAGTTCCCAGATGCGTCCATTTACATTTAACTGTACTGAAACATAGTGTTTGCTTGTGCCTTGTTTACCAAATGATCCAGATACTGCTGAATCAGGGGGCTGGCCTCTTCGTTATTTACCGCTCCCCAATCTCTGTGTCTTCTGAAACTTTATCTGTGATGTTTGTATGTTTTCTTCCAAATCATCAATAGAGATGTTACATATCATAGAACGAGAACCAAACTCTGAGGAACACCTGGAAATTGACTCACTCAATGACTATTCCCCATTTACAGATACATTCTAAGCCTTAATCAGTTGGCCAGTTTTTAATCCATTTAGTGTGAGCTATGTTAATTTTATATTGGTCTAGATTTCTAATCAAAATGTCATGCAGTCCCAACTCAAATGCTTTAAGAAGTCTACTACCCTAACACTTATCTTCATCAGCCAAACTTATAATTCATACAAAAAGCATTAAGTTAGTTTGACATAATCTATTTTTCATAAAACCATGTTAATTTAAGAAATCATAAAGATTCAGCTAGAAACAAGAGAGAGTGATGGAAACAAATGCTTACAATATGAAACAAAATACAGAAACTTGAACTGTTGCAGAGCTGGCTGGCTTCACAAGAAGTAGGAATCCATTTATCATGAGAACATGCTTGCTCAAGATGACTCCTTGATGAAAAATCCAGAGCAGTATTTCCTGTAAGCTGAGAGCTTGGGTGGCCTCCCAGAAGAGAGTCAAATATTGCCCAGCTGATTAGCAGAGTGTCCACATCTAGAAACATGTGTTTTTACTGGTGATGCACATCTGCACACGTCTTGGTGCATTTAACAAAATTTATGCCACACACGAATGGAAAAAATTAAAGGGAACATCAACCAAGAGTGCCCATTTACACACTGTGCTATACCAAAACACTCTTTTGTCTCTATTCATAGGTAGGGTGATTCCCTGTCTGTTGTCATATATTTTTAACTCCAAGAAGTTTTGATTGTTGACACTTGTCTTTGGTGATTTTCCATAGACACTCTTCAAAGAAGAAGAGAAGGTTATTCATCTGTGCAGTAATCGAAGTTCTTTGAGATGGTTGTCCCTGTGGGTGCTCTGCTTTAGGTGCCTTCACGACTAAGCCAAGAAGGAAATTAAGCTACTAAACCTTGTTCTGCACCCCTGTCTAAAGAGGTCAGAGTGAAAACTCTTCCTCTCTGGGAAATCAGTGACTAGCTTTTACACCAACTCCATAAAGCGTAATTTCAATTTAAAAAGATTATTCCTTAAATATGATCTACACATACCTTTCTATGATTATGAATTTTGATAAGTTACAAGTGTTCTGTAGATACCTCAAATGTTACTCTTTTTGGAGAATTATCCTGTAAGACTTGTGTTTGGTGATGAGTTTGTCAAGTTGAATTATTTGCAAAGAAGAGGAGCACCCTTTCCCACATGGTCTCAGTGTGTCACAAGGGTTGATAGCCAATAGAGACAGGCACTTCTCTAAAGGTATGTCTACACTGCATTCTTCTTTTGAGAGAGGAATGCAGATGAACAAAATAGCAAATGAAGAGCGGATTTGAATTTCCCGTGCTTCATTTGCATAATCGCGTCCAGGGGCACTATTTCAAAATACCCTATTTCGAAAAAAGAAACGTTGTCTAGATGCAGTTATTTTGAAATAAAACCCTTCTTTCTAAATTACCCTTAAACCTCATTTTATAAGGACTAAGGGTAATTTCAAAAGAAGGGTTTTCTTCTTTCTCTCGAAAGAGGAAAGCAGTGTAGACATACCCTAAGGGAATTACCCATCTAAATCCAGGTCAGAGGAGCAGAGCTTAGGCCACACCCCACTGTTCCTCACTTCTGATTGACTAGCTTAGGCAGCTCCTTGATCACTTTGCTAGGTTTCATGGCTCCCTTAGAACCTGAATATTTCCCAAGCATCAAAAGGGAACCTGGGCAACCTGTGTATTCTATGAAGCAGCAAGATGCTAGGTATTGCAAAGCTGAGCTTAAGCATCCTCTGAGTCTCTGAAGAAGGTATTTTCTTCAGCCCACAAATCATTTTGGTGACTCTTTTCTGTACCCACTTTTTTAAATACATGGACACCAGTATGAGCCTCCCCAATGCCATATTCAGAGGTAAAGTCACCTCGCTTCTCCTGTTCCCCTATTTATGAGGAAGGGGTGGGCAAAAGCCTCTCAGTGGGCTGAATCTGGCCCACCTTGGGCTTGGATCTGGCCCGCAAGGCAATTATAGACCCTGGCCCCAAATTATAGGACCCGCTGGAGGGTGAGAGGGAAAGAGCTCAGCTACTCCATGCCCCACACTGCTGCTGGAGAGGAGGCAGTGCTGGAGCTCAGGCTAATCAACAGCACTGGCCTGGAGGTGCCACTACCGTGGCTAGTCGGTCTGGCGCCAGCCCAGGAGGTGACGCTACCACAGCCACGTGGTTCAGGGACGGCCCCAGAGGTGCAGCTTCCCCAGCTATGTGGCCCAGGGCTGGCCCCAGAGGCTGGAGGCACCACTACCACGGTGCCTCTGGAGCTGGCCCCAGGCCACAGCACCTCTGGAGCAGCCTAGGGCTGGATGGCTGTTGTGCCTCCAGGGCCAGTCCCAAGCACCTCCTATGGCCACAGTGCCTTGGGTCTGGCCATGTGGCTGCAGAAGTGCCCAGCCCCAGATTGCATGGCCGCAGCAGCCATGTTTCCAGTCTCCGGGACTGCATGGCCTCAGAAGCGGGGCCTCCCTCCGGGGCAGCTGGGACAGCGTGGCTGCAGCCATTGCTGCAAGGGAGCACGAAGCCAGGTAATGTTCCCCCTAATGCTCAGACCCCCCACCTGCACCCAATCCCATCACTTCCTTCCCCCCCAAAACCCAGCACCCGCAGCTTGCTCTGACACCCTCCCTTGTTCTTGTACCCTCTCTCCTGGCCACATACTGCACCCTCCCTTGTTCCTGCTCCCTCCATCTGGCCAGACACCCTACTCCCAGCCTGCTTCTGCACCCCAGCTCCTTCCCAGATCCTGCACCCCATCCCTATCCCACTTGCTGGGAGCCCTGTCTCATGCACTGTACCTCTCCTTTTTGTCCCTACCCCAGAGCCTAAGGGAGGTCCATACAATCCACTAACTCCAGAACCTCAGAAAAGTAAATCTGTGGGAAGCCCTGAACCTCAGTTTCCCCCTTCCCTTCCCCATACCCCGTGAGGTTGTGGCACCAGAGGAGTGAGGTGTCTCAGTTGGGGCCACATCAGTGAGCATTGGAGGGGTTTGGAGGAATTTTTTTGCTTCTCATTGTGTGATCCCCAACTGATTTTTTGTGGGTCAGTGATTCCAGACCCAAAAAGGGTTCCCCACCCCTGCCATAAATAAAGAAAACATTGAAACCTTTTGTGTTGGACATAATATTTTACTTTATTTAAAATGAAGTTTGATAAACTAGCATAAGAAAGTTAAAACACTTAATCTGTTTCATAGTTTAAATTAAACCATTCTCACTAGCTGCAGCTGGTTCAGAAAATAAGGTCACCGTACCCAGCAGGGTAGTCCTCAACCCCACTCCTTCCACCGCCCTTTCCGGTTTGGCCCACAGCCACTTCCAAAAGTTGTGAAGTGGCCCCCCTTCCAAAATGATTGCCCACCCTTGTGTTAGCGGATTTAGCCATGGGAGTGCATGTTGAATCACTTGCCCACTATAACCCCTAGCACTTTTTCAGAGTCACTCCTTTCCAGGACACAAGCCTCTATTTTGTGTAGAAGGTGTGACCTACATTCCTTGTTCCTAGATGTATAACCTTGCCTTTAGCTATATTAAAACACCTTTTGTTTGAGTGTCTCAGCTTACCAAGCAATCCAGATCACCTTGTCCTCCTCATTTACCATTCTGCAAGTCTATCTCATGCACTGATTTTATTAGCAGTGACTATATATTTCCAGGTCATTGAGGAAAATGCTGAATAACACCAGGCCTAGAACCAATTCTCCTTTGAGTGGTATCCCTGTGGGTGCTCCACTCAGGTGTCAGTACTTCCTCATGTCAGTGACTGGAGATTTTTAGCCTAGCAGTGCCTTCCTGCATTGTGCATGTGCAGTCGCCGTCTCACGCTGTTTTCGTGCATGAGCAGCGCACACAGCACAGGTACCCTTAGTTCCTTTTCTACCGTCCTCGGCAAAAGACACATTACCACATGTTTTTTTCCATGTGGTGATGGCTTTCCTCAGGAAATAAGGCATTATCATATTCCCATAGCTAGATGACTGCCTAATCAAAGGGATATCACGACAACAAACACTAATCACGACAAGACATTACAACGGACATTTTTCTTGACTACGTCTCCTGATAAATGTGCAGAAATCTACTTTGGTTCCCATCCAGAGAATAGAATTCATCAGGGCAGTACTCGATGGGCAGACTGAGTGATGGTCATTCTGATAGCTCCATATTGGCCGAGACAGCCTCGGTTTCTTTACTTCCATTACCTGTCCATTGCCAAACCCACTCTCCTTCCTATCAGTCCCCAGTTCCTAACTCAACACAATGGACAAACCTGTCACCCGAACCCTCAGCCTCTGAAACTCACCACCTGGCTTCTTCATGGTTCCAGAATGACAAACTTACCCGCTCGCAGAGAGTAAAACAGATCCTCCTCAGTAGCCATCATCCTTCCATGAGGTACACCTACCAAAACAAATGGAAATGGTTTCAGGAATGGTGTAATCTGCGCCATATACAAGCACATACCTCCCCAATACCTACCGTGCTGGAATACTTAATGGACCTCAGTGATGCACGGCTCTCCATGAGCTCCATAAGAGTTCATCTCTCAGCCATCACTATCTTCCATGAACCAGTAAATAATGGTTCGGTGTTTGCTCATCCAATCACCAAATAGTTCTTAGCCAGTCCATCCAAAGGACCAGGAGTGGCCCAAGGTGGGCTGCTGCAGCAGGTGCCCTAGGCGGAACGTGCAGTTGGCGCCCCCACCTGCACTGCCGTCAATGGGCTGTCAATGGGGTGACATCATCATCGGGCACCGTTGAAGGCGGCACCCTAGGCGACGACTGAGTCAGCCTATAGCCACGCAAAGGACATCTGAATGTATGTCTACTTGTACCACCATGGGATCTCAGTCTTTACTGGACTTACTAACAAGACCACCCTTTGAACCACTAGCAATGGCCTCATTACAGCACATGACCATGAAGATGTCATTTCTCATTGCAATCACATCCACAAGACGTGTGGGTGAAATCGCAGCCTTTGTGGTGGATCTGCCTTATATGCCCTTCACCAAAGCCAAGGTTATTCTCAGACCCCATCCAAAATGTTTAATAAAAGTTATTTCTGATTTTCACATTAATTAACCCATTTACTTAACCACCTACTACATGACTACAGTGACTACATGACTTCCCAAGGGAAGCGATACTACATACCCTCGATGCAAGACAGGCAGTGGCATTTTACATAGACTGGACTAAGCAATTCAGAACATCCAATAGACTTTTTATCTATACATCTGGTCCCCACAACTTATACCCAAGTGGATATTATACTGCATAAATACTTGTTACAAGCTCCAAAACAAAGTTCTACCACCAATGGTAACTGCAAATTCCACACGAGCAATAGCCACTTCGACTGCCTTTCTACATAATGTACCTTTGGCCAACATCTGCAGGGCAGCTAAATGGTTTTCATCCCACACCTTTGCACAACACTATGCACTACAGCAAGGACCATTACCTACCACATCCATGGGCAATGCTGTTCTTGCTTTTTCTTGTCGATGACTCCAAAGAGTCCGTATTGTGGGTACTGCTTTTTAGTCGCCTGAGTGGAGCACCCACAGGGACACCACTTGAAAGAGAAGAGAAAATTACTCACCTTGTGCAATAACAATGGTTCTTTGAGTTGAGTGTCCCCATGGGTGCTCCACTGCCCTCCCTTCCACTTCCTTCCCTTTGGAGTCCATTAAAGGATTTCTGGTAGAAAAGGAACATGGGGACGAAAGCTAACAGACGAAAACAGTGCAAGAAGGTGACTGCGCACGTGTGACATTGAAAGGCACTGGTAGGCTAAAAAAAGCTGATCACCAGCATGAGGACGCACCAACACCTGAATGGAGCACCCACAGGTTCACACCTCTCAAAGAACCATCGTTACTATACAAGGTGAGTAACTTCCTTTTCCTGTGGAACCCCACTAGAAAAGCCCCTTTTAATGACTCCCCCCATTGACAGCTACTTTTGAGATCTGTCCATTAGCTAGTTTTAGCCTATTTCATGCATGCCTTATTTATATTGTACAGTGCTAATTTTTAATCAGAAGATCACGTGGTACTAAATCTTATGAAAGTCTATACCTATTACATCTAGACAGTTATTTTAATCACACTTGTAATCTCAATGAATGAAATCAGTTTTATTTGACAAGACATATTTTCCATAAAACCAGGGTGACTGGCATTAATGATATTCCTATCCTTTAATTCTTTATTAGTTGAATCCCAGATCAACTTTTCAATTAATTTACTCAAAATTAATGTCAGACTAACTGCCCTGTAGTTACTTGGGTCATCCCACCTACCTTTTTGAATATTGGCACATTTGCACTCTTTCAGTCTTCTAGAATTTCCACATTGCTCTAAGATTGATTAACACAAACATCTATGGGCCAGAGATCTCCTCAGACAGCTCCTAAAACATTAACCAGACCTGCTCATTTTTAAATGTTTAGCCCTATTAGATATTGTTTAATGCCCTCCTTGTTTACTAATTGACTGGAAAGGACTTCATCATGCTCATCTGATGCAAGTATATCACCTGTGTCTCTCAAACAATGAAATTGTTATTGATTGATATGACCTCTTCTGTATCATAAACCACTTTACCAAGTCCATCAGACAATGGACCTATAGTGGTCCTAGGATTTTTTTGTTCCTAATATACTTTAAAAAAATGTTTCTTTATTGTCCTCAGTCCTGCCAGACATCAACTTTCCCCATGATATTCTTAGCTTCCCTAATCAATTTTCTACGTTTCATACTTTCTAATAATATACGATGGCTGTCCATTTCTTATTATTTCCATTTGTTGTATGTTGCTTTTTTATTTCTAATTTCCACCTTCACTTTGCCAGTGAACCCAGATGGAATTTTAGACAAATTTGTCCTCTTCCTTGATTGTGGCCTTTTGGTCACATAATAAATTCTTTATTAATTCCCCATTTTCACTCACATTTTTCAAATTTAATTCAATTTTCCTCAGCTTTGTGAGATTAGCCCTCTTGAAGCATCAGGAATTTGTGTTCCTATTGGGACTTTCCTTTGTATACTGTGGCAGGGTGTCTAGCCCTGCGCAGTCCAGCCCTGGGGCCGAATCTCTCACAAACAGGCCCTGAGGCCTAGTCCCTCATGAACAGGCACTGAGGCCTAGTCTCTTAGGATCTGCTCCTAGTCCGGGATCTGGGAAGAAGGAGTACGGGGGCCCGGGCCCTCCCTCTCCACTGGGCCCCAACTCAAGGCCCTATCAGTGATGGGTGGTTCCCACCACTGACTCGGCGAGGAGTTCTCCCCAAAATGCGCCAAGCCCACCAGGGCCTTTCCTGCTCCCCGCCCTGGGCTTCTTCCTACGCCGTCTCCCTGGCTGGCGTAGGTTCCACCTGTTTATGCAGGTCTGGCTGTGGCAGCAGCGTTGGCAGGCACGGCGTCTGGTGCAACGGTGGTGTCGCGTTTGGGGTTGGCCATTGGCACGGCGGCAGTTGGTGTGGTGACAGCGAATCGGGTGGCTGCAAGCCGTGGGCAATGGGGCGGCAGAGCCTGGTATGGTGTCTGTAGCTGCAGTGCTGGCTGGGCCTGCGGCTCTGGCTTAGGCAGCAGTGGCAGCTGCTCCTGTGCTCAGGCAAGAGCCCCTTACCCTCCGGAGGTCAGCCCCGACTGAGCTGTCTCCCTGGCCTTTACACCTGGCCCGCATTGGAGCATGCCCAGCACTGCTGCGGAGTAGGGACCTTCCCAGCCCAGCAGGCCAGTTTGCTCTCCCCTTGGCCAGTGCGGGGTTGGATCACCCCGTCACAATACCTGATTGATATGGGTCATGATCCTTTGTTCCTAGGCAATACAAACTTTGAGCGAAGTGATTAATTTATCTTTTTCCATCATAGAAGTCCAAAATAAAACTACCTCATATTGAATGCAACACCTTTTATGTTAAAAAAAAATCTATATTTGAAAATGTCATGGGAGTTTTTACTCATAACTCATGAGTTCTCCGATATATGTCTCCCAAACTGAAATCCTTCTCTCCCAACATAATAGACCAAGGGTGGGCTCTCAGCTTTCAGAGCAGGACAAGGCTCCCACAGCTGCTCTGAGTGTCATGCTGGGACATGGAAAGCTTCTACACAAAAGGCACAGGCACCCAGACAGGCCTTGCTGTCCAGCAGCTAGACAGAGCACCCGTGCCAGCCATGCCAGCTATGTCCCAGCCTCAAGGGAGGGTCGAGGCCCTTCTCCTGGCCCTTCTCGGGACCGAGACGAGGACCCACCCAGAGGCACCAAAAGGCGGGGACCAGCCTAGTCAGGACCAGAAATCCAAAACCTCCTGGAGCTCTGGTCCCAGGAAGAAGCCCTGCAGGCCCTGCAAACATGCCACAGGAATGCAAACATTTATGAGCTCCTGGCCCAGGGACTGGCCACCAAAGGGCATCACCCCTGCAGCATGGCACAAGTTAAGGCTAAGGAAAAGGAGCTGAGGCAGGGATATGCCAGGGCCCGGGACCAGAGCTCCCACTCCAGGGCAGCCCCCGAGACCTGCCCTTACTACCAGGAGTTGGAGCAGATACTGGGCGGTGGGGAAGCCCAGATTCCACTGCGTGTGGTAGAGTTTGGGTTACCTCACCACATCGTGGACCGACCCCTCCTGAGGAAGGAAGACCAGGCAGGAGAGGCAGGAGAGCTGCACCAGGAGGAGAAGGAGGAGGAAGAGGAGGCAGCAGGGACCCAGACCCCAGAGGCCTCCCAGGACATCAGGGAGGGAACATCAGATGAGTGCTTTGACGGGTCACCACACACAGGCGGGTTGGCAGTGTGGGAGGTCAGCTAGCCCCATTGCCACCGTGGGGCCCCTATGAGGCTTTCAGGCCACTGCCCAACTCACATGCGGTATCACGTGTAACATCCCTGAGTTTCCTGTCCAAAGGAGAGCCCCTGACAGCCATGGCATGCCCTCAGGGACAACAGGGGTGCACAGAGACACCTCTTTCCTCCACAGCCAGACCCTCTTTTCCTCCACAGCCGGATCCTCTACCCAATAGGGAGCACCACACCTGCCCCACCACCATCCTGGATCCGGGGCACCCACAGGCACTGGCGGGTCTACACGGACCGGCTGCAGGACCACGTTGTGGCCCTGCAGGACCTCAACAGGATCCTCCAGCAGAGGACACAGGCAGAGGTCGAGTGGCGCACAAGGCTGCTAGATGAGCTGGTCCAGCAGTGCACTGACATCTGTGCCACAATGAGGTAGCTCTTTGCCTTGCCTGCCCCTGTCACGGGCA
>CM057845.1:185385957-185401181 GCA_030068395.1 Apalone spinifera
CTATAAGTGTAAACAGGCCAAGAGTCGTTGTGTTGAGAGGCCTAAATAAACCTAATCCTGTCAATGTCTCCTTAGCAGGGAAGTGCCATAGCAGGTCCATGCCGTCACTGTCATTCTTCTCTGGATCATTTTCATTTGTGTTCGGGCCCTTTGAGAATACATTTACTGAAATAGAATGTAGGACCAGATGAAGGTCAACACCAAATTTAATCAAATAGCATGCAAAAATGCCCTTGAATACTCATTTAAATTTTAATAATTTGCTTCAGCTATCTTCACAGCCCCTGAGTAATTGTGTTTCAGTGGCACAAATGCTTGCAGAAAAACACAGTTCAAAGTTGCATGTATATAGGCAGAAAACACAGTTCACATACATGAACACAATTATTTATACTAGATGTGTTTGCACACTTATCCAAAAAAGCAACAGAAACAATACCATGTGACTTATCTCACCAGTCACAGCTGACTCACACAGTTTAAATAGCAAATACAGAATACCCACAGAGGACTGTTTGCAATCAATCCATACTGTTTCAAATTCAAAGAAATTACTGTATAATTTCCCACAACAAATACATTTGAGAAAATCATGATCTGCCCTTGGATATTCCATGAGCAAAGAACAAAGATAAATTTGACAAATAAATTATTTGTTATGAATCTTTTCTCAGCTCTAGTCAGCACATGCAACAGAAAATAGCATACAAAATATAATGGAAAAGAAGTCGTATCTTTTTTATCATCACATTTATTTTGGATCTTTGTTCCTTAATGATCAGGTTAGACCTAGATTTTTTCCTGAGATTTTATTCATAGAGTTTAAGGGGAGAAGAGACTATTAGATCATCTACTCTAAACTTCTTGTATACCACATGTCATAGAATTTCATGGATTTAATCCTGTATTGAGCCCAATAACTTGTGTTTAGCTAAAGCAGTGGTCGCCAACCTTTTTTAAGCATGAGATCACTTTTTGAATTTAAGTGCAATCAAAGATCTACCTCATACCCAAATACCCTTGCCCTGCCTTCTTTGTGTCCCTTCTCTGAGGCCCCACCCCTGCTCACTCCATCCTCCCTCCCTTCCTCATACTCCCTCACTTTCACCAGGCTGGGGCTGAGGGTTGGGGTACAGACTCTATTCTTGGATTAAGGGATTTGGAGTATGAGAGGGGTGCTGAGCTGAGCTTGGGGCAGGCATTTGGGGTGCAGGAGGGATTCTAGATGCAAGCTCTGGGAGGGTGTTGGGATGTCAGGGTGCCCAGGGCTAGGGCAGGGGCTTGGAGTGCAGGAGGGGATTCATGATTGGGGTAGGGTCTAGGGATGTGGGCTCCGACTGGGCCCTGCTTACCTCAGGTGGCTCTTGGGTGGTGGTGCAGTGGGGCTAAGGCAGGCTCACCCCTGCCCTGGCCCTGCTCCACTCGCAAAAGCAGCCAGCAAACTCCCTTGTGTCCCCTCTCTGCTCTGTGGAAATGGGATACAGAGTGGGAGTGGGGGCACTCTGACATCAGCACTGCCTCCTGTCCCTCCTCTGCCCAGCAAGCAGGAGGCTTCTGAGGGGCTAAAGTATTTCTTCCAGAAAGGCATCTTCATCTGAAGGGATCAAGTGAGACTGGATCCACCATTGTCCTGAAAGTAATGCAGTAATGTGATAAGAAGCAGCTTAAAGGAACTGGCTCAGGAGAGTGACACACCACACAGAGGTGGAGAGTCACAGCAGAACGAAAGAGCAGATGCCAGAGCAGAAGGTCAGGGAGACAGGATGGAACGAGCGCATGGAGCATTTTAAAGGCACAAACTGGCAATTTTGAATTTGAGGTAGATTCAAAGGCAGTGACTGTGACTGAAGAAGTGGTTGCTATGGTCCCACTCCTGCATGGAGAGAGACGACCACCAGCTTCATTTGGGACCTCATGACATTTTGAGCATAGGAGTTTACGAAGCCCATACTAGTCCTCAGTGATGAAGGTGGGAAGTAATGGAATCATTAACAAGGACCAGTTAAGTCAATGACATGGAACCACAGGGGTCATTTCAAGAGAAGGACTACAACCAGGGAATAAAGGCAAAGTATGGAGTATCTGTAAAGTGACACAATTAAAACAGACCAGTAAATGGCATGGAGAGCCATTAAAGAGCGTATCATGGAAAGACAAAAAAATGGATGTAATCTGGATATATTCTGATTATATTGCTTAGTTCTGTTACGGCATCCATAGGCCTCATCTTGCCACACACTGTATTGTTTAGCCCCTCCCCCAAAGAGCTATCTAAATTAAGACAATATGATACACGTGAAAGTGGCAAATAGTAGGATTTTGGGTGAAGATAGATTACATTGCTTGATTATGCGCTCAGCCTGATACTTCTGAATCATTTTAAAGTATTTTGCTTGGGGAGGATGTTCAGTCACTAAATATCAGTGAAAATGGCTGCCCCTCAATTTAGTTATTATTAGCGGACTGAGCTGTTGGCAGCATCACAGCAGAACTGTGTCTTGAAGGATCTGAAAGTGCGGCAGGTTAGCTCAGGGATGATGTTCTATGGGTAATGTGGAGGAAAGCACAAAGATGAATGGAGACAAAGTAGGCACTGAGACGGCTGATTGGAAGAGGTTGCTGTAATCATGAAATGAGATGATGCAGGCCCAGACCAGTGTTAGTGATGTGAACAAAAAGAAAAGATCATATTTTTTTCAAATATTATACACTGAAAAGCAGTAGAATTGGAACAAGGCAAGGGAAAGGAAAGATTCAAAAATAACCTTCAGATCCATATCTGAGACTATGCTGTTCTACAAAGGCACAGAGATAATAAGCACTGGCATTTTAAAGCTTGTCTTTTTCTCTCCATCTTTAAATCCCAAATTAAACACAGCCCACCAAATTCTGCTCTCAGACTCACCGGAGTGATGCTCATGGAAGTTAATTGGAGACATGCGCCCAGGCACTTAAGTGGCCTTTGTCAATAACTGAAAGCCAAATGGCAGACTTTTCAGACGGTCAAGGCAACATCCTTGACTCAGGTCACTGAGCTCATCCTTGTCCTCCAGTACAGGGACACCAGAATGAGAGCTGTACTGAGAGTAGGTGCTGACTTTTGATTTTGCCACTGGGTGCCCCATCGTGGCTCCACCTGCTCCCCCAAGGCCTTGCCCCCACTCCATGTCTTTCTGCCTCCTTCCCCCCCTAGATCCTACCACTGAGCATCTCTAGCCCGCTTCTTTCTGCCCTCTCTTGCTGTAAGAGCAAGAAGGGCGTACTGGGAGGGGTGCTCTGCCAATTTGGAGAGAGGCTATTTTCAGCATATTTTTATACTTCTTGTATATGCTAATTATGGAGTGTGTGCCCAGTATCATCGGTTTCTCCCCTTCCTGATGTTCCCCCTGCTTGCTCCCCATCTGTGTCCCTTTTCCCATCACTCTCTCTTAGCTGCCCACCTCCTGGCAGCTCTATCTAGTGCCCACTCCCATCCACTGACACTGACAATGCACCTATCGCTGTTGTGATTCTGTCACAATAGCATTTTATTGAATAACAAAAATACATAAAAAACATTCTGTGCAAATTAAAAGCAAGTACATTAGACCCTTAATACATTTATGGAACAGAGCTTAAAGAAGGAGAAGAACATTCATGTCCATTTCAGCTCCATGTACCCCAACCATGGCTCTCACTGGTCAGTGTATGTGAAGCTATTCTTGTCCCTAATGCTCCCCAGTGTGGAGGGACAGGAGTTGGGATGCAGTCCTTTGTGACATGTTGATGAGGGGGGATTGTGGACATACTATACTGCAGCCCTGCATGGACTGCAAAGGGAGGCAAGCCCAGGATTATTGAACCTGTAGGTCCACAAGAATATGTTACATTTGCATTTGTTGTTGGAAAAGACCCATTATATCCTGGTGCAACTGCCTGTCCCATTCCTGGCCTTTCTTTGCTTTTCCATACAGCCTTCTGTATTCATTCTCCAGGCCCTTTATGCATAGTCTGATGCAGCACTGGCTTGTAGGATCTCGTTGAGCATGTCATGCTGAGTGCTTTTCCTTCCCCTCCTCATCGGGCTCCCATGTTTCTGTGGTTTTGGAAGGGGAGACCCTGAAGGCCGCAACAGCAGCAGCTGTAGGTAGAACACCCAGAGGTACTGTTGTCTGTATGGTCACAGAGGAAAGTGAAAGTTAAAACTGAGAACTCCTTTCCCTAGCTCCCCTAGAGTTTTAAACACCACGCTTATTGGCACTTGTTTCAAGTCCTTGTGCGCAGTATTGCTCCCTGCACCAGCCGGCACCAGTGTGGCTCACCAGAGGTGAGGGAAATGAAGAGGAAATTGCTGGGCTGCATGAAGCTATGAGCATAGGGCAATAGCACCAAATACTGGCACTGTTTGCCACAGGGGGAGGTGATGTTATCAGATATCTCACTCCTGAGGGAGACAAAGGCAGGCACAGCTGCTGCTGGTGCCCTGAAGCCACCT
Organism: Apalone spinifera; assembly: GCA_030068395.1. Taxonomy (NCBI): domain Eukaryota; kingdom Metazoa; phylum Chordata; order Testudines; family Trionychidae; genus Apalone; species Apalone spinifera. Next base: position 185,390,432 of record CM057845.1, read on the forward strand.
GGGCTTGTATGCAGTTAGCCTGTGTTCTGCAATGGAGCCTGTTGAAGTTATCACGGAATGGCGTGGGAAAGTGTCCAACTGCAGAGGTAGAAATAAGGTGCCCCTGCCTAGAAATCTTTGGCAGATGATTGCAGAGTAACTCTTATGAAAGTTTAATCAAGAACTTTCAGGAGGATTCAAGCAACATCCTGTTTCCATAAACAAACTGCTCTGGGTGGCTCCCAGCCACCTCCTGGCTAACTCCAGAGGGGAAAGAAAAGCAGATAGCTCTGCCTCTCTTGATTGTACCACTACCTCTTCTAGCACAAGTTAGAAACTAATGAAAAGTCAATGGCTGTGTCCTGTAAAGTTGGGAGCACCATCATTGTAATGGGGAATAATTAACTAATGTTCCCCCCCTGCATCAAGCTTACCCATACTCAATCATAGGGACTGACTGGTCCATAAGATATGCCTGCACAGCCTCTCCTTTCCACAGGCCCGGGAGATCCAATATGTCCTGTCTCCTCTAGGCAGGAGTGTGTAGCCAGCATGCTCAGCTGGGCAGTTGCCCATAATGATGGGGAGCTGCTAGGTGTGCTTGCCCAAATGGATGAGAGGAAAAAACATTTTTCAAATGTGCTGGGCTTCAAAAGGTGGCGAGGGATCTTCACTTCTCCCTGACTCTGGGCAGTGGAGTTCACAAATGTAACCAGAACAGTACGTGTCAGTCATTGTGGCACAGCTGCTGGAAGACTATTGAGATCAACAATAATACAGCATCACATTGCATCAACCTCAATTCAGGGACCATCATGCAACAAACATTGTGCAGAAAGGTGGTGTAAGTGTATTGGCATAATGGAGAGCTTGCATCAGGCAAAACAAACTTAACTTGTGGACATGCACAACAAGGCTGGTGCAAGGTTCCTTACAATGAACTAATTTTGTAGTACAGAACAGGCCTTGATTTGAAATCCAGCCTACAGAGACATGTTTTTTCAAGGTTGATTTTTCACTTCTACATGCTTCCCTATTTTTGTATGTGTATCAAGGGGAACACTTGTTTTCTGGTAAATCTGGACTCTACTTCATCTTCCCTAGCTATCAGAAATTTGAATAAATGCTAGAGAAGGGCAAGTGATAAAAAGGATGCCAAGAGAAGGGGGTGAATTTGCTGCGGATTTTGGTTTTCAAATGTAAAGAGCAGAAAGCATGGAGGATCCTCCTTCTTGCTGTCATTTTTTTGTCATGCTTCTGGGAGGAAAAAAAGATGAAGAATTATAAGAATAGTTATAATCCTCAATATTTTAAAAATCTGGTGATCACAAATGAATTAATTGATATTGAAAGTTTGGAAATATAGCAGAAAATATCAAAAAGAGATCTGCCGCCTCTCTTCCTCACCTGTTTGTCCTTTCCTTCAAAATTCCCTTTTTCTCTTTGTTTAATCATACCTCCTGCCACCTGACTTTCCTCACCTGACTTTCCTCCAATCCAAAATGTGTTTGGATTGGAGAAGAGACTCTAAAAGGGAGGACAGGCCTTTCATAGAGCTAATCCTTCCCACAGGAGGATTTCTATCAAGTAGAGCTTGAACCTTACATAGAATTTAGTCTCTCTATTCCTGGGCTAAAAAGTTGCTCTCATTCCTTTCCTGGCCCAATGACTCTTTGGTACAAAGTGGATCAGCATCAACACAGAGAGACTGGGGGCGACTGAGTGATCCCTGCTTCTGAATACTCCACAGCTACCTGGTTAAAGTGCCCTACTGAGCCAAATCTGATAGGTGCACATAGTGCATGCCTACCATTTTGGATTTCAAAAGCAAGATAGGTGAGGTAACAACTAAGTTGGGAATCCCAGTGGATTGGGAATTTGAATATCAAGATACGGGCAGCTGCGTGCATGGTCAGCAGCAGAAATGTAGGGGATCTTATCAGCAGAAATGTAGGCACATCTAGACTCCGGGCACCTATGGGTTAGATGCTAGTTGAATGGGTGGGAAGGGCACTGATGATCTAAATTTTGGCATTAGGCACTGAAATACTTTGATGGGATGCCTTAGCCCTCAATGACCCCACAATGATTTCCATCCCCTTGGCAGCATGATTGTAGGAGACACACACAGCCATGGCCTGGCTTTTTGCTACTGTGGCTCAGTCTTCCTTCCCTGAGAAATGTTGCTGACAGTGAACAGAGACGCCCATGCACAATAATGCTGACTGTTCGGCAGATAGACTCCAAGGTGTCCATGCAGAACACTATGCTCAGGCCAGAAAAAGATGCCTCCCTCTAGCTCCCCAGATCAATAGGGCCCTCTCAGTGCAATGTTCCCACGAGGGCTTCCACAGTGTAGGGATCCAAAATAGAGTGTGCAGGATGCACTGCTCCCCATTTCCACGTGCATGGGTACATCACGTCTTGCTCCAGGTAGCAAAGGAGAGCTTCTGGCTCAACAGCTGTCTGCCCCCTCAACCTACTGTGATGTGTCATCAATTCTGATTTAGGTGCACAATGAAAGCAGGCACAAGTCAATGTTAAAACAACCCTATGTTTAATAAAATCTTTAAATTCGAGATAAATGAAATGTGGGAAATGGATGCCATACGGGAGCTAAAATGTCCTCCCCCCTCAGAATTGAATCATGCAGATTTGGGGTTGAGAAATCATGATAGTAGAATGGTAGTGTCCTATGCTATGAGCCAAACACCGCATGGGCTGAGGCTTACAGCAGGTGGGCTGCCTGCTCCTCCTAGTAGACATGGCTGGTGTTTTCCTGCCAGGTGCTATACAGACAGGGGATTCTAAGGAATCAGTTTGAAAAATAACAATTAGTATTTAAGAAATACGGGTGGATGTGTCAACATCTCTGTGACAGAGAATGACTTAGAGTGTAGCCCATGGCAGCTGTCATTGCCAGAAAATAAGCGCAGTTATGATGGAAGAGTAACTCAGTTTGCATAGAAATAAAGAGGAAAAGCAGACAGGAAAATTTCAAGGTGTGATTCAAAACTAAAGAAGTGGAAGGATACCAGAATTCTGCTTAAAATTAACTTTCCTTTATTTACATTGTAGGCCCCAGATACTGTGAATGCATTTCTCTCTGACACACAAACACACACGCCAATCTTCTCTGATCCCTTTTCCCTTACCAAATGTACATTAATGATTTAGGGTACTTCTATATGCAATGTTATTTCAGAATAACTAACATTATTCCAAAATAACATAGTCCACGTCTACGCTACAGGAAGTTATTTCGACATAATGTCAAAATAATGTCGAGCTGGAGGACTTCTTACTCCAACTCCTGTAACCCTCATTTTACAACGACTAAGGGAAGTTGGAAGAAGAGTGCTCTTCCTCGGACTTCCTACTTTGTAGACAGTGCCAAAAGCTGAAATAAGCTATTTCGACATAAACTATGCAATTGACGTAGCTGAAGTTGCATAGCTTGTTTTGGCTTTAGCCCTGCTGTGTAGATGTGCCGTTACAGATTCCATTCCTCATCGAACCAGACCTGGGAAGGAGCATCTAGACAGTGGCCTAAAGAATGTCTGGGATGAGAGATGAGGACCAGTTCTCAGGCACTGGGCTAGGACAGAAGTAGTTTCTACCTTTAGCTACAACCAGATTTATTTCTCTTACAAAATAAACAAATATATACCCCAAAGGGGTGTTTAACTTAGAAAAATAGTTACCTAGGTAATGATGATAACTATTATCAAATTATCATTATCACCCTTTCTACATAGCAAAAGAACCCCTATGTTAAAACCCGGTTATAACCTGTTTCTCATTTGTGCCAGACCAGTCCCTGAGCTGAAAGGTGGCTCATCTACAGAGTTAATAGAACCAATATTGGCTCCAAAGCACTAAACACACTGCACGTACACAACCTATGTGCAGAGTTAACTATGCTCTAACCTAGTTACACAAAGTAGCAATCAGTGGCATAAGTGGACCTTAGCAATTAGGGTTAACTTGCACTCATCAGCAATTTACAAACATGTGTTGGATAGTCAGTTGCAGCTCCCTTGTCCGTAACATAATTAAAACAATGCTGCATGAAACAAACTATCCTTCTGACCTGATTCTACAAATTTTGGCAGACCAAGCCTCATGTGACTTATTGTTCAAAGTGCTCTTCAGAGCAACAGGAACCCAAGTTGTAATTAGTTCTCCTAGCAGAGCTGTTTCTTCTAGACCAGAGGTTCTCACTCCAGGAGCACAAGGCAAAATAGTTTTTAAAGAATCACAAGCAATCTGCCTTTCCTTTTGACTAGATAGCAAAGTGGTCCCCAAACTACCTGCTGAGCTAAGGAAAATGTTGACAATTACTGACCTAGACAAACCCCCCAAAACTTTGATTGTCGATGTAATTGATAGGTGATGTGCTAGAAGCTGTCTGAAACTGATGAAAAATAAATATATGTCAGTATTTTTATTCATCTGTCCTTACCTCTTCTTGTTAGCTCGTTAGGATGGTGCTTGATTATTTCTCTTTACTGCTATGGACGTGCACACTACAACCATGCACTGTGGTGTTAGAACTACAGCAATATGGACTTTTGGGGGTGTAACTTTTAGAGTTTCCCTGCTCTTATACAGGAAGCTGTTTAAATTACAGTTCAGGTTGCCATAAACCCAACAGAGTGCTATGGAGATGTTGGATCTGCCCTTTGTTATCAAAACTAAAATGGAACATTGAATTAAATGTGTAGGTGGCTACCTCCAAAATCCTTTCGGTCTCCTTGCTGACAGTTAAAATAGCTTGTATATAGTTGACAGATCCTGGAGATGGGTTCAACCATTTTTTCTCCAGGCTTGACATCAAAATCGTTTACTGACCGAAGGAGAAGAGAGTTAGGGGTAAACTACTTCTCCCCCCCTCCCCCCCCCTCACACACACACACTTCATTCACAAATGTGAGGCATGCATGTTAGGAGGCTCGGTCGATTCGAATTGGCAGTCACTCAAATCCACCACAGTTTGGGCAGATGATCAGGGAGGTGACCTTCCGGGAACAGCCCATTTTTCGGGAAAAGGAGACTGGGTGATTGGAAAACTCTACTCTCCGTGTGTGAGGGATGAACTGTGTGTCATGAGCATTGACAAGCCCAGGAAATGTGGTTCTTACCACAGGTATTTTCACTTCCCCGGTTCCCCGCAGAAAGGCGCAGGGGGGTTCCACTGACCTTGGGAAAGAATTGGGCCGCAGGGGGCGGAGCAGCTACTAGTGAATGCGAGCTGCCTTCCCCGTTACGCCCAAAGCCCTCGATCAGCGGTGTGCCACGGGGAGGAAAGCGTAGCAGCGCTAAACCGGGCACGCCAGCTTTCCCGTGGCTTCCTGCCGAGATCTGGCTCCTCTGCCCCCTCCAGACTGGGAGGCGATGGGCTATTGCAAAGGGAAGGACTGACCAGAGCAGCCGCAGCAACCAACCTGCTTCCTGCTCCAGAGAGCGCCGCTCTTGCTGAGGGAGGCTGGCCTCGCCGGGGCACTCGGGGCCGGAACCAACACCCCATTGGCGTCCACGGGAGATCTGTGGACGCCAGTGGTGTGTGGTCCATCGGGCCAGCCAAGCCTGGGGGGGGGGGATCCCCATTGCTAGGGTATCGCGAGTCGGGTTCTCGCATTGGTAACTGCTGGCTGTGGTGCCCCAAGAGCTTTCTACTCCCAAATAAAGCCGCCAGGGGCTGGTAACCGCGGGGAACCAGCGGCCTTCGAGGAGGCTCTGGGGCTAGGCAGCTCCCCGTACACACACACCTGCCGCAGCCCCGAGGCCCTCCGAGTCCCACTAGGAGGGAACTGCCTTGTCGCCCGGACCCGGGCCCGATCGGCTGGGCCCGCAGGGCCAGGGCTGCAGTAGTTATTCCTGGCAGCGCATTAAAACAGCGCCAGGCCCTGGCGCCCAGCGTCTGCTGCCCAAGTGCCCGTGGGAGGGAGAGGCTGCGCTTCCCGGGGGCTTAACGCGGCTGTGGCTGGTCTCTGCTCGCCAAACCGATCGCCCTCTGGAGCTGGGGGGAGCTCGCCGGGACAGGGGCCCTCCGGATAGTAGCGCGGGCTGCGAGTCCCGAGCGGGGATCGGGGTGTCCAGGGCTCCGCGCCAGCTGGGACGCGCGCGCTCTGGGACCGGGCAGCGGCGGAGTTTGGCGGCCGCTGGAGAAAGTTACTTGCTTCGCCTCGCACTACGCAGGCAGGCCGCTTCCGCTGCCTCGGGCGGGCTGGGCGGCTGGAGATGGCACTTCCAGGAGCCACGCAATGGTGCGAGAGCCGGAGAGGGACACTTGCCGCAGAGTAGCCACTAACCGGCTAACCCAGCTCCTCACGAGGGGGCTTTAATGGCAATCCCATTACCCGCCCTTGTTAGACGGGTCCATGTCTTTGCCATCCCGTGTGCAACTCTAGAGTGGGGGAAGGGATGGCTAAGGCCAAGCCGGGGGGATATATTGCCTTGTCTCCCGTTCCCTCCCTCCCCATAGACCCGCAGTTGGGAATAACATTAGAGAGCAGGTCCTGGGTGCATGGAGCTGAAGTGGATATTGCTATGAAAGCCACAGCCGAGGAGGTTAATCTTGGCTGGTTGGAGTTAAAAAAGGCAAATATTTCCGTTTGTGCCCTCCTGCCTTTCTCAGCATTGGTTGTCAATCCCGAAGCTTGTTATCCTTACAAGGCATCAGTTTGTTTGGCTGATCTCAGCAAGGTTTTCTTCTCCAAGTAGAACTATAATTGCTATAATTCTACTGTATCATTTGGATCATTGCAGTATTGTTGTTTTCTCTCTCTCTCTTCTCCCCCCACCCCGCACACACTGCAGTAACGCGCTCCAGTGTTAAATTAGCAGGTTGCAAGGGGAAAAAAAGACCACAAATGAATGAAAGTTTGTTAAAAAAAATAAATAAAACAACAAAGTGACTTGGCAAAGCAGGATCTCATCGCAGAGAATCCTCGCGCGTAATCAGGGCTCATTGTCTCCCCTGCCTTTGGCTCCCAAATTGGCCGGCAGGCTCCAAACGAAGTTTATCTCCATTGTTTAAATACATGGTTTGAAGAGGTTGCGCTAAATGGGGAGGGCAGAGGAAGGGGCATGTTGGCAGAGCGGGACTGTTTGAGTCCCTTCTGAGCATTTTACACGGTACAGTAAAGCATCGCAAAGGAAGGTGTTTCAGCGGGGCTCATGAGACGCCACATACTCCAAATCGCTCCCGTTTGGAGATTTAGTACCAATGCCTTAGTGCACGTTTCTTGCAAGTGTCAGTAGAACAACAAATGCACCATAAACTTAGCAGCTGCGACACATTTCACCATTTAAGGAAAACCCGTTCTTAAACCCTCCTGTGAACGTCAAGTCCAAACGATGTGGGCAGCCCCGATTTGTACTGTAAACTACAGATTTTACGGCGTTATAAATCCCATACAGGTTGCAGTATTAAATGTGCATTTTAGTTATTGATTGTGAAAGCGGATGAAGCCGCTTTTTGCCACATCAGTCAGACAGTAATGACGGAGAACAAGTCAGAATTTTCCGAACCGAGGCGCTTAAAATGCAATTTATTTTTAATAGTAGAGAGAGAGGCATGAATTATCATGCTAACAAACATTAGAAAAAATAAAAAGCAGGAGTTCTCTCTTGCTTTTTTTATACATCCCGCTCATTCTTCTTTTCTTATGAAAATTCGACACATTATTGTTGAGACAAGAAATGTGCTAAAGTACTTTTCATAAAAAACCTGATTCGTAAAATCCGGTCAGTCAGTAACTAAGTTGTTTGCAGGCGCTGTGTCTGCTATATGTACATTTAATATCTGATTTCGAGGTTTGTTTGTATTAGAATTGTCCTTGGCATGGTGCTCAAGAAGAGCAGTAACTACGAAAGGGATAAATAGAATAAATTGTAGCTTTTTAAAGCGGAAGCTTTAACTTGTGGCAACGTGGCAAACGTTCCAGGGTGAAAATGTGTCTGGTGGCAGGATCCCTTCTCCCCCGCGTTAAAAAGACTTTCTTTGCAAACCGCGTTCTCATTCCAGATCCAAGTATCTCGGAGCTACGATCTGAAAAATAGAAACTGGCAGGCAAAGCAAACAGGAACGCTACTGCAATGCAACACGCGAAGGGAATCTAGCTTACCGGAGACATTTCATAAAGGGGTTCAAGAAACTGGCTGATGGTATTTTAGTCACTCGTATTTATCATTAACATGTAAAAACGATGTGATCGGCATGTTCATTGAATTGCCAAGTGTGGAAACGAACACCCGGGCCCGCCTATCTCTTTTAAAAGGCATAAAATAAGAGGAAAGAAATACTATGCCTCTATATGTCCGACCGCTCTTGGAAATAATGCCTGACTTTATGGTTAATATGTGTGTATGTATGTATATAACACATAATTAAAATGTTATATATTTATACATACGCATGTCTTATTTACAATTCGCTCTGTTTAAAGACTCTCAAGTGATGGGTCCCCCCTGATAACTCTGTCCTGAGGATTGTGGTTGTGTATGATTAATAAGTACAATAGAACTGTCTCCCCCAGATCTTCAATAAGTGAATCATCATCTAAGTGTGCGAATTAATTATTTTAGGACGACAAAGAAAACATAAGCGAGCTCCCTCCAACGTGTCTCCTGTGTTAGTAGGATGGGAACTGTAAATGCACATTTTACCGACAGCCGCACTAATAATTAAAACATGCCAATTAAAACCGAACCTCAACTGTATAAACAGTGAACTCAAAATTCTGCTCGGGATATAAATGCGATTGCTCGGTCAATGAACAAGAAAAGAAAATCCCAGGCGTCTTTCAACAGCAAAGATGTGTTTAAAGTGTCTGAAAAAATGTGTGCTTACACTCAGAGGAGCGAAGGGAAAGGTAAGTGAGAAGCAAACGAACGAAACCGTCTAGGTTTGAAAGTCCTGCAGCTTCCCCGGGGGATCTAGCGGTTCAGTTACCAACACTTCATGCAGCTCGAATTGTGTATTAAATACTTCTGCCAAGGCAGCCCCGGAATGTCTATCACCCATTAGCATTTGAAAGAGTTATCCAGATGTTTATTACAGTAAAAATCCCAATTATGAATCCTTGTATTTTTAAATACTGACTGTAAGCGATTCAAGTATATTCCTTTGTAAAACGCTTTTCCTTTGACACAGTCAATGAGGGAGACCGGGAAGAAAGAAAACCAGAGATGGATTTCTTTTTTTTTCTGCCCTCTCTCCCCTCCCCCCCTCAGCCTTTCCTCTGCTTTTCGCTTGGCCCTCGACTGCACTGCAGACAGCAGCAGGGGAATAGTGTGTTTGCTGGCTAGCTCAGTATCTCACCAGTCTTTGGAATTACCATTGCATCAACTCAATTGTCAAACCTGTTTGTTAGATTTAAAACGTCCTCCCTGTCACAATCATCTCTATGTCATGGGACATGGCTGGGTTTCAATTTAAAGGGAGATAAGGCTCACTTCAGACTTTCTGTTTCGGGGCTGAAAAATCCAGATGGAAAGTCGGTTGCAAATATGTTGATCCAGATCTCTAGTCTTATTCTTACATTTCCTTCCAATGAAATTGTAGGTTTATCTCAAGTCAACATTAGCAAATTAAGGATTCCTCCAGGGCACCGATTTTTCTCCTCAGATTATAACGTTTATCAAGTTCAGAGGGGTAGCCGTTTTAGTCTGTTTCCGCAAAAAAACAAGGAAGGGTCCGGGGACTCAGAATTAAAGACTCAGAATTTTATTAAGGCATACTCATAATGAATTGCAACTCACTTCAGCTGATGCATGAAGTAAACGAAAGAGATAGCAGGGATACAGAGATGGGAGTGTTACATCAAGAGTTAATTCAATCAAGTATAAATCCAGCAAATAAAGATAATTTAGCCGTCCAGGTGAATGTCTAACAACTTGTTCTGTTAGTGTCTCCTGACACTGGCTTTTCATGTGTCCTTTTCCATCACCCAAGCCACCTTGCAGTCTGCATGCATCCTTATCTTGCTGTTAAACCAATATTCAAGCGTAACTAGGAATGGGTACGTAACAGAGCTGCAGAAATGCGCGCTCATCTGTATTAGCCCGGCTAAAGTACCTTAGTATCATTATTTATTTTCAAACCACTACACAAAGTACACATGGATATTTGAAACCATGCCATGCCCCAATAAAGAAGAAAATGTCAACTGGAAATATGCTGAACTGTTCTGAAAGCACTGACTATGCCTGTAATAAGGAAATGTAATAAGAAAGCTTCTAGCCAAATAAATTTGTTAGTCTTTAAGATGCCACAGGACTCCTGGTTGTTTTTACCCCTCTTTTCCTATCCCACCCCACGCAGGAGTTAGAATTGAGGGGAAGCAATGCCCTTGACAGACTCTCCCTCCGCCTAACGTTAGAGGCCTGGAGATCAGTAGTGGAAATAGCTTCAGCTGGATGGAGAAATAGGAGGGCAGGGAGCGAGGGGTTTGGAGTAGTTTTCTAGATGACAAGGCGGGGTGACAGTGAACACGGCTCCCGAGGAGGGGCCGAGGAACTATTCCACGCTGGTGCAGATCCCCTAATGATCCAAACCGGGCTTTGCTCGTAGCTGGAAGCCTGAAGCAGCCCTGCCTCTGGCGAGAGCCAATCGGAGGGCGGCTCCCAGCACGTGGAGGAGAGGGACTCCAGAGCAAAGCAATTGCAGCTCACTACACTTGTTACTAGTGTCCTGAGCAGGAAGAGGGGCGAGTGGAGCCGCTGGTGGGGGGATTAAAAAACACTCCAGCCCAAACCAAAAAAA
>CM057845.1:185401281-185413176 GCA_030068395.1 Apalone spinifera
GGGGGGGGGAGACACCAACGAAGGAGCTTTCTAGGCCTGTTAAACTGCTACGCCATTCCGAGCTCTAACCCCTGCTGGGTCGCTCCCGGTCTCGCTTGCTCTTTTCCCCATCGCTCCGTTAGTTTGGCCCTTTAACTAATATATTTACAGCGATCCGCTTGTGTAAGCGAGAGGTGAGACAGAGCCGTCGCTGTTGGGTTGCCCGCGCGCGGAGCGGGCTCTCTGGGCGGCGGAGACCCCCTAATTCGGGGGCTCCGCGGGTGTCAAGCGGTGGGGGGAGAAATGCCATTGGCTCCGGGGGGATTTGGGTTAAAGCGATGTGGTATCTTCACTTGAGATCGTTCGGATTTAGCACGAACTGTATTTGGCGAAAGCGGAGCCCGGAGCGAGCGATGCGCATTGCAGGCTGCCGGGCTTGACCCGCTGGGGAGCTGCGGGCTCCTTTGGCGTGGTTTGGAGTGTGACAGTCACCCGCCGGGCTCGCAGGGGGTGACCGTGTATTTCAGAGGTGGCCCGCGGGCCGTGTGTGCCCTCGCGAAGCCGAATTCGATACGTTCCGCTTTGCTGGCTGTATGGAGACTCGCTGTAGTTACAGTACAGCTAGGGGGAGGGGGCAGGAGCAATCCTGCATATTTGTGTCAAACGATTCGCTCAGCTGCTGGACCCAGCCCGTGTGAACGGGCCATTCGCAGCCAAGCCGCCTGTCCCGTCTCTTTTCGGTCAGGGCAGTTTCTTCCCGCTCCGGGGCTGTTTAACCTTCGGGGAGATCATTGGCAGCAACGAGCGTGCTTTCTCCTGGCCAAAGAGACGGGCAGGTTGTGTGCTAGTTTGACCCGTAGAGAGCCCTGGCGCACCGCTAGGGCAAGCGACAGGAGAGGGGTTTTTCCGATATCCCGGGGCTGGTTGAGACTGGTGGCAGCGCGGAGCGCTCGGGTGGCCAGGGAAATGTGTGTCCGCGGGCCGTGGGGGATCTCCGGGGCGGGGACGGGTTTGCCGAGCCAGTGCTTACAGCACGGGCAGGGCTTTATGCCACCAGCTCGGACCTTCTGCCCGCTTCAGGCGGCCACAGGCGGCCGGTCCAGTGGCCACTTGCTAGCCCGACTCTGGGGGATGGGAGGGTTGCGGGGGAACCGAAGGGGCCAGGGTAGTTTCCACCTGGTGGCAGTGACCAGGATGGGGATGGCCCTGAAACTTCCCCGCGAGCCCCCAGCCAGTATCTGGCCCTGCCTAGCTGCCCCGGCTGCCCTGACCCGGTCTCTTTCTCTCTCTCTCTCTCTCTCCCCTCTGTGTCCGGGGCGGGCTGTGTGTGTCTCTCTCGGCAGGATCCCCCAAGGGCAGCCCCCCGTTCGAGCCCGCCGAGCTGCATCTGCCCCCCAAGCTGCGCCGCCTGTACGGGCCCGGCGGGGGCCGGCTGCTGCCGGGGGCGGCCGGGCCGCGGGGGGAGCGTGCGGAGGGGGCCGCCGCCCCGTCCTGGGACACGCTGAAGATCAGCCAGGCGCCCCAGGTCAGCATCAGCCGCAGCAAGTCGTACCGAGAGAACGCGCCCTTCGCGCCCCCGCCGCCCGCCCTGGACGAGCTGGGGCGCCCAGAGGAGGGGCCGGGCCCGGCGGCCGCGGGAGCCCCGGAGGAGGAGGAGGAAGAGGACGAGGAGCTGTTAGAGGAGGAGGAGGAGGAGGAGGACGAGGAGCTGGAGGAGGAGGACGAGGAGGAGCTGCTGGGGGAGGCCGGCGGGGGGCTCCTGAAGGAGCCGAGGCGCGGCGCGGCCCCGGCCGCGGGGCCCGACGGAGGGGAGCTGTCCCCCAAGGAGGAGCTGCTGCTGCACCCGGAGGACACTGAGGGCAAGGACGGCGAGGACAGCGTGTGTCTGTCGGCGGGCAGCGACTCCGAGGAGGGGCTGCTCAAGAGGAAGCAGCGGCGCTACCGCACCACCTTCACCAGCTACCAGCTGGAGGAGCTGGAGAGGGCCTTCCAGAAAACACACTACCCCGATGTCTTCACCAGGTACAGGCTGGGGGGAGACTGAGGATGGCAGCCTGCCCGGCTGGGCATGGGGTCCCGCCCACCCCTGTGCCCAGAAAGGCAATTGCTGGGGCGGGCGGGCTGGTGCCGGCGCCTGAGCGTGTCTCTGAGTTTCTTTACAGGCCACAATCGTCAGGCGTTCACTCTTGGTCTCCCCGTGGCCCTTGTCGGATCTGCTGGGAAGTAGGTTCGCCCCCCTTTAATCAGATCGAGAGCCACTGAAATTGCTGCTCTGTAGTGGGAGAAGAAGGGGGAGAGGAAAGCCCAGTACAGGATTGAAACTTCTGCGGTTAGTTTGTCTTCCCTGCAGTGTTAGTTAGACAAGGCCAGGTAGCGGCTCCCCAGCCCTTGGCTAAACCACAGCACGTTCTATCTTTATCCCCTGCCCTGACCCATATGAGCCACCAACAAGCTTCTGGATATCAGTTACACATTTCCCAGTGCAAGCTGGAACCCTGCCCTGCCCAGGGAAGTCCTGTGGGGGAAAAAAGATCAAAGTATTCCAGCTTTGGATTCTAAGAATGTTTAACTAGATAATAGGTCCGCTAAAATACTGCGTGCGCCGCGGTTAACCTCTGCATCTGGAGACGTGTACAGACACACTTAGATCGGAGTCCCAGGAGGGCTAGGGGGTGTTCTCGTATACATAATAGGGGCTGTTGATATCGCTTAGACTATTTGTCTACAGCTCATTTACCGTCCTTGCCCAGAAACGCGGAGAGGAATTGTCGAATAGAAATAAGCGTAACCCGTGTTTGTTTACAGTTCTGACGGGCCCTTTCTCGCTCTCCTCCTTTTCACACACACACACACACACACTCTCCGTTCTCCTCAGCCCAAAACTCGTTTGATTTTACACAACGTGCGGGTTTTTCCTGAAGCCAGATCCCGAGGACACAGTGTCAAAAGGGGAGAACAAAATAGGGAGAGAGCGAGTCATCCCTGTAGAGCGCTCAAACACAATCAGACCACCAATTTCAGAGATGAGCTGTCATACACGCACCTCTCTGACTAACAGAAGGAAAATCAATCCCCCTTTTGAACAAATCAAACAGCGCTGCGCAGAGGCGCTTAAATGGGGACTTAACTGTGGTACCCGGAGGGCACTTATGCTCCGCTGCATCTGACAGATTTCTGCTGTCTCCAGACAGCAGCGAATCTCTTTCCGCGGAAGACACAAGGGTTCATATTTTTAACGGTCCCCGGCCTTCCAAGCGGTTTTGCGCTGCCTCAGTGCTGCACAGCTGCGCTCCAGACCGGCCAATTTTAGCTACAATCTTCTGGAAAAAAAATCCAACAGGCTGGTTTTATTATTGTTGTTCTTGCCCCTGCGGTTCCTGAGCCTTTTCCCTGGCTGCCGAGTTAAACGAAAAGCTCTCAGCCGGCTCGGAGCCTTGAGTGAGAATGGCGAGCGCTTGCTATGGAGCGCAAGGGAAGGCGGCTGGGGTTTGGCTTCCCTCGGGCTGGAGGCTTTGAAAGTTGCAGGTGAGGCTGAGGGCTCTGAAAGCAAGCAGCCTCTTTGCAGCCCGGGGTCCCTTGGCCAGCCCAGCTCTTTTCTTTTGAGCGGAGGGAGATCCAATTATGCTCCGAGCTCTCATATTTGAGGTAAACAGATTATGAGCCGTTTTATAACATCTTAATGGTTTCCGATTTGCCTTAATTATTGCAATAATAACTGCAATGAAGGGGTAGGGTTTCAGCTCAATTGACTCCCCCTGCGCTGTGCAGCTTTTGCGGTGGGCCCTGGGAACACCACGCGGCTCGTGGGGTTTACACTCATTGGTTTGAAAGCACGCTGCACTGCGAAGCCCGCGCCCGGCTCGAAGGTGACAGCGGAAGATAATTGCGGCTGGCCTGACCCGGGGGTGACTTCGCCCCCGTTAGCCTCTCGCAGCTCCTGCCGGCTTGCGGAGGGGAAACGCGCCGGAGCAGCCCTTTTACTGCTGCTGCCCGGGCCGCCGGGGTGGGAGCCAAACTACGCGCTGATTTCCGCCTTCGCGGAGTTTCGCTGAGCAGAATGTGACTCTGGGCGTTGGGCTCGGGCTGCACCCGGGTCCTGGCCTGCTTGCGGTGGATACGCTGTGTTTGCGCGCAACCCAGGCGCACGCCTGGGGGCCCGATCCGGCTGCCGTTCACGTGCCCCGGAGCTCGGGACCCCTGCCCCGCAGCCTGGGGACGGGGCAGCGCGGCCCCTGCTGCCCTGCGCCCCCGAGGGGAGTCTGACGGCGCGGTGTGTCTGTGTGCTTGTTTCCCTCTCAGGGAAGAGCTGGCCATGCGGCTGGATCTGACCGAAGCCCGAGTGCAGGTGAGTCCGGACGAGAGCTGAGCCGGGTAAACAGGGGGCTGCGGTTTTCCCTCCCCCACCCCCGCGCCGTGTGCCGGGGGTGCCCTGGGGGCCCTGCCAGGCCAGCCCAGCCGCGCCCGCTGGGACTGGGAGCAGCTCTGAGCAGGTGGGTTGGAACCGGGGTGCCTTTGTCGATCGCTGGGGTGGGCTGGCCCTCAGGGACAGTGTGGTGTGAAGGGGAAAGACCGGAGGCGAGCAATCGCCCCTCTCCCACGAATCCCCCACCCGACCTCGATAACCAGCAGGCGAAACTCACTTTGATTAAAATCGCCCGGCCACGCGGGGTTTTGGTTGTTAGACAAACCCGCTCTCCTCCAAGCAGGTATTTGGCCGTGATTAAATCTCCAATCGAGCTTCATAAAAGCTCACTTAGTGCTAGAACAAACAGGGCCATTTGAAGGCGAGATGTTGTTTGATTTCCTCTCCGCCTGCACAAGAAGCTGGCTAATGCTATTTGATTTCCCATTTTTGATAGCAATAAGCCCGCATTGATCTAATAGTGAGTGAGTGCAATGCTATTAAAGGTGTTTGCAGCCCCATACCAGAGTGCATTTCCTAACCCAAGCCTCATAACCAAAGAGACGATAAACATTGGGATGCCCTGATTGCCAACAGAAAACAGATGTCTCTGAGTCTGAAGCTGAGCAAATCACTTTACAGTTAAAATCAGGCGCTGATAAAGCATAATAAATTCCATATGGCTCATTTAATACACAACAGCTTCTTGCATTAGAGGGGCTAATGATGAGATTTGTCCCCTCCTTTCTGTTGACACATTTCTCCATTGTCAAACAGAGATGTGACAGCAAATCAGTATTTTCAGCTCAGGGGAACAAGTCGTGGGAAAGTTAAATAACTTTTTAAAAGAAAGACACCCCCTTTCTCTCTCCCCCTATTCACAGGAGAAGATGTAATTAAGGGAATATGAATTATGAGAGTCCCTTCGTTTACCTTTTGGGTGTACTCAGACTTATTAATTCAATAATGGGGAATTGCAGTGGGGACAGCGTGCTAATTGAGTTTTAGTTGGGAGAGACGATCCGCTTGTAGAAGATTGTTGGCTTCCCTTTAAGAACATTATGTCTCTTCGTATTTACGTCTACACATAGCATTGTTGCCTTTATTCGTTTAGCTGCAGCAGAGATGAGATTTCATAATGATCTGCCAAACGTGAGCTATATTTAAAGGTGAAAATTCAACTCCCACCGCTTCACAAAATTAACAGATTATGTCTCTTTCAAGCTCTCCTTTGATGTGTGATAGTTATACTTTGATATTAAGTGAACATTTTCCGTTAAAATGGGATGTTTTATAAATCTCGCCTGTTTCAAAGAACAAACACACATAGATTAACGAGTGTTTAGGGTGATGTTGCAATTCCGTGGTTGGCTAACAAAGTCATGTAAACTAAATCTTAAGAGCAGAGCTGGGGCACACATATGATTACTTCAATAGCTTCGCGATTTTAAAAAATATTACATTTTACTTGCAGCCCCGATTTTTTAAAATCGTTTAATCTTTAAAAAGATGAATGAGCCTCAAATGATTTGTAAATATTAACTTCAGTGAAAGATGCCATGCAGATCTTAGTGTGGGTGTGTGTATAGATCACCTCATAAAAATAATTGAGTTCTGGTGGGAATTAATTTTTAGAACATTTGACTACAGCAGTAATGTTTCAGTTAAAATGCCCATAAAAGAAAGCATTATTGTATGCTGCCAAAACCACCACTATGCTGTCAAGTATTTAAATTAAAACGCTTTACTCTCCACTCAAACCAGTAGGATGCCTCTGGAAAATGGATACATGTTAGCTTAGAAAGAAACTTCCGAATGTTGCACATATTTTCAGGGAATCATTATGTTGTGTGTTAAATGTTACGTACAGTCAGGGTATTCAGTACACACGTGCGCTTATTTATACCTGTGAAATGGGAAGCCGGAGACGATGAAGTATTTATATATAGTATATGGCATGAGCAACCCTACTAAGGATAAAAGGCTTAACGGGTCAGCTCCACCTCAGCCTCATACTTTCTTTCAAAGAGGCAATCACTTTACCAGCAGGGTAAATATATAAACCAGGAGAAAGTGATAAAAACGCTTTCATGAAAGGTAACCATGTACCGCCCACTTCAGGGTTTGTTTAATCCTGTCTTAATGCGCGAGTTATTTGACCAGCCCGGGCCATTTATTATTCCATGTAATAACCACAACGTTTTCCCCCTCCCCTCCAATGGCTACCTAGAACTGCTGCAATTTGTAGTCTAAAATCCTCTCTGGATCTGACTTCCTGCCCGCTGAGGGTTTAGCAGCAGAAATGCTCCAGGCCTGTCCGGACAATGCGTCATTTCTGCTTGGGCAAAACATTTGGAGACGAGGACGGAAATATTAAAATCTATTTTCTTTTGGCTTTCAGGTATGGTTCCAGAACCGTAGGGCTAAATGGCGGAAGAGGGAAAAGGCTGGGGCTCAGACGCACACCCCAGGTTTGCCTTTCCCTGGTCCCCTGTCAGCAACTCACCCACTCAGTCCATACCTTGATGCTAGTCCTTTCCCTCCTCATCACCCAGCTCTAGACTCCGCTTGGACTGCTGCTGCAGCAGCTGCTGCTGCCGCCTTCCCTAGTCTACCTCCTCCACCTGGTTCTGCAACTTTGCCACCAAGTGGGACTCCGCTAGGCCTCAGCACTTTCCTGGGCGCAGCTGTATTCCGGCATCCCGCCTTCATCAGCCCTGCTTTTGGCAGGTAACACGCGGCTCAGCGTTTTCCCTTTGCGAACGCGGGGTAGAAACGGTACAGGGGGTGGCGGAGGACGTGTGTGCCATGGAACACGGCTTTCGGGAGCCAGAGCTGCCTCCTGAAATCCAGCGTGTGGGCACTTAATGCAGGTCTCTTGCCTGGATTAGTGATGCACCTCTTAGCTGAATTTACACTACCGAGTATTCATGGGGAGGGGGGCGGGAGAGAAAAGAAACAAAAAAGACACGCGAGAGGAAGGGGCAGAATTCCTGGCGCTTGACGTCTGCGCGCTCCATCCTGACTCACAAATGAGCTATGCTCAGAGTCCCAGGCGAAGTCTATGAATGTGAGTAGAACTCTCTTGACATGAAAAAGTAACAAGCAAGGTTTGGAAGAGTTGCTGTGGTGGCACTGGGTCTAGAGGGAAAGGTCACTTCTCATCCTGGAGCGGTGCAACTGGTGTCCCCCTGGTGCCAACGATGCTTCCCGGTAGAGCTGGGTGAATAATTTGCAGCGTGTGACTTGATTAATTTTGCCTCTTCTGCTGTTCGCAAATTGTCCTGCAACAGCCTATCACTTGCTTGAACGTATTAGTTATTTAAAACCATTCATAGATGTATAACGACTCTGGGTTGGTAGATCTCTCGCCAGTAGTTCATTGTGGATTATTTGATATTCGAAATTCGAGCTGTGTTGGTTAGTGTTGATTGGGCGCACGGGTCACATGTTACGTTGCGGTTCCCTGACTAGATGAGGGTAACTCTTAGAATCAGATTGTCACCATGCACACTCTACTAATTCAAAATCTGCTCTCTGGAAATATTCTCTTATATTTACTTACCATTCACTGTTTCTATAAAGAACCCTGCCTCTGGCATCCCTCGCTAGAGTATTTGTGGAAGGGGGACACAATACAGATGAAGCATTAAATAATTAGTAGACTCGTCGTAAAAATTATCTTTGGAGTATTTGCCCGGCTCTATTTCTTTTGTGTGTTTTATACCTGAATCTAACAGTCGTGTAAGACACTGAAATAAAAGAAACGATTCGCGTATATTATAGCTTCCTTTATTTAAATGAAAACCAAATGATGAGCTAAAAAAGTCTGTAGTTAAATCACAAAGACAGAGAAACAATAGGAGGATTTATTAAGTTGGAGAGAGAAGTGAAAATAAAAGTAAATGTAACTGCAATGATCTCTGTTCAGGAGAACAAAGAAATAATAGATTCATCCAACTGAGCAGCCACTTTAACCAACTCATCGACGGGAGGAAAATAAAAAAACCCTAAGTAAAATTAGTTTCTTCATACAAACCAACACAATTAAACAGTTTATGCATCAAATTGTAGTCAGTGACTCAATTTCCCTAATGGAACAAGTGATGTTACAGCGCTGTCACGCCCCCTGCTTAGAGAGATGATTTCACAGTTTATCACTTCTCTTGTAGCCTTAGTGCAGTCCTTCTGCGGCTTTCTCCCCCGCCCCCCGCCAACAAATTGAAAAGTGAATTGTAAAAGCTTACTAACATGAGCCTGGATAATGGGCTATAAGATTAAAATAGGCATGACAGAGCAAATTCACATCCACCTTGAAATGTAGCATTTCAGGATGTATTAGGTGATTTAAAACGGTTACTTTTAACACGTTCACCACAACAGGGATTGCCTCCCACTAATCAAATCTATAATTGTTTTGGTATATAGAGTATTGCTAGATTTTTTTTTACCAGTAGAATTAGGGACTCTGAAGAGCCTAAAAGCTTGTGTTAAACGGAGCAGTTATTGACCTTTTAAAGGGAATGTATTCCATTCTTACCAATGTTAATACTTAATATCTGCATCAAAGACTCAGAAAAAAAAATTGCAGCAGCCAATATGGGAGCTTAGCATGCTAGGGCTTAGTATGTAGACCCTGATGCCTTCAGGGAACACAGTTCAATTCCTAGCCGTGATGATGTCAATAATCACATCCTTGGTTAATGGAGAGTCTGTACATCTTGATGTGCCAGTCAAGGGGGTCACTTGCACTCTTCAGAGTGACTGCTCTGGTGAGAGAAGTAAGAAAAACTAGAGGGAAGGCATTTAAAAGATTGTGTCATTGAGCCTGGATGCTAGGTTGCTGGATAATAATTGGCATTCCACTGTGAGGAAATCGACAGGAATGCCACTTCCTGCTGGTATGGGCATCAGTGCTGAGGAATGGTTAAGATACTTTGGGCATCAAGACTGCAGAACCTTTAAAAGAGGAAGATGATGCGAGGAGGGGGGAAGGGGAAAGGAAGAAATCCACGGGGGGGGGGGGAGGAACAGTATAACGGAGGAATTTCAGCTTTGCTATTTTAAATGATAGCTAAGGAGAAAACAATCCCCCAAAGCGTTTCATTTTGGAATTCCTCTCCCCGATAAGTGTAAATCACAGTATCAGCTGCTCCTGACAGTGTGCTCTAGTGTGAGCTGCTGTCACCAGCAAATCTGAGAGAATTAGATCCGCTTTTTTAAATCTTTTGACTGCCAGTGTTGAGGGTTTTTTTTCCAACGTCTTTGTCTTTTCTGCATTAGTGATAATACTTCGCTGCTTAGCTATGACATGAACTCAGAACTCTTAGTGAAAGCGAAGAGGGAAGGGGAGGGGGGAGAAGGAACAGACATGACAACGTTGGTCACCTTATTCTGACAAAACACCAGCAACAGACACGCACAGAAGCTGCCTTGGTTTTGACCAACATGTTTACTTTACTTGCAGGCTCTTTTCCACTATGGCTCCCCTGACTAGTGCTTCCACTGCTGCTGCCCTACTGAGACAGCCCACTCCTGCCGTGGAAAGTGCAGTGCAATCAAGTGGGCTATCAGATCCAGCAACAGCTGCAGCAGACAGACGGGCTTCTAGCATAGCAGCTCTGAGGCTGAAAGCAAAAGAACACGCAGCTCAGCTCACACAGCTCAATATTATCCCTGGAAACAGCACAGGGAAAGAGGTGTGCTAAAATAAATAAATAAAGGTCACCTCAGCTAGCGCGAAACAAGACCAAATGGAAAAAGAGGACCAGCGACTAAGACATTGGATAGGTTCTCGGGTTAGGAACTTGAAGAAAGCAAGCATCCTTTGCATCAGCACTCACATGAGTGGCCCAACATTTACAAGCTCCTGAATAAGTAACTCCTTGGCTGGTACATTTTAAAAGTATACACCGCGTTAATTTCTTCATTGGTCATTAGTTAAAAAGAGCTCCTAAAAGATATTATATTATAGAATTAAAGTTACAGCCTTTCCTCCCCCCTCCCCCTTTCTGGACGTCTGGCTAAATAAATAAGTCAATAAATTAAATTACAAATTAAAAAAACCTTAAACCTCCCACACGGCTTCTTAAAATAATATTTTAGGATGTTAAGTTGGTCTGTCAGGAGCACTGGAGAACTATTTTACATGTTATTGCAGCCTGCTGCATATTATCAACCAAGGATGCTGCCTGTGCAGAATGAAAGTGAATTGATGCTGTAAGATAACCAGTGCACTTAAAGGAAAGGGGTATATCTTTTTCTTGTTATATTCTTTAACACTACACCAACCAAGGTTTTTATATCAAACCAAAGGGAAATACACTGCTAGAATATGGACTGTTTAAGTCACTAAACTGTGATTATTGATTCTGTACATACCATTGTTATAAAAAAGAACAGAGCTTTGTATATTTGAAATGTTATAAAACAATTGCACTCAGTGTAGTGTTGTAAAAGTTTGTCATTCTGTAGATTCTTACTGTGTTGTAGATATAATAGGGTTCATAGACAAATATTTATGTACAACCCCTTTATTTAACTTATTAACTGTAGAGGTTTCTGAAACCCTAAAAAGGCAATGGTACAGTACTTTTGTGTAATGTCGTTATTGTTAACACTTTTCCTTGCCATTGAGTGGAGAAGTGCCACACTCAAAAAATTAAAAAAAAAATATAAATATATGTTTAACAAAAATTGTGAAGGGTATATTGAAGTATATGGCATTTAATAGCGTCATTGGAAACAATCATGGAAATACCAGCGGTGCAACTACTACGGTCTGTTATGAATGCCTAAGAAATTGTTCTCCCTAAAACTGCTGTAGGAAGAAGCTGGTATTCCTGCCTTTAGCAGGGACAGGTTTTTATTGGTTTAAGACAACAAAACAGGCATTTGTTTTAAAAGATTGAAATTTAACTGTGTTTCTAATACGCCTGCCCTGCCAACCCAAACAATTTGAATCTGAAGGAGAAGCAGAACCCTCCTACAGTCATTTGTGGCAGGATCGCGCCTGTGTGTATCTATGGTATATATTAAATGTCATACAGACTTCAAGTCGGCCCCCAGGTGCTTTCAGGAAAACACTGAGTTACCCAAAGGGGAGCAGGCAAAGTGAGGGCTCGGCACAGCAGCTGGCAGCACCACTGCCGTAGCTCTAGGCAGCTCAGGGGAACTAGTGGAAGTCAAAGTTTTCAAACTTCTTGGCGAAGGTGGTTGGCGCTCCGCGGTGAATGCTGTAATCCCCCTCATTGCCCGGCCTCAGGTATTGCAACCTGACAAGCCCTGGCAGCAGGTACGCGCCCCCCAGCAAGGGAGGCGAGGCTGAGGCGGGCCTTTGGAGAGGCTGTGTGGGGGGGAGGGTGTCTCTCGGTCCCTGCGTGTCCGGTTTCGCGGCTCCGCAAGGCAGCAAAGCGGGGTTGGTTAGAGCTAAGCGAGGAGCTGCGGCGCCCAGCGCTAGTCTCGGCTGCGGGGGGAGGGGTGTCTAGGTTGGTACCGCTGACCCGTGGCGGGGG
>CM057845.1:185413276-185420776 GCA_030068395.1 Apalone spinifera
CCCCCCCCCCAATTGTGCCTGGAGGCGATCGCACACAGGCCACTTTGACACGCTGCAATTGTTTGTTTTTATGAACAAGCTACAGTTCCCCAAATAACTACACATCTCCCTGACAGCATTCTATAGACACATATGTATTTTAGAGTTGCCAAATAGGGGCAAAAATTATGGGAAAAATAACGTTTGCTCTTGGATGTTATTAACTGTACAGTTTGAAGTATACATTTTTACTGTAAAGAAAAGGGAATCATTATCAAGCCATTACGCATTAAGAAATGTCATTCAGTCATTTTTATTCTTTCTGCTGAAATCTTCGTAAAAGCCCGAATCATACTTCCACAAGCAGCAATTTTGCTAATCCAGGGGGTTATTACTCTGGGCCCTTATTAGGATCTATACTACTGGCAAGCAATCCTATAACGTTCTCAAAAGAAGTTTACCTCCGTGTTATAAAACCAGTAGTGGTATTTATACTGTGCAATAATTAGTGTATTACTTGAATCCACTAACAGGTTCATTTTATCTCTGCACAAAACCTCTGGTCTGCTTATAGAAAGCTTGTGCCTCCTTTGGTGCTGTTAAAGTGGTGACAGAGTGAATGAAGGCTGGTAGCACTTTCTCCTTTTGCCTTGCCTTAATTCCCATCTCTTTCTGCTCTCATCCAATTAGTGCAGTGTATTAAGCGGTTTATCATCTCATAGTCAGCTATTGAGAGAAACAAGGCGAACACTTTGCAATAGAGCCTGCTCTCCTTTGACACCCTCAGGTACTTACATATTCCACTGTGCTATGAATAATAGAGAAAGAATAGAGCACTAATTCCCTCATCAAAGAATGCCTTGTCTGCTGCTTTGCTCAACAACACCATTCTGATCAAAAGAAAAGCAATAAAGCTTAGCATAACAAAACGAAACCTACTTATTAGCTTAGTGGTTAAATTAATGCAGAGCCGCTGCTATTCAAAACCAAGGTTTGAAAACAGCCTCCAATAACCTGATAATGCTGCTTTCGGGATGAAGGAATTTTAATCTGAAATTTGAAGCTGGCACAGATGAGTTAATCTATTAAACTGCTATAAGGAGAATTCACTGCAGCTCGTTCAATTAAGAAATATTTAAGGTGCTCTACAGAAGATAGGCATATACAGCAAAAGGGAAGATGTGCCCAAGTTTAGAATTAGCAAAGTGCATTTTGCAGTGAAAAAGCAGATTCTGGCACAGGACCAAATGGGTTTGCAGTATGAATTTGTTTTTAACCACACACAAATACCTTCCCCTATGTGAAGTCTGGCCTCGGAGTTTATATATCGATATTCCTTTCCCCAAATTAAAAAAAAAGAGAAATTTGAGAAAAATATTTTAAATGTTTTTAACTACAGCAGGGTGAGGTGAAAGGGAGACTGTGAAGCAGTTCAGCCTACATCTGTTTCAGAATACAAGTCTGTGAACTTCTACCTCTCTCAAATTATTTCCAGCACTAAATCAACTGCATCTATTTCCTATATACATAGACTATCGAAACAAATTTTAGAAAGATGATTTTGCATTTCCCAGTCTTTCTCCAGGGCCAAAAGAGAGACAAATCGCTTAGGGTTTATTAGTTTCAGGGAAAAAGCAGCTGTTCCTTGCCAGGAATTCAACTCTGATCTGAGAAGAAGCAACAATTGCTTGAAATTGGGAAAAGCATTCATTTCCCATTTGATTGTGGCTGGCTACAGTAACCATAGAGGGAAAGTTTCAAGATTTTGTGTTCTCTGTGTCATAAAAATAGGGATTAATTCTTCTTTTCTGTGTGACGGTAGTACAACTTTACTGAAGTTACTAATGTGGATACTATATATTGCTGCACTCTTCACAATTATTCCACAACTATCATTTAATTTTAACTCCTTACCCTAGTAAGAACTTATAGATTCTTCAGCAATGATTATGCTGACACATACAAATGTCATAGAAAAAGGTTTTGACTTTTACCATCATTTACTTTGTATACAATACTTACATTTCTTGAAAAATATTTTTTACTTGTCTAAAAATTCTACCCATTCGTACTGGTAAAGTCAAATAGTAAACATGACTGGATATAAAAATATACAGGAAATAGAAAAAAAAAGACAGGCTATTGATGGAATGTATCTTTCAAAGATCTCTAACTTGGTTATTTCATTTAGACAGGCAGCAAGACCTTATTTCAGACCACAATACCTGAAAGATTATCTGTTACAATGATTAGACTAAATATGCTACATACATTAGAACAGCAGTAGCATTGCTTTATGCATCCAGATGTATGGAATAATACTGACCCCAAACAGGTAACTGTTGATAAGTACATTCTTTTACTTTAGGACTACTTGTGCATGTAAAACTTGCAGGAGTTAGCCATGTGAAAAAAGTAAATGTATACTTTGACATACACTCACACGCACATATATATATATGTACAAATACCAAGGTTACCCCAGAGCACACTGATGCAGTTTTATAAACAACTATGATATAAACACGTATACTTAAATCACAAACAATCATCTTTGTAACTTGTGGGTTTGTGCTGGTACTCTCACTTTTTTAAAAGGTTCAAGCCCTTTTCTTTAGTTTTCACTGAACCAAACTGACCTTTTTAAAAGCAGAGATGCATATACCTCTGTAAATTGTACTGTGGATTTAGAGGAATGGACTCTAAGGGCTAGTGTCAGCAGATTTGGGCTGTAGGGCATAAGATTTCAGATCAGCCTGTCTCTGGAAGGCTGGGCTTTAGCATACCCTGCCTTGTATCTGGTATAGATAACAGATCCAGTCACATTTCTTTCACTAGAAAACTTTATTTTTTCCTTCAAGCAATATGAAACTTTACATTGTATAGTGTTACACATTTTTAAAAGCATTTTATAGTTTCAAAAAATTAACAAAAATATGACCCAGTAAAATTAACAAAGAATTTAATACTTACTGAAAAGTATAAACAACCTTACATTTTTCCTCCTCCAGAGCCAACAATTTTAATGGTAATTTTTTTGTCATTTGTGTTTGTCATTTTACTGGCAGTAAACAGGCAATGAGATTTGTTTACAAAACTATTACAACTTTAGTATGGCCATAACTTTTTATGACATAACACTACTTATATTTTTGGCTACACTGCATTGTACCCACATATTTGTCATTGACTGTTTATATATAATCTGAGTTTTTTGTGTACAGTACAATAAAGATTGATATCTATTTGCTTGGTATGTATATTTGGTGGGCTCACTACTTATATTTATTTCTGTAGAATAGCAAGACATAACTTATGTTTAAGTACAAAGAAATAACATCTAAAACAGAAAAAACGGTTTTTTATTTTTGGTAACTACAAGTCATAAAATTGCCATCCCTTGTTCGGTACCACTATATATAAATCTTAAAATCAAAGCTCCCTTCAGACGAAGGTATTGGGACGTTAGGCTTTTAGGTTTAGTATTGTTTTTAATTGGTATGTTTACGATGGGAAAGTAGATAAACTATGAAAAGGCAAAACATTAGTGCTCCTACTGAGACCTCTACTAACCTCTCTTCCTGAGAGCACCTCTACTAAATACCCTGGAGCAAAGTCTAGGATCACTTACATTCCAGCAACTCTCACTGGGAATTATTCAATTAAAGTAGCAATTCCCCCACCCCTTTTTCCCTCATAGGTCTAGATACAACAAATATATATAACAAAATCAACTATTCAGGTGGTCCAGTAAATCACGGTATTCTGTTTTTATCTTTACTTTTTTTTCCACTAGTGAGAAACTAAGATGATTAAAACACATCTGTATTTTATGTATGCTGAAATCAGAGTATTGTAGTTTAAAATGGGAAAGCCAGAAGAGAAAAGAGAGATTATTATTTTTAAAGGACAACAAACCTCTCTTCTCCCACCATTTTCACTTAATCATTGTCTTTCATTACTGGGATCTCCCACAGATTTCACTATACTGAAGGTCTGAAACAGTTTGCCGAGGTTTACTTCAGAATAGCTGCTCATGGACAGAAATTTGTCTACTGTGTTCTTCAACCTTCTGTAAACCTCTGTCTCATTTTTGGTCAGCTTCCTCTTCATGCTCTCTAAAAATAAAAGAGAAGGATTAAAAGATCAAAAGGGGAAACACATTTCATTAATCTTTTAAAGTAAGGTGTAAAAGGTAAAGTAAGGTGTTTGTTTTACTGCCACTGAGACATAAAACAAATTTTATTACAATAGCTTCAGACTTTACTACAATAGCTCTCATCCCCCACACAGCTTCATCAACATATTGAGGAAGGGTGTAAAAACTGTAACTCACAAAGACACTGAATATAGTTCAGCAAGGAATTAGACCATCTGTCACCCTGCAACTGAACTGGCACAGCACCTCCTGTCAGTAAATGACAGGAAGTGCTGCTTGTATAGTAATGCTGCCCAAGTGGTAAGGGGACCCAGGGATGGATTAGATACAACATCAGAGAAAACCACTCATTTGTTGTTGCTGAAAAATTATTATAAAATGCAATTTTTTAAAAATAGAGGAAGCAACTTGTCTAGTCATTAGAAAAGAGAATGAGGTTTCTGGAGACCCAGCATGGCTTCAATGGAGCCACAATTTCATCCTTTATTTTTATTCCTATCTGTACTGCTGGATAACTGAAATACTTTGGGCAGGTCTACTTCTCATTTCCCAGGAAGACTCCTCTGCAAAATGGAAATATTAATACTCATCTATCATTGTAGTGCACTTCAAGATCTCTGATGAAAGACAAAGTGCACACTATTAACAAAGGAGGAACTCCCCATCACTGTAACTTCCTACCCTAACAGGCAAGTGAGATGAGTCTACTATCTTAACCAGTAAACCTTATGCAGAAGACATCAGGTTCTCTTGATGCACCAATGAATAGGCCATTCCAATGTATTTGGTTGGCATGATCTCTGCCAAAAAACCTAAGGCATGAAATAAAATATTTGTTTCTTAAACTCTGGATGAATTTATTGGCAAAGCCACTTTATTTGTTCTATATTGTTATAGAACTAAATTTAAAAAAGAAACAACCCCGTTGTCTGTGAACGTCTTCTCAAAAATGACAAATACAATTCAGCTAAGAGTAAAATCGGCAGATATTTCACAGCCACATGCCAACAGTCAAACACTTGATAAAGATCAAGTCCAACAATACTCTATCCAAACAAGTGCCAATCATGTCCCTCCCTCTCCATAAACCCAGGTAGACAGGCCTCATAATGTGCCCAGAAGGTCACTATACAAATTCAGACCATTTTGGACTAGTGGACACGCAGGAAAGAAGTGGTTCCAAAGGTGAGAGCCCTTCCTTCTTTTATATTGGGGAGGGACACTCCAGTTGAAGCATCTCTGCTGATCAAAACTGTGACAGTACAGCACAGGGAGACAGGCAATCTCTTGAAACAGCTCTCAACCCATTTTGGAATAGCATAAGCATGCATCTTGTAAGCATCCCACACTGTTTAGCTATTGCACATCATTTCTGACATGCTTCAACATGTCTCACTCCTCTCTGTCCTCTGGCAGAGACTGAAACATTTCATTGCATTATTTGTATTACAAAAATGCCACAAAGTACATATCCCATGTAAAAAAACCTGTAAGATTTCCTTAACTACCCAGTTCTACATTTTGTGGTTTGTTAGAATAAAACTCATCTTAAAGCAATGAGCATTTCCCAGGATCAATGAGAATCACAGATTTTTTTGGGACACGGTTTTCCAATTAATCTATGTAGGGTCAGGGTAAAGATATAAAGGTGGAGAGGTGAAGATATCCCATCTAGCTTATGTCCCATGGAAGGAATGAACAAGGACCCATCTAATGTGTAAGGATGAGGCAGAAAAAAAAGATTAGATAAGAAGGACAGGTGAAGATATCCCATCTAGCTTATGTCCCATGGAAGGAATGAACAAGGACCCATCTAATGTGTAAGGATGAGGCAGAAAAAAAAAGATTAGATAAGAAGGACAGTAAGTATTGGGGGAAAATAATCGTGTGTTACACACATATTTAAGGGTTTGCAGGATCAGGTCCTAGTCATCAATATATGAAGTCTACGTGAGTATAATATAGATGAATTACTCTTTGTCACTATTCAGTCAAATAACTTCTCTCTAAAAGTGGTAAAACATAAAGTTCAGCCTAAAGAGCTAAAAAAGCAATTTAAGGATTCTGTACCTTAATCAGATTTGAGTCACTAAAACACATGTAATTAACCTGGAAGCACTTTCAATGCTGGATCTAATTAAACGTAACTGTGAAAAGTTACATTAAAACCTGTAGTAACTCTGTATATTGTCAAACAAAAACTAAACTAACCATAAATACTCCACACACTAAGCAGTTTATATATTGCTAAAAAGGGTAAGATGGATTAAAGGATTTTGTTTGCAACTGCTCATGTGCTAGCAAAACTGAGGAAATGTGTGCTTACTGTACTAACAACTGTATCATGAAATGTCTACACTTGAAGTTCAAATCTAGGCTAAAATAGTTTTAAAGCTTTACAGAGCCCAGGAGAGACTAAGGTGAAGTGTATCAATGTACAGAAACAGCTGCTACAGATAGAGAGAGGAGGAAGACACATTAATCAGGAAAAGAACAACTAAACTGAAACAATAAAGCAATGCTGAAGTGGAGAACAAAAAAACCCAGACACACATATCACTCAAAATCTGTCTCAAGCCATTCCACCAACAGAGGTTCTAGCTTTTGTTCACTAGATCTAAACATTCATTGTTCTCAGTAACCTTTCTGGAAATTTACATGAATTACTTTAGAAAGATTTCTGGATGGAATTATTTTTTTTACGGCAGAAGGGAAAGGTGGAAAAGGAGAAATAAAAGTGATTGCATTAACTTAGTGTGAGGATAATTTTAAGTCTTAATTATAAAATACAATGTCACACCACTACATTCAGACTGCATTTCTCTCTGCAGTACAGCAATATTATGCATTTGAATGACACAAGTGCATCTGATGATTGGGGAGAACAGATTTAAAGAACTGTAGTAATACAGTGCAGGGGAAGATGAGAGAGGACACAGCTCCTGATGTGTTTACCTCCTCTGCTGATGGGATATTGACTTTTCCCACCAGGTTGGTTAGAAAGGGGACTATTTACGCTGCCACACAGCAGAGTAAGAATGACAACCAGCATCACTCTGTGCTCCTGTTAGTAAAAGACAACTGTGACCGCCGTATATCACACAGTCAGTCAATACCTTCAAGTTACCATACCATCCAACTTAAAAATGCATATAAAAGCTCACATTTTCTTCCTAAATGAGAATTTAATCAATAAAGCATCTGAGAACAAAACTATAAACATAGAATTGAACTGCTTTTCAGCTCTCAAGAACAAGTATGAAAATAGTTTAATGTCTATTACTTTTAATGCCTATTACCTATTTTTTATATAATGTCTATGCACAATGGCAAATATTCATTTACAACTATTAATTATCTGT
>CM057845.1:185425776-185444799 GCA_030068395.1 Apalone spinifera
ACCTCTTTATGTTGCCAGAATGGTGTAAAGGTGCCTTAGCATGAGAAGGAGTAAAGACCACAATATATAAATAAAATTTATACCACACATATAAATGTACCATGCACAGTAATTTAAAAAAAATTAGGAAAACCATGCAAAACTAGCATTAACACCAATGAGATATTAAATAGCCAAAAGCCAGGAAAATCTGAAAGTTTAATGTACCTATAAAATTAACTTTAGTATGTTGCTCTTAAGCAGTTTTTTTCTATTCCCGATTCCCTAGCTAAATCTTAGGCCACTACTACATATACTGAAACAAGGTTTTTCAAATTTCTTCACAGTAAGGAACATTTTTTTCACAGAGAGATGGTCTCAAGGACATAATCTTTCTCATTTACCATTGCAAAGGCAACATTCCCCTCTTATCGGAGATTGCATAGCATTCCTGTGGCAACTACAGGAATTGCTCTTCAAAAATGGTAATATTAATATATTTTTAGCTTCTTCCAATGTGATTTAGTAGCTGTACATAAGAAGAGTCAGTACCATTTAGCCGGCTAGGACTCCAGAAAACACACCGAAAAGCCCACTGTGGGCTAGAAGTGGTACTGTTGGAGAACCTCTATTTCAACACAGGCCATAAAATATACAAGTTTACTGCAGCAAAGATGTGTCAGAAGAAATATTAACTTATGGAACTTGCTGACGTCTGAATTGTCGGCTTCTCAAAATTAATGTTGTACTCATTCAAACACTGATTTTTATATTTGCTTTCACGTAACACCACATTTATGTAAAGCAGCGGTTCTCCAACTTTTTAGGCTCCGGAGCCCTTTACATGCATAAAAATTTATGCAGAGCCCCAGCGGTCCACTGATTGTATGTGTTGTACCTATCGATGTTTCCAGTTTGTCAACCTCGCAGAGCCCCTAGAGATGTCTCGCAGAGCCCCTGGGGCTCCGTGGAGCACAGTTTGAGAAACACTCATGTAAAATATTAAGCGTATTCAAAGTAGGCAAAAAAGTTACAGTTCTTGTACTACTTTTAAAATGTCACCGAACACAGGCTCTGCACGGCAAGGTGGGACCCGGCTCCGCGTTTCTGGAAGGAGCAGAGCCTCGGGTGGAAGAGGCAGGGCTGAGGCAGCCAGACCTCAGTGTACTGCCTAGAGCTTGCCGTGCTGTATCCCCTCGCCCCTGCCAGCCCTTAGTGCTGCCTGGAGTACATTGTGCAGGGTTCCAGCAGTGATTTAAAGGCCTGGGACTATGGCTGCCACTGCAGTAGCAACGGCGGTGGCTGGGAGCTCCAGGCCCTTTTGAATTGTCAGACCCCAGGACAACTGTCCCCTTTGCCCCTTCTGTTGGTGGGCCTGTGATTGAATATGTCCTGTTGCCAGTTTTGAAGGGATCATTCCCAGGATCTCAGTGCAAGAGTGAACTATCAGGTTGCAACTCCCATGAAAGGGTAAAGAGAGTAAAGATGATCATTTATACAACTGGGTCTTATACAGCAGGCCTGTATAGATTACATACGCTGCCTTGTCTTGAACATACTCACAAACCACACACTTTCAGAATCCTAGAAACAATCCCTGTATTGCCCCATTAGAGTGATCAGTGAGTGCATGTGCTTCTTAATGGAAGGTTCAAAGGTAATGACAACATTATTCTACTGATTTATAAATTATTAGCCTGTACATAAAACTAATGTCATATTTACTAGTCAGTCATTATTTGCTATGTCACTAGCGTTCAAACAAGAATAAAAGCACAGTATGTAGAGTATGTTTCAACCCTTCAAGCCCTCACTTAAACTCTTCTTTTTTAAAACTGGTAGCATTCAAAAGCAAGGCTACAGTCCAACTACTCACTTTTATTTCACCAAGACCTCATCATTAACAACTTCTGACACATTTTCCGTACACTTAAAAAAAACCCCACATGTGACCGGCTGATTTTGTGTTCTAAAAATAATTTTTTTCTTTGATATTGCATTTGCATGTTCTTGGCCAGAGAATCTCAGATTCTTAGAAAGCTCTTCACACTTCCATTAGTTATTTCTTCAGAAACTATGTAACTGGAATGATACCTGGGAAAACAGGGATTGTTCCAGCCAGAAATTAATTCCCTTGGCTGCAAAAGCAATTAACACCAAGAGCAGAAATGCTGCTATGATTAGAATCGCTACATTGTTTCTGTAAATGGCTCTTCGGTGGAAAATTATGTAACATTTAACCATCTATACATGGTCAATCTTTCATATTTTATTCCAAAATAAAGGGCATTTGTTCCCCCATTATATAATGGGGAAGGGTATGCATGTATTTTCCTACCTGTAGGAATGCCAACAATTTAGATATTTTTAAACAATTCTGATTTCCTGTAATGTTTGTGTGTGAAAATAATTTAATTCACTAACAAATCTAACTTCTATTTCACACAGAGTTTCACTTTAACTATCCAGTGTTCTGCCTTAGTTACATGTTTGTCTAAGAATTTAATTTCAATGGATAAAGTTTCTAGCTGGTCTTCTTGAGAATGTGTGTCACTATGGGGAGATTTCAAAAAGTTTCTGGAGTGCAGCTTTCCTGATACGACACAGAAACAAAATGTCTGCTTTGCACCATTGAAGTTCCAGGCTTTAAAAAGTCCATAAAGTTACTTTTAAGATTCAGACATAACTACCTGCACTTCAGTCCAATTATATTCCAAGAAGTTATGCTAAGCCTGCATCAGTTTTACAAGTTTCAAGGTTTACTGTTCTATCAGCTCAATAACTCATCTGAAGCTTATCTTTGCTCGCTGCCATTTGGCTTAGCTATCTTTAAACATCAGTTTTTGGAGGAGGATAATTCCTTAAGCTTCTATGCATCTGCATCTTTCCATCAATCTGATCAAGATCCTAGCTTTTCTTTCATCCATGGGGTTAAGAAAGAAGTCAGGGAAAAATCTTTAAAGAGGGTAAAAAAAAAAAAGAAGACAGAATATAAACTATTCTATTATGATGATAACTTTTATAACCACCAAAACCAGTTCCATTAAATATTTCACAGCGGAGTTTCTTATTTGTAGAATAAGACCAGTTATGCTACTTTGTTATGTCACAATTTAAATGGAACCCATTCAAACTAATATAAGTTTCTTGTAAAAAAGAATATGGAGAATTCATTAAGTATCTGTTATGAAAACACCAAAATTTCAAGTGCAATCGTTAGAACTTGGCCAAGGCAAATGGACCTCGTTTGCTTTAAAGTAAGCTGTCATAACTCTGAAGTAAAAATTATAATAAACATTTTGCACATCCATATTGCCATCTATTACAAGATTTTAAACTAACTTTACAAATATTAGTGAGTCAAGTCTCATAACACTCTTGTGACATTTGTAATATCCCCACTTTTCACATAGAAACAGAGCTGTAAGGAGGCTACAGTCAAAATTTGCTAAAGAACACTAAATAAATTACCTGATCCTCAAAGGCTCTAAACATTGGGACTGTGGGCACTCATCTTAAATATGAATTATGGCTAAAGTGACTTGTTCAAATTCCTATAGAAAATTGGTGACAGAGCCAGGACAAGAATTCTGATCCCCCTAAGTCCAATTTTGTGCTCTACATTAATAATCTAGCAACTAAAGTGATTCCCCTGTTAAAAGGAATAAAAGCATTATAAACAAATGATACCCAGTAACAATATAATGTAACAAGAACAAGTGAATTAGTTATACAGATTGTTCAGACATGTTATAATTCATAAAACATCTCAATAAATGAGCTAAAATAGTTTTGTCCTTTTAATTTTAATCACCCATAAACAATCTATTTGTATTTTACAAGAAAATGAATTTAGAAGTCATCTGATGAAACAACCTCAATCTATAGCGGTTATCTGGCCTATAGTAGTAGTAAGAGTCCCTTCATTCACAAGCAAAGCCCGCAGAAGAAAGAGGAGGAGGGGAGCTAAAGCAGAAGAGAGTGAGATAGCAGATAAATTCCATTTGTGCTATTAAAAAAATAGAAAAGTGAACTCAGTGGTTGAAAAGTGAGGATAAAAAGATGAAAACAGTAATCTTGCTACAGAAACCAGAGAATTATGCTCTTGCATTCCCCCCGCCCTTTTTTGCTTTCACACTGTACAAACTGTAGCACCTTGAACAACTTACTCTCCTGCTATTTCCAGCACTTTAAAGAAAGTTTCCAACATTTCTGTTTGACACATTTTTACAACAGTGAGGTGAAGACAATAAGTAAACAGGTAGTGAAGGGCTATTCAGAGAGTTGGTCAGTCACAGTAATAATAAAACAAAAACAACAAACAACCCACCCTCCCCTAAAAAAACAAACCCACAGACCAGACCAGAACATCTATCCTGTACGTTGTAGCCACAGACAACACATGACCTCTGACAAACAGTTTTCAGAGTAATTTTAATGCTACTCTGGATTTAACTTGACTAACTGGTAGCAATTGAGCACATCTTTTTTTGTGGCAGCAGTTATCTAAAATGCTACAATAACAGCATCAAAAGTAGAATGGTGGAAGATTGGTTTTCCATTGTGCTGCTGAACTGGCATAATGCCCACTTTAAAAGCAATTCGCTGCTCATCACTGAAATCTGGCAGACACGACACTAAATGCCTAAAGGAAAAAAAAGGGTCTTGAGAAGGGGGAACCACTCCAACCACCAAGCAAAGTGTGGGGAGGGGGCAGGGAAAAGGATGATGAATTCATGTAAGAAGAGAAAATTGCAAAATAAAAGTTTAGCATTGCATGTAGACTCAACAGGCTCTACTTAATTTACCTGAAGATTTTATTGCTGGCTTGCATTAGTAATAGCAGAACAAAACAAAAGCAAATATATATTTATGTCTCTCTATTGTTTTGATGAAGTGAAAATGTACTGAGTTACGTCAATCATTTGTCAAACACATCTTCCTAGCTTTATTTACCACGAAATATAATGAGTAAATATGTGATAATAAAACTCTTCTTTTTACATGGACAGATACATTTTTTTCTCTTACTAAATACAGGTAATGATTTAGGAAGCTTTCAAAATGTCTTTTTACTGTCAATAAAACTAATTCCATTCCCATTTTCATGTAAAAAAAGGCTTTACAAATGAAAATTCAAATTAAAATTCTGATTATAGTGTAGTGTGACAACACCTGTATTTATAATTTTACTGTCAGCTAGCTTGTACTGTTTAACAATAGCGTGAAGCAGAAAAGTAATTGGAATTTGTCTGTAGCATGCCAGATGACGACACTGGGCACTTTGCTGTGCTTAAGCAAATTTGGTTTGATGACAAAATAACTTTAGTTAGATTTTTAGAAAGCTTGAAAGGTTAAAAAAGTCGTCTTACATTCCGGGAAACCTTAAGGACTGCAGTAAGCCAAAATAGGTGAGCAGTGGCTGGTGGAGAATGTATAGTATGGAGATAGTTTATGTAGAGAGACAGTTTATGGTCCCTTTCTGATAAGCATCCCTTACCAAATAAAGTGCTTCATCGCTTTTTTTCCCTGAAGCTTTTCTAAATCTTAAACCATCAGTATAAATAACACAATAATAAAAAAGAAGGGAGAAAGGACCACAAAATGGGGGTACTAGGGCAAGTGGGGGAAGAAAGAGTCTTAATATGTGCTGCAATTCCATGGATTATTTTATTAAAAAAGGAAAAATGCAAACATCATGTGAAATGACAGTGAGAATGAGAGGTTATTTTAGCTGTGTACTGTTTTCATATTATACATATAGACACATACACATATACAAGCTGATGTATATCAAAAAGTAAGTGAATACTACTTACACTCTTAAAGAAGCAATATGAAAAAATTAAAGCAGTTCTCTTCTGTCAACTCGAATCTTTCAAAACTTACAAACAAATGCTAATCTCCCAACAACTTGCCTTACTGCAGTCTACAAATGGAAAACCCATCTTTTTCATTATCCTAAAGATGAAAAAAAAGCAACATACAAAAGAAAAACAGAATGACAGTGATGTTTTAGTTTACACTAGATATGGTAACACACACAAACTGTCAAAACTATGGAGTGAAAAAAGCTGTTATCAAGCAACTGTCAAGAGAGTCCTCTGAGATTTGGAAATCTTGTGTTTATTGTAACTACTTCACATTACACAAAGAAAGAAACATCCCTTTCCTTACCATTGCAGCTAAATATCATGCAAGAGAACCTAGACTTCTCTCTCACTATTTAGATTAATTTTTTCCTTTGTAATTCTGTACTTGACAGTACTGCTCCTCTCCTTTTAAGGTTTTCTATTGTATGGTCAAAGTTCAGAGAAACTGGAGGTTACATTAAACATTATTTCATTTGAGAACTGTCAACACCCATTTTATGTTGTTAACTTGTTGTCCATCATTTAAAGAGTGGAAACCCGTGAACACCAAAATGCACAGTGAAAGTATTTTTAGCTTTCTGGAGTAGTACAGAAAGAGAGAGAGAGTGTGAAGGCAAAACTGATATTTATTAGGCATGCTTTTTAGTATCTCTTTTTATATATTGTCTAGAATTGAGAGTATATATAAAATTATAATGAACAGATGAGACTGACAGTAGGCAGTAATACTCAAAGGTTTAGGCTAAGGGTATTATTGCATGTTGTAATTCACACTTAGTTTATATGGAAACAATTACACCTTTGGTAGAAATTCTGTGGTGTTTTATTATAGCCTTTAAAATATCTTTTTGTCTTTAGTTCACAGGTTGCTTTCTCAACCAACAGCAATGCTCCAGCTATATTAGCTATAAGAATCAAATTAATGCACGTGAAAACTACTTTCTGTTATAGTTTACATCCTTCATCTTCATTTTCAAAAGTAAGTTTTTATTCAGAACACTAAATGGTATCACCTTTCTCCCCAACTAAGCATTTACTGAAGCGTTTTAGAGTCCATAAAGCCCCTGGTAAAGCAGAAATCTTTGACTGGCCCTTGGATGATGTAACTGTGCATAATTTCCCAATTTGACTTGTGGGCAGTGCAGCTATCAAACCTAGAAACACAAGGAAAGAAGCCCCAAATGCTGCACTAAGGAGCACTAGCTCCTCAGCTGGTGTAAACTGTCATAGTTCCACAGATGACAATATGCCATCATATGTATAATAAATTAAAAGGTCTCAAAAAGAGGTTATTTTCTGTTAAATGTGTTAGTGAAACTTCAGCAGAAATTGCAATGCACTATGTTAGGCCAATAGTTTTACATGCTTTGTCTCAACCTATCAATATTCCAGTGGATAGTTCAGAACTTACAATTTGTCAGAAGGCAAAATTTAAGTACAACTGCTGATGGAAGTGACATATTGAAAAAGTTTGAGAAAACTTATTTTCATACAGCCAACTCCAAAATGAACTTAAAAATTCATAAGGCTTGAACTAGCTTATATATGAACTATCCAAACCACAAACAACTCCTCTCCCTAATATATATTTATCTACAATACGGATATTTCATATTTTTGCTTAAGAAATTTACTTTTGTTTAATCTGCACTACAACTACATGTTGTGTATAATAAACACATACTATATATTATACAAATACTCTCTCTCTCTCGCTCTCTCTCTCTCGCTCTCTCTCTCTCGCTCTCACACACACACACACACACACACACACACACACACACACACACACACACACACACACACACACACACACACACAAAATGTATTAATTGTGTTTTATAAAAATCCTTACCTACATATTTAATGAACACATGTAATAGCTCTAATGACTCATAGTGTAGTTCACTGGGATCCAGGCAGTGTTTTAACTGTGGATTTTAGAGACTTTCACATTTTTAACACTACAATTTTAAGTAAGGAAAAGGACTCCAGAACAGATCATTTAAGAGCAAAACAACACTTCATATAACTAAGTGTAATATGATCAGACATGAACATTCTGAATTAGAATGAAAATCCAATTTGACATTGTCTTTCACATACCAAATTATGCCTAAGGTTTAGCAGCTATCTCCAAATATTGGATAACCTCATATAACTAAGTGTGCACAACAGTATTTTAATACAAAAGGATAAGTTAACGCTTGAAACACTTACAATAGTAAGTGAATCCTTACCACAACAAAGGTAATAATGTAATTCTAGATTTTCTGACCATTAAGTACTTCCTTTTCCTAGATTATAAGCGTTCTAAGGCAATGTAATAATTATTGCCCAATAGTTGCACTTTCAGGTCCATTTAAGACAGTCTTTTACTAATACTGTAATATAGTTTTTGTAGTTTGAATTTTTTTGTGTGCTCAAGATAAGAAATGAAATCACTAGTTTAGTACTGAGAAATTAAGACATGAGCTAATATTCTAGCCATTTGCAAAAGCATGTTCCGTTTTAAAGCTCGACAGTGTTGCAAGATTGCACAGATATTAACTTTATGCTAAAGGTCTATCCAAGTATTTACTACCCCTTAATTATAAAAGTAGTCTTGCAAGTGAAGTGCAATAAAAAGGGTAAGCAGTACACACAGTAGTGGAGGTATGGGGCAGATTGAGGGGGAGTTGTTTAACAGGTCTTGGACTTTAATTATAACTAGTTCTAATCTTAAATGAGTGTATAAGACATACTAGAGTTGGCTTCTGCACCATTTCCTCTTTCATTTTATATCCTGAAAAACATATGTTGGAATATTATACAGACATTCAAATAGAGGTTGAAACTCTAAAATCTGAGACTCTCTGGTCTGGCAACACCACGGATATTGCTGGACCAGAGACCTCTGGTTGCCCAGGTTCAGAAGCACAGCCTGGGCTGGGCTGGTGGTGAGGAGTGCAGCACTAGGGGGGGTAGCATGGTGGGGAGCACAGCCCTGGCCAGGGCTGACAGCCAGGAGCGCAACCCCGGCTGGGACTGGTGAGGTGGGGAGCGCAGTCCGGACAGGACTGGAAAAGTGCAGGGAATGCAGCCCTGGTCGGGACTGGCACAATGCGGGGGTGCAGCCCCAGTCAGGGCTGGAGGCAGCAGGGTCAGCAGCCGGGAGCACAGCCCTGTCCAGGGCTGGAGTCAACGGTTGCCAGCACCTGGACATGCTGTGGAGAGCGCAGCCCTGGCTGGGGCTGAAGGTAGTGGGGCAGCCCCTATCTGGAGCTGGTGCAATGGGGGAAGGAGGCTAGAGACAGCGGGACAGGTGGTACGGAGCACAGACCTAGCCAAGAGCAGAACCCTACGCTTGGGTAGGGAGTCTTGACCTCTCCTTGTCTGGTAAATTTTGTAGTTTGGGACCACTCAGGTCCTGAAAGTGCTGGACAAAGGAGGTTTAACCTGTATCTATGTGTTTTAAGCCATGTTTGGTTGAGAAGATAAAAAAGGGATCTAGTAGTCACCTTCATGAGCAGTTCTTTAGGGCTGGAAAAAATATGAATCCTTATGGCTGAAATTCATATTAAATAACATATTAAAGTTGTCACCATCAAAATAAAGAGGTCATTCCATTAATCATGACATTTAGAGGGATAGTGGAGGATCTACCAAGCCTATTTTACTGAACATGAAAATACAACACCAGAATATTGTTAAATTGAGTTAGCATTATCAGTGAAAAAATATGCTCTATTTCCTATTATTTATGAAGCCCTATCCTTTTCTTTCTTACCAATTACATTCCCTATCATTTCCAAAATATACAAACTGTTTTCAATCAACATATTTCTTTATTACAGTGTACAGCATGCTTGTTACTGCCTCTTTTCTATATTGAATCCTTGATTGGACAAGCATTTCAAATTTAACATGGACTGTGATTGCACATATCACACAAATTAAACCTGCCAATCTCTTTTTGGAGGATATCCTCTATATACATCACCACTGAAGAGTAGCCTGAGTGTATTTGCTTAGGAGAAATGGTGAAGGAGGGAGGAAATTATTACCATGGCAGAGTGAGAGAGACCTTCATTTTATCAGGATATGTAACTTGTTCCTCAAGGCACTCATTTATATATATATTTTATGTATAGACGTTTAAAAATCCTCATGAATATTGTCACAAACTATTTGCTTTTCATTTGGTCTAATTAATAAAATCACAAAAATAAGTGATTTTGAGCATTCTCTTCCAGAGGGTGGCCAGTCATACAGAATACTGATTTTAAGGTGTGGAAATAAAAATACTTTGTGAGGGGACATGACCATAAACTTTCAGGTTTAGCCTTCACCCTTCAGCTTAACTGCCTGGTTTAACTCTCCATAAGTAGATAAGTCACTTTCATGTACATAGTATTTAAATGACAACACAGAGCTAGTCAAATTCCTAGTGCCACTGAATAAATAAAAGTTTAGATTAGAAAGGAACATGACTGCTCACAGAGATGTAATGAACCAGGTTGCCATGTGCTGCATAGGAAAAAAAAATTTAAAGTGCCATCTAAGCCTAGCTGCTGCTTTCAACTGTTCTATGTGGCCAAAAAGGCCACTCTCCTCTATCACATTCTGTAAGCAAGGGCACATCTACACAGCAGGGAGAAAGTTGAATTAACAACTTCAGCTACGTCATCTGCTTTGCTGAATTTGAAATAGCTTAATTCAGCTTTTGACACTGTCTACACAGCAGGAAGTTGAAGGAAGAGCACTCTTCCTCTGACTTCCCTTACTCCTTGTAAAATGAGGGTTACAGGATTCAGAGTAAGAAATCCTCCAGCACTACATTATTTCAAAATAATGTCTTGCTGTGTAGATGCACTCTGTTATTTCAGAATAATGTCAGTTATTCCAAAATAACGCTGCTGTGTAGACATACCATAACCTAATAGTTTAATGTGGAACTGTATTTCACTTTTGAAAAAAAATATTACTAGCTGTCTATGTCCATCTGATCACACTACTGAAGTAGTATAAAGGAGGAAGGAGTCCAAAAGATTCATGCAACTAAAACAAGTTTAAAAAAAAACCTTTTCCCCAATATTTTCCCTTATCCTGTCATATATTTTTCGTAGTGGGGATTGGGAATATATTTCATCATATAGCACAGATGCACAAAGTAGTTTATAATTATACTGAACTATTTAGTGTTTTTAAAATAGTGAGGCATCTTTAATAATATTTGATCTCAGGGTGTGTTAGTGACATACATAGGGAATTCAGACAAATACACCTTATGTGCGTAAAATAAAAAATTAATATGCCCATTTTCTTTCTTCAATTAAAAACTCTACTACCCCAAATCTTTGCTGTAGGTTTGCTTTCTGTTATTCACAAAAGAGAGGTAATTTTAGAACTTTGTTTCGGAGGACAAGGGTATATTGGTAATACCCACCTTCCAAACCACCCAAAGATTATACCCAAAGCTGAGACAATAACTTAAAACAAAAGTTTGAGCTCAACAGTAAAATAATTTTACCACTGAGAATACTTGATGTCAACTGAATACACTACCCTGAAAACACAAAGGGCTTAAAGAGGCAACCAGATGCTTTATGGTAAAAATAGTAAATTCTTTAGATCTAGGGAACAGACATATATAACCTTATTAAAATAATAATGACTGAAGGCTCAAAGAATGTAATACCCTTCTTTCAAGAGAGATATTTGCTGGGGTCTGTACATTCATCTTAGAATACCTTTTGAAAATAGAAACTGAGAACCAGACTCTGCAACTGCATGTCTCTTCCCCCAAAATAAGATGCCCTCTCCACTCAAGAAACAGTCACCAATCTTGTAAAATGGCTTCTTAATGCGGTCATGTTTGCTTATAGACCTTCAGAGAGGCAGCACCTAATTCATTCTATGGTAGAAGGTTTGTATGATATATGACTTCTGCAATATGGAAAGAAAAGAGCAAAACCTTCTAATCCATCTAGTCTAATGTGGACTTTCTAATAATTCATTGTCAGAATTCTGGGGTCTACAGACATCAAGTTTGTGTAAATCTTTTCTTGGGGGTACTTTGGATTTGGTGAAACTAAAGAATGTTTTTTTTTAAACTCTTTAGAATGAGGACCCAACTCTTCTCTTGTCCTAAGAAAAAATACCATCCACTTTAGCCATCAATAGAGCTGTAATTTCTGAAACCCTTCTAACAAAACTGATAGCAACTAGAGTCACATTTAGAGAAAGAGAAAATATGGATTCACTGAATTTGGGGCGGGGGGGAGGGAGGAGGGAACATGTGTGTGTTTGCTGGGGCTGAGGGAAGAGATTCAAGGATCTCAATGAGATTCTGCCTGGTTTCATCAAATTCCTTTCTTCCTTGGGAACCTTCCAAATGTATTGTGTTAAATGTTTTTTTGTCATTGCTCTAGTGAAACTTATTTCTTCACATATCTGAAATAAATATGAAATGTGGATGCTTTCTTGATGGAAGTGTCCTGATTTTGAGTGATGTGCCAGATCTACAAATGTAGATGAGATACAATTTCCTTAAATAGCATTTTCTTTTCAAACTTCCATATTGGTAGATTTTGGGAATCCAGCCATGGAGATAGTACAACACCCTATGACAAAATATTTAGTCTAGGGCTGGTCAGCAAGAACTTTTTTCAGTGAAAAAATTCAACCTTTTGTAAATATTTTGTTTGAAAATGATGCTGAGGTGCCTCATGGGAATTGTAGTTGCACATTTTGTTTTGTACCTTTTAGTTTTCTTCAATTTGGAGGGAAAGTTTTCCTCAAATTACTGAATTTTTTGCAAGATTCAGTTTTAATAGAAAGTAATATGTCCCACATAAAACTCAGTGCAATTGTCTTATTGAGGTGATAGCCACAGGTATGAATCTACAAGAAATGGCTGCATTTTCCTGGCCTTATATAACTGCGATAGAGGGAGCTGATGCTGAGACCCTAGACTTCGGAACTCACTACCTTAGCCCTAAAAAGCCCAAATTTGTTGATCTTTAAGGAATGTGCAAAGAAGATCTATCCTCCCTGACTTCCAGAGAGGCTAGAGTAATAGAAGGGTAGTGGGTGGACTGGAAGGGTTTTTCAATATCTTTTTTCACAGATCGTTCAATCAGGCATTGGAGAATAGGAGTTGGATGAAATCGAGCTAGATGTACATATAAGAAATTTTACTTTAAAATACTGAAAGGTTAGAAATAGGCATTCATATTTGCTTTGTATAAATAACAAATTACTATTGTTCCAATCATTATTCCAAATTGTGTAGTATTTATTCTAATACTAGAACAA
This sequence comes from Apalone spinifera, assembly GCA_030068395.1. Lineage (NCBI taxonomy): Eukaryota > Metazoa > Chordata > Testudines > Trionychidae > Apalone > Apalone spinifera. The sequence continues at coordinate 185,438,928 of CM057845.1, forward strand.
AAATTCACATTTAATAATTCATAATTACAAAATATTTTATTGATAACTGTTTTGTATGTTATATTTAAAGATGTTTGCACTTTAACAATAACCAAAATTCTTATTGTCAAAAGTTTTATAAAAGGAGTGTGCACATGAAAATTGTGTTTGTCTTACGTACAGAGCTTCTAGAAGACATATCATCATAAGCTTGGGAATTTCAATTAACAAAACAAAACAAAACAAAACTTTAAATGAAGAATGCTATCCTGCTATTGTGGACTTAGAGAAAGTGTTTCTGTCCAAATTTACTAGCATACATTGACTACCTTTTCTTTCTTTTTTTATGGAAAAATATTAAAAAAGGAAATGTAAAAATCTCCAACATGTGGAAAGCAGCCATTTCTACCAAGTAAACATGATTCCGGTTTAAGTTTAAAAAGAGGAAACAAGGTTACCAAGCAACAGAACACACACCCAGACTCCCATACCCAATACATGCCACCATGAAACTGGACATACATATTTTCTTATTATTTTTATGTAAGAACATTAGAATATGAAAATATGTTATTGCTAGTTAGTTGAACAAAAACATTATTTCATTTTTCCAATAATCTGGGCAGAAGCAACAGCAGCTGTTGGCAACACCTTCATAACCATAACTTGCCCTCTTCAAAGTATTTTGTTTAACCTTCATACTATAGTATCTTAATATGGGCATTTAGTTATTAGAGAAAAACAACTGTCCAACTATATACTAAGGTTTTAATGCAGTGCACTATTGAATAATATGGGATAAAAGGATACAATAGAACTCTAAAATTCTAGCAGATTTGACTTTTTTTTAGCTCTCCATATATTTATTGTATACATAGGACAGTGGAGCATGCTTTCATAAATCAGATATCTCACACTAACAAATTATGCACCGATTACAGATGACCTTTGGAGTAGCTCAAGGTACAGTCACAATCATGCATTAAAAAAACCCGGTGTTTCACTGTAATGTGTGAATGTATGAAATTAAATGAGGCTTGCAATGTAATCAGTGTGGTTGGCTGCTTTAATATATTCCATTTCAATTTCAAATCACCACAAGCCAAGAGTGACGAATCTAATTTGATCAGTTGCTCAAAAAAACACCACACATACCACCAAAAAACCCCCCACCACTGAAAGGAGATGTAAGCAGACCTATCAACAGCTGGTAACATGGCCAGATTTCAAAAGCAGTTAATAGGTTCTTATGCCACCAGAAGCCCGTAGAATGGTTAAAACCGACAATTTTAAAACCCACAATGTTAGAAAGATACAACAAAAAAAGAGTTCTCTAAAGAAAATCTACCTTGGAAAAAATGTCAGGGACTTGCCTAAATTCAAAAAGCCAGATAATTCAAAGTGAGATGTTACATCTTCAATAAGCAAGGTGCAGTTGGATAGTGAACACAATGGCATCTCATTGTGACTAGATTTTGGAGGTTTTATAATTATCTGTGTGAGCTTAATATTTTTTTCAATTTTGAAAATTTTCAATTTCATTTAAATTATTATTATTATATATATATATACACACACACAAATAAATAACACATGCCTGTGTACTTTTGAGAGACCATTGACAGCTGAGTCTGCAGCAAAGCAAATATTGCCTTCTCAAAATACTGCTGTCTCCCTACTACCCGGTAAAATAATTAATCACCAAACTTCAACGACATAACATCAACTAATATTCAGGACACATCACATTCAGGCTTCAGACCAGGGCATAGCAAAGAGCTAACGCTAGTGACAGATGATCCTCTTATAGCTATGCATATAGACAAGATTTCCATGCTCATTCAACTGAACCTCTGTGCAGCTTTTTAATGTTGTTCTTAGAAAACAGGCTACATGAAGGAGCTTTGCTATATTTACAGTCATTTGTGGAGGAAACTATGTCTCCATTCTGAAATTGTGACTTTCAACTTGCTAGTTCTCAGGCTTCAAGACAGATTGTTCTGAAGAATTCCTGATATGTATAATTATTTGTGGTTAATATTAATTTGTTGAAAACATTCTACAAATCTGTTCCAAGCGGCCGAATATTTAGGAGAAGAGGATTATTTTGGAGAGCAGAGGAAGATACTGGTTACTTCAGAACAATTTACTTTTATCATTTTGCTCCATTCAATGAAGACTGTAATCATAAGGGGGGCATGGTTAATTGTTTTGATGCTGTGGCTTTCCCCCTCCCCTTTTTGACCTTCAGCAGAATGAAATGTTACTTATAACTTCCATCTAACATGAGTGATATTTCCTGACAGAATCTCTCTAGGAATATTCATTGCTAAATAGATGGAATCAAAGACTGATTTGAGTACTGAAAATACCTTCCATACAGGACTGGTTCTACCTCCACTCTGAGTAGAAAATGATGCCATTTCCTTATTTACCAGACGTGCAAAGGAAAATCTCAATACAGTGCACCCTCATTCCCAGCAAAGTTAAGAGATCCCTGAACTCTTCAGGGTCCTTTTTACCACACATCCAAATATTTAGTAAGAACAGAATGTCCTGGGAACATGTCTAGGATTTCTCAGAGTCCACTAATTTCCCTTTCAGTGATGAGTTGCTCAAAGACTAGTCAGAATAAGCCAATGAAGCAAAGAAAATACCCGGATTTCTTAATTTCTTCTGAGAGAGTCAAGGTGGATGAGGTACTATCTTTTATTGGACCAGCTTCTTTGTTGGTGAAAGAGACAGAGCTCTTCTTCAGGTCTCGGAAAGGCACTCACAATGTAACTGCTAAGTACAAGATGGAACAGATTCTTTAAACAGAGGTCCCCAATGCAGTGCCTGTGGGCGCCACGGCGCCCGCTGGGGCATTTATGTGCGCCCGCTGAATCATCTGGGCCAGCCCTGCTCCCAGCACACAGCACATGCTCGGTGCCGGCCCTGGGCGCAGGACACATGGGCAGCCCCTTCCCTGGGCGCGCGGCACATGTGCGGTGCCGGCCCTAGGCGCATGGGCGACCCCTGCCCCGGGTGCGTGGCACATACGTGGTGCCGGCCCTGGGCGCAGGTGCATGGGCGGCCCCTGCCCTGGGCGCATGGACGACTCCTGCCCCGGGTGTGCAGCACATGCGCGGTGCCAGCCCTGGGCGCAGGGTGCATGGGCAGCCCCTGCCTGGGCGCGTGGCACATGTGCGGTGCCAGCCCCGGGTGGCCCCGCCCCCGGACGCCTGCCAGCCCCTAAAGCAAACAACACAGTCTAAGAATATTCTGGAAACAGCATCACTACAACAACAAGAGATCATGCTGGTGGGGTAGAGCACTTGGTTTCCTCTGCCAATACTGAACCAAAACCATATCAAAGTTTTGTCTCAGTACCAGATAGGAGACAAATTTTATGAAAAGGAATGTCCGGTTTAAAACTGGGTGAATGGCATGTGTGAGGATGGCCCCTGTGAGTAGCTCATTTACTGTCTCAGCCCTCATTTTTTAAAGAGACAAAAATATTTTTACACTTAGGCACCAATTAAGGTAATGGTCTTCTTGATTACCACATGTAAAATATTTTATTTCAGTGATTTATTCTTCTTTATAATTGAAATGATTAGACTACATGACAACAGAGTTTTCCTTTATAATCACAGGTATGTTTGACCATAAGAGGCCCTTCTTTGTGGATAACCAAGGAAAGAATGTAGAGCTAGACAAGAGACTCCTGACGGAGGACTCACTATTGAAACATTTTACATTTAAGTGGTCAGCATGTATTCAGGAGTATGTTTCCAGAGATTCATTTGCAATCCATAGCATGGATGCGAGTAGTCGACTACTCGCATTTCCCCCATCTCCTCTTGCTGCCTCTGTGTCAGAGGCAACAAGAGGGGTGGAAAGCAGGAGCTGGTGCTGAGGGAAGCCAGCACTGGTTCCCTCCAGCACCTGTCAGAGGCAGCAGTGCGGAGGGTGGGGGGCAGAGGAAGCTGCTGCAAAGCATCCCTACATCCTACGGAGCAACCCCTGTCCACGGCCAATCCCGGCTGCCACGGACAGAAGCTACTTCATGACAATAGCCCCTGTCCACGGGGGATCCCAGTGGGGAGTTGGGATCCCTCATGGATAGGGTCTGCTGCTATGAAGCAGCCCCTGTCCATGAGGGAAGGGGAGTGTCCCAACTACCCACTGGGACCCCTGCAAACAAGGGATGCCAGCCAGCTCTTACTACATTTAAAATGCAGAGTTGCAGCATGAGCAGTTCCTGAACCCAGTGTGAGCTGGGATTGAGCCAGGCTTGCTCAGTCTTGGCTTACACTGGGGTGGGGAACCTACCCCTGCTGAGGATCTGCAATTTAAATGTTGTAGGAGCAGGGCAGCTCCTGGACTGGCGCGAGCTGGGATTGAGCGTCTTTCCTTATTGACTAATCAGGTAATCAATACAAACTGTATTGATTACACGATTAGCCAATTACCCACCTCTTAACATCCATAATCCTGTACATGAACACAGCATTAAAAAAAAAAAAAAAAAAAAGGTCCATAAACTCATTGAAAAAGGCTAGGACATAGTTTATCACATTCATGACTTTTGAGGCTTTATCTACTTAACAGAAAATGTGGCCCATTGAAGAACTTTTAATTTCACTCTTTTAAATATCACTCTTGGAAAAGCTTATGAAGAAGGATGGACTCCTTAATCGCTGAAACTGTAGACAACTGCTCTTACAGAAGATGGTTCACCTTGTTCCCATTTTTCAGGTGGAAATATATCCTATTGCCTCTCAAGATGGCCAATTTGTGATAGACTGTACAGTAGAATCCCAAAGATAAGAACACCAGAGATACTAATTGACCAGATAACTGGACACCATGTGAAATCAGGAGTAATCAATCAGCCAGCAGCACAGACACCCCCTCCAAAAGGGGCAAATAATTTACTGTGACTATATTATGTCTGGGCTGCCCCTATCTCTTCCTCACCTCCAAGAGAGGGGCAGCCACTTACAGGTAGGAGAAGAAGATGCTGGGGCTGCCCTTGCCCATTCCCTTTCCGGGGGGGAGTGGAGAGGGGAGGAGGGAAGAGGGGAAGACATTTTTATCCTTCTCCAGGCCTGGAAGGGGACAAACTTGCAAACTTTGTGGGACCCAGGGAAAGAAGGTGCTAGCAAGGAAGCTGCTACCGCGGAGGTGCTCAGTTGCCGCTGGGGCCTGGCCTGAAGTATCCACTGCTGGAGCCTGAACTGTGCTTTGTTCAGAGTTTCGGAACATTTCAGAATTATAGACAATCCCCATTCACATGGGAGGGTGACTGTAATATTTCCTATAGGTAAAAAGAAATAGTATTTTAAGAGAAAAGCCAAAGGAATAGTCACATAGGCACAATAAATACGTGAAATCAAATTTTCATATAATTTACAGAGACACAAAAACCATCTTGGTATACACAGTAACCCTGTTTCTCAAAACTATGCCAGTCATTTAAAATATTTTTTTTGAAATGGTCAATTATTATATCCGCATATAGAAAAGAGAAAGCTTACTGGATTATATAGTCCAATTTCCTGCAAATGAAGGTTTGTTGATTGTTGTGCATTTATCAGTATTTCCAGTCTAGTTTTGATATCATGAGCAATATAATCTCTTCCACTTTTTTGAAAAACTAGTCACAAGAAACTTTCCAGATATTTAATCTTATATTTTCCTTTCCTTAATTTATCCTATTTAATGTAGTTAGTCCTTGTTGTATTAACTGTACTGTATTGATATATTTCTACTTCAAATATTTGTGGAATTATTTATCCCTCTAGTCACTGGTTAGACAAGCTATAATTATTTAACTCAAACTTTCCTCATAAAATGATTCATTTGCATGTGCAGTCCAAATTTGCAATGGACAGTTTTGCTGCCT
>CM057845.1:185444899-185467399 GCA_030068395.1 Apalone spinifera
TGGGCTAGATGGACCTTTGGTCTGACCCGGTACGGCCGTTCTTATGTTCTTTTTCAGCAACACCATTCTCCAGACTTTTTTCCTGACATTGAATATCTATGTATTTTGGATGGCTTTTTTTCCCCAGACATATTCATTCACATTATGTTTATGTTTTCACATTCATCCGTTGAGTTTCTATATTTCTCTGGTTTCCCCCAACCTTTATTTTTGTTATTTCTCTTTCCTCACCAGTATTTGTAACTTCTAATTTAGTGTAATCTCGAGAATCTTTTAAACTGCACTTTATTGTTTCTTTTAGTTCATTAAACAAAACCTATTAAATAAGATCAGATCTATCCCCAGGGTAGCACACCAAACAATTACCCCCCAAACTTGATACTTTGGCAGACCCTTAATTATTGCAGCATAACTGCTGCCAATAGAGTTCCATGTGTTTTGATGCAGTGGCAGTAAGCTCCTTACCTGTTTCTAAAAAAACCCTCGTTCTGTAATTACTGCAAAGGAAAAAAAGTCTCATTTGAATAAATCCCATTAGAATACAGTGTATTTTTAAAGGGATTCTGCCTAGTAATATCACTTCTGAAAACACACGAGGGGGGTGGGTTGAAGAGCCTTTTAAAAAATTATACATGCATGTGCAAGAAAATGAATTTTGGACATTTAGGGGCCTCTGATTGAATCTATATTTTCTTCCTGATTACAAGAATAAGTCCCATCCAGGTATACTTCTGTATTGCCTGTTGGGGGCAGGAGTGTGTATGCTCAGCTGTGGAACAGCAGCTTTTGAGGAGAAAGACAGGAACTGTCATTCTTTGAGATGTGTCCTCTTAAAATAGTCCTGCACAGGATTCTATTAGGAAGTATTTCAAGTAGAATGCCCTCTTCCTGTAAATAGAAGGGAGCAACTCTATTGATCTTAGCTGGAGGAGAAAGTTCACCTCTTGCCTTAGTGCAGTGGTTCTCAAAGTGGGGTTGGCGGGCTAACTCCCAGGTGGTCCATGGCTCAAGCTCAGTCCCGCCTTCCCCATGCAGCCACGAGGCTTGCAGCACCAGCTCCAGATTCCAGCTGGAAGGGCGTGTGCGGGGGGAAGGGGGGCGGGTATGGAGGGGAAGAGGTAAGAAAGCCCTGACCTTCCCCATGAGACCTGGCTGCCCACTTGAGTCTACCCCGTTCCCCCCCCCACTGCCACCGGGTGGTACAGGGACCCTATGCAGAGCCAGGACACCCTCCTGCCGTGGGATTGAGGCTGCACACGCACCGCTGATGCTCCGGCTCTGACGGCATATGGCAGGGACTGCCCCAAGTAGCTGCTAATGTGCTAGATGGGCAGAGGGGATCTGGGGTATCAGGGGCTGGAAGGTGATGATAGTGCCAGGTCCGAGGAAACAACAGGGTGGGGGAGACAATGGTGGAGCCAGGTTCGGGGAGGGCGATGAGGCAGTGGGGAGCTGGGGAAGGAGGTAGCAATAGGGTGAGGGGGTGGGGGCTAGGGGCAGGAGAAGTGGGACACTGAACTCCTCATTTTTGTCCCCACTCCGAGTCTAAGAGGATCCACAAAATCCACTAATTCTGGAACCCCAGAAAAGTAAATCTGTCATATGGGAAGCTCTGAACCTCAGTCCTTCCTGTCCCTTCCCTTCACTCCATGGGGCTGGAGCGCCAAAGGAGTGAGGTGTCTCAGTGGGGGGGCCACATCAATGAGGGTTGGAGTTTTTTGGAGTTTTTTTGCTTCTCGCTTGTGGTCCCCAACTGATTTTTCTGTGAGTCAGTGGCCCCCAACCCAAAAAAGGTTTCCCACCCCTGCCACAAATAAAGAAAACATTGAAACCTTTTGCATTGGGCATAAATTAATATATTACTTTATTTAAAATGAAGTTTGATAAAATAACATGAGAAAGTTAAAACACTTAATCTGTTTAATAATTTAAATTAAACCATTCTCCTTAGCTATAGCACTAACAAAATGGCTCTGGCATAATTATGTAATTAATGCTGAGTTTCCATTAGCAACTGGTGGTCTGCGGAAAGGTTTGCATTGAGCCTGGTGGTCCATGGGGCCAAAAAGTTTGAGAACCACTGCCATATACAAACTCATGAGAGGGGTCCCTGATGAGGAAGTGTCAAAAACTGGATGGTGTAGCCTAATGTTTTGACCTTCAAGACCCACTGGTTGCTTTTGATTTGCTCCCAAGCCAGGTAGAAATGGAAAAGGCAATTCCTGAAGGAAGGGAGGTGGGCTAAAGGGTGAAATTGGAGGATTCAAACCCTTGACCAACCATTCAAAACTGCTGTTTAGACAACACCTGGATGGTTGTGGGGGGCAGTTGGGTGGCCCCTATATCTCTGAAACCTGTATCTCTGGGGGGAGGGAGGCAGGGCTATGGGTCTTGGAAAAGAGCAGGGATTGTCTCCCAGAAGTTTATGACTTAGTGAAGTGCATCTTGTATTAATGCCCAAAGAACAAAAGGTGGCCCTGAAGTCCTTAAGCATATGCAGGGAGTCATTTATGGTTGCCAAGAAAAGTTTGTGACCAAAGAGGAGGTCCTCTACTGTGTTTTGGACCTTTCCCAGAAACCCTGAAAGTTGGAATATAGACACCCTGCATGTAACTGCCACCACTGAGATGGATTTGACAGCGGTATCTGCAGGAGAGCTATTCTGGCTAACAGCTATCCCCCTGCAACAACTGACTGAAATTGTTCTTGCAGCCTAGTTGGAGATGTTCAATAAAGGCCATGAGCTTGTTGTAACAATTATATTTAGACATAAAGGCTTACTAGTTCACAATCCAGAACTTCAGCTTTGTGGATGAGTAAGATCATCATCCAAAGAGGTCCCACTGTTTTTCCTCCTTTTCATAGGGAAAAATGCTGTCCACCCCATTCATCCGCAACAAGACAAGTAGGGGATGGGAAAAAAGTGACAGACTACTTCTGGTAAGTCCTTTTACACTTTGGTGAAATAGTTGTTGGAATCTCCCATATGGTGTTAGCTGGATCCAAGACAGCCTAATTAATGGGCACTGCCACTATAGAGGATGTGTGCTTCTGGTCTTTAACCTCTTCCAGAGGGATTTGCAGAGTGTTCGTTACACTTCTACTGACATCTTGGAATTGTCTAAAGTTAACTGGTGATGGAAAGAAGAGGAGGCATGAGCACCTCATTCAGTGGGTAATTTCCTTATCTGCCCTAGCCTCCAACTCCTCAGACACCTCCTTCTACCTTAGAAGGAGCATGTGGAACTTTGGGCTCCCAAATGAATTGCACTGGAGGTTCACTGAACTGTTGCTGATAAGCAGCCCATAGTGCCATTGCATAAGAGAGTGAAGGGGTTCTACCATGCTTGAAGTGCAACCAAGTCCTCCCTGCACGAGGGCAGATTCCTAAAGGGGTATGTAGGAGGATCAATAATTGAAATTAAGGAAATCAACTCAAAGTGCTCTTCTTTTTTGCTTCATGTTTTCCAATATGGGTGCTTCCAATGAGGACAGAGAAGAGACTATGCCAGGGAGTGGCCACTCTTAAGTTGAGGTATTAGTTACCAGGAGAGTCTAGATACCTGATAGCAAAGGGGACTCTGGTTCATATGACACCAAGATATTCCTCAAGTATTGGAACTGCTGTGGAAAGGACATCAGTACTGACACTTTAATCAAAGTTGCCATGCTGTAACTGACAAGACTAATAATGCTGATTTTTCTGCAGCTTTGCTCAGTACTGAGAGTACCACTAGTACCCCCTGCTGAGGTACCTGAATCAGTACCAATGGCTGGGTTAAGGCATGTGACAGCACCAAAAACTGGAATGCTACAGTGCCAGTAATGGGGCTGAACTTGATGGTACCTTGGATTTCTCCTTATTGGTAGAGTAGTCAACATATTGGGGCTGTACAAGAGGAAAAGTCTTTGGCCTCAGTGGTACTCTTGAAGACCAAAGGCTTCAACAAGGACCCGGTCTTTTTTGGAGCTGGCTCCTTAGATACAGAGTGCATTCTCTTTTGGGGAGTCTTCCCTGAGTGCTTCAAAGGCTTCCCTTTCCTAGAAGCATGCCCTGAGGTGGACAGGGTGCTGGATCTGTCCATGGATAGATGTCCAGTGGGATCTCCTGACTTGGCTCAGAGGGGGGCTGCAGGAAACATTCCATTGCCAACAGTCTGAGATTTATCTCTCTGTTCTTCAGGCCTACGCAAAAGGAGCACTTCTCAGAGATTTGGGTCTCTCCCAGGCAAGGGACACAATTGGAGTGTCCATCACTCACCTGTATAGCATTTCTGCAGGAGAAGCAATCTTTGACTCTTGGAGAAACACGCATACTTTGCCATGAGATGACAAGACTCCCAAGGAAAAGAAAGGGAAATACAGTCCTCTTGGCTGAACCAACTAATTATACAAATGCTAACAGTAAACATAAGCAAAGCATCTAAGGCAGTGGTTCTTTACCTGGGGTGCATGCATCCCCTGGGGGTGCGAGATGCCCTTCTTTCTGGGGGTGCGAGACATGCCAGATTTTTAGGATATATCTTAGGTTTAAAGAACTGACCAACTTCAATGATTTTTAATAAGGGGTGCAAGAACAAATTTTGAGAACCAAAGGGGTGCAGGCTGCAGTAAGGTTAAGAACCACTGATCTAAGACATCCACAATGCAGACATGTTGGGTACTTTGTATGCAGAGGAAACTGAGAAGGAATTGAGGACAGTTTGACCACATAGCCTTTTATAGCTATGAGACATGAGATCAGCAGTGTGAATGCAGGCCAAATGGACAACACTAATGAAAAACTCTGGTCAAAGGCACATGGGGCACTTGTATACCTGAAGAGGAGCATCCACAGGGACACTACTAGAGGAAGTAATCAAGGGCTTCTGCTTCTCTTTCAGAAACTTAAAGTACCAAGACATTAATTGGACTTGGATGCAAAAAGCAAACCTCATATCAGAACAATAAGGCATAGATGGGAAATAGGACACAAAAGACTGAATAATTTCAACATTTAAATAGTCTGCCCCAGTAATCCAAATTAATTCTGGAAAAAACTGAAATAGACTAAAACTTTCCTAAAAAAATGAAAATAAACCCAACTCACATCCTACATAAAGCTCAAAAAGGGCCTTCCTTTAGAATTCTGTGTTGAATTGCACTTCCTATTTTTTCTGGAAGCAGAGAGAAAATGGCTATTTGTGTGGTATTTTAAATCTGGCTAAAACCAAGAAACAGCGAAACAGTAATTTAAAAAAGTTTAAAAAATTATGTTCTCAGATGTCTAGTCAAATTCTCAAAAAAGATTTAGATAAGAATTAAAATAACGAATATGCATATATGAAGACAACACAACCTTCTGTGGTTTGCTGTCCACTAATCTGTATATTTAATGTTCAGCTACTCACATATGCGAAATCTGAAATTATATGGGGAAAATGTATATAATACAGGCCAATAAACCAGCTTTCTTACACAAGCAACACTTCATAGCTCACAATTATATAACAAGTTGAATTATCATCAACTTGTACACTTAAAGAGCCTACACCCCTAATAAGTCAAGGACAACACTGAGTTAAAGACAGCAAATATAAAAATCTTCCACAAAAAAAGATGGGAAGTGATTAAAACAATTAGTCATTATTAGTAGCCACTTACGTGTCAAAACCATATTAGCTACATTTCTTTTAGAAATTATATTGCATTAATGATACTTATTTTGGTCTATTGCATTAGCTGATTTTTAATAAAAATGTTCTGAACTCTTTAAGTCCTAGCAAAAAATAAATGCAAACATTGTTTCACAAATGAAAAAATAAAATTTTAGAAAGTAAATACATGTAATGTGCCATGTACTTTATATAACACAATGCAACAATTTCTAGTAATAGCCCTTTTCAACTCCATCATGAACTTAACCCTTTCAAACAGAAAATATTCACCTGATAAATATGTTGCTAGTTTCACGTGTTAGATATTTATGTAGACACTTACTGTTATATAAAAAATATGAAATAATTCTATAAATACCTGAACATTTTAATTCTAAGTTCATAATATTTGACACTAATAGGATTTTATTTGTTTTTATCCTCTAAACAAAAGTAGCTCAGTCTGTCACTCACTTCCTTTTATTCATTTTTTGTTTTGTCTTACTGCATGCATCTCTTGTAAAGTGAAAAAGTCTGTTTTAAGATAAGTGGAAATACTACAGTATGTAACGTTTTCATGTCAAAATAATTACATTATTATATTCTGAGTTAAATTATTTAAGGTGGGAAAACATTTTGATATTCATTTGACAGTTGTAATCCTGGCAGGATCAAATCAACTTCTTGCAAAAGAGCTTCCACTAGTTGTTTTAAAAAAAATACAGAAGGGGGCTAAGCAACGCAAAGAATTATCCTGCTAACCTTTCATTCTGAAGACCTGGGAGTAGATCTTGAACTAAGTTATAAATGGCAAGCAGTCTAATTCATCCCTGGAAGCCAACGGAATTAGACCAGGGACTCATTTGTCCAAAGTCTGGTATTTAGCGTTGACAAGTTATGGTGATGGATACTCTACATTTATCCTAGTCATTCTTTCTTTGTTTACACCACATTGGAAAACTGTTCTTTGGTTAGACAGCCAACAAACTGGAACAGGAGACAGATTGCAAATCATGACAGGGAGACATTGCATTTTGGAGAACTTTTATACAGCATGTGCCCACCACAGGTTTCACATGCATACTTCATTTTCATAACAATAAAATCTCTACTTTTTAAAATTGCATTTAAACGATCAGTTGTCTGAACTTTTTATCAATGGATCACACATACTTTACAAAATCTATGTCAATTAATTATGAAAAAAATCACATGAATGCTACAGTATAAAATAAAATATAAAATCACCTTTTTATGTTGCTTTGTCATTACATTCATAGCCCTCAACACCTTGAGGTGAAATAGATGATGGTTTTTGGTCATACATGGTTTAGGGGAAGAAAAGATAAGTAGGTGTCACTAATCTTTGAAAATGTAAATTGTATCTGTTTAAGATACATAGATTATATGAATTTTCTCACGTGTGATGATTATTATTGTTTTCCAAAATGCTGTCAGTTTTTAACTCTCCTTTGTTTTAAGCAATCAATATAGTTCAGTTTGGGAAGTTTAAGAAACTGATCTGAAAAGAAGTTCTCTTTTTGGATCATATCCCGAGTAGGTGTACATAGGAGTACCTGTATTTAATGTAAATAGAACTACACAGATTTATATAATCTTAGGATTCAATCCTTCATGTTTAAAACTTAATTTGGGTATTAAAATAAGCAGAGCTGATACACACAGTTAAAATGGTTGGTAAAATTTCTGCAGAGACACGTCTTTATAGTTATTATAGGAAGTTTATATAAAAGATACATACACACAACTCCCATTCCACCCAGAATATATATTAGGTGCAGAACGATTTCACAAAAATACCATTGATTTAATATATCCGATACATAGGCCAGGTCTACACAAAACCTGGCAGCTCAGCTTAAGATATGCAGCTCCAGCTACGTAGAACACATAGCTGGAGTCATTTTACCTTAAGCCAAGGTTGACAGCGTCCCCACAGTGGGGGGCTTTCCTTACTTCTTGCAAGAGGCAGGACTACTGGAGGCTGGTGGGGGTGCCCTCTGAGTTTAATTTAGTGAGTCTTAACTAGATTTGCTAAATTGAATTCTGGAAGATCTGTCGCAGCAGCGTTGATCTTCCATGGAATGAAGACAAGGCCTAAGTGACCCTCTGCCACAGAGATGATCATTTTGTTCTTTTTCATTGGTCCATATTACATTCTAATTATTTATTTCCCTACCACACCCTTCTCCCAGGCTCAAATTATTTCCCCTCTGTGTTAGTGAAGGTATTTTTCTTTGTGGAGATTCTCTTTACATCAATGTTTTGACATATCACATATATATTTGTTGTCATGGTGACTGTAAGACTAACATTCGTATTTATGATGTTATTCTCATTAATTTAATAAGTTATTGAATGATACATCCAGGAAATCATTAGCACTTCTAATCTTCTTTTTATTCAAGATTATTGATTAATGTACTGCAAATATGCGAATAGTTTCCCACATTTCCAGTCCTTTCATCAAATGTAAGCAAAAAACTTACTGAATCAAAAAATTAGTTTTTGCCTGAGCTACAATAACCTATTTGTGTTTCAAACGGTATTATTATACAATTACATAAACTAAATACAAGTCATGAAAAATGTCATCAAACAGCAGACATACATTAAAATACAGCCCAACCAGGAAACAAAATTATAAACTTGAAAAAGCAGTGATAGTGCATGGGTGAAATACTAGCATCATAGAAATCAATGAGAGTTTTGCCATTAACTTCAATTCAGTCAAGATTTCATACCACATATATACATAGCCACATGGCTGCCAACTGAGTGGGGGCTGGTGGGTGATTTAAAAGGCCCAGGCTCTGTGCCACTACTTCAGCAGCATTGGCAGCCAGAACCCAGGGTCCCTTAAAACACCACTGGAGGCCCAGGTAGCACTGAGGGCTGGCTGTCTTAGCCCTGCCCCTTCTACCTGAGGCCGGGTTGCTTCCAGGGCCCCCAGAGCCAAGCTCCTCCCCTACATTGCCCAGGGCCCAGTGAAGTCTGTGACCTGTCCTGCACAGCCATAAGCAGGCACATTTTTCACTTATGGTATTTATGACTAAGATCAGAGTCCTTAAGCAGAGGCCCCAAAATGTATCCTCAGTTTCATGATTATTTCTAATCTAAATAATTTTCAATAATAAAAATGAAGGGACACCGAATTTCAGTGAATGACAGGGTTAGTGAAATTTGCAAATGAAATGAATGAAAGTCTTTACCTGATTGCATCAAAAAGTTACAGGAATGCTCTGGAAAACTGATTCTACTGTATAATCTTAGTGTCTACAGGTGGTGGCTGCTGTACAGCAAGTTTCCCTGAGTTACACAAGTTATATTTTTTTAATAATTTTTGACTCATATTTGTGATATAAATAAAATGATCTTATTCTAAGCTCCACTTTTATCTGATTATTTCAACTTTTTACTGGCTTCTAGTTATTAAAAATTCCAGTTTAAGGTATCATGGTCTTTGCAGACATCTGATTTTAGTAACAAAAGCTATAGATGCACTACTAACCTAGCAGAAGGAGGGTAGAAAACAACCATCTATGTAATTTCTTTGTCATCCACAGGGGGTGGGTGATATTTAATCAAATGGCAGTCACACTGAAGGAAATGAAAGAGCTCTTTCTGCAGCTTTTCCTATCTTATTAGGAAGAAAGAGGCCAGGAACTGAACTTGGGTGTTTTTATATATATCTATATATATATATAGATATATATAGATATATAAACAGTATACAATACTACCAATAGGTCACTGTTTGGTCTTTTAAATAATCTCTAGTGAATAAATAAGATTTCAGAAAGTTTTTACTAGCTAATTACACTTCCTGATTTTGTAATTAGTGGAACTACATGTAATTACATAATAATTATGATGGTAATTACGTAATTAAGATGTATAATTATGTAGTAAAAAACATTATGGAAATAAAAGCTATTAACCGTATAAGCACAATACATTTTAAAAATAAATGTTTAAAACTACTATATTTCTCAAAATATCAAAATGATTAGTCCATGCCATTAATCTCTTGCTGGCAAGTTTTGTAAAAGATTATTTTTACAGAAACATTAAAAAAAAGCATCTGATATCTAAACTCAACAATTACACTACAGTATATCCTTTTGCCATCTAGGCATGCACATACTGAGATTTATTCAGAGTTAAATTATTTCTGTTTGCATTGTTACATTTCCTAATGCCACAAAAATTAGTTTAAAAAACCTCCAGAAAATTGGATTTTGAAACCTAGATAAACTTTGAAGTTATCTAGATCCAATAACTGTGACAGTGCCCTGTAAAAAAGCAGAAGCATATCAGACACTTCACTTCTGAAAGTCATCTCCTCTCATAAGAGAGCTATACTAAAAGCTATTTTGCATTTTAACTCATTTTATTAACAAAATTGATGGTATTCAGATAAATCAAAGCAGAACGACATGGGTCTTCATGGAAAAAAGCATCACAGAGCTGTGGTATAAATAAAAATAAATTGGAACAATGGGTTGGCAGGGATGTTAAATATCGGTTAATTGAATAGTCGATTAACCTCATGCATTCTTATTGGTTAGTTAACTGTTCTATAGTCAGTCCCCAGGGGCGGGGCTGGCAGTCCATGCGCTCCAGCCTCACTCCCAAGGAGCCCCCTTCCACTTTGCACTGCTGCCTCTGTATCAGAGGCAGCAGCACAGGGTGCCAGGCAGGAGCTGGTCCACAAGGGGAGCCAGTTTAAAAACCAGCTCTCCTCACAGACCCACTGACTGTTGCCCTGTACTGCTGTCTCTGATAAAGAGGCAGCACTGTGGAGTGGCAGCAGACCCTGTCTGGGGCGGGGGTCACATCAGTGAAGGTTGGGGGTGGGGGGTTTAAGAGGAGGGTTTTTTGCTTCTTCTTACTTGTATGGTCCCCAACTGATTTTTCCGTGGGTCAATGGCCCCTGAACCAAAAAGTTCCCCACACCTGCCATAAATAAAGAAAACATTGAAACTTTTTTGTTGGACATACATTAATGTTTTACTTTATTTTACTTATTACATGCTTAATCTGTTTAATAATTTAAATTAAACCATTCTCCCTAGCTGCAGAACTAGCAAAATGGCTTGGGCATAATTATGTAATTAATGGTGAGTTTCCATTAGCAACTGGTGGTCCGTGGAAAGATTTGCATTGAGCCAGGTAGTCACAGGCCAAAAAGTTTGAGAACCACTGATATAGGGAGATGTATAGATTTCTGAAACTTGTCTAACATCAAATATATCCAGTAAGACTTGGACATTTTCTTTTGAAGTCTCACCTCACTTTCTAGTTTATATATTTTTATTTGATTTGTGCTTATGCATTGGTGGGCAACCTGCAGCCTAATGGGGCTCCACCTGCAGTTTGCAGACACCCTGGTTGCCCTCCTCCCCCAGGTGTGTCTCTCACACTGGGGCACTGGAGCCCTGCAATTCCTGCTCCTCCCTCTTGACTCCTAACTTTTGGAGGTGTTCCAGCTATGGGACAGGGATGTGAGAGGTTGAATACTTAACTCCCTGATAAGCCTAAATTTCGCTCACCCATCCGCTGCTGCCTCTGTACAGGAGGCAGCAAGGGGTGGTGAAAACAGGAGCAGGTTCCCCCAAGCACTGTCTCTCAGGTGCTGCCTGCCCTCCCCCCTACTGCTTCCTCTATCACAGGCAGTAGTGGGAGGTGGGGGTAGGGGAGGCTTCTCCGGCAGCAGCCCCTGTCTGTGGGGAGTCTGAGTAGTTTAAATGTAGCATGAGCCGGGTGTCCTGTCCATGGAGAGTCCTCTGCAGTTTAACTGTAGTGAGATCCAGGCGTGCAGGCAGCCCAGCTCCTACTACATTTAAGCTGGTGAACCAAGCCATCCCAGTTCACGCCGGTCTGGGACTTGGCAGGTCTGCATTTTAAATGTAGTCAGAGCTGCAGTGTTGCGGGTCTGGGATGGAGTGTAAAAAGGCTATTTGCAGGCTTTAAAAGTGCTGCGAGGAAGTGGGGAAGAGCAGGTAAATATAGGACTCTGATGTCCCAGTGTGCAAGAGGTATGTGTGTGTGGGGGGGGAGGGCTGTCAGGGAGTCTATGGGGTCACAGTGGAACCCCACTGGGCCACGGACTGTTGAGGCCCACTGAGATGAAGAAGAGCCACTCACGTGGCTATTCCATCATTCGTGGTTGCCTATCCCTGTGCTTGTGTGTAAAATAGTCATTAGTGCACATAATTATGTAAATGCAATAAGTTGCAAAGTAGAGTCAGGATATTTACTTGACAAAGTCAACTATTATAATTCATGCTGAATCATTGTTAGTTTAACTGACTAATCTCCCTATTCCCCAAAAGCAATGTATGGATAATTATCCATCATTAATCAATCCTGTTTTACTAATGAGGAAGGATGGACCATGGTTAAAGAACAGGGATTCAGAAGGTGTCCATTTTACTCTTGGCTCTACCATAGCCTTCCTGTTTGACCTTAAGAATGTCCAATTTTTCTGCACCTCAGAGTCCATGACTGTACATTGGACATACATCACTTCACAGGAGTATTACAAGGTTTCATTCACTAATGTCTGCAAACTTCTGATCTTAGATGAAAAGGGCTATAGTAATGTTAAGTATATATTTTTTAAGTGTTACTTGGGGGGGAAGGGCTCTTCAAAAAAAAGGGGGCGAGAGACAAACACACACGATTATGGCAATATGTGTTAGAATAAGAAGAATTTTACTCAAAGCCAAACACCCATAACTGTAACTCAGACGTCTCCAACCTTTTACAGCACGAGATCACTTTTTGAATTTAAGTACAATCCACGATCTACCTCAAATCCAAATACCCTTGCCCTGCCTCCTTTGTGCCCCTTCTCCAAGGCCCTGCCCCTGCTCACTCCGTCCTTCTTCCCTCTGCCATTCTCCCTACCTTTCATCAAGCAGGGGGCAGAAGGTTGGGGCACAGGCTCTGGTCTTGGGCTAAAGGATCTGAAGTATGAGTGGGGCTCTGAGTTGAGATGCAGGAGATTCAGGGTGCAGGCTCTGTAAGGGAATTTGGGCCTAGAGGGGCTCAGGGTTAGGGCAGGGGTTAGGGATGCTGGCTCCAGCTGGATACCGCTGATCTTAGGTGGTTCCTGGGGGGGCTGTGTGTGCGAGTGTGCGTGTGTGTGTGTGCGTGCGTGCGTGCGTGCGTGCAGTGAAGCTAAGGCAGGCTCACCCCTGTCCTGACCCTGCACCACTCTAAAAAGCAACCAGCAAATTCCCTCCATCCTAAGCCCCGTTATGCCCCCTCCTCTGTTCTGTGGATATAGAATATGGGGGGCGGGGCGGGAGGAAGAGCACTCTGACATCAGCACCCTCCTCTCCCTCCCCTGCCATGCACTGCAAGCAGGAGGGTCCCAGGGGGAGGGGGCAGCTCCAAGGCAAAGAGCAGGAGATGCACAGCAGTGGGGGGAGGGGCAGCTGATGTGATGTGCTTAATAGCCTCTTGGCCAAACCAGCAGGATCACCTGTCACAGGCACCAAGATCTACCAGTAGATCCTGATCTACTGGTTGGTGATCACTGCTGTAACAGAAGGAAGTTTATTGGGAAGATGTTTGAGCCAAAAACTGCTAGACCAAACAAATATTAAAACACTCGTATTTGAAGCAGAAAAGTTGTTTCAAATCTTCTATTGGGAGAAATGAACTGACATTGTTAAATCTGCTTTTGATTAATGGATTTAGAAATTGCTATGTTTAAAAATCATTTAGTTAAGGACAAGATGGAAAATAATATCTGCCCAAGACAATTTAAAATCACGTGCAGAGCAATGTTTGTTCAACATAGTGCAAACATCACCTTTAAGAACTGAAGCTAATTACTAGTGCCTAAAGGTGTGAAACTAACTGAAATTCACTGTCCACTGAAACAGGTGTAGAACACAGATCATTATCTCCTGAACTCACTGCATTGTGAAATCACCTTTTTTTGTCTGTTGTTGCTAGCAGATGGGAACACAGCTAACTGACTTTTTTAAACAAATGGCTCTCTGTGTTATTCCCCTCCTTTTTCACTATGCCTCTAACACACTTAATTCCATCTCCCTCCTTGCTCCATCTCTTTCCCCAGTCACGGTTGTGAGCTGCTTGTTACAGTCTTCATCTTCGCAGGCAGAAAAGATAAGGAAACAACTGCAGTGCTGACTAAAGTGCTACATATTGTATTGCCTAGTAATATAATTATTGCCTTCCACCCCTTCCAACTCCATCTCTTGCTCGCTCTCCTCCCCATCAGAAACATCAACTCCCACCATCTTGTAGATGAGCAAAAATATCTTCTTGCTTAGGTGCCCTTCCAATTTTAGTATTCTGTGGCCCTCTCAAACAGCCACCACCAGCCAACATGCCTATACTAAAGCCCCACCCCATTATAAGCCCTGCCAACATCTCCATTCTATATGGTCTACTTTCAAAGCCTTATAATAACTCATCCATAAAAAAATTCACTTCGTACTGATACTTGGCACACCAAGTTATGAACACACTGGGGAAAAACAATGTTTAAATTATAGGATGCAAACAAAATATTCAGAGTTGAATTTTGTGTTTTTATGTGTAGGTCACACAGCCCAAAACAGTTTCATTTTTCTCAATCAATTTTGCAGTTTATTCATCCAGAAAAGAAACTAGGCACTTTTGGAATTTGTGTGAAGGGGTGGAGGCAGGGAATGTACATGGCTGTGATAACTTTATAAAACCATTTTTTGAGCATGCACAGACTTCTATGGAACCACAGCACATAAATACTTAATCTGAAGGATTACATTGTGGTTCCAAATATTGGCATATGTTTCGAAGGTGCTGGGCTTCCAGCAATATTTTAATGACGAATGACTTGGTTCAACATATCCTCCCTTCCTCGTCATTTTCTGTTATGCCGCTAGACAGACAGGTTCAGTTTACTGATTCCAGGGCCAATGAGCTCCACAGCTGAGAACATTCTGTATTACATAATACCTCAGGGCACCTATATAGTCTCCATCACTGTGGTACACATGAACCTAAAAAGGACATGAATAAACTTATCCCCTATGTCCCTTCACAACAGGGGAAAGTGTTATTATTCCTATTTTACTGACAAAGAATGGAGGCAGATTAATGGTCAGATTCTGATACTGTTACACAGAATAGTACCTTACACAATGAATGTTTTTACTGAAATCAATGAAACTACTAGTAGAGTAACTAGTAAACTACTCAGTGTGAGTAAAGGGACTGAATATGGTCCCAAGTGACTTGCCCAAAGTCACACAGGATATCTATGGCAGATAAGAGAACACCACAGTGGTATCACCTAGCATTACTTAGGCTTTATAGTACACCTCTTCATTAAAAAAAAAAAAAAACTTCAGAGAGAAAACAACTATAGCAAATTCTTATCTATATGCATAATGCATTAAAGTTCTATAGAATGGCACATAGAATCTTTAATAAGTCATATTAGAGTCACTTCTGATTGTCTGATATGGCCTGGAAAAAAAGTGTGTGTTCTGTGGTACAGGTCTCAAACAACTGAGCACAATTATTGTATGGTTGGTTAGCATGATGTGTTGCTTGTATCTTCATCTATGTAAATGGCTGACAGACTACCCATAAGCCTCACCATCCATGCCATCAGAACATGCAGTTCTTTAGGGTAGGGTTGTTGTTTTTTTGGTTTCCTGTGCTTCCCTTTCAGTTTATGTACGTGAATTCATGTTGTCTGATCAGATCCAGACTGACACACTGCAGAATCTGTCCTCAAAGTGTATGAAAATGATCCTTGCTGCTCACATTTTGAGCTGAATGTTTGTAACTCCTCTGCCTCACTTTTTTAAGGAAGGTAATTAACGAGAAAACATGACAAAATGGGAAGTAACTGTCTAAGAAGGAGTCCTGCAGAAAGAGCTCTAAGGGTTCATTGTGGATCACAAGCTAAATATGAGTCGACAGTGTGACGCTTGAAAAAAAAAAAGCAGCAAACATTCTAGGATATATTAGCAGGAGTGTTGTGAGCAAAACACAAGTAGTAACTGTTCCCCTCTACTCTATGCTGATTAGGCCTCAGCTGGAGTTCTGGGCATCACATTTCAGGAAAGATGTGGAGAAATTGGAGAAGGTCCAGAGAAGAGCAACAAAAATGATTAAAAGTCTGGAAAACATGACCTAAAAGGGAATACTGAAAGAAATGGGTTTGTTTGGTTTGCAAAAGAGAAGACTGAGGGGGGACACGACAGCAGCTTTCAAGTACCTAAAAGGTTATTACAAGGAGGAGGGAGAAAAAATATTTTCCTTAACCTCTGATGATAGGACAAGAAAAATCGGCTTAAATTGCAGCCAGGGAGGTTTAGGCTGGACATTAGGAAAAACTTCCTAACCTTCAGAGTGGTTAAGCACTGGAATATGTTGCCTAGAGAGGTTGTAAAATCTCCATTATTGGAGATATTTAAGAGCAGGTTAAATAGAAGTCTGTCAGGGATGATCTAGATGGTGCTTGGTCCTGCCTCAGGGGCAGGAGACTGGACTTTATGACCTTTTAGTTCTAGTACTCTATGACAGATTCCAAACTGTTGCTATTGTCCATTATAAGAGTTTTTTAGCAGGAGAGGCAAAGGTTATATTCTTGTTGACCTTTCATCATCTAAGCAATAGGTCCTAACTGGTAGTTCTAGGCTAGGCCTAATTCTAGTATTAGCAGCAGAATTTCTGAGAGGCTTGAGAATCTGGTTTCCTTTTACAGAGCAGAAAGAGAGAAGGTCTTATGGACTTCACTATTAACATTTTAAGCCAGTGCTCCATGATCTGCTCTGGTTGTCTGGGGTATCCAAATGAAATTTAAAGGCAGGACTTACTGTTCAGGAGACTGCCTCTCTTCCCTGTGCTACTCTACTACAGGTGAGAGCACCTGAAGTGCAGAAGTTGGATCCATACTAATATAAACGAGATAGGGCTTCTGACAGGATAGTCTCTGTGAGGACTTCATGGCTTTGGAATTCACTCCTCCATCTATGATCTAAGATACCTTTAATCAGATAGATCCTCGCTAAGTCTTTTTAGGCACATCAGTCTAGGAGAAGGCAACTCTGATCTCAAACTTGCGCCCTTCCCCTCCTTCTCCAGTGTACATGTCGCAGTTCTTGTGCCTGTGCACGATGGTCGGTGTGAGAAGAGAGTGTGGGGTTGGAACTCACAAGCCAGCATCACTTAAATCGATTCATATGGGAAGGTATCTCTCTTGATGCTAAAGATTTACCTCTTGATGAAAGTCCTACAGCAATGGGCAAGTGTCGTCGGACAGGTGGAGAATGCCTGGAAGCATTTAGTGACAAACCTGCACATAGGTGGCCCAGGTGTGATGGTCGTCTGTCTGCTAAATTGGAACAGCAGCAGCTCCCGTATCCTGCCTGGGTGTCAAAGCAGCCCTTTTTAGGGACAGAGCTGCTTTCTTCGAAAGAAGAGGGGGAGAGAAAATAATCCCTAAACACAGCTTGTCCCAACTGCACCCTGTCAGTTAACTGCGACTGACTGGATATCCAATTTTTGCTGTCACAAGGGAAAAATCAACGACTAAACAGAAACTACACTTTGCACCCTTGATTGTGATGATCGCCATGAATGCAGGACAGCAATTATTTGTAGAGGACTTGCATGTTATAAAATTGATGTCGCAGCTTTAAGCGAAACATGTATTTCTGGTACCAGCCGATTCACAGAGGTTGGAGCAGGCTATTCAGACTACTGTGTGGGCTACCCTGAGGGTCATTCAAGGCAAGCAGGAGTTGGCTTTGCCATGAGGATACTGCTAGTCCCCCAGCTTGAATCCGAGCTACATGCCATCAGTCCTCGCCTTATGACAGCTCAGACTGAGACAGGGACAATGCCTTGTACTTGTTAGTGCATATGCACCCACTTTGACTGCTGCAGATGATGAAAAGGAGGCTTTCTACGCTAGCCTAACTTTAGTGATTTCTTCAGTACCTTTTAAATCCAAGCTATATTTACCCAGTGATTTTAATGCTAAAGTTGGTCAGGACTACACCACATGGCCAAAGATGCTTGCATATCGTGGTATTGGAAGTGAGAACTCAAATGGTACTCTTCTTCAAACTTGTGCGCAGCATGAGCTTGCTATCACAAGCACATTCTTCCAACAGACGAACAAATACAAAGCAACCTAGATGCACCCTCGGTCTAAGCACTGGCATATGATTGACTATTTCATCACAAAGCAAAGAAATCTTTCTGATGTTAAGCTGACTTGTGCAATGCGTGGCACTGGCTCCTGGGCCAATCACTACATGGTATGCAGTGCAGTTTCTTTGAACCTTTGTCCACCAAAACATCAACATTCTGCTGTATGCTGAAAAAAATTGGATGTAGGAAAACTTAAAATACCTGAGACACAAATGCTGTTTCCACGCAGTCTTGACGCTTCCTTAGCCATAAGCAATGAAGGTCCAAAATGGTCACCCACTATTGAGGATGATTGGATTGATATCAAAGAAACAATCTACAGAACTGCTATCGAGATCCTCGGTTCCAAAAAACATAGGCACAAAGACTGGTTTGACGACAAGGACAGAGATGCCCAAGCTCTTCTTGATAAGATGCATGTGAGACATCTGGCTTGGATCAACGATAAAGAGAATGCCTCCAGGAAATTGGCATATATTCAACCTAAACAGAAGGCACATGTCAAATTACGGCAAATGAAAGAGGACTGGTGGAAATATCAAGCAGTTAAACTCCAAGATGAGGCTGATAGACATGATTTTAAAGCATTTTATGACGGGCTGAAGGCAGTATATGGGCCACGCATTGCTGGTTGTACACCAGTACGCTCTGCTGATGGCCTTACTTTGATCACAGATAGTGCTAAAATCCTTGACCACTGGGCTGAACATTTTCACAAAGTACTGAACCAGACATCAACTTTTGACAGCAGCGTTCTTGAAGAGATTCCTCAGTGGGCTAATCATTTACAACTGGACATACCACCAACTCTTGATGAGGTACAAAAAGTTGTTAATCAGATGAAATCTGGAAAGGCACCTGGCAGTGATGCAATTCCATCAGAAATTAATAAAGCTGCTGGTGGCCAGCTGATGTACGGTCTCACCCATTTATTTAGCACCATTTGAGAGAGGGAGCTAGTCCCCCAGGACTTCAAAGATGCCCTGATTGTATACATATACAAGAGAAAAGGTGACCGTGCGCGTTGTGATGACCATCAGGCCATCTCGCTGCTCTCTATAGCTAGTAAGATCCTGGCCTGCATCCTTTACAACTGGCTTTCACTATAGGTGTTAAAAAATGGCATTATACCGGAAAGCCAGTGCAGATTTCATGCTGGTCGAAGCACAGCTGATATGATATTTACAGCCAGAGAGATACAAGAGAAATGTAGAGAGCAACATCACGACCTCTGTGATTTTCATCGACTTGACCAAGGTGTTCGACACGGTCATCAGAAATGGGCCCTGGAAAATACCTGGGCGAATTGGCTGTCCTGAAAAATTTATCAGCATTGTTTCGTCCTTTCACGATGGCATGCTTTGTCGCATCCTTAACAATGGAGAGATATCAGCACCTTTTGAAATAGTAAACAGTACAAAGCAAGGATGTGTCATTGCTCCTCTCCTATTCAACATCTACTTTTCAATTATTCTGTTAGCTGCTTTTAAGGACTGCATGCTGGGCATACCTATTCAGTTCTGAACTGATGCAAGTATTTTCAAACTCCGGAGACTTCAGGCTCGCACCAAAGTAGTTACTACAATTATTCGTGACCTTCTGTTTGCTGATGACTGTGCACTGTTGGCTCATTCAGTGAAAGATGCACAGGAGCTTTTTGATCTCTTTGTAACTTCTGCTCACCGCTTTCGACTCACAGTGAACCTGAAGAAGATAGAAGTTATGACTCAGCCTGTTTGAAAGAGCCCAGCACTCCAGTGATCTCTGCTGCTGGTGCAGTCCTTAAAGCTGTTGACAAGTTCTGCTACCTGGGATGTGTACTATCTTCTAGCATAGATGTGGATTATGACGTATCTGCTTGATTGGCCAAAGCCAGTGCTGCCTTTGGAAAACTGATCAAATGCCTATGGAATGACTATGGTATCAAACTCCATACCAAGGTAGCGGTTTATCAGGCAGTTGTCCTGAATATCCTGCTGTATGGCTTGGAGTCATGGACAATATATCGTTGCCACGTTTTGAAGCTCAATCAGTTCCATATGCATTGTCTGAGAAAGATTGCCCACGTGAATTGGTGGGACAAATTTCCTAACACGGAGGTTCTTAAGTTGTGTGGTATCATGGGCATGGAAGTAATGCTTATGAACAAACAGTTTTGCTGGGTTGGTCATATTATGAGGATGGATGATATGTGGATACCAAAGATGGTCTTCTATGGCCAGCTTGCTCATGGAAAGGTGGTCAGTATAAGCGCTATAAAGACATCTTAAGGCCAATGTGAAGTCATGCAGCATATCTCTCAATGATCTGGAAACTCTAGTTCAGGACAGATTGTCCTGGCGGCAGACCACTGCACTGGCTCTTAATTGCTTTGAGAGTCAGCGTATCTAGGCATTACAGGAAAAGTGTAGGATCCAAAAAGAATGAAGTACGCCTGCAGCTGGTGGTTTTCTATGTGACATCTGTAATCGGCTGCCAATCAAGGATTGGTTTAGTCGCTCATCAACAGCATCACAGATGATGAGATCCGTCAACTGACGGCTCAGTCCAAGAAGAAGAATCAGATAGATCCTCAGGACACATTGCAAAGTTTGTGTTTTTTGACAGTCGTTTGAAAATGGAGGAATGGGAAAGTTGTAGAATGGACAGCTGTTGAACAGGAATTTGTAAGCTGCCTAAGTAACTGATGGTAGGTGTTGTTATATTTCATTACTGCATATAGGGTATATTTATGACATTTTAAAGTAATTACAAGAATAGATGCATAAGTGCCCTTTTTAGCAACATAAATAAATACAGGTGTGTATAAATTGAGTGGTTTCAAATATTTGCACATCAAAATAGGTGTAGTAGTAGCAAGTTTATACTTTCTCTTGCAATTTGAGACACTTGTTTTGGGTCAGAAAAGTCTTGTCTGTTTTTATGCTAAATGTTGTTCCTTTACATTCTAGCTTCTGGGATGATTCCAACAAACACTTCACATTTCATGATCCAGTTGGCACAACCATACGAAAGATCCTTTTCTGGGAACAGCTTCCCTGGCCAAAGGGTCCTTTTCTTTAACTAAAAAAGGTTTCTGGCAGAACATTACCTAAGTAAAAGTTTGTGATGATGTAGTTAGACTAAAATATTAGACTAATAAGTAAAAGCTGGCCTCCTTTGGATCCAGGTAGCAAAGGGACTATCATCTCAAGTTGAAAACTTGTATTACGGATTTTCAGTATTCCATTTTTGAAGCGAAAATTGCAGGAATTAATTATTTTTTTAGGGGTATCAAGAAAGAAGCACCTAGATATTTTGGAAAAGTGGGTGCTGACATACTAAGATAGAGCATATCTACTGAGCATGTGCAAACTAAAAGGTTCTAGCTATGCTTCGTGGCTTGTATACTGTGCTTATCATCATAATACTGGTGCACTGATTTATTCTGCTGTATCCTTTTTCATCTCGGTCTTCTTTCCTAACTGAGATGTGAGGGAGGAGATTATTCTGCTGTGGAGGTTTTTCTCTCAACTTTTCTTCATAGGAGACACTGTGGACTTTTGGTAGGAGTTTCAATAGGAATAGAAACATGTACATGGGACTAATGTATTTTTAGATCAACAATACACTAAAGACAGGGTCAAAAATTTAGTTTATTCAATCTTGTATATAATCTAGTCACCAAGAGTACTGCTCTGCCCATCAACTCAAAAAATCACCTTTCTCTATGAAAACTGTATACCAATTATACTTAATTAACATTCCAATAACTGAAAGAAGTAAGCTCAAATATCTCTCAGTTTGATTATTTTGTAAATTTAATGGTGCTTTAGATTTATGGCTTCTCTTGGTCAGACAGTCAATTTACTGCTGAAAGATATTAACATGGGAATATACAATAGTTACAAAAGGAAATAAAAATATTCTGTATGTACCTTATTAACTTTTTTTTTTAAACCAAAAACTGGAATTCTTTAAAACTAGTTAATTTAGTTAAGTTGACAATATCCCTTCCAATCTCGGACCAAAGAAGCATTTTTATCATTAGAGCATTTGAAAACAGTCCCACATTCCTTTCCCCAAAGCACTATTACTTCAGAAGAACAGGAAACATATGCAAGGGATTCTTAAGTCACTGATTCCTATGCAATCTCTTCTTCATGCAGGAGATTCCTAAATTCATTTGGTTTCCTACTTTCTGCATGCTGTAGGTTTGAACAGCACAACAGAGTAGGTTTTGCTTTTATGATGCAAATTTCCACTTTAAATTCAAGAAGTAATTACAGTATTTTAACATACCTTTCTCTTGATCAGTAATAACTTTCTCCATTGCATAGTCCACATCAAAAATGTACCGGTAAAAGCACAGCTGGGTGTACAGGGCCTTGTCGGAATACTGTAATGTAAAAGAACATAAATGAAAACCACCATTTCAAGGAAAGCTCACTTCTAAAAGGATATGTTTTCTTGTATATGCATCAATATACAACTACAGAAAAAGCGATTCTGTTATTGGTTTCCCAGCATATGTTCTCTTCATATTGGAGGATTATTTATTAAAAGCTTCAAATTCATTATTTTCACTTTAACACAACTGGCTTTATCAAATGATACATTCATATGCACCTTTATTTATAATTTACACTGTTAAATGGGAAGA
>CM057845.1:185472399-185496132 GCA_030068395.1 Apalone spinifera
CAAATCTCTCCTTTAAGGAACATAGTTCCAATCACTTTTACCCAGCCACATTCTCAAAATATAACTCTTTTGACTCAGCCGCATCTTGCTTCCTTGATTACTGTTGAAAAGTAATTGGAACTGTTTATCATAGTGAAAAAAAGAATAAGAAACAGTACGATACAAGATATACAAAATAATAAACGTTGTAAAGAAGGAAGATCAGGAACTTTTGGTCATCCTCTTGAAATACGAGAGCAAAAGGAGTGTCCAATTAAATAGAAAATTTTAGAAAAATTAAATTTTTACACAATTATCTTGTGGAACTCACTGCCAGAAGATATTAAGGAAAAGAACTTAGCAGGATTTTAAAAAGGATCAAATTAATATAAATTATAAGAGTTGTTTTGGAAGCAGTGCTCATAATTCCATATCTGAGCAGTGTTTTACACTGAAGTTTGGAGTCAAGCAGTTTGCTGTATATGAAGGAGAAAGCATATCCTCAACATTACAGAACTTACTCTTTTCTCAAAGAATGAATTCTCTGAAAATTTACAAGTGAATAGGTTATTTTATGAGTTAAAATTAATTTTAAAATGGAACCTCTTAAAAATACAGGACAGAGTTAGGAATGAAAAAAAGAATAGCTTATCAATGTAATGAGCAACTGTATGAATTCAGAGATACTTGGGCTCGGTTTCTTGATATATTTGGATAAAGAATGCTAAAATTATTTAAATAATGCAAGAATTCCATTCTACCTGACTGCCTTTCTTCCATGTTTGCCCTCTCCCTTCTCTTCCAGCAACCTCCTTCCCTTTTTTTTGCCTATTTGCATATGAGGGTGTTGTGGTTTTTTTTGGTTATGCCCTTCATGCTTTGGCAACTATTCTGGAGCACATACTTCCATGCTGATGACAGAAGCATGTCCTCTGGAATAGTGGCCAAAGCATGAAGAGGCAAAGGAATGTTTAACATATTTGACATGTAAATACCTTGCAATTCTGGCTAGAATAGTGCTGTGCTCACTTTCAGATGACAGTGCATTGGAAATAACAAGGGCACCATTATCTCCCATAAATGTAAACAAACTTGTTTGTCCTAGCAATTGATTGAAGAAGAAGTAGGGCTGAGTGGACTTTTAAGGCTCAAAAGTGTCACATATATTTAGTTTTGAGTGCAGGGAGATAGCCAAAACCCCCTACATTTGTACATTATACTTTCATCATAAAGCGACTGCACTACAAATAGTACTTGTATGAGGTGCACAGAAAAATATGTTTTTTTTCTTTTTTTTACAGTGCAAATATTTGTAATAAAAATAATAAAGTGAGCTCTATACACTTTTTTTGTGAATATATTTTAAAATGTAGAAAAATATCCAAAATATTTATAATCAATTTCAATTGGTGTTCTATTATTTTCAGAGTGAGATTAAAACTGCGATGAATCACAATTAATTTTTTAAATTGCGTTAATGTAATTGCTTGAATTAACAATTATTAACTGCAATTTTTCTCCAGATTGGCAGAGACCTTGGTAGATTTTCACCTGCTTCTGCAGTATGGGGCACATGTCACTTTCAGCTTCTCTGTAACTTGAAATCTTTAAAATCATGATTTGAAGATTTCGGTTATTCAGCCTGAGATTATTGTTATATAATATGGGATGTGGAAGGGGAAGTTCTGTGGGCAGCAATATTCAGGAGGTCAGACTAGATGATGATAACAGTGGTTCCTTCTGGCCTGAAAGTCAATAAATACAAGTTTCTTCTCTGGCATAGGTTGACAGTATCCTTATATAGATAATTCAGTGAATAACAATGGCTGCTGTTTCCTCTTATTCTCAATGGAACTGAGACCACAGACACTCCCCTTCAAAATAGTCATCACTACTCATTATGGTAGTAAATATGTGCTGTCCCTGAGAGTAGCTTGGCTTTATTCCCACTGAGAAAAATGGGAAGTGCAGGCAATTCTGAAAGTGAGAGTCAGTATTTTCCCTGAGGGCAGCCTGTGGTGTTAGTTCGGTTATGAAACATAATGATGATAATCCTTAAAAACAAACAAACAAACTCACATTGTTTCAGAGTTAGTCAACAAAGAGACTAGGAGACTCAGGTGTGGTGTGCAATAGAATTTGAATGATGGGAGGGTAGGTGCCTGTGCAGGAGAAAACAAATGTATGTGAAAGCACATACGTGTGTGTGTGTGTGTGTGTGTGTCTACAGAGAATGTGAAAAAAACTGGAGAGTGAGTACATGACAGACTATTTGGAGGTCAGAAACTGGTGGAAACTGGCTACTACACTGTGGAGCCACACAAAGCAGCCAGATTATGGTAGGACAGCTGGAAAACACCAACAAATCTGACCCTAAAAGTTAACATTTAAAAAAAAATTAAAGTTGATAACATATATTTTAGAATCACTGGACAGATCACACTACTTTTCTGGCGTGAGCCTTTTTTAGTGTTCAATTGTGAAATTTTTAATTTAAAAATGTCAAGGAAATTCTCAGCTAAAAGCTACATTACATAAGATTTACATACCAATATCTCATGGGTAAAAAAATTACAGCAATGTAATAACCTCAGAGTCAAGTATACAAACCTAAGCAATTGAGACTTAAATCTTAAACTTAAAAGATGAAATGCAAATGTGTTAAGATACGGAAGTATGCAGCTAATGCAGCTAAACAGCCTTAACTTTACCTCGTAGTGACGGGGAGGAAGAAAATGAAAAAAAGAATCTGCTGCATCTGTAACAATCAGCTGAATTTAATCTGGAACTATAAACTTGATTATTCACTGATTATAATTGCATGGCTATTACACAGCATCACTAAAGGGAGAAGTTAAGGTTGTTTGAGTGCCTTAACTATACATTTTCACACTTTTCCATGTTTGGATTTTTAAAAATTTAGTCATAATTCTGAATTTCCTTAATCTGTAATATTTATTTTTGAGACAATTACAACCTCTATAAAATGTTATTACCCTTAAAACTACTCATGTGCACTCACACTTTGTTCCAATTTAATACTGGGATTAACAGTAAGGATTAAAAGATTAGTTCTGGGAAGCACATAAGTGAACTTCTACATGGTTAGGAGTAAATTTACCTAGTAGGCAGTTAATTCCATAATGCCTTTAGTGGGGTTTTCTCTAACCTTCCTCCAAGATTACTATTGGCCATTTTCAGAGAATGAAAATAGATTTGATTGACCACTGCTCAATTGCACTATGGCAATTCTCAAGTTTATATCTAGGTAATACCTGAGAAAGGAGGACTTGTAAAATAACCAGAGTTCTTGAAGGTGCGTGGTTCCTATGTGCATTCCACTTGAACTGATATTGGAAGATTTTCATTAGCAGTGTCTATTGGTCCATGCCTGCCTCCCTTATCTCCGTATGTTCTGAACCATGGGCATAAGGAATGAAGCAGGTAGACTACTTTTCTATTTCCTTTTCTACTGGAAATCAACTTATGAAAGGATCTGAAGAAGAGGAAGAAGGGTGGGTAGTGGAATATACACAGGGACTGCACATCTCAAAGAACTCCAGTGACTACACATGAAAAAAGGAGGATTATTTGTATGATGGTCCCTGTGCATATTTTAACTCAATTGTTTTAAAATCAGTACTCATTGAGGAACGTGTGTGGAACTTTGATATACTGCTATTTGGAGGTTTTCTGTTCTACTGAAGAAGATTGTACCAGGCTGTTATGTCTTGTAAAAATATGAATGGAGTCCAGTGTGCTGCTTCACAGATCTCCAGAAAGTGAGCACACTGAAGAGAAGCGATTGGGCTCTCACACCTTGTGGGGGCAACAGCTGCTTTCAGTTCATAACAAAGCAGGATGCACCCTGAAAGCCATTTAGAAAGATTCTGTGAGGGAATTGTTTCCCCATCCATATATTCAGCAGAGTAGATGAAGTGTCTATAAGACTTCCTAACAGGTTTTGTCCTCTGCAAGTAGAATACAAAGGCCCAAACATACAAAGGCCCAACAAACAAATGGAGCTTCCGGTCTTCTCTAGTGACATGAGGCTAAGGGTAAAAAACAGGCAGGTCTACTTCAGTGGAATCAAACCTTTGGAATGAATGTAGAGTGTAAGCTCAGGGAAACCTTATGCTTATGGAAGACAATGTAGGGAGGGACTGCCATAAAGGCCCCATCTATTCTTCTGGTGCAGGTGACTGCAGGCAGAAAAGGTTACCTTCATAGATAACTAGAGAAAGAAGCAAGAGGCTAAAGATTCAAATGGAGATTTCATAAGTGCACATAATATGCCTAAAGTCCCATATTTGGTAGGTTTCAGTACAGGAGAAAAGGCTCTGGCAAGACCCTTCAAATATTTCATCAATCAGTTTGTGTGAAAAAACTGAAAAGTTCTCTAATGGAGTATGGAAGGTGTTAATTACTGCCAAATGCACTTGCCCCAAACTAAATAACAGTCCTGAAATTTTAAAAGTAGTACAGTTCGGACCTCACTGGTCTGGCACCCTGGGGACCATTTCTGGTCCCAAACAAGGGGATTTGCTGGACCAAGGAAGGGTCCCACCCCTTGTGGCCATGCTGCCACCGTGTTAGGGCTCCAGCCTGCCCCTGTTGCTCCCTAGGGCTCTCCCCAATTATGCTGCTGCTGGGGCTGGAGCACCACAGCCAGAGCTCCGCAGCCAGAACAAAGCTCTGCAGCCGCATGGATCCGCAGCTGGGGCCAGACCTCTGCAGCCGGGGTCAGAGCTGCATGGCCTGGGACACAATTCCCTAGCTGCCATTGGGGCTGAAGTTCCCTGGCGACTGAATCGAGAACACAGCCGAAGCTTTGCGGTCAGGGCCAGGGCCCGGGCTCCCTGGTTGCCGCTGGGGTCAGAACTCTCTGGCCAGGGCTGGAGCTCCACGGCTGTGGCCAGACTAGGGCTTCCTGCCTGCTGGGGCCAGAACTCCCTGCCTCCCCACATCACACACACACTCTGAGCTCCTGGCTGAGTCGCTGGTGCCCCTTATGGCGCTCCTGCTCCGCTGCCAGACCTTCCTTTTCCTGGGCTCTGTGGTCCAGGAACATCCATGGTCCATGCCAGACCACGGATGTTGCCTGACCAGGGAGCCCTGGTTAAGGGAGGTACAACCTTGTACTTGACAATAATAGTGATCTCTGAGCCCTCTGAAGATTTTCAACAATTTTTGTACCAGACAATTTTTTTTTCTACTTTGGAGCATAGAATTTTCTGGAGAGGCACAAGGATCTTGTGCAAGGGAGTTTTGTGCAAAATGGAAACACCTACACTGCTTCTTTTTGTGAAAAAAACCCTTGCACAAACACGGCTCGAATAGATTATGCAAATGAAGCATGACAAAATGCTAATCAGTGCTTCATTTGCATACTCTCTGCCGGCAAAAGCCGGCAGTTTAGACAGAGCCAAAAAGTCAATGTGAAATCATCTATATGAGGTAACTGAGGACTCTCAAGAATTCTGTCAAACCTGATTCTTTCCTCAAAGTGCTTCAGATGTACCAGAAATAGAGGTTGAAGGGTTTGATCTTCGTTGTTTCTCTCTATGCTTAACAGAAAATAGTGATAGAGTGATGGTTGTTGGTAAGTGACTGGGTGCTTTTTAATGTGGAAAATCAGAAAGTAGAAATTTTATTAACTGCCTCCTAAAGGAGGCATGTGAGAAACTGAAGACCAGAGTGTGGTCTTTATTTGTCTTAATTTCTCCAGAATGTAAATAATATTTAAATAGCAGATGTAAAATCTTAAACAAGACTGCCAGAAAAAACTTCTTTCAGTAAGGATGGCATATTCTAACTACTATTTGCTCCATTTGCTGGGTCATATGCAGCCTTTAAGACATGTGTATACACCTTCTGACACAAGAATCAAAAGAAAAGAATGACTATACTAAATTAAATAGAATCTAACCATATATGGTATTATAATCAATAATTTAAGAGACTAAGACAGACCCTGAATGGAGAGCAATTATCAACAAAGATTGTAAATATTTTGAGGAAATATGATAAAAAAGAACTAAGTATCATGTTAAGTCTTCAGTGTGAATCTGCACATTCCATTGTGACATATGTCTGCTATGTTGCTCCTCACAGATTTGGCAAAACAGTTATATGAGAACTCATGTGATGTTGTGATATTGTTAGATATGATGGCTAGTCACACCCTAAACCAGTGGTTCTCAAAGCGTAGTCTGTAGACCACGAGTGATCTGCAATCATCTTGCAGGTAGTCTGTAGGCTCGGGGCTTGCGTCTCTGCCTGCACTGGTGCTCCAGTCCCGTGGTCCCCTTCCCATAATGTTGGAGCACCTGCGCCAGCCACAGGGTTAAGTAAGTGCCATCCCCATCTTCTTCATGCCCAGACCCCACACTCCCATCCTGCTCACATTCCCCCCTCCTACCATGCCTGACCAATCTGAGTACCTTCTATGATGAGATAACTGGCTCTGTGGATTTGGGAAAGTCAGTGGATGTGATATACCTTGACTTTAGCAAGACTTTTGATATGGTCTCCCACAATATTGTTGCCAGCAAGTTAAGGGAGTATGGATTGGATAAATGAACTGTAAGATGGATAGAAGCTGGTTAGACCATTGGGCCCAACAGGTAGTGATCAACGGCTCAATGTGAGGTTGGTGGTCGGTTTTTAGCAGAGTGCCCCAAGGATCGGTTCTAGGACCAGTTTTGTTCAACATCTTTATTAATGACCTGGATGAGGGGATGGATTGCACCCTCAGCAAGTTTGCAGATGACATTACGCTAGGGGGAGAGGTAGATATGCTGGAGGGCAGGGATAGGTCCAAAGTGACCTAGACAGATTAGAGGATTAGGCCAAAAGAAATCTGATGAGGTTCAACAAGGACAAGTGTGGAGTCCTACAGTTGGGACAGAAGAATCCCAAGCATTGTTACAGGCTGGAGACCGACTGGCTAAATAGCAGTTCTGCAGAAAAGGACCTGGGGGTTACAGTGGATAAGAAGCTGGATATGAGTCAACAGTGTGCCCTTGTAGCCAAGAAGGCTAATGGCATAGTAGGTTGCATTAAGAGGAGCACTGACAGCAGATCCAGAGAAGTGATTATTCACCTTTATTCGGCTCTGGTGAGGCAACATCTGGAGTATTGTGTCCAGTTCTGGCTCCCCCACTTTAGAAAGGATGTAGACGCATTGGAGAGGGTCCAGCGGAGGGCGACCAAAATGATTAGTGAGCTGGAGCACATGACCTATGAGAAGAGACTGAGGGATTTGGATTTGTTTAATCTGCAGAAGAGAAGAGAGAGGGGGGATTTGATAGCAGCCTTCAACTTCCTGAAGGAAGGTTCCAAAGAGCATGGAGAGAGGCTGTTCCCAGTAGTGACAGATGGCAGAACAAGGAGAAATGGTCTCAAGTTACAGTGGAGGAGGTTTAGGTTAGATATTAGGAAAAACTATTTCACTAGGAGGGTGGTGAAGCACTGGAATGGGTTACCTAGGGAGGTGGTGGAATCTCCATCCCTAGAGGTTTTTAAGTTTCAGCTTGACAAAGCCCTGGCTGGGTTGATTTAGTTGGGATTGGTCCTGCCTCGGGCAGGGGGTTAGACTTGATGACCAGCTCTATGATTCTACTGATACCTCACATCCTCAGCCTGCTCCTGCAACTTTCTCTACCTCCCAGACTCCCCCAGCCCGCTCCTGTATCCTCCCTTCCAGACCCCTCAGCCTCAGCCCACTCCTGCACTCATTTTGTCATGATGGGTGGTTGGCTGGTGGTCTGTGGAGAGGTCTGTGTTGAGTGGGGCTGGCTGTGGGCCAAAAAGTTCGAGAACCACTGCTCAAAGAGTGAGAAACTTGTCCAAAAGTGAGACGTTACACATCACCAATATGGATTTCATAACTCTCAATTGCTGTACAGTTGATTATAACAGTCTGTACCCCTTTGTTCACCTCTTTTACAAAACTATGTTAAATTTTGTACAGAGGATACTGTCTGAGTTATCATTTGAAAAATCATGGTTTGCCAATCATAATTTGTGCTGGTAAAATATGTGACAACATTGTATGTAAAGATGTAAGATTTCACTGTATTACCAAGACACATTCCAACATATTCTAGAGGGGAGTCACTAACTACTTCTTTAGTGGTAAAAGGCTAGCCAATCTCTCAGTCAAGTGCCAATGGAATCAAAGGGGCTATCACTTGAGTAACTGGCCAGTCTTCAGCAGGATAGAGGTCATGGACAAACAATTTGTATTTTGACAAAGCAGCAGCTTAACATTCCTGGCCACACTTTCTTTCTGTCTCCTGAACAGCAGCAGATGGTGATTCTTGCACATGGGAAAGGGCTTTAAGAGGACAGTGCAGACATCCCAAATAATCTCTTCCTTGCTCTCTGCCCACAACATAAATTTGGCTTCTTTTGTTCAGGTGCTGATGGACTTGGGGGAAGTTCCTGACTGGAACAGGTTCAGTTCAGATAGTAAGACCAATGACATATGTGGTAGGTGAGAGAGACCTTTGCTTTGTATTCATTTAGCTTCTTAAGCTAAGTGTTACAGGTTGAATCTCTTTAGCAAGGCATCCTTAGGACTGACCAGAGAATTTGCCGAACCAATGGAAGTCAATATTGTCTAGCAGCATTACCAACACTTCCACTTCTTGCAACGTCTCTTAGAAGACATTTAGATATAAATTAGAGCTAAATAACACAGAATACGGAGAGCCACCATTGGTGGCTGTACAGAAACTTTATTGGAGTGGGGGAAACTTGGCCACATCAGTGATAAATTGATATCCGGCTAATCAAAATCATGTTGGAACAGATATTGCCGACCAGAGAGCACCAGACTAGAGAGGTTCAACTTACAGTTGCATTTAGCTTTATATTTCGTTGTGACCTATTTGACGTATCTGCTTTATCACTTGTAGTCACATAAAAGCTATCTTTCTATAGGTAGCAATTTTGTTTTGTTGTTTTATCTAACCCAGTGTGCTTAGATTGCACTGTTTGGGAAACTACATTTCAGATAACACAATCTGTGCATATAATTTTCTATTAATGAAACAATGGACTTTATAAGAGCTTGTATTGTCCAAAGGGAGAAAGCTGGGCAGTACAAGACACATTTCTGGGTGGAAAAGTCTAGGACTGAGAGTTTGCTGGTGTTGCCCTGCAGTGTAATTCATGAGTGGCTGGCCTTAAAACTCAAACAGTACAGCTGGGAGTTATTTACACACTGGAGGCTGTGTGTGAACAAACCAGGAGTGGTTGCTCTTACAGCAAAGCAGTGTAAAAGGCATTCCTAGTTGGAGAAATGAGGGGATACAGCCGTCTATGAGTCCAGATTATATCCTGGATAATATCAAACAGATTACTAAGATTTCCTCCTATATAAATCCATCTGCTTCCTCCTCCTGCTAAATGGATCAAGAGGTTCTCTCTAATGTTGTTCTTTATAATGTCAGCAGCCAGGGACAAAGTGATCCAAGACCAAGATTCTAGGCTCCTTTTCCAACCTCAATTCCCCTCATACACATAACTCCTTGTCCCAGTCTGTTTGCTCAGCTAGTTCTAGTTCGCCCCCTGGCCTCTGGTTAGAGCTATCACTCTTTCCTCCATTTGTATCCAATCTCCTTGCTTTACCAATCACAGTCTCCCAATCTGCTAGTCTCCAATTGCAATATCGCTCTCCCCACTCTCCTTATCTCAAATTACTCTCTCCTTTCATCTTGTCCAATTTGAGATGTGAAGGGGGAAAAGACTAGGACAAGGATAATTGAATTGGAAGGGACAAAAAAGTCTGTGACCACTACAGCACCCTCCTTTCCAGAGCCTGGAATGGAACCCAAGATGTCTGAGTCTCACCACTCTTCTACTGTCAGTAAATCTCTATGAAACCCAGTTGCGAAGTGTCTCTCTCAGTCTCTCCATTGCAAGTCTACATAGAGGCTGGCAACCTATTTTTGCTATCAATCACTCTTAGATCAAGAAGCAAAGGTCTGCATAGTGGCTCTCAAAGTCCCAACTATAGCTGGACAGAGAATGAAAATTCCGTTTCAGAGGATTTAGAGATTTTAGGTTTGTTTTCCTTCTGATTTAGGGAGGCTGGAGATCCTGAGAACTTGGGCTGAAGAAGAATCACGAATTTACAGAGTGACAAAGAGCTGAGTGGACAAACTGGTAGGAAGCCAGACAGGTTTCCAACAGAGGAAGTGAGTGAAAATTGACAAACTCCTGCAAAATATTTTGATTTCAACAAATCAGCCAATTCAAAAGAAATAATGTTTTTCCAACCAGCTATACGTCCAATCCCTCTGATGATCCAGGTGGGTGTCAATATGCCACAAAATGGCAGCTTATTTCATTTGCTTTTTTAAAAATCTAAGAAAATTGCACACAAAAAACTTCATGGATTAGGATTGAAATTAAGATTGCAAAATTAAGCACTTAAAAGTTAAGCAATGCCTGAATTAAGATTGCCTGTGAAACCTTAATTCAACTCCATTATGCTATGTGTCTTATCATACAGCCTTGAATAACATGAACATGATCTTTCTAGGGGATTCCTGCTTCATTCAATGCACAGATACTCTAGAGATGAATCAGCATTTTAAGAAGGAGCTGGCCTCATCATGGCAGAATTTGGAAGCTGTATAGTGAATCAGATGGAGGATTACAGGAAGAGAAAGGATGGTCCTATGGTTAAGGTAGTTGAGTGGTTTAACTGGCTAAATGACAGATCTCAAAATGTAATTGTAACTGGGGAATTGTCAGTGAGTAGGTGTGTTTCTACTGTAACTCCACAAGTTCCTGGCTATACGCTATTTAACATTTTTATCAATGATCTGGAAAAAGATGTAAAATAATCTCCAAGTCCGCAGATGACATAAAAATTGGGGCAATGGCTAATAATGAAGAGCACAAGTCACTGATACTGAGGAATGTGGAAAACTTGGTAAATTGGACACAAGTAAACACTATGTATTTAAATACAGCCAAATGTAAATGCTTACATCTAGGTCCAAAGAACGTAGGCCATAATTATAGACCTGGAGACTATCTTGAGAAGTAGCGACTCTGAAAGAGACTTTCAGGTTATGATATATAATCAGATGAACATGAATTCCAAGTGCAACACTGGCCAAATGGGTTAATACAATCCTTGAGTAAAGGCAGAGAGGTTATATTACCCCTATTTGGTACTGATACAACCACTGCTGGAATACCATATTCAACTTTGGTATCCACAAGAAGGATGTTCGGGAACTGGAGAGGTTTCAGAGACAAGCCATGAGAACGATTAAAGGATTGAAAAACATGCCTTATAACAAAAAGCTTGGGAGCTCAAGCTATTTAGCTCATCAAAGGAAGGTTAAGGAGTGACTTGATCATAGTTTAATAAGTGACTACTTGGGGAACAAAAATTTGATAATTGAGTGCTATTCAATCTAGCAGGCAAAGTATAACAAGATCTAATGGCTAGAGATTCAAATTTAGGCTAAAATAAGGTATACATTTTTAAAAGCGATGACAATCATTGGAACAACTTACCAACGATTGTAGTGGACTGTCCATTACTAGAAATTTTAAAATTAGGATTGGATATTTTTCTAAAAGACAAACTCTAGTTCAAATAGCAGTTAATTCAAGGAAGTTTTATGGCCTCTATTATGCATGAAATCAGTCTAAATTATTATAACAATTCCTTTCTGGCCTTCTCATCTATGAATGATTCTGAAATTTGGGCCCCCAAAATTAACAGACAATCCCTCTGTACCTCAATTCCTCATCTGAAAAAGATCATTGTAGGCATATTGTGAGAACAAATTCATTAATGTTTGTAAAGCACTCAGATGCTATAGTGACAACAGAGAAGACCCTGAAGAAATTAATACTTCTGTATTTACAGCTGGGTTTCAGTGTGCAGTAAATAAGCAATGGGCCATACACTGAACAAATGAGGATAAAATAAAATATTGAACAGCTGCTTATTCAATGATCACTGTACTTCTTGTGCACTCAGTGAGACAGGTCCTGCAGATAAAATCATATTATTAAAGACTGTTATATAATGCACATGCGCACGTGCGAACACACACACATACACACATACACACACACTTGGGTGCTGACATAAGGGTACACAGGCAACCTGAATTCTAGCATTTCCCAACATTTGAGCCCTTCACTTTGAATAATTTGTAATTACAATAAATATTTTACATTTAAATGGTACCTTTAATCTGGGAACTAGAGAATGTATTACAAAATATAGTTAAGCACCACAACCAGTGTTCCTTCTAAGCTGCGCAGCAGCACAGCTTCACAGGTGATTAATCAGCCCCAGCCAGTCAGTGAGCTCTCTATTTGTGAAGTTATGCTGCCGTGCAGCTTAGAGTGACCACAACACCTATATAAATATTAAACTCATTTTTCAGATCAACTAAAGCAAACATAAGTGAAGTGACTTGCCTAAATTCACAGAAACAACATGGGAGAAACAAGACCTGAACCCAGAAGTTCAAGTTTTTCTCTGGCAAACACTCCTTTCAATTTACAAAAATGTTAATTAAAAAGTCTCTGAATATACAGTTTTGAATCTACTTGGTCTGAAGTGAAAAAATACAAAAATGAACCCAAGAGCAATTAAAAAGGCACTCAATCTACTTGACATAAGAGTAATTGCCTATACAATTTCTGATTTTTTCTCCTCAAACAGCAATTTATTAGGGTAAAATTCAATTTGTAATCTTTTAACAAATTAAAGCATTCCATATTTATTATTTATACCTAAGCAGAAAATCTATACTATCCTAGTAATGTGAATACTATGTTATATTAAAATCAATCTGGTTTTAAAAATAAATAGGAAGTAATAAAAGTGTAAAATGAAATAATTACTAATTTTCATTTTTTCTCAGAAATAGTGTTCTTCAAAGATGCCTGATTATGTGCACTGGACATAGAGGCCTAATTTTTCTGAAAATGTACATTTAGATGCCTAATTTGTAAGAACATGCTGTGCTTGTGAACACAGCAGTACTGTGTGCACGAATGATCAGTTATGTGATGAAAACATCTTCTCTGCATACAAATAAACTGCACAACTGCATGTGTACCATTTTTTGAAAATGTATGCCAGAAAAGTTTACTACCATAAACAAGCATAACCAGTTACAACACAATTCTCTTCACAATTCCCTACTGAAATAACTCAATCCATACTTGGACTGGATGACAGGATAGGTCAGTATGATCAATGATTCAAAATCTGACTGACGTGTTGAAATTGCCAAACAAGAATGCCAAAAGTAGTGATGATGTGAATATTCTAGATCACCAATTCATTTCCAGAAACCAGAAGAGAGCAGTAATGTAGTATCTCTACCAAATTAGACTACACTTAAAATAGAGACTAAAATGGAAGGTTCTGTATCTTGTTAACTATCACAAATCACATAAGCTTCAGAGGGGAAACTGAGTTAGTCTGTAACAGGAAAAACTTAAAAAAACAACAAATAGTCTAGTAGCACTTTAAAGAGTAACAAAACATGTAGATGGTATCATGAGCTTTCGTGGGCAAAACCCACTTCTTCTGAAGAAGTGGGTTTTGCCCACGAAAGCTCATGATACCATCTACATGTTTTGTTACTCTTTAAGGCACAAACCACATAGTTTTCTTATTGGTTGCTGTACTTTTAGTCTTTCTGCTCTGGACACATGAATGAAAGGGAGATTTTCTGATGGCTTTGATGAACACTATCTATCTGGCACAATTAATAATAAAGAAAAGTGTCCACTATGATTGTTTTGTGGCTAGACCCTCAAATTGACCACTGCACTCTTCAACAGGTATGCTACTAATTTTCATGGGTTTTTTTTTTTAGGTTCATATTCATCTTTGCTCAGAATAGGATAGTCACATGTACATAGTTATGGTTTATTCAAATTATGCTAGTTCATTCGTGTTAATGACCATATCTCTAGTAATTACAGCTTTGAAAGACATTAACTGTCCATTTGACACAAGAGGTGAAGTTACCGTGTTTTTGGTTCCCCCAGTTATTCAGCCTGAATACTGCTGCCTTATATTAGAGAGCTGCATGGAATCCCCATTGATTGCAACTCCTAGACATGCTATCATTAGAGAAAATAAATTATTAGATAATAGATAAGAGTGGGAAATAAAATTCAAACAAAACATATAAACAAAGTATACTAATGATCAAGGTTTCCTCCATTAAAGGAAAAGTGCCTGCTAATGTATAGCAGATCTTTCTACCATGAACAAATCAGG
Organism: Apalone spinifera; assembly: GCA_030068395.1. Taxonomy (NCBI): domain Eukaryota; kingdom Metazoa; phylum Chordata; order Testudines; family Trionychidae; genus Apalone; species Apalone spinifera. The sequence goes on from CM057845.1 coordinate 185,486,672, forward strand.
AGCATAAGTTCTCTTTGTAAAATTATGAAGATTTTATGGTTCATTAAGTTGAATCTTAGGTTCATTAAGTTGTTCCTACTTCCACTGGGTAGATAAGTGACAAACTATCTGGATTTCTAAATTTCTAGCAAAATAAAAGTTACTGCTTTTTTAATACATAGCTTATGCCATACCATGCTTCCTTAGAAACATATTGGTAAAAAAGAATGTTACTGCTTGAGAATTCAAAAAATTTCCGGTGCAATAGAGGACTCCAGTGGTGGCAAGCTATGGGCTGCACACAGTCCATCACGGTAAGTCTCAAGATAGTTTGTTTACATTGAGCGTCCACAGACACAGGTAGCTCACAACTCTCAGGGGCTGCACTTTGCTGTTCCCAGCCAATGGGAGCTGGAAGAAATGGTACAGGCCACAAGGAGGTGCTGGCTGCTGCTTCCCACATCTCCCATTGGTCTGGAATAGAAAAGTTATTGGGAGCTACTGGGGGCTGTGCTTGTGGACATTCAATATAAACAAACTGTCTTAGGGGCCACAAATGGCTTACCATGATGGACCACCGGTTACCCACAACTGGAGTACACTCTTCTCTCATCTTTGACTGAAAGACTCTCAATTTGGATATCAAATGAACAGCCATCATTTCATCATAAAGAAAAGACAGGTATTTCCTATAGGTGTTTGAAGGGTTTAAAGCTAAAATATTTGAGAACTCAGTTTGAGAACTGGCTAGGATTCATATAAATCTTGGATACAGAGAAGTGCTTTGCTGAGTCTGGACAAGGAGCTAGAAATATTATTCCTGTTTCACAATAAGCTATTGTCTCACCTAATCTTTGCATAGAACAAATCTGTAGAAAGAGAAAGTGTGGTCTCATATTTAGTCGCTGGACTAGGACTCACAAGATCTGAATCTATTTTCAACTATGCAACACACTTTTCTGTGTGTTATGGAGAAGTCACTGTCTTCCTGTGCCTGAGATCCCACTCTCTAAAAATAGTACTTTACATCTCACAGGGATGCAACAATAAAAATGTGATTATATATGTGAGGCACTGAGATATTATTGTGATGAGCACCCCAGAAAAAGCTATAATAAATGAGTAAGTCCTGAAGCTGCCCATATAAGGCCATGTCTGCCCAATATTCAGAGGCAGTCCTATGCACATTTTTTGCCTGGTGCCCAAATTCTGTCCCATCCATTTGGCACCTGTATTTCAAGCAGTACTTCCCTTCAAGGACTGCTTTTAAATCATGGTAAGAGTTTGAAGCACTGACATTTGGCAGCTCACCAGAAAGTATGATGCTGACAGAGTTCTGTGGTATTTGATGCACCAATTCCAGCGGATGATTGAAAGAGATCTCATTCTGCAACCAAGACACCCTTCTCACGGTCATCACAGACGACATCACTCTTGCAGAAGTACTTGTGATGTCCAGAGTAGACTGCATCTACATCTTGGCCACTAAACAGCCTTCGCTGACTTTATACTGAAATTCCTCTTTGGAGGTTTCAAGCAGTTGGGCCACAAACTTAGACACAGCAGTCCAATTTACAAAGTGATGCATGGACAACAATGCCTGCTGGTTTGCAATTTGCATTTGCAGGTAGAAGGTGGTGTATATCTTTCTGCTCATTAAATTCTTTTTGGAGATCTTGCCTTAGCAGTGGACTCAAAACTGCCCTGCCAAGCTCTATAGTTCACTGCAGTTATGACTAGGGCCTATAGGGATGGATGGGAATAAAAACTCTCAAATACCTGCAAGTGTTTCTCCGTACACTTCTCAGTAAACAGTACCAAAATCAGCATACTCCAGAGAACCTTTGCAGGCTCCATGAATGCATCATTGATAGGGAAGGCTATTCTACCAGGAGCAGATGGCTGCAGAACAACTAATGGGTGTTCTCTTGTAGGAACTCTGCTTGAATATTAAAGGAAATGGCCACACACTGCACAAGTCTTGACAAGCCTTGAAAACTTCCTGAATTGGAGGAGAGGAATGTTCAAGCACTACTTAATTGTCTGGGTACAAAGAAAAGTGGGTTAGCCGTGTCGAGGCTGGCTTCCTTTACTAGACTGGTAAAGTTGCAAGGAGCAGATTCATGTGCTTCATATGGGGAAGGCTTGCCTGTGCCTGAACCTGTATTATGTTTCCAGCTCCTACCTCTCATCTGCCTAGTGACCTCATCTTAGAGCAAACTGAGGAACAGAAGTGGAGTCTCTAGTATTCCAGCAGAATTTTTCCCACTGCTTCCAGGACCAGTAAAGAGCAGTGCTACCTCCTTGATCAAAGATTCCATAGACAACCCTGATAAGGATAGGGCACTGGTGGCCAGTACGCACTGGGTCAGGGCAATAGGCAGCGACACTCTCAGAAACTGAGGGTGATCTCCAATGCGATGAGGACCTGGATCCTGAAAGCATGGCTTGTTTGAGTAGGTGCCCTTCCTTGAGTAGGTGCCTTAAGCACAAAAGCATCAAATGTAGGGATCATTGTTTGGGGTCTCTCCCTCACACAATGGACAATGTTTAAACCACAGTGAGTGCATCACATGGGAATATTTAACTACAACTAGCATTAATGTAACTAACACTAAAAAGTACTACTAACCAAAAAGAATCAGAAAACCCTCCCCCACCAATAAACTAGTGAGAGAATGTGAATTTAAGACTACATAGAGCTTCAACTCCAGGCACTAAGTAGGAACTGAGGAGCATCCAGATGGTGCTGCTCATATAGTCATGGGAGGGACTACAACTACAAGACATGAGCGACACCCTTCTACAAGTACTCTAGGTAACATTCTCTGGCGCACTGGGAGTGAAGATACATAAGTATAACACACAACTGTATTTACTTGAGGGAGACCCGGTAATGCTCATTTGTCAGTAGATAGGCCTTCCAGCTTGGTACTGAAGAGCTATCAGTAAAATGATGTGGGTCTCAATTGTCCTGTCAAAAGGAACTCTTTGCCTGGGGGATTAAAGTATAAAATGGCAATGGATGTTACACAGGCTGGGTTCCTGGGTCTATGCACGAGCAGTTCCACGAGGAGTAACGGTAGTTCGAATGAGGATCTCTAATTCGAACTACCTACTCCGTGCCGCGTGTAGCTGTGGGCACGGAGTTCAGACTAAGCGGGATTTAAAAATGGTGGCGCCCGGGAACATGCAAATGAAGCCCGGGATATTTAAATCCCGGGCTTCATTTGCAACTCCGGTTGCCCTCATTTTCCTACCAAGCTCGAACTAACAAGCTAGTGTAGACATACCCTCAGAGAGCAGAAAGACTCATTCACAGAGAGACTAATTCATTTTCTCATGGAACAGGTTGATAATAGGGAATGGCAGACTTTGGATAGTATTCCGGACATCTCTATTGAAATCTCAGAAATACAAACATAAGCCTCTCTTCATGACAATGGTCATCCATCCTAATGCATTATCCAGCCATATCCTTCTCTATGGCTTGGCCTTTGAATTGCCCTCATCCATGAAGTATTGGGCCCCAATCTCCTCAGGGAGTTTGTACTTAACCCACAACAAGTGAAGCATAACTGATAAAACCATATTTTGCCAAAGGATCAGGCAACTGGAGTTCCTGACCTATAGGGAGATGGAAGAGAAGACCTTCCTCCCCAAAAGCAGAGTCTCTTATATCTTTTAACAGAAAAAGTAGGCCATGAGGTCCTATTGCTTGGCCCCTTCTGTAGCTGTCTGTACCAACAGAGAGCCTGGTAAAGGGGAAGTGTACAAGAAATCCCCTCCCCCCCCCCCCTTTTTCCCCAAATGGGACAAAGTAGTGCTTCGGAGTAGGAGCACAAGAAGCAGGTATGTGCCAACCTACCTTTGTTAAGGCCATGATGGTCTCTGGGATTTGCAGCTCTGCTGTTATCCTGAGCACCAAGTCTTGGAACTGTTTAAAGTCATCCAGCAGAGACAGAGAAAATGGAATGACCACCTCATCATGACAAAGAAGAGGTTCTGAGAACCACTGGAACTGGCTCTCCTTCCTCCTTCAAAATACTTTGACCAGAACTGGTTGTTAGACTCATGCACTGATCTTGGTTGTGTGGGGTAGGCCTCCAATGGTCCCAGTATTGCCAATAAAAATCAATCTAGAGGTGAAGAGGGACTCCATGGCATAAGGTACCCTTTTGTCCCTTGGACAAATGTGCGTGATGGAGATCAGAACCCTGATCTTCTAGAGCTTCAGTCCAGAGCTTTCCCTCCTGGGGCTCCTCTGGAGACTCTAATGCATCAGAAGAGGAAGCAGGATCCCTGATTATTGATGGAACCAAACGCATGCTGATGGGTGGGGTGGGGAAATGACTGTCTCCTTGTGAGTGGCTCCTCCATAGTGTAACAAAGTTCAGGAGCAGTTAGTGTGGATAAAGAAGAATGAAGGTGTCTTTCAGGGAGATGCATGTTTCCAAGTGTTCTGGAGTACAAGGAGTGTCCATTGGAAAAGCCAGAGCCTCTCTAGTTACTGTGGTGGTTGGCCCCCATCAGGACCGCATTGCCATTGGTACGGTCTTGGTTATTGAAGGGAAGGAAGCACCGTGAATTGTCCATCTCATGTCTTCACCACAAGATCTCTTTATAAAGATGAGAAGATTTAATTGAGCCTAAGTCATTAGTGGCATGCATGCTGGATCTCCTGACTTGATAGGGTTGGAGAGGAATGTATGGGATCATGCCCTGGGTCTTGGGGTTCAAAAATTGTATTCCTGCTCTTGCTCCATTTCTGCGAGCAACACACATCAGTGCCACTGGGTGAAGCTCAAATTTCTCCTCATTGCAGCATCAGACACACTTTCACTCCCTCAAACTTATAAGGGTTGGTAAGTGAGACTCAGAAAATATCTTATGGAGAAGGCAATGAAGTCCCAATCAGATAAGGCCTAAGCTGCTGCATACACTTAGCTGCAACAAGAGGGCAGCACCCTCAAAGTATGAGCTTGGGAACAGAAGCAAAGTCTGGTAAGCCTAAAAAGAAGGCTAAATAGGAGAATGGAGGGGCATTCTCACAGACATAAGGACAAGTCATCTATTATGTAAGACTGTCTCAAAATTAAGGATTCTCAAGAGAAAAGTCCCCAGGTGAGGAAAAAGTGTGAAAAATTATATCTAACAGCCAGCACTGGGCAATCTAGGTTAATAAGTTGGCTGCTTGAATGGCCTTCCTTCACATCAGTGGGCTGCAAGATAGTGATAACCAAGATGATCTCCGAGACAGGGTAGCATTGCTAACTGCATATGTATACTTAGAATTTGTGGGGGGTGCAGCCCGAACTGTAGCAGCGCTTTGACTTGATGCAGAGAGAGCGCCTGGTACAATCAGCCTGCACCTGCTTTATGTGTAGGCCACCTTAGTTTTTTTCCTACCGGTCTTACTACGTGGAGAGAAACAAGCAGAATCTGGCAACTAATGGTAAACAAAATGCTTCATGGGCACCCATAGAACCCCAATGGGCCGCCTGTGGCTCATGGGCAACAGGTTGCCCACAACTAATCTATGCCAAACTATACTATAAAACTACTAAACACTAACTATTTTTTATAGGAATGATGCAGAAAAAAGGAGTGGAGGACAACACAGATTCTAAGTCAGATAATGTGACAGTAAGATGGAACTGATGAGCAAGGTTCCCTCTAAGCTGCACGGCATCATGGCCCCACAGCTGCTTAATGAATCTTGCTCAACCAGGGGCTTGGGGCTCCGCACATGAAGCTGGCTGGATCAGGGAGGGGCACTTCTTCCTCAGTGACAGTGGCAGCTCCCTGCTGCGGTCAGAGCAATTCTCTCCCAGCCTGTAGGGACAGTCTCTTGGCAGGGACTCTATGCTCTGTCCTCAGCAGGGAGCTACTGCTGTGGCTGAGGGAGAAGTGCCCCATCCCCAGCCAGGCAGCTCCATGTGCAGAGCCCTGAGCCCCTGGCTGGGCATGGCTCATTAAGCAGCTGCAGGGCTGTGCTGCCACGCAGCTTAGAGGGAACCTTGCTGAGGAAGGAACCTCACACTGTTCTTTATATTGTCTGTTGGGAGCATGAGACGAGCTATGGCACATGTGCAGGCCAACAGACACTGCTTGCAAGAAATTCTGGACTCAGGCATATAATACACATGTATATCACATGTGTGGAATATGCATAAGAACTGTCACTCAAAGAAGTATCAGATTTTATAATTCGTAAGTCATTCATTAATTTATCCATTCCATATATTTTTGCAAATTTTGGGGACAAAGTTAAAGTTGAGTAGGCATAAATCTGGAGGGTTAATAGTGATTTAAATGGCAGGATGGCAATTACCTCCCGTAAGCACCCCCATCTGGCTAAGTGTGCGTTCCTGCACTCTCTTGGTTCTTCAGCCTTTTTGGCTACTCAGCCTTCCAGCCGAGTCCCGCAGCCTGGTGTGAGTCACTCAAAAACCCTTCCTAGGTACACCTTTACCAGGGGCCCATCTTGGTGCCCTCTGTATGGTGTCTCAGTCTATTCCTGCCTCAGAGGGCTTCCTCTCCTGGAGACAGTGTCCTCACTCTTACCTGAGGGCTTTATCACAGTTCATCATATAGTCCACAATAGCGCCTCACATGGTGCTTTCCATGGTGCTGCTGCTGCTTCCTCGGCCAGCCAGTCACTAATGGTCTTCTCTCCTTGAGATCTCCAGTGACATTAAATCAACTCTGGTCCTGTGGCTCCTTTTATATGGACTTCCTGGCACGATTGGCCGCGTCCTCCTGCGGACACTCTAGCTTCTTTGGAGGACTTCTCTATGGTTTGCTGGGATAGGGTATGGCAAAACCCTAAGCCTTCAGTAGCAGGTTTCAGGGTCTGGTCCATCCTCTCACAGGCAGCAAGGAATTGGATAAAAGCCTTAACTGTTCCTCTCGAATGCCACTGATGTTGCCTTGCAAGACAACGTTTTCAAGAGAGTGTTTAAGCAGCCTGGGCAGTTTTGAAAATGTTGACTGGAATTGTCTTTCTGGGTTGTTAGAAACCTTAAGAAAGATTATAATAATTTGGCATGATGGCATACTTACATAGATGCTATGATTGCTACATCAGCATTAGGAACCAAAGAGCACTGGGGTTTTTAGGCCCTTATGAAACATATAGCATTGGTACTTTAGGAATTTTCCTTTATTAATGTGCTCTTATTCCACCCGGGCCTCATTTTTCAGAGCTGTGTTTAAAAGTATATCTTAGGGAATTCTAAAGAAAATTAAATTCCAGATACTGGTTCTATTTCCTCTGTCAAGGTCTGTAGGCTAAGAGCTGTAATTACCTGATGAGTCATTGAGTCAAACATGTCAGATGGGAAAATGTATTTCTGCTTCCAACTCACTATACTCAAAATCTGAGCTCACACTCCTCCTCCTGTGACAAATCAGCAGATGACCTGGACTTGTCTGTGGGGCAAGAAATCTAGCAGCCTGTGCTTTTGCTTGGGTCTCTAATAGCTAGGTCTTTTTGCCTGTGTAGATATCTTCTTTCTTTACTACATCCCTAAAGGAAGGGGATCTGGAAACAGATGTGCAAGTTGATTGTGCAATGCCAACTCTGGGTCTTCCTTGAGCAAGATGATGTGGCTTTAAGGGAATTATGGCGAGGTCACATTTTTCCAGGAGTGGAGGAAACATCCCCCTATGCAAACCTTTGCCTTCTAAGGGATAAGGCACACACAATAGTTCTCCCAGTGAGTCTATAAACTATTCAGGTGTATATATGGGGAATTTTACTATATGGGAAAGTAAGAGATCTTAAGACAGCCTAATGCTTTAAGGAGTCTGAAATTGCTTTGGCTTGCTTCCTGAACTTTGCTACTCTTTTGGCTCATTCGTCAGAGAGGGGAAGAGAGACATCCTAGTCCAAAGATTTCTACCATTCAGAAGAGTGCTCCTTTCCATGAAATATCTGCTCTTTGGATGCACAGAGGGAAGTCTGTGACATTTTCAAATGTGTGTTTACAGTTCACAGAGAGATTTAATTCCATGCTAAAGGAAACCTTTCTAGAGTTCTGAAGAGCTAAACATCCATGATAAATCCTATATTCTGAGTCTTGGTATCCAAAATGCATGTAGGCCACTTTAACTGAAGAGATCAATAGTGCTTCTGCCAATTTCTGCAGTTGCTTTCATCAAGCCACCAACATCACATCCATCTTACCTGGGTTCAGCTTCTATCAAATGGCCATCAAGCCCCCCAGTCTTAACAAAATACTTGAAAACCCAAAAGCCTGACAATTAATCCCAGAATATGTCACAGTTATCAGAAGGGGGACAACGAAAAAGGACCTATGATACCTCTTCGTGAGAAAGGCCTCAGGGCAGAAAGCAATTGTTCAGTTCCACCGAATGAGCTACCAATACGTTAATGGATAAACCCTAACGCGGCTGTAGAAAAAGTTCTGCAGCCTCACCTGATGGTAAATGGTATTTAAGGAAGTTGATGAATATAAAAGATTTAGCATGAGCGCTTGAGTTTTGTCCATCACCAAGAGTTTAACAAGAGAGGTCCAGACCCAGGTCCTAAAACCATATTTTCAAGGGTAAAAAGCCCCCAAGAACTCCAAATATTGTCAGGGCAGTGTTGCACCAACCTGTTCAATAGCCTTCATTTCAAAAAAGAAGACCAGGAGCCATGTTAGTTGAGAAAAGTTACCATTTCAAGAATTAGTGGCTGTGGCCCAGATCTAAAATTCAGTAGTCACTGGTCCTTCTTTTCCCTGGTCTTTTATGCCTATGCTGCAAGTTCTAATGACCTCACAATTGAAAATCGCCCACTTTAAATGGAAAGGCTTGCACCAGAGTAGCATCAGTACATATGGTAAGAATGGAACTATTTGGTGTATACTCTATGCTTGACTTTAGCCAAGTTTTAGGTCTTAATTATCAAGAACACAATTTCACTAAATGCACCTGAACACTAAAATAAACCTTTAGTGATGGCCGAATAATACATAAAAAGTAGTCCAACCCAGGTATACTTTTTTAAATAAACGGTTTACTAAATTATTCTTTTCCCTCAGAAAATTACTCCTTTCTGTGAGGTACTGAGATTGGTTTAACCAGTATGATTCCTGGTTGAAAATGGCCTGCAACAATATGTTCTGCCTGCATATGTACCATTATTGTGGTCAGATCTTGCAAGCTAAGCAAGGTCAGTTTTTGCACAGGAGTTACTAAAATGGGGGGAGGAGAGGGGGAAGGATTCTGGTGATTAATTAACACACTTCCTCTGAACCAATATCCGAACGCAGTTTTAGGAGGCTGTGTGCTACCAGACATGGTCTCATTCAGACAATACAAAATAGAGGTCCTGACCATTTGTGGTCATTAAAGATCCCAGAGCACAAAGGTACAGATATTAACCTAAGGGTATGTCTAGACTGCATCCCTCTGTCGACACAGGGATGCAGATTAGGCAGGTCGACATTGCAAATGAAGCGGGGATTTAA
>CM057845.1:185501232-185511747 GCA_030068395.1 Apalone spinifera
TCATGTCCCCTCTCAGGTGTCTTCTTTTCTACACTAAACAAACCCAGTTCTTTCAGTCTTCCCTTATAGGTCCTGTTTTCTAGACCTTTAATCATATTTGTTGCTTTTCTCTGGACTGTCTCCTATTTATCCATATCTTTCCTGAAATGTGGCATCCAGAACTGGACAGAGTACTCCAGCTGAGGCCTCATCAGCAAAGAGTAGAGCAAATTAATTACTTCTTGTATCTAGCTTACAACACTCCTGTTAATACATCCTAGAATGATGTTTGGGGTTTTTTTTCCCCCAATAGTGTCACATTATTGACTCATATTTAGCTTGTGGTCACAATGATCTCTAGATCCTTTTCTGCAGTACTCTTTCCTAGAGGCGACCAAGACGCGCGCAGCATGATGCAGCCCCTCCTGTACACTAACCCGGGGGCAACATGAGTTGGACCTTCCTGAGCCAGCACCACTGCCTACCTCTGGCTGGGCCTAGGCCGTTGCCACAGCCCCTACCACATTACCCACGCCGGAGCGAAGGGGGTCTGACCAGAAAGATTCTTCCAGGTCAGAGGCACTCCTGGGGGCCTGGCGGTGGATGCGGCTGCTGCAGCAACGAGTGGGGGGTTTGTGCCAATGAGGAGCCTCAGCCCCAGCCGCCACCTCCCACCACAGGAAACCTGCTGCAAGAAGAGAGGGAGGGCTCCAGTGGCAGCCCGGGGGCCCCGGTGCGTGGGGGACGAGGGGTGGGGCTGAGCTCCCGCCACATGCCATTGAAAATCAGCTCACATGCCACTTCTGGCTCGCATGCTGGGGGTTGCTGACCCCGGTCCAGATCATTTTGAATTATAATCCTATCCTCCAAAGCACTTACAATCCCTCACAGGTTGGTATCATCCCCAAACTTAATCAGAGCCAGTTAGCTTCACTATTATTAGGATGGAAAAATCAAAGAGCTGTAATTAGTTGTTGGTCTGCAGCTTCTATTTTTTCTCTTTTGGAGTTCCCTGAATGAAATGAATAGCCAGCCCTTGCTAAGCAGAGACAAGTAAGGTCCTATCCCACTCTCCCTGGGTCTCTTTCAGTCTGGAAGCAGACAACAGAGCAGCCAGAGCCTACTCTTCTTTCTCTTGTGATGTCAGAGGTGGCCAGCAGAGGGACTGCTGAAAAGCTGCAAGAGGGAAAGGAAATGTTCAGAATATTCCAGAGTTTCTCCTGTGGCTGCAGGGAAAGCAATAGGAGGCAATCCCTCCGCTCCTGTCCACGACAAGGTACATACAAACTAGGGATGTAAGAGAGTAGTTGACTAGTTGACTAACTGATAAGCCTAGGCTTATGGGTTAGTCGAGTTGACTACTTGCATTTGAAATGACAGTTCTGGGGCAGTTCTGGGAGGAGCCAATTTAAAAGCTGGTTCACTCCAGCACCATCTCCACGGTTCCACCTGCTCCTCCCCGCCTCCACACTGCTCCCACTATCAGCTGGCGGACCCCCCGCAGACAAGGGCTGCTATTGCTGATAGGGACTGCTCCATCCAGGCAGGCAGCCCAGCTCAGTTCCAGCTCGCATTGAGTCTGGGACCTACCCCCTGCTGCGTCTCCGCAGTTTAAATGTAGTAGGAGCCAGGCTGCCTGGAGATGGGACTGAGCACTTCTTCCCTTATCAACTAATCGTGTAGTTGATAAAAACTCTATCAACTACATGATTAGCAAATTACCCGCCTCTTAATATCCTTAACACAAACAGTTTAAAACTGGCAGTGCATAGCTCAAGAAACACATTTTCACTTAATGATATATTTTCTAACAGTTGTCTCCAAGGGCCACATTTAGACTTTTGAGAGCTTCAGGAAAGTCCTGGGTCAAAAATTGCATACCACCATTTTAGTGCTATGCTACTGGTACTTACTTCAGGTCTGAGGATAGCCTTCTTACAGCCCTGACATAAAGGACCATTCTGGGAGAAACTGAGAGGAAGGTGACGGGTTCGATTCTGGCAAGTTGGTTCTTCGCATATTAGCCAATTCTGCAGAAAGAGAAGGGGAAACGAGGATAAAATTAACTTTACTATGATTAATTCAAACTACTGCTTCCTTTTCCCCACCTAAAGATGAACTTCACCTATACCATTTAAACAATATTTAAAAAGGAGATATTCATCTGTGAGGTTGATATTACTAACACTAGCCATTTTAAAGATGTAGACACTGAACAACAGAGAGGTCAAGGTAATTGCTTGAGGTAAGTCAGTAAGTGATAGAGAAGAAAAAGTCCCAAGCAGTCCTCATACCAAATTCCTTAGTCTATCCACTATATAACACTCCCTACTGCCACAATGTACTGCATTCTATGCATAACTTGAGGTATAATATTCTGCATCTACTTTCCTCTTCCATAATTCTACAGCTAAGCAACACTAATGTAATAGTGGGACAATTCAGTGATAACATGACAGAATGGCAAAATGTTCAAATTTCTCTTGCCCCAGAAGGTAGAATGCAAATCTTTGTCTTTTTTCATGCATTGGCTTCTAGCAGGTTTTAATTTTAAAAAGTTGCTATGTAGACCCCAAAGAGGCTCATTCATCACTCTTATTTTACATCTTCCTCACAACACCCACTCAATGTTAATTAATGGGGTACTCACATAATGTGCTTGCTTGAGTTTTGGGGGAAGGAGGGGATTACAATATGTTTTGGTGGGCTTCCTAGTGATAAGGGTGATTCTTCCACAGAAGGACCCAGCAAATCCAACACAGAGATATGATTACAAAGCATTCTCCAAACTGACTGAGCATAAAAAAATCTTGGTTATTCTGGCATGGCCAACTAAATTGCACAGAACTTCCCTTTCAAGAACAGAGAGATGGGAGAACTCCTGAGGCTGATGCAGTGCTTCCTGTTTATATCTGGGCTGTACAAACAACATCTCTCCATGCATTACCTAGGCTCTCAGGGGAGGGTTTTCTGCACCTCCAAGCAGGACAGGAAAAGTTTTTCTGAGGAACATCATGCCAGAGGCAAATTCCATAGAACTTCAAAATTTCTATGCAGAATTTGTAGAAAACACAATTCACAGTAATCGTAAAGAGGGCCAGAAAAACAAGAGACTGTTCAGACACACAGTGACAAAGAAAACTCTTTTTGGATATTTCTTATCATAACACTTGCTCTGTTTACCTTTTAGAAAGTATAATTAATTAAATGTAAAATTAGTATTAATATAGAATTAAGTGTTCAAAGGTCTGGGAATTCCAAGAGTTCAGGGCTAGTTCTCTTATGCTGCACCTATGTAGACCTTTTCTAGTACCATTTTCATGCTTAAGTGTAAACAAATGCTAACTACTTGGGATTCTTAAACTACATCGAACAATAGAGACTATGTTAATGCTTCAGCTGAAGCCTTAACTTCTGGATGTTCTTCAGTTCAGGCCTGATCCAAAGTCCCTTGAAAATCTAATGGTGATGCTATTGACTGAACAGGTCCTTAGTTCTCAACTCCAGTTTTACATATAAATCTCCACATATGCACAGACACTCAGATTACAAAAAAAAAAAAAAGTGCTTCTAATTGCAGCACATCTGTAAATGACTCAGATTTAACTGACTTGGGAGTAACCAAAACCCAAACATTTTAAACCACGTGTATGAAAATTCCAACTTTAAGCATTCTTCACTTAAAAATTACTGGACTGATTTTCTTCACATTTGAAAGATAAACGAATGTGATTACTTTATAAATACACAAGGGGGATAGATACTAAAGAAGGAAAAGAGCTATTTAAACTAAAGAACAACACTGGCACAAGAACAAATGGATAATAGACTGGCCATGAATACATTTAGGCTGTAAATTAGAAGTTTTTAAACCATCAGAGGAGCGAGGATCTGGAACAGCCTTCCAACAGAAGTAGTGGGAATGAACAACTTACTAGTTTTAAGATAGAGCTTTGTAAATTTATGAACATAATTATATGATGGTGTTGCCTGTGACAGAGGACTGAACGCAGTGACCCAGGAGCTCCTTTCTAGTCCTTTGATATGGTGTAGACTTAAAGATGGTAAGAACTTGTATCCCCTATGTCTCTTAATACAAAAACAAGGGAACATTCAATGAAATTAAAAAACAAAAACAAAAAGAAAAAAAACTTTTTTCCAACAAGTGACTGAACTATGGAACTCATCCCAATAGGGCATCAATGAGGCAAAGAATTCAAGAGTGGATATTTATAGGGATTTCAAGAATACCCAGAAGTATATCATAATAGATAAAGACAAAAATTATGAAAGGGGAATTAAACCTCATACTTCAGAACTTAAAACAATAACTACTAGAGAAGGATGAGACCAATGCAAGGGACAAATTGTCACACATTTATCTACTGAGGATGGGTCTCACTAAGACTAAGTGAAAATTTTTGCCTTGATAGTATATGGGGGTGGGAAAGGGGGAGGGGGAGAAGCCATTTCAGTCAACTCTAAAGTATTCAAAAATTTTACATAAATTCATAAAATAGTTACAGTCAGGAAAAAAAAAAGCTAGATTCATAAAAGGGATTTAGGCGCCACTCACAAAAGAGAAAGAGGTGGTGCTCCCTTGTACTAGTACCCATGTCTAAACTCAGAGATAAGGCCAAATTTATTAGGGTCGATTTTTTAGCATCTGATTTGTAAAGTCCAAGGTGAATGTCCCCACTGCGCAAAAATTCAACATCGCTCGAAGTAGCGCATCCCGAAGTATGGTGGCTACCATTGACTTTGAGAGCGACATACTTTAGGTAGATATCCCACAGTGCCTGTGCCCCTTTGCATTCTGGGTTATGCTCCCAGTGCATGCTGGGACCAAAACTACATAGTGGTTGGTTCTGGGTGCATGTCATCATCAGCCCATAATGCACTTGTTTCCTCCCTGCAACGGCAAACTATCTATTCATGCCCTTTTTTCTCTTATTGGTTATTCACACAGATGCCATAGCAGCATGGAACTCATCATGGATCTTGTTGAGCAAAGCTTTATGATGCTGATGTTAACCTGAGAGCACCTAATGCTAGAGTATGTCCAGAGTATATCCAGGGTCTGCCAGAATGAAGAAGAATCTCAGGAGGCCATGAAAATACTCTGTATGAAGCACCTGAGTGGAGTAATTGGCAGATGCTGGTGGCATTCAATCCTCTTGACATAGTGGAACGCTGATTCTGGTGCCATCAGACAACCAGAGACTGGTAGGACTGCATTGTTACGTAAGTATGGGATGATCAGAAGTAGATGAAAAGCTTTCGTATGCGTTAGGCCACTTTCATGGAAATTTGCGAATTGCTTGCTCCCACCTTGAAATGCAGCAATACCAGAATGAGACCCATTCTGATAGTAGAGAAGTGAGTGGCAATTGCCCTGTGAAAACTATCAGACAACTATCACTCAGTTATGAATTAATTCAAAGTGGAGAAATGTACAGTGGGTGCTGTTGTAATCAAAGTAGCCAAAGCAATCAATACTCTTCTGCTATGGAAGACAGCGACTCTGGGAAACGTAGAGGACACAGTGGAGGGCTTTGCTGTGCTAGGGTTTCCTAACTGTGGTGAGGTGATAGATGGAATACGAATCCCCATCTGGGCCCCTGATCACCTTGCAAAGGAGTACATAAATTGCAAAGGGTATTTCTGAATGCTGCTGCAGGCATTGGTGGATCACAAGGGACATTTCACCACCATCAATGTGGAATGGTTGGGAAAGGTACATGATGCTCACATTTCACAAGTATCAGAGGGGTAGCCATGCTAGTCTGGATCTGCAAAAGCGACAAGGAGTCCTGTGGCACCTTACAGACTAACAGATATATTAGAGCATAAGCTTTCGTGGGCAAAGACCCACTTCGTCAGATACATCTGACGAAATGGGTCTTTGCCAACGAAAGCTTATGCTCCAATACATCTGTTAGTCTATAAGGTGCCACAGGACTCCTTGTCGCTTTTACATCTCACAAGGTACATGATCCTCCCTGCTCGGCAAGCTGAAACTATTTTCCCAGACCAGAAAATTAACATCTGAGGCATTAAAATGCCAAAAGCACTCCTTGGAGATTCAGCTTACCCCTTGCTCCTATGGCTCGTGAAGCTATATATGAGCAGCCTGGACCACAGCAAGGGATAGCTCAACTACAGGCATAACAAGTGCAGAATGGTGGTAGAATGTCCTTTTGAGTGTTTTAAGGGAAAATTCGTCTATTAAGTAAGTTAGACGTTAGTGAAAGCAACATTCCCATTGCGTGGGCAGCCTTCTGTGTGTTCCATAATATTTGTGAGAGCAAGGGGGAAATGTATCTGGGTGAAATGCTAAGGCACAGCACAGCGCCAGGGATTTTGAGCATCCAGACATCATGGCAATAAGGAGAGCACCTTAAGGGGCAGTGCAAATCAGAGAGACTTTGAAAGAAAGTTTTATGAATGGCCAGTTTTGAGAGTCATGCATGTTATCCTGAACGAGGTGCCCCTGCATTCAGTGTGCTTGCCTGTAACCTACCACTCCTTCAATACAAGCAATAAAGAGACTGTTGTTCAGAAATCACACATTTTTATTTAGGGAACACAGAGAAGTGACAGAAAAGGAGTCCAGGCAGGAACTTCGGGGTGGGGTGGTGAACATAATTCTGAGAACGACAGCCTTCTGCTTTGCAATGAATCCCTGGGGGTTGAGTGTGAGACTGCCCTTGATTCCTTCTGTATCTTTTTCCCTCCCTCCCCCTTCCCCCACATTCTAGGGTCTCTGAGAGAGAAGGCTATGGAACTTGGTGAGGAGAAAATATTGGTTTAAAAAGGGGCTGCCTATCCAGGAAGGAGTCCTAGAGTGCCGCTATGCAGACAATCACATCCGCCATGGACGACAACATTAGTTTCTTTCCAGGGACAAGTACTATAAAATAAGGGACAGTGGCATTGTGTTTTCACCTTTTCCCTCAACCACCTATACTAGAAGCAACAAGAATGCTGGGAAGGTAAAGATTTGAATTGAGGAGACCAGATTTAAAGGGAAAGCCTATTATTAAGGATTATAACTCATCTGAAACACCTAGTGGGCTGAGACAAAATGTTGATCCAAATATTGCTTAGTCTAATAAAGTTAAAGATTTAATCTGTGAATTTATCTCTTATTTTCTTTGATAACTGTTTTTGACTTCTTATGCCTACTAATTATAACAACTTAAAATCTATCGTTCTGTAGTTAATACATGTTTTATATTTTACCTGTAACAATGTGTTTGGGATGAAGTGTCTGGGAAATCTCAGTTCAGTTCACAAAAGCTAGTGTTTCCTCTTCACATTGGAGAAAGAGGAACACTGATCAGACTACTAAAAAGGACAAGACAGTACAGTGCTGGGGGCTTGGGAGATTTGCTGATGCCTTTCTCTGTGAGATTTGTAAGTGGTTTAAGAAGTATTCATGCAAAATCTAGTGGGGCGTAGGGCACCACATGTTTTTGTACTCAGTGATAACCGTGCCTG
The DNA here is from genome assembly GCA_030068395.1 of Apalone spinifera. Lineage (NCBI taxonomy): Eukaryota > Metazoa > Chordata > Testudines > Trionychidae > Apalone > Apalone spinifera. The sequence continues at coordinate 185,508,715 of CM057845.1, forward strand.
CTGAGATTTGCTGCTGGTCACTAGATCAGCATTGTGAGAGACAGACGAACTGAGGAGCACAGTGGTGCCTCAGTTCTAGGTTTTACGCATCACAGGAACAAAACAGGACTTTTCCACACTTAGCTATGGATAAACAAAAGCAGGGCTCGACAAATGTAATCTCCTTGCCTGTGGCGAGTAGATTACGACCCGGAAGAGCCGGTGTAGAGCGATCTGCGCATGCACAGAACGGCGCGAAACCGCACGGCCGGCGAACAGGGCTCGCCGCTGCTTGGCAAGCCCTGAACATAAGAATGGCCACACTGGGTCAGAACAAAGGCCCATCTTGCCCACTATCCTGTCTTCTGAACATGGTCAATGATAGGGGCCCCAGAGGGAATGAACAAACAGGTAATTATCAAGTGATCCCTCCCTTGTCATCTATTCACAGCTTCTGACAAACAGAGGTTAGGGACTCCATGCCTACCCATCCTGGCTAATAGCCGTTGTTGGACCTATTCTCCATGAACATATCTAGGGTTTTTTTTAACCCAGTTAGAGTAATCATTTTCCCAACATCCTCTGGCAAGGAGTTCCACAGGTTGACTGAGTTGTATTAAGAAATACTTCCTTTTATTTGTTTGTTTTAATCCTGCTACCAAGTAATTTAATTTGGTGACCCCTAGTTCTTGTGTTATGAGAACAAGTAAATCATTTTCCTTATTCACTTTCCCCAAATCAGTTGTGATTTTATAGACCTCTATCATATCCCCGCTTAGTCTTCTCTTTTCTAAGCTCAGAAGTTCCAGTTTTATTAATCTCTCCTCATATGGCAGCTGTTCCAAACCTCTAATCATTTTAGTTTAGGTACATAAAAGTCAATGTGCTCCAGTTCAAGGAGCACAACACAGATTGTAACAGCTAGCTGCAAGACACCCACCAAATTATGGGCATTCTCTTGCAAAAATTCCATATAGACATGCCCCAGCTGTGAACACATTTGTAATAGATGCACAGACAATATCCCAAACTTCAAATACAAAAATACATGCATACAAATAGGTAGAGCAGTCCTGTCCATAGGACAGTTAGGGCAGAGAGACCATGTCAGCCACTCTAATTATCCTAGGGATGGGACAATCCCTTATACTGACGGTAGCCTGTGCCGCCCAGGGCAGCTTGCGGAGTTACCAGGAAGGGAGGGGAGGGTTGGCATAGGGCCAAGCCCTCCCCACACTTAACGTGACAGGCAGAATGAAGCAAGCAGCAGCCTGCACCACTCCACCATCATCTCCCAGCCAGGTCACTCAGCTTCACCTCAGTGGAAGAAAGGGGAACACCTTGGCTCGCTCCCCCCCAAGTGATGTGGGCTCAGGGGACAGAGCATTGTGGGCTACGGCCAGGGCCAGGGTGTCCCTGTTCCTACCGTTGCAGTGAAGCGGAATAACCCAGGCTGTGTCTAGACTACACCTCTCTCAACAGAGAGATGTAGATTAGGCACGTCGAAATTGCTAATGAAGCAGGGATTTAAATATCCCATGCTTCATTAGCATAAACATGGCCGCCGCTTTTTTTTAAAATAAACGGTGCTTTTTCAAAAAAACGGCAGTCTAGATGTGGATCTGTTGAAAATAAAGCCTTTTTCGACAGATCTGTAAACCTCAGGAATACAGGATCTGTTGACAAAGGGTTTCTTTTCGACAGATCTGCGGCTAGACTGCTGGGTTTTGTCCGAAAAAGCTCCATTTCAAAAAAAATGGCGGCTATGTTTATGCTAATGAAGAATGGGATATTTAAATCCCTGCTTCATTAGCAGTTTCAACGTGCTTGATTTGCATCCCTCTGTCGACAGAAAGAGAAGCAGTTTAGACATAGCCCCAGAGGGGAGATGGTGATGGAGCAGCACAAGCTGCTGCAAGTATTGCTCTGCTCCTGCACTGAGTGTGGTGGCCCAACCTCTGCTGCTGCCCCATCCAGACCTCTTAATGATCTCCTGGGTCATGTAGCTTGGGGAGGGGACTTGGAGAAAGTAGTGAAATGAGGGCAGCAGAGGGAGGAGCTGGGACTGCAAAGAGGGGATAGAGGTGGATCAGAAGAGGTGGGGTGGGGCCTGGAGTAGGGGGAATTGCCCAGGGCCTCACACCGCAGGCAGAGGGGGATTACCCCAGGCCCATCTAGGGATGGCCCTGTAAATAGGAGAATCATATTTAGTAAGTCATAGCTTTTACAATGATTTCATATGTCTTATCTTGCACAAAATACAGTACATTGAAATTATGCCATAAATCTATAATAAATAATAATAATAATAAGAAGAAGAATATGGGGCGTAATGCCACACCATCCTGCGTGCTAGCATCAACCTCATTCTAGTTCATGCTTTTCCAGGAGGAGGGGGAGAGTTCCCATGAAACACAAAGTGTTCTTGACTGATCTCATGTGATGTTTTCCTTGGTGCAGATGACAGGGAATGGTCCTGCCATTTTTTCAGACAGGTGCCTGACCCTTGGAACTCCAGGGCAATCTTTGCCCTACTGTGGGTTTCAGAGCTTGAGGCAGGCTGTGTGGCCTGTTCGAACTTTTGTTGTTTCAGGAAAAGGCCCCAAGTCACTTGAGCCCATTTTCTGAATTATTTGCAGTTTGCACGTGGGTGTTTAATGTGGGTCTTGCAGAGAAGGAGCAAGCACTGCATGTGGGGATCACCCCCTCATGTTTAAGTACCGGTGAGGGCACTGCCAAAGAAAAGTAAATTTAAACAACTAGTATTAATCTAACTAACACAAAGGGTATAACTAACTATACAGAACAAGCAGAACCCCCCTTCCAGTAGAGAGGTTGTGAGGTTAAGATCCCACAGAGCTCCCACTCCAGCCATGGGTAGTACAGAGGAATTGAGGGAGGGGAGATAATACAGCCACAGGGCACAATCACCACTCCTTTATGGGTATTGCTAGGCAAATTTCTCTGGCTCTCGTGAACTGGGCATTCACACACCTAAGTAGAATACAGTAATTCCTCATTTAACACTATAGATATGTTTCAGAAAATGATCAT
>CM057845.1:185517479-185534696 GCA_030068395.1 Apalone spinifera
TGCAACAGTGTCACACTGTTGACTCTTATTTAGCTTGTGGTCCACTATGACCCCCTAAATCCTTTTCTGCAGTACTCCTTTCTAGACAGTCGCTTCCCGTTCTCTATGTGTGAAACGGATAGTTCCTTCCTAAGTGGAGTACTTTGCATTTGTTATTATTAAACTTCATCCTACTTCCCTCAGACCATTTCTCCAGTTTGTCCAGATCATTTTGAATTATGACCCTATCCTCCAAAACAGTTGAAACCCCTCCCAGCTTGGTATCATCTGCAAACTTAATAAGTATACTCTCAATGCCAATATCTAAATAGTTGATGAAGATATTGAACAGAACCGATCCCAAAACAGACCCTTACAAAACCCCACTTGTTATGCCCTTCCAGCAGGATTGTGAACTGTTAATAAATACTCTGAGAATGGTTATCCAACCAGTTATGCACCCACCTTATATTAGCCCCATCTAAGTTGTATTTGCCTTGTTTATTGATAAGAAGATCACGTGAGACCCTATCAAATGCTCTATCAAAGTCTAGGTATACCACGCCCGCTGCTTCTCCCTTAACCACAAGACTTGTTATCCTATCAAAGAAAGCTATCAGATTGATTTGACGTGATTTGTTCTTTACAAATCCATGGTGGTTGTTACCTATCTCCTTATTATCTTCCAGGTGTTTGCAGATGATTTCCTTAATTACTTGCTCCATTATCTTTCCTGGCACAGAAATTAAGATGACTGGTCTGTAATTTCCTGGGTTGTTCTTATTTCCCTTTTTATAGAGAGGCACTATATTTGCCCTTTTCCAGTCTTCTGGAATCTTTCCTGTCTTCTATGTTATTTTGGTACATAAAATATAGCTTGCACAATGATAGAGCTGCTAACTCCCAAGACTCATCTAGATGACATGGCAGTGATAAAGAAACAGGTGTCAGAGAATAGAGTGGTGCAACCACTACTAGTGGTTCAAAAAAGGGAGTGGTTAGCACTTTTCAGACTAGTGACAGATCCCACTAAAGAAAGACTGGCTGACCATATGTCTAGCCAGTCTGACTGCTCTGAGAAATCTTGAGCTTTGAGGATTTTTGACTAAAGAGCTTGAAGATTCTGCACAGAAGACACTACTTACGGTTGACACCTGAAGTTCTATGATATTGGATGGCAGACTCTTGTCCATACCATCATGAAGGAAATCCAGAATTGCTGCTCCATGAGCACCTTGAAGGTTTCTGCTTTCCTGACATTATGAGCTAAACCATGACGAGATGATCTTTAGTCCTGAAAAGCATCAGGAAGCCAATAGAATGCCACTAAGTTTGGGGGATAATTCAAAGCAATTAGCACTGTACAGCCAGAATTAGCTATCACCTATGCTCTCTCTCATCTTATCTTCTAAACCACCTCCTCTAAAAGTGTAAGTGGCGGGAATGTGCAAAGCAAGCCCTCCTGACATCTGCAGAGTATTTGTGTTCAGTGACCTGTGAGCTGATTCTCTGGTGAAGTACTTTGCAAACTTTTTATTCTTGTGCCTGGCAAACAGATAAACAGCTGGAATAAATCACCATTCTGAGTTGGTAACTATATTTTTGTTGAACCAATCTGTTTTCAGGTCTAGTTTTCCCTTAATGTATATCATTCTTATAGAAACCAGACTCTTGTTTGCCTATTCCATTATTTCCATCATTGCCAAGTGTAAAGTTGAGCTTCAAATTTCTCCTTAGTTGGTGAGGTGTGTCACTGTGGTACTGTCTGACTGGACAAAGTTTCTGAGAGCTAGTTTCACTGCTCTGAGCTTCAAGAGGTTGATGCTCCCATTCCAGTCTATGGAGTTCCATGTGTTCCATGTCTATGGAGATAGAGGCACAGCGGGAAATGGTGAGAAATCTCTGCTCATGCCACTTCTGCTGCGATTCTACTTTTGAAATGTACAAGAGCCCCAGGTGGGCTCTTGTACATTTCAAAAGCAGAAGCCCCACAGGGAGCGCCGGGCCAGCAAGGCAGTCTTTTTGAAATGTTGCAATGGACAGGAGAAGTGCTGGACCAGCACCCGGTGACTAAGGGGTTAAACTCACATTGCCAGAAGAACCAATAGGCATGCAGTGTTGAAATTTGAATTGTATAAGATTTCTTGCTTGCTTTCTTTGTGTGGGAGAGTTAAACTAGGAGTTGAGAGAAACAGCATGTTTTAAACCCAGGCAGGACTATCATGGCTCCAGGGAACTGGGCGCATGGAAGTAGACTGAACCCAAGAAAAGACTGGAAGCAAGTAAAGGCAAAAAAGTGAATCTAGTTGCGATCAGGGTATTTTCTTTATTTTGTAGTGTGGATCTATGCCTCCCCTCTTCATAGTTCCCAGAGATTTTCCCTGTGTTTTTAATTTGTTTTCCTTAGTTGCTCTGTAACATCTAGCTTTATCAAGTATATCTTTTGTTTGATAATAAAAATCACTTTTTTAAGGTGATGATTTGATTCTTGTGTCCTGGAAGGTACAGGAGGTCTGTCCTTCTGTGTGTGTGTGTGTGTGTGTGTGTGTGTGTGTGTCTGCATGCCTCAGACTGAGAGGTCAGCTACTAAAGAGTGCAGCTTGTTTTTCTCTTTTCTTTTTTCAAGCTCTCTTGTGGCAGAAGAGCTTGGGGTACCCTGGGGGTGGGTTCAAGTGTTCACCCCTTGTTTTAGGGATAAAAAAAAATCACTTGATGGTGGCAGCAACCCCCCTAAAATCTGCATATTGTGATTCTGGGGGAAGTTTTTGTAACCAGTGCCTGTAATGGCAAGGTATATTTAAAGTCTTTGCAGGCCCCCTCCTTCTGCACTCTTAGTGCTAGAGTGGGGAACAGCCCAGACAAACGTACAAGAGCCCCAATGGGTCTCTTGTATATTTCAAAAGCAGAAGCCCCACAGGGACCAGTGGAGGCTGGTCCTATGCTCCCAGTGGAGGTGCCTTTATAGACTAATCGATTAGTCAATGGAAATCCCATCAACTATTCGATTAGTTAATCTAAACTTAACATCCCTAGTGAGCAGTTCCACACCTTCTGGAGATGCCTAATGTGGAATTGATAATAGCTAGTAAAAATGTAAGAAAGCAGATATAGAATTACTATGGAAATGTGAGAGATTCATTTTTGTGGGGTTTGAGTAAAAGTGGTAGTTGAGGAAAGGCATCAGACAAGACTGCATGTTATCACTGACCCCAATGTTATCTTGAAGAAATTTTAAGAGCCGCCACTGATGGAAACCTACAGTTTGGGAAGTCCTACTTACAGAGACATCCCAACCATAGGATGAATTGGGGTGGTTGCCCCAGGCCCCTCACTTTTGATGTAGGTAATCCATCAATTTCTACACTGGGGGTTTGCCAGCACTAGACTCCAGTCCCGAGGAGGAATGGGGTCCTGAAAATGGGGATAGAGTCACTACACATCTTTCAAGAACCAGACTGTCATGTCGTGAGCAAAAACTGATCTGCCCTGGTCTCCAGCGTGAAAGGCTGATATAGCTATGAAGTGTCTCTTAACTGATTAAATGGACAAGCCCTAGAACATAGGGTGTAGACAGCAATTCAGGATCGATTGCACTGAGGCTTACTCATGCCTAATACCCTAGTCCAAGAACAAGCATGTGAACCATTTCCATTTGGCCAGATAGTTTCCTCTGGTAGAGGGCTTCCTGCTGCCCAATAGTACCTGCTGGACATGGCTGAACACTCCTGCTTTTCTGCATTTTAGCATGGAGCAGCCAAGCAGTCAGGTGCAGCATTTCTGGATTCATAGAAAACTGCTGTGGTTCCAGTACAGCAAGTCCAGTAAGAGCAATTGCAGTGGTGCTTCCAGCAAGGGGTCTAACAGTATGCCAAACCAATGTTGGTGAAGCCAAGCTGGGACTATTAGCGTTACTTTTGACATGCTCTGTCCAATCTTCATGAGAACAGTGTGGATTAATGGCACTGGTGGAAAGGAATACAACAGGACCCCAGAACACATGAGTAAAAAGGTATCTGACAGTGAGCCCCTGACCATCCTTCAAACTGAGCAGAACATGTCTACCTGGGGAGGTTCCCTCCTCTGGAAGACCATGTTGATCCTCTCAGGATGTAGTGACCATTCATGGTGAGTCAAGAAGAGTTTGCTGAGGTGATATATTAATATGTTCCTGGTCCCCAGGAGGTACATTGACATGAGGTGAATGGTATGCTGCACACAGATGTCCCAAAGCTGGATAGCTTCCTGGCAAAGGACTGTCAACCTGGCTCTGACTTGCTTGTTGATATAACTATTGTCATGGTGTTGTCCATCAGGACTTATACCACCTTGTCCTTCCAGTGAGACTGGAAAGCCTAGTTTGGAAACTGGCCTCCAGAAGGAAGGCTCTGGCCCACAAGAAGTTGAGACACACCCCTAAGAACTCTATCTATTGTACTGGTATGAGGGTAGATTTCTTTTCATTTACTAATAGGCTCAGATTGTGACAGAACACAAGATCAACAGTCCTCTACACTTGATCGCATAATCTGCCTTTGTTGAGGCCAATGTCGTGTGCCAATTGTTGAGACCTTTGACATTTCAGATAAGCGAGTACTGAGGCCATACATTTTATGAACACCTGCGGAGCTGATAAGAGACTAACAGGCAGCACTTAATTTGGATATGGCCCACCATAAAACGAAGGAACAGTCTCCACCCTTGGAAAATGGAAATATGAAAATAAGCATCTTTCAAGTCAAAAGTGGCATACCAGACTCCTAGATCCAGGGAGGGAATGATGGAGGCCAGGAAGACTACGTGGAACCTCAACTTTTGAGATTTCTGTTGAGTTGCCACAGGTCCAGAATAGGTCTTAGGCCCCTTTTTATTTTCACAATTAGAAAATAGTGGGAGTAGAACTCTTTCTCCACCTCATTTCCTGAGGGAACTCCTCCACTGGCCCCAACTACAGGAGACTGTTGACTTCCTGAACAAGCGGTTGTTAGTGAGAAGGGTCCCCAAAGACAGATGAGTAAAAGCAATTTGGAGACTGGGTGGCCAAAAGCTGTGGATGTAGCCCAGAGATACTATTTCTAGCGCCCAACGGTCTGAGGTGAACCACTGTCTGGATGAATGGTAGGGATGAAGATTGTTTAAGAAAGAATGAAGCAAATTTGAGGAGTTGACTGAGGAGTTCTTGATCTATTTATGCATCTCAAAACAAGCACTTCTTGCCCCCAATGATGTTTTGCTGGGCTGGTTGCATGGCTAAATGGGAGAATGGCTGGTGATGCCTAAAATTCATACCCTTATCCTTGTTCTCCCTGCAGACTCCAGGTTGCCAAGGCAATGATAGTGGGAAACTTCTTCCTCATGGCCTCAGGTGTATGCAGACCCCAGCAAGCGGAAAGTAACCATAGTGTCTTTCCGCCATGCAGCCTCACATTCATCTGCTCTACAAAGAGTGCAATCTCACCAAAGGGGTGTGTGCACACGTGTGTGTCTTGGATAAAGGACTGCATCTCCTGGGACAGGCCCACAGTCTGAAGTGAAAAACTGTGCTTCATGACAACTGCTGAAGCAAACAACCTGGCCACTGAATCAGCTGCATCCCATGTAATTTGAAGGGAGCGCTGTGCTGCTCTGGAACTCTTCCTAACAAAGGTCTCAAATTCCTGGGCCAACTACTAGGGCAAGGAGTCCTTGGATTTATGGAGGTCATCCCCTAAATTAAAGTTACATCTCCCAAAAAAAAGCCTGGTGGTTTGCGACCCTGAACTGAAAGCTGGTCATGGAATATATTTTTCCTTCCAAAAAGGTTCACCCTCTTGGCCTCCTTATTTTAGGGGGTAGAGCTGTATTGCACCTGTCTGTCTGTCTCGTTGGCTGCAGAAACGACCAAAGACCCCGAGGGAGTGTGGATGTGCAAGTATTCGAACCCCTTGGCCGGAATGAAATACTTCTTTTCAGCCGTCTTAGAGGTGAGCAGGATTGAGGATAGGTTTTGGCAATCTTTATGATCCCATCATGCACCAGGAATATGAGATGTGGAGACTGACCACATTAAAGGAATGCATCGGATTGCTCCGCTACCTCCTCCACCTCTAGGGCTAAGTTCATAGCTGCCCCTCAAAGCAGGACTGGGTGATGCTTAAAATCACTTGTGAGAGCCCTGCAACACCTTCACCTGGAGATGACAATCGGATCATTGGGGGAAGGCCAGGGCTTACTCTCCCCATGGGTTTTGGGGTGGGTGGGCTCTCGCTTCTCCACTAAAGCATCTGATTTTCACGCTGATCCTGATGTCATCTGGTGCTTTTCTAAAATGGCAACAGACAATTGATGTGAAGGAGGCAGCGGCATGATCGACATGCGCAAGGCACTCCAGTAGAGCCACTGGCTCTGCTACCAATGGAGCATTGTGGAGGTGGATGCAGCCTCAGGTGCCCAGTTGCACTGGTGCTGTCTTAGTGAGGAGCTGAACATTCTGAAATGAAGGAATCCCCTTCTAGTAACCAAGATGGGCAGTCGATGCCCAAATCTGGCAGCTAACTGTCGCCTTGAGTGAACAATGCTGTGAATAAGTGGATAGGTGCAGAGAGTGTTAGGTCAGCATAATACAAAACTCAGAGACCAGAGCAAGCCCTGTTTCAGGGCAAAGTCCCCACAGGGAACCTAACTTACTAACTACAGTGCTTAACAACTACTTCACTAGCTACGGTCAACAAACTATTTACAAAACACTAAAAGCATGAATCAAAAGATGAAGTGCTAACCATTTGGTAGGCAGGGGAAAAAGTCATTAGGCAAAGGAAAGGAGGCACTCTGACCAACGGCCATGGGCAGTACAAAGGAACTGAGAAGGCACTGGGCTGGCGGCATCTAGAGGGTGCCAAAGCCAACCCTATGGATACCACTGAGGAAAAAAATCTACAACAACTGTGCAAGTGAGCACGCACACACCTGGAATGGCATCAGATAAGCAAGCACTAAAACTCCCTAATCTGCTGATGTTGTAGAGGTGTTGCTGAGAAAAAGGGGGCATTAGTCAATGTTTCACATTACCCTAGCAATCCCCAGTTACTTTAATTGCTCCTTGAGGCCACTTGCAGTTAGTATAATTTAAAGCATCACAAATTGCACTGGGGAACTGAAATGGTATACAGATGCAAAGGCCACTTCCAAACAAGACAGCTTTCTCCTTGGATCTACTCACTCTGCCCCAAAATGCTCAAAACCTACGTACAACTCCTATTCCTTTTCAGATCTGTAGAAAGTTGCCACGGACTCAACAGCTATCAAGGTTTGGCCCTACAACAAAGCTCCACCCTCTCAATGTAAGTTTTAGGAACTCCTGTATTACTCAGCACTTGGTAAGTGCCTCTATTTATTGATTGAATACCTGGGGTTCTGTCAGCAACAAATCACACACTCTCACTACAAAGCAAATCACAAAATATAATATGTGACTATTTTTAGGTTATGCAGTGGAGGATTATGGCTTTTTTAAAAGAATGGCATATTGCAATTTAGGATTTTTTCAAAGAACAGCAGAACATACATGGCTGTCTGATAGAATTTGCACCCAAAGGTGAAAAAAACCACACCAAAATCTCCAATGGGAACTCTCTACAAAAGACCATTACTTTGATTTTTTAAGATAAACCTTTAAATAGCAACGTGTCATACCCGCCTGATTATTAAACCTCAGAGAGGTGCTCAAGCAAGAAATAAGGGAACAAAGCAAGACAAAAAATGCAGAAAAACCCCCCTAAAGTTAATGCAGAAATACTCCTAACAAAATTATCGAACAGGACAAAAGTGGAAAATATCTAAGAGGTAAATGTTATTAAAATTGATTTTTAAAGTAAGACATCTCTAAACATGCAGTCGCATGTCATTTCATGCAAGTTATTTGAAATTTATTGATCTTCTCATTTGTGCCATCAGTCTACTGAAAGGATAATAGCACTCCAAATCCTTATGATAGGTTAGATGCAAACAGCAGCACTCATTTAAAACACATGTAATAGCACTACCAGTGGATAAATTCCAACCCTAACTGTGGTACATTATATAAATAAATTAACAAGTGTTTTCTGCTTTGCTTCACATCAAGGCCAGTATGTCACTCCTGTAATCTTAATTTGCAATCAGGGCCTAAGCACAAGAAGATGCACCTAAAGAATATTAAACATTAAAAAAGTAGCACACAAGTCTTCATAGCATGCCGTACTGTACACAAAGAAAGCCAACAATCACCAGCAATTTTATTTTACCACTGTTGGACAATACCAAAGCAGTTAAATTTGGCTCCATGCAAGCAACTGGGGGAAATTATACTTAAAATGACTATATATGGAAAATTACATTTGAAAAAAAGACTCAGTGGAGGATGTATATGTATTTCTGTATGGACAGCTAAAATCTCTAGTAGTATATTCAAGTCTATTCTATAAAATACTCTTCCTATTCATCTAACTCAAAGCAAACTGCATTCTTCGGCTATAATAGGTCACAACTAAGTACAGTACCATGCTTCAGAAATAATTTTGCTTTGTCTGTCAACTGTCAACAAAGCACAAAAAGCTCATACAGTCCAGCCATGCATTGTACATGTTAGGGAATCTAACAAATAGTAAGAATTCAAGACTTCATGGGAGCTATGACTCCACTTTAGCTAAGAAACTAAAAGTATCTCCCACCCTCCATGAACCTCTCTATTCCATGAACCTCTATTGTATGACAAGATTTTTCGTGTTAGACTGTTTTGCAGAAGCTAAATAAATGACATGTATATGTAATACTGAAGGTAAAACGAAGATCAGATTTTCCTACATACACGGTAATAAATAGATGTCAGCTCAGGCACGCATAACTATTTCAGTTACATAAAGGAAGAGAGAAAAAGAATGTGAAGGTAAATGCTGCATATAAAAACTGTGATGGCAGACATACGTGAATATTGAAGGAATTTATGTTTAGGAATATTTAAAAATATTAAACATACACTTGTATATTTATGTGTAGCTCTCTAAGTTTAGAAGAGATTACTGGTATAAATGGAAGACTCCCAACAGGCTGGTTGTCTTAAAACCAGAATCATTTAAAGCATCACTAAGCAATGTTTGTTCATTTAAGTTTAATTATTTTCTCCTTGAGAATGGCACTAATGAAACTGAATATCTTTCGTGGTTTCGAAGAGCAGTTTGAATAGTCTGTAAACAGGACTAAGGGCAGACAAGAGAGCTGACTGAGCCAGGGGGTTGCTAGGTGATGCAGAATGTAAACCCACAAACTTGTTAAGGTTTACACTTTGCTTTCATGCCACACTCACACAAGCTCTACAAAGTTCTGAGCTTTAATTTCCAGGTAGCTCTTTTTTTTTTTGTTTTTTGTTTTTGTTTTAAAGGAGGCAATCTCAATTATTTTGCCTACTCCCCAAAAAAAGGAAATTCAGAAGACTAAAAGATGGGGGAAGTCAAAGACTGAGTAGGATGATAAGAAGAGGGTCTTTGATAATTCATAGTTAAGTTATGACTGCAGGCTGATAAAAGTTAATACTTTTAGTTTTTTCAGCAATTATTTCAGCAAAATTAAAGCATAGACAGCTTCTGCAGCCAGAGTTATATATGCAGTTTAAAGAAATGTTAGAAACAAAAGCATAGCAATACAAATTTCCTCAACACCGATTACAAGGCTACAAACTTTTCAGTACAGCCATTTGTTTCTATCACCTCCATTCCAAAGCTTGTGATTTTTTTAAAGTATCTGATCAGAGATTGTCCAGTAAGAGCACTTTATTAGATCATCAGTCAGAGGGTTTTACAAGCACCAAGAGCAATGGGCTCAAATGCAGTACATCAGTTTTAATAGACCAGGGTCTAATAGTAAACTGCAGATACTGCTGAGAACTTTCCATGCACTGAACTCTTGAAAAAGCACCATCTCTCCAGCTTAAATGCAGCTGCCTCTTTCAATGCCGCAAATGGGTAAATTTGACAAAAAAGCCACCATTAAGACTACATGAAAGGCTCAAGACAACATCCTTTCAATGCTTTGTACTTCAGTAATCAGATGTACTTACTCACCCCCTCCCCCAAACCCGATCAAGAACTATTTCTGAATGGTAGGAAATAATTCCACTTTGTACATCTTTTAGTTAATCAAGACTTTCTATTCAGCAATTTGACCTTTTGTTCAAAACAGGATTATCAGTTTTTTCGCCAGTTACCAAGGGCGACTCGCATGGTGAACATAATTGCAATAATTTGCAAAACACCATGGCAACCCACATTACAACTAGGTAAATACTGGTCTTTTGTGCTACATTGTTATTTTCAGAGATGCTGAAGTCAAAGAACGAATGACAAATGAACACAAAATTTATATTTGCTTTGTCTCAAAAGAGAAGAAAATTGATAAGAAGAATTGGGGGGAAACCGACTACAGCTGTAATTTCTAACTTGATTAATTAGGATGGTAACAGTCCTTAACAGTATATTCAACAAACAGCCCTGACTTAGTCTCTCCACCCACCTCTCTTCTCCCTACACTACTACCACTAACCCCCACCAGAGACAAATTTTTTCAGCTAGGAGAACAAACAACCCCATTTGCTCTTTTCTTCAACTTAATGGAATCCTTAATTACAGAATATTGTTCTCCGGCTCTTCATTACACTGAAATCTGAGAGCGAGCGAGCGCAAGAGAGCGCCAAAGCAGACAGGGTAGCTACAGTCATCTTGTCTGCTTTTCTTGGACACAACAGGCCTAATGATGAGATGGCATTTTTCTGGTATTAGCAGCTGTTCTGTCACAAATAATTAAGTAAACTATTTAGCATTTCAGTAAGCTCCTGTTCTCACTGGTAATGTTAGGTAAATGTGAAAGCTAAAATGAAGTTATGATTTAAATCCCAAAACATCTGATGGAAGTAACTACTTATAAGTACACTTATAATTATCATGTTGGGTGGATACTACTGAAATATTTATGTATTACAACACATTTCTATTAATATAATATTGTGCATCACCATTATTTAAATATTTTCTTCACCACTGCTAAAGAAATTATTGTTAAATACTGCTTTCTTTTTCTTCTAAAGGAGATTAAAGTTAAAAAATATGTTGGTAGAATAAATTACAAATGCACAAGGTAAACTGTATTTAGGAAGAAATATTTGCTTAAAAAAGTATAACACATGGTATACTTCCATCATCAAGTGCACACTCCCAGTGAAGTCAATTAAACCCTTGCAGGCACACAGAAGTACATATTAGCTGTGCGTATGCATACATATTGCAACACATGAACAAAACTTTGCTTACAAGATCATTAATGCTACAAGTCAAGCACTCAAAACATAGGAAATGCCAGAATGAAGGGTGCCTGTGCCTCAATTCAGTCCCATTGGGTATATGCATTATGATAGTCTTCAAGTACATGATCTTATGCTTTTCACATACCCATAGAATCTCTGCCTCATTTAATGCTCAGGGTGAACTGTGCCCAGCTAATGAGCAGCTAGTCAATATTTTGTTTTATCCTTTTGTTCAATGTGTGGCCTCATGCATTATTCAATACATATAATTCAAACCTTGCTCTGAAATCAGAATTATTACTTTTCTTATGATTTCTCTTTCTTGGTGCACATCATTATAGCATTTGAGTGTTTCACAAACATTAGTTAAACCTTCTTCACAACTTCCCTGTGAGATGAGGAAGTATTATTATCAACATTTTACACAGACAACTGAGGCACAGTGAGATCAAAATCATCCACTAATTTTGGGTGCCCTATCTGGGATGCCTAAGACCTAGTTTTTCAAACTACTTAGCATTATATAGCACTTGATATGTTCAAAGCACAGCTTCCACTGATTTCTTTTAGCTGTGACTAACCAGAACTTCTGCAACCCAGCACCCAGGGTCTCAAGTCAGACACACAGAAAGTAAAGAACACACACAATTAATGACCAATGAAAAGTTTGGTTTAAATAACTTGCCCAGCCTCACATATGAACTTGTTGACAGAGGCAGGGATAAAATCCAGGTCTCAAGGACAGTATTCAACAGTTTTCTTAATCATGAGATTATCCTTTCCCTTTCTGCAATCCCCTGACTCATTCACTGGACCAAGGGGTTCCTCCCCTTAGTTAAGTGGAGAGAGCCTTTAGTTTTGAGTGGGCCCAGAAGCGCCAGTCCAGTACTCCAGGTGATAGTACACACCTTCCAACTTCTGTAACAAATGAAGCAGGTGTCCTGCAGACAAGTCTCCCTCGCTATACAACCCTGATCCATCCCAGATTCATTCCAGAGAAAGTTTATCCTGTGCACTGAATGAGGCAGAAGTTCTGTGGAAAAAATCATATTGGATAATATGCAGATATCACGAGTCACAAACAGGTTGGAATCTTTAGAGCCACCACACCATCACCTCAGTTACTGGAGTAACTAACAGCAATAGTGGATCGTCATCCTATAAGTGGGGGATAGGACACACTTTGTCAGCAATTGTGACCAATATGTGATGGCAGCAGAGGCTTGGATTCTACTCCAGACTTTGGAGGGAAGTTTGCTTTGATGGGCACAGATTCTTCTGTCTATTCCCCCTATGCCTTCATCCCTCTTCTCTTACAACTTGTCCTGTCTTAGGGTACGTCTACACTATTCGCAATATTATTTCGAAATAACGTCGTCTGCATCTACACAACAGGCAGTTATTTTGAAATAATGTCAAAATACTATCAAGCCGGAGCACTTCTTACTCTGATTCCTGTAACCCTCGTTGTATGAGGCATAAGAGAAGTCGGAGGAAGAGTGCTATATTTCAAAATAAGTGCTGCATAGATGCTCCCAATTTCCAAATAAGCTATACAATTGACATAGCTCAATTTGCATATCTTATTTCGAGTTAAGCTCTGCTGTGTAGACACACCCTTAGTCTTGTCCCTTCATCACTCCTAGTTTCTCAATTCAATCCCATTTCCCTTATTTAGACAGTCCCAGAATCCATTCCTCAGATATCTCATCTCAAGTGCAGTCCTATTCAGAGTTCTCCCCAGCTCCTCATCATCATGTCCTCTGCAACACTTTCCATTGGCTCTTGGATTTAATTTCCAACCCTGAGCAATCATTCAGTGTCAGTGCCCATGCCAGCTCTGTGCCCCAGTCTATTTGCCCCCCCAGTACCAGTTCCCTGCAAGCACTCTAGCTCCTCCATCAGTAGTATTTCACTTCCTGCACACAAATGGTTCCAGTTCCAGTCTCCTGCCAACACTCCTTATAAAATCTCAATTTCCCTGCCAAATGCTGGTTTTTAATGCATACCATGGTTCCCACTCCAGCTCTCAGTCCCATCTCCCCTCCTGTTCACCCCAAGCTCTCAATTCCCAACTTTCTTCTCCCCCCCCAGCTCACTGTCTCAATCTATTCCCGTGCCATACTACTCCTTTTACACTCAGATTCAGCTTTTGTGCCCTATACGTTAGTTAGGAAACCTTCTTTGTCATGATGCCTCAGCCCAGCAGGGGTATCACAGAGTACAGCACAGGCTCCCTGCTCTCACTTCAGGTGTCTGGACTTGGCTTTTTTCATGCACAGCAGAATTGCAATTACAAGGAAAATCCTGATCAGTCCTGGGCTAGCACATGCCCAGCGTAGACTGAATCTTCAGGGAGTTTATTTGCCAAAATCAAAGTATCTAGTGAGCAAGCGTGAACTGCAATTTTTCCAAAGTTTGTAATTTAGCCAGATTTGGATGGGTTGCACAGAGACAGAAAAAGGCACACCCTTGACACAAAGACTACTACAATGCCAAATTTCAAGTCCACGCTGCAAAGCATGGGACCACTGCAACATTTCAAATAAAAGGTCATCAAAATACTAACATGGGCAAAACATGTATTTTTCCCCTCACTTCATTCTTAGAAATGGCTGAACTCTTTTGACTGAAATACTCCTGGCAGGCATTAGTGACAGCTGATGCTACCAGACCCACCTATAATTCCCAGAAAAAACTAGGTCAAAGATGAGAATATGTATCTGAAACAATTTAAAGTCTAAATAAACCCAATGAATGAAAATACAGTTATGTAACAAAAACACCATTAACTCCATCCTGTAGTGCTTCCATGTAATACTCATGTGATTATAATTGTTATTTTAAATTGTTCTTTTATTTAAGGCACTTTAGTGTGTGTCTAGACTATAGGGTTTTTTCGAAAAAAGTGGCCTTTTTTTAAAAAAAACTTCCCCTGCGTCTAGACTGCTGCTGCTTTCTTTCGAAAGTAAATCGAAAGTACGAGGCAGTTTTTTGGACCACGGAAAACCTCATTTCATGAGGAATAATGCCTTTTTTTGAAAGTGCTCTTTCGAAAAAAGGCGCTATGTAACGCAAACTGTGCTTTTTTGAAAGAGAGCATGCAGACTGCCTGGGTGCTCTATTTCGAAAAAGCAGCTTGCTTTTTCAAAAGTACTGGTTGTAGTCTAGACGCTCTTTTTCGAAAGAGGCTTGCAGTCTAGACGTAGCCTTAATGTTTGTGGTTCCAGATTAAACTAAACTGTTTTAAAATACATTGGAGTTCCTTCTTTTTCTCATCTTTTCCGCATTATTACAGGACAGAGATAAGGTTGTTTGGATGCCATCACTCTGCATTTCTATATAATAATATGTTTGGATTTATCTGAAGTGTAAGTCTAACATTCCTGTGTTTATAACACTTGGGCTTGGAGGTAATTAAGACATCCATGTAACATTTTATTTTAAATTACTAAAATATGCTCTCAAACTTGACTGTCTGAAAAATTCTGCTGGAAAAAAAAATGGTTTGACTAAAATAAAACCAAGCCAGAAATTCAAAGAGGATCTTACCACCACCTGGTATTTTGCAGGCCCTTCATTTTAGTGTTTTACATTGTTTAAAATTTCCTGGGAATGTCAGTGTTTATCCCAAAATTTAAAAACAGGTGAAAAAATTGGTATTAACCGAAAAAGGAAAGGCAGCAAGCGCCAGGGAGGGTTGCCCAGTACTTACAGAGACTGGGAAGTGGTGGTGCCGGGTACCCATAGGTTGTGGCTGGAAGGGCAGTGAGTGCTGTCCTTTGCTCATGAGGGAAGAGAATGGGCGATGACCAGAGGTACCCACCACATGCATGGTACAGCACTTAAGGAAATCCGAGGGCATGTTGCTACAGCAATCAGGCTGCTGGAAGTCTCAGCTATTGGGACCTGGCTCCCTGATCATCTTGCTCCTGCATAGTGTGGAGCAGCAGCCATCAGAAGTTACTCTAGTCCAGTGTTTCTCAACCCTTAGCGGCACTTCAGAGAAGTCTGGGGAGTACGTCAACACAACTGAAATTTGGAGAAAACTAAATGTTTGTTTTCAGTTTTACAGCGCTATATTACTTTTGTACTTTTTACACCCAAAAATGTCATTGCCCGCCTGGCTACGATTAAGTTGTTTAAACAAATGTGTTGCAACGGTAGAAACAAATTGTGCGTGTCTGAAAAGTGTAGGTACTGGGGGTACTTTTTTTTTTTTAAGAGGTACTTTATAAAAAACAGTTGAGAAACACTGATCTAGTCTGCACAAGTGAGCTGTGTGGTTCAGTGAGGACTCTGACACAGGACTTGAGCTTCCATCGCTTTTCTGGTGTAGGGAGATGGGCACAGGGAAATCTAGCATTTACAAACACTGGGGGGAAGTTGGTAAAATTTGAATAATGGCCTTTTTAACACCCAGAATTTTTTTTGGCGGGGGGAGGGAGAGGAGTGGGGGCAGGAGAAGGAGAAGAAATGAAGTGCCTTACATTTTTAATTATTTGGAGCTATGTATTATCAATTTCATATATCTATTATTTTAAACTTTTTTTGGACCAGATTTACTGTTCTGCTCTTCCATTTTACGCCCTGCTTGCGCAGTTCAAAGGAACCATGGAATGCTGGTCAGTGAAGATGGGTTTAAAGTTGCTTTGCTTTAACAGAACTTTCTGAGTACACTGAGCTTTTGAAAAAGATGAGTTAGGATTAAGGGTATTTCTGATCATAATTACATTTTGTTATGAAAATACCAACAAAAGCTGGTGCATAAAATGTTCTCCTTCAGAGAATATCATAAAGAACTGCCCTCTTTCAAAGTGGCCACCGTTGCTCTTTATTCTCAGTGGGTCTGAAACTATAGTTTTAGGCTATGTCTAAACTGTGGAAATACATCCAGGGAATGCATTTGCTCTTCCACTTTTTTTTTGTAGAAGAGCGAATGCGCTCTTTCAGGAGCCCTGTATACCTCGTTCGACGAGGAATAAGGGCTCCTCCAAAAGAGGAGGCTTTTCCACCATTTGGCCCCGTCTAGACGGGACAAATGGCGGAAAAGCCTTTTCTGGAAAAGCAATTGGAAAAAGCTGCGCAATTTGCATAGCTTTTTCTGAAAAAAAGTGGCAGTGTAGAGCTTGCCTTAGTTAAGGTAACCACTTTCAAAATTTCCAGTGTCTCCCATTGATTTCAAAGGGTGGAATGGCAAGTTACCATAAGGAAAATGACAACCCTATCTACTGTCAGAAGGTGAAAGGGAAACTTTGTGAGGAACAGGTAAACGAAGGCTGCTGCCATCTTTTCTAACAGTAGCCTGGGACCTTTTTGTAGTATGTCCCCTCCAAACATTCAAAAAACATGAATCAGTACCCAAAATATTACTACATTTAAAAAAATTACTACACTTTGAGCTCTTCTGATTTGCCTTTTGATTTGAGCTATTAGGTTATACTAAGATCATCATTTTCAAGCTTTTCTCAGAAACCAATAAAGCTAGAAACTTATCCTTGAAAAACTGAATCCTGAAATTCTCATGTAAATACATCCCTTCAAGAAAGAGAGAACCCTAAGGAAAAAAAAAAATCAAAAGACTTACAATAAAAATTGTGAGTTGGCAACACTGCAAAACAATGGGGATTGCTGGCTATTTTAAGAATGACAACTTAACTTATAGTTGCTGCTCTGCTAGGAACAATAAGAAACACAGCCGTTTTGAATGAAAGAAGCTTTTCAGGAATTCTCTGAAGATTTGCCAGGAGAATTTTCAAAGATTTAAAAAAAAAAAAAAAAAAAAACACAGGACAAAATTACCATTAATCCTAAAAGCAAATCTTCAAATGTAGCCTACGCTCACAATTTCAGTGAATTTAAATGAGAAGTTAAGTTTTAGAACTGTGTTATTCTGGTATCCTGATGATTAGAGACAAAAAAAAAAAAAAAAA
>CM057845.1:185534706-185549436 GCA_030068395.1 Apalone spinifera
AAAAAAAAAAAAAAAAAAAAAAAAGTTTGATAGTTTCTTAGAGGACCCATTTTAAAATTAATTTTAGCTCCAAAACTAATGGATCAACTTGTATTTCCATAGCAATTCATTCTGTAATGAGGAAGTAAGCACTTTTAATTTGGAGAGGATATGCTACATTTTTCATAAATACATTTTTTGTGTGCAAAAACTTAGCTATCTAGACACAACTGTTGCCTCCACTATACACTTCAACAATAAAGCCTTTGTGTTAGGGGCTCTCTCTTTTTATGTACTTCACAATCAGTTTATTGTTGTCCTTTCTGACCACAGAGGCCAATGACAATCCCTTAACCCAAGACCAGAGCCTGTGTCCCAACCCTCTGCCCCTGCCTGGTAAAAGGGAGGGAGGACGGAGGAAAGAGGGAGGACAATGAGTGAGCCGAGACAGGGCCTCAGAGAAGGGGCGGTAAGGAGGTGGGGGCAAGGGTATTTGGGTTTGAGATAGATCCTGGATTGCACTTAAATTCAAAAAGTGATCTCACGCTTAAAAGGGTTGGAGAGCCCTGTTGTAAGTACAACTGTGGCTAAAAAGACCAATGCAAAATGGCAGTCCTTTCCATACTGAATACATATATAGTTCAATGTTGAGAAAAGGATTAGTCTGTGCCCATTGAATCTGCAGCTGTTTACAACTCAGCCCCAGTGCCTTAACATCCAAACAGTGATTAACCTTGAATGAAGTATCCCCATTGTTGATTGCTGCTCTTGAGGGCAATCTGTTGCTGATGGCTTCCAACTTTTAGTGTTAATATTTTGCACTGCTCCAAGTTGTGCTTCATTGTGTCCTTGAAGCACCTTTTCTGGCTGCCTTAGGTGCAGGTTACCCACTTTCCGTTCACTGTCCAACAATTGCTTTAGCATTCTGGTGTCACCCATCTACAACATATGACCTACCTAGCATAAAAACCGGTTACTAACCTTTCTGTAACTGCTGTTTTTCAAGATGTGTTGCTCATGTCTACTCGAATGTAAGTGTGTGCCCAGCCCAAGCACAGTAGCTAGAATATTTTCTCCTAGTGGTATCCTTCAGTGCCCTTTAGTGCTTTGCACTTACAGGATGACAAGCTAATGTGTAGAAAACAGGGTGATGGTGTCTCTCTTTGTATCAGAGAAGGTTGCTGAGGTGGCGATCTTAAGGCTGTCTATAGAGGTTTTCCCTGAATGTTGGCCTCAGTACCAGGCAAGGTCCTGGTGATATCTCCCAACATAAAAACAGCTATACTGGGTCAGACTTAAGGTCCATCTAGCCCAGTGTTCTGTCTTCCAATAGTGTCTTGGATTATTGGTTAAAAGACAGGAAACAAAGCCTAGAAATAAATGGTCAATTTTAAGGAGAGAGAGAAGTAACTAGTGGTGTCCTTCAGAGGTCCGTACTGGGACCAATCCTATTCAGCATATTCATAAATTATGTGGAAAAACGGGTCAACAGTGAGGTGGCAAAATTTGCAGATGATACTAAACTGCTGAAGATCGTTAAGTCAAAAGCAAACTGTGAAGAGCTTCAAAAGGAACTCACAAAACTGGGTGACTAGGCAACAAAATAGCAGACTAATTCTAATGTTAATAAATGCAAAGTAATGCATATTGAAAAACAATCACAACTATGTATATAAAATGATGTGGACTAAATTAGTCATTATCACACAAGAGAGAGATCTTAGAGTCATTGTGGATAGCTTTCTGAAAACATCCATTCAATGTGCAGCAGCAATCAAAGCAGCAAATAGAAAGTTAGGAATAACTGATAAAGAGATGGAGAATAAAACAGAGAATATCTTATTGCCTCTATATAAATCCATAGTACACCCACATCTTGAATGCTGCATGCATACGTGTTTGCTTCATCTCAAAAAAGGTATCTTGGCCCTGGAACAAGTTCAGAAAAGGACAACAAAAATGACTAGTGTTTGGAATGGCTGCCATATGAGGAGAGATGAAAAAGACTGGGACGTTGCAGTTTAGAAAAAAGGAGACTAAGGGGGGGGATATAATAGAGGTCTATAAAATCATTTCTGGTGAGGAAAAAGTAAATAAGGAACAGTTGTTTACTTGTTCCCGTAACACAAGAACTGCAGGTCACCAAATGAAATTAATAGGAAGCAGATTTTAAACAAACAAAGGGCAGTATTTCTTCATGTAACACAGAGTCAACCTGTGGAACTCCTTGCCAGAGGATGTTATTAAGACCAAGTTTTAACAGGGTTCAAAAAAGAACTTGAACTAAAAAAGAACCATGCATTCATGGAAGATAGGTCTACAAATGCTGATTAGCCAGGATGGGCAGGAATGGTGTCCCTTGCCTCTGTTAGAAGCTGGGAATGGGTGACAGGAGAGGGATCACTTGATTACATGTTCTGTTCATTCCCTTTGGGATACCTGGCATTGGCCATTGTCAGAAGACAGGATACTGGGTTAGATGGATCTGTGATCTGACTCAATATGGTTATTCTTATGTTGGGGGCATGTGGGTTAGTGAATATCAGAACATATTCCAACATGCTAATGGACTTGCTGATTACAACTTTGGGGTCCATAATACCTTGGGATCCCTTCAAGAATTAGTCTGGATACTCGGCAGCCCCCAACAGCTGGTACCTCTCAGATATATCGTACTGGGTCTTGCCAGTGGAGATGCTATGTATCAATAAGGAAGGTTTATACACTCAGTCACCTTTTCACTGACATGACGCTGGCTGTAGCCAATGACAACAGTGTTAGGATACCCACACCACTCACAGGCATTAGATGCTTCACACAGGTCTGTGCCATGGCCCTAACCAACCACAGAATACTGCAATAGATAATAAAAATATATGGCTAAGAACATAAGAATGGACATATTAGGTCAGAACGATGGTCCACCTTGCCCAGTCTCCTCTGTTCTGACAGTGGCCAATGCCATAAATTTCAAAGAGAATGTGCAGAACAGACAATTATCAAGTGATCTATCCCCTGTCATCCAGTCACAGTATCTGTCAGTCAATGGGTTAGGGATAATCAGAGCATGGTATTGCATTCATGTCCCTTTTGGCTTATGATCATGAATGGACCTATACTCCATGAACTTTTGGAATTTCAGTGAATTTTTTTTTTAACCCAGTAATATTTTTGGCCTTTACAACATCAACTAGTAACAAGTCCCACAGGTTCATTGTGCATTGTCCAAAGAATTAGTCTGGGTTTGCCAGTCCTGCCAACGAAAGCTTATGCCCCAATCAATCTGTTAGTCTATAAGGTGCCACAGGACTTCTCGTCGCTTTTGCAGATTCAGGCTAACATGGCTACCTCTCTGATACTGTCCAAAGAAGTACTTCCTTTTGTTTTAAACTTGCTGCCTATTAATTTCATTGGGCGACTTCTCTTCTTGTATTTTACAAAAGAGTAAACAATATTCCCTTATTCACTTTCTCCACGCTATTTACAGACTGCTATCATATTCACCCAATTTCCACCCCGAGCTGAACAGTCGCAGTCTTTTTAATCTCTCCGCATATGGAAGCAGTTCCATAACCTTAAGTAATTTTTGTTAACCTTCTCTATGTCTTTACCATTTCTAATATATCTTTTCTAAAACGGAGTAGCCAGAACAGCACACAATATTCAAGGTGTGAGTACCATGGATTTATATAGTGGAATTATAATATTTATTCTCTTATTATCTATCCCTTTTCTAATGGTTTCTAACACTGTTAGTTTATTTGACTGCTCCTACATATTGAGTGGATGTTTTCAGACAATTATCCACAATGATGCAAGATCTCTTTCTTGAGTGTTACAGCCAATTAGACCCCATCATTTTGTATGAATAGCTAGGATTACGTTTTCTAATGTGAATTACTTTGCATTTAACAACAGTTAATTTCATCTACCATTTTGTTGCCTCATCACCTAGTTTTGGGATATTCCTTTAATTCTCCTCGGTCAACTTTGGAATGAACTGTCTTGAGCAAATCTGTATTATCTGCAAACTTCACTATTTTCATTTATAAATATGTTGAAATATCTTTTTCATTTATAATTATGTTGAACAACACCAACTGTGGTACAAATACTTGAGGGCCTCTCAATTCTGAACACTTATTCCTCCTCTTTGTTTCCTGTCCTTTAACTAGTTACTGATCTAGGAGAGATAAAATACATAGACATATAAAATGGCCTTTCTTTCTGAAAATGTTTGCGTTCTGAAAGGATTTGAAGTTGAAATAATGCTTCAAAGTTTCTTCTTGAACAATGTATCTTCATTGCATCTCAGAAAAATCAAAATAAGTATGAAAAGTATTTGTATCTGGTAATGTACTGCAACACTTTTGCTTCAACTTCTCTAAACATTTTCAACTCTTATTTTATTGTAAGGACTTGCTAGGAATTTAAATATTGTCATAATAGATCAGACCCAGTCATCCGGACCCTCACAGTCTAGTATATTGTCCCTGACAGCCACAGGCACCATATGTTTCAGAGGAAACCTGCACTAAGGAGAGGTGGGATAATCTATCACCAGTCTTACCTTTATTCTAATCTCTGTTAGAGATTTTCTCCACATAAAGACTTAATGAATGGCAGGCCAGGGTATGTACTAGCTTGCTACTCACCAACTGGACATATGGACCCAGGCACCATGCACTAAAATTTCTGTGAGCATGCTATGGAACTTTTAATGTCTGGTGGAAGGTCCACATGGCCCTTAAGCGAGTGACAAGCTCAAAAGGCTATAGATTTACACCTGGTTTGCCTCAGACAATTTTCTTAATTCCTGAAGCATGAGGCTTTATAGCCTTTCCAAAAATTTTCTTAGCATTAACTATTATAATTCTGGACACTGTTGCTTGCCATATCAAATCCTTTTCAAATTGTATGACATTCTTGGTCTTGAAGATAATATACTCACTGGTGGATGAACACTCAGAGCATGACTGACGAAATATCAAATTTGCCAGGTAACCACATATACACTGAGCCAAGGAGATCCCCTTCCTCACCAAGCACATGAGTAATCTTCACACTATACTATCTATACTCTCACCTCTTATGGATTACATTCTGAGAATGTGGTGACAGTCAAGTTCATTTGCTTAGACTTGGTATTCTGGAAGGACATGGTATTTCAATACAGAATTAGCCAAATAAGGCTACAGAAAAATATGAGTATTCTGGGCTAAACATCTAAATGGATCAAAATAAGAGTTCCAAACACTAATACTATTTCATGTATCAGCACTAGAAATAACAAAAAAGACAACAATTGGTTAGGTCCAATTTAAAAAAAAATCCTTCTTATAAAAACAAAACTAAAACATTAAGTACATGATCCCATTATATATAAAGTGGTATGCCTATTCACTAAGGAAATGTTTCACTTTTGATATTAAACACAACACACACACACACACACACACACCTATTTTTTTATTTTATATAACAATTCACAAAAAACGGTTAAAAACGTTAAGGTTGCAAAGTCAAGTACTCAAAATTAGGAAATGCCAGAATTAGAGTTGCCTGTGGTCCCTTTGTTCGATTAGGTGATCGTGTAATTGAAGACAACAACTATTCCTCCCCCCAAGATCCTTGCCTCATTCAGTGCACAGGATAGATAGAGGGAATTAATCAGGTTTGTGTAATTAACAAGGTTTTTGCCTATCTGTAGGACACTGTCTCATATATTGCTGAAGTTGGAAAATGAGTAGGAAAACTCAAGAGAAAGGATGATCTCATGGTTAAAGTAGTGTCATGACAGTCCGAGGTACCCAATTCTACCATCACCTCTGACAGAGTTCTTATGTGATGATAGCCAAGTCACTTACACCAGAATTTTTACAGATGGCTAGTCCCACTGAGTATTCCTCATTTTCTGGAGTCATTCATGATCAGATTTGCGGAAGTGCTAAACTGAGGTCAATGGGATCACAGTTCTGAATATATAAAATATTAATAATTCTGAAACAGACCCTCGATGTCACACTTTGGACACTCAAAATTAGTACACGCTCCTGGGGATTTTAAACTGTAATGTTTCTGTGCTTCAGTTTCTCATGTGTAAAATAGGGATGCCACTACCATATCACCACACAGATTACAAAGATAACTCTCTACAAATGTTAATGAATGTAAGATGACAGCAGCATAAAAAACCATACGAGTAGATTCATAATTCTGCATTCAGTTCAGAATTTGGATTGTATGTTCTAAATAACACATGGGCCTACACAGTGAATAAGGATGAAATGTTGTTTGCACCAAGAGATGGTGGTCCAATAAAGGATATAACCGTAGTCAACCTGTCCCAAAAATAAGGATAAAAATAAAATGCTGAATAAGTATACATTCACTAAATGATGGGGTACTGTGAAAGAAATATCTGATCTTGTAATTAAAGACTATATCATAATCCACATACACAAGGGAGCAGGATTATAGATCCACTGAGAGCCTTAATTCTGTTATTTCCTAAATTGTGAATGTTTCAGTTTGTACACTAAGTATTTTAACACTTTTAAAATGTAATTTCCCAAGTTAAAAACAAAGACCTTAACAACTGAAAAAACAACATCACACCAACCCATCCACAGCACAGTCCTCTCGCCCTTGGACTAGCAGCAATAAAAGGTTATTGTGTTCTATATCAAGGTTCGGCAACCTCAGAACAAGTGGTCAACAAAGAGCCAGGATCGCCGCAGATGGATTGTGGCCTCCCCTCCTACCTATGTCGCAGCACAAGGCTGGACGCCACCAGGATCGAAGCTGGGGACAGGTTGCAGATGGGGGCTCGGCCCTTACTGTGGCCTTGTTGGCAGGGCTGCTACAGCTGGAGCTCAAGCTGGGCACCATGGTCGAGCTGTTGAAGCAGTTGCAAAGCCACCAGGGCTGGGCTCTGGGGACTGCCTAAGGAGCATGGCACCTGGGGACAGACCACAGCAGTCAGATAGGGGTTGGAGATGGGCTGCCACAGCCAAATGGCTTTCGCTGTTGCGAGGAGTACCATGGTCGATGAGGGTGCCCTCAGCATTGCGAGGTACAAGGGAAGTTGATGGGAGCGTTTTTCCCACTAGGGTAACAGCGCTAAAGTTCGGTTTAAAGTATGTCAACTCCAGTTACATTATTCATGTAGCTGGAATAGAATACCTTACACTGACCTTCCCCTGTAGCATAGACCCGGTCACTGTCAGCGTGGCAGAAACAGAAGCAATTTCAGTGGAGCTCCAATCAACTTGCTGCTCAGTGCTTGGTGCTTCAAAGTACAAAGGCCACATATACACAGCCAAACAACCTACTTTAACAATAGGTAAACAGGACTTGCATCAGCTTGTATGGATTAAGCTAAAACATGTAACAAGCAGCATTTGAAAAGTGCTGTCTGCCAATTATAATTCCTTGATCTCTGAATATCTATCTTTTTCAAAGCATAGGACAAAATGGTATTGTTTGTCAGACTAAATCTTCTTGAAACACAGAGGCAAGTCATTTCTATCTTAAACTAGAACCCTTTCACTCTGTAAAAAGCCAAGATTTTATTTGGTTTATATTGTGCAAATAAAGCTTTGAATAAAGAATGCCTGAAAAATGCTTTAGTTCTTGCATGTTTTTTTGAGAATGGAGCTTCAGTCTAGTTTGTCCACAATTGATTTCAATTATGAGAATTTGCCTACTGTTGTGAACTAAGTTGTTCTGGTTGTATAGAATGCACCAAAGACAGAGAGAATGAAGGAAAAGAGAGAAGAAATCTTCACAAAACTTGAATTGCTTGGCACAAGTTTTCTGGAGAATCCCTATCTTACTCCCAATTATTTTCAAGATTCCATTACTCATATGAAATAGAACATTGAGAAAAGTTACAATAAGTGGTGGCACTTATTTAATAAAAGTGTTTATTAAAACACTTCACCCCTTTCACTGATTGAAGTTTCTTTATTTTTCCTTTGGATGTATCATTTTCAACTTTTTTCCATTTAAAAAAATATTTTTTGCCTCTTTCCTTTCTTATCAAGTATTCTGAAAGCCTGATTTAAAACAAACAAACAAACAAACAAACAAAACAAACAAAACCCCCCCACCACCCTCACAGAAAGTTCAAAAAGGAAGACAAATCATGTGGGTCTGTCACTTCTTGGGAAAAACCACTCTCTCAATTTTCCCCCACATCTAAAATGAAGATATTTTCCATTATCACAGGAGTGTTCTGTAGATAAATTAGGATTAGCAAGATGCTCGTAAAGAAACAAAGTATTCTATTTCATGTTGATACTATTTTTAACATGTTACTTCTAAAATGTTAGGAGTTGAAGAAATACAATCATTTTACTTCAGATAGACTTTTCATGAATTAAAAAACCAAAATCTACCCCACTGCAAAACTATAAAAAATAAATTATGGGAAAAAACTTTATATATGCTCTCCTTGAAGTATACATTTCCAGCACTGCAATTATATTAAGACAAAAATCTTTGGACTATCAGATACTAGAAACAGAGGAAAATTTGATCCTTATAAGCATTTGAGAAATATGTCAATACCAAAAGGTGTAACAATTTATCCACACATAGGCCAATAGCCATTGTAATTACAGTAATGTGAACCAAAAAGAGACAAAAAAAGAAGGGTTATGAGTGCTAAGGAAATAAAAGCAAAGAAAGTAAGAACCCTATTATCAATTACTGAAGAATACTTTTTCCAGACACATGGCCATTTCCATACTGATTCTGCTAGCCCAAGCCCGTGTGTAGTCCAGTGAACTCAATGGGACATCACACAAGTGCTCCAGTCCAAAGTAATGAATCCCATTGCAGAATCTGGTACTTAAATTCCTATTCAGGTGAATTACTTGAAACTTTTCAGCTCCTAACAATGAGTCTTTCAACCACAATTCCTAAGATAAGGGAACTCATCATTTAGCTATGGACGAATCACTTGTAAATAAAAACACTAAGTATCAAAAAACAGAATTTCCATTCTGTAAATACTTCTCTATAGTATACCTTCTGATGCATTTATCCTAAATATTTTACTGCAACCTTCAATTAAACTTTAGCTTCATAGTTCCTACTAGCACCTTTCCCGAGCAAAGTTTAAAACTATTCTTTTAAATAAGAACTTAGCATATTTTTGTTTCTGTTTTTCTGTTTATATGGAGAAAATATTCAAGGTATAAAAATTATTAAAAGACACAATCTTAATATGCAGTTTGGTAAAGTTCAAGTCAGTCTCTGAACAACACATTTATCTATCCAGTAAAGCTTGTGTTAATGCGATGTAAGAGTTTGGCAAATTCAACTCTAATGGAGCATAAAAGTGCTTTCGCTTGAAAGTGAGATCACATTTTTAAAAATTCAAAGCATGATCACTTCTCTTTTTCTTTTTTTGCAGGAACAATCGGATACAAGCAGCAAAGCTTAAATAAACTAGAAACATTTCAAATGATCCATAAAGGATTAATAAGCACTGCAGGAAGTCCTATAGGCTCAGCGTATACATTTTCCATCTTTTTCTTCCATGATGGGCATGACACAAAATACTAAATAGAACTGAAGTTTCAAAGTCACCAAATATTAAGGTCTGCAAGCTTTGATTCTAAGGTGGAGTGGGGTTACCGTCTTGGACTACTTAATTTAAATAGATAACAAAATATTTATTTTATTAGCATAATAATTCTGCAAATTATTGCACTTTACAACATTATTTCTGCTTACAAATAGACAAATGGACAAAAGCAAAACCAAGGCAAAAGGGGTAGTAGTGAACTACAGGCCACTAATAACAAGAACAAAATGACAGCTATTATTTTGGAAGAAATAATCTATGCTGAAACACAAAACACACATGCACACAATTTCTTTCAATACAATTTTCTTGTCTTCCCACTGACTTCTATGATTACCACAGAAAGCAGGGTTCTAAACACATTTCTCAATTGAATCTTCAATCAATAACGGTAAAAATTTGAGATGAGCGATATGAGAAAATGCATTACAGCATTAGTAACTGTTTGCAAAATAGGTTGAACTTATCAATATGCATAAAAGTTGCAGGGGAAAAAAATCAGTAATATAACAGACCATGTATTTTTAGTTCATCCAAAGGGCTAGAAAAGAGAATCTGAAAGGTTACTATTTCTAGGACAAGTCAAACCATAATGTCAAATTTTCATTTGTTTTGAGTAATGTTGGTAACTCCTATACAAACATTGTTTGTAGCACGACTGTCTTAAGATAGTTTAAAAAAAAATGGTAAATTTGAATTGCAAAGTGAAATATATTTGAACCTTAATATTAACGTTATTAAATCACTAAAAAAAATTTGATTAATTAGTTTGGTTACCTCTGTACATTATTTAAGTGGCCTACCTAATAATCTTCGTTTCATCCCCTTTTAATAAAAATATATAAGGAGAGAAACAGAAGTCTGGAAGAAAAAAAAAATCTGATCCCAAATGGAGGTCAGCTTGACCTAAATATACTACTTTTGGTGTTAAAAAGTCCAAATTTATTCTAATCACTGTAGTAAGTAAAAAATCCCTGACAACTAAACACAATTGTTCATTTCAAAATTGAGAGTTCCCCATTGTGGAGAAATGGAAAAGTTTAGCTTCTGCTAAGACTGCCTGTTTATAAATGCTCTCTTCCTCTTTCTTTAAAATTTCTATTGTAAATCAGTGTTTCTGAACCAGTGGTACGAGTACCCTTAGGGGTACTTGAGAGAAGTCTGGGGGTATGTCAACACAACTGAAATTTGAAGAAAACTGAATTTTTGTTTTAAGTTTTACAGCGCTTTATTATTTTTGTACTTTTTACACCCAAAAATGTCATCACCTGCATGATAAAATTGTTTAAACAAATGTGTTGCAATGGTAGAAAAAAAATTGTGTTTGAAAACTGTAGGTACTAAAGGTACTTTGTGGGGGGTTTTTTTGGAAAACGGGTACTTTATTAAAAAAAAAGGATGAGAAACACTGTTGTAAATTGTTTACCTGGTTACATACAAATTTTTTTGGGGGGAGGGGTTGATAGTACTATAGACGATAGGGAAAATATAGAAATTTAAATACAGAAAAATGCAATATCTATACATATTTTAGAAGTTTGTGTGCATGTCTCTGTATCTGTCTGTTTGCGAGTCCATTTGTTTGAATGGCCACAAGGGGGTGCTGCTGGCCCCCAGAGCCACCTCCTCCCACAATAGCTGCAGGCTACCGGGGGCCAGCACTGCAGGCCTCAGGGCCAATCCCTGCAGGTTCACTCCCTCCCAGAACAGCTGCAGGTTGCAAAGGAGCTGTGGTGCCAACTGGAGTCTTGCTCCTTCCCACCCTGTGGACACGCTGCAGGGAGCCTCGCCCTTCACCTCCATGGATAAGCTGCAGGGAGGAGGCCCAGAGGTGGGAGAGGTACATAAATGGGACTTTCTGGGACTCTGTAGAACAGTCCCAACTGCACTCAGACAGCCTCTTTGCTGTTGAGAAGGATGAAAGTCTCATGGAAGGAGAGGATCCCACTGGAGCAGAGGGAACTATCCTATAAGTTGAGACACTCCTTTCAGATGATGCCATGGTATCCCCTTCCACTGAGGATACCTCTCTGGCACTCCAATTATTAGGAAGAGTCAAGTATTAGTAATGTGGGATTCAATCATTAGAAACATAGCTAGCTGGGTTAACGCGAGAACTGCAAGGTAACTTGGGGGAGAGTTGCGGATCTCTTGAGACAACTAGATAGATTTGTGTGTTGTCCTGGGGAAGAGCCAATGGTAATGGTAAAAGTATGTACCAATGACATAGGAATACATGTGGCATAGGTCCTAAAGGCCAAATGTAAACTGCTAGGTAAGAGATTGAAATCAAGGACTGCCATGATATTGTTCCCTAAGTTGTTTCCATTTCTACATGTAGAGCCAGTTAGGAAGAACTGCAGGGTCTCAATGTGCGGGTGAGATGATGGTGGGGTTTAGATTTATTAGGAAATGGGGAACATTTTGGAAAAGGGGGACCTATACAGGAAGGATGGGATCCACCTAAACTAAAATGGAACCAGACTGCTGGCTAAAAAGGTCATAGAGAAGTTGTTCAACTAAGGGCTGCGGGAAAGCTGACAGGTGCAAAAAAGCACGATTTGGACTGAGACATCCCTAAAGAGAAGATCTATTAATGGACATTGTCTCTGTCCTATGAGGATGAAAGCATGAAAAATGATAAAATAGAGGCAGGACCTGATCTGAAACAGTCATACAAAAAAAGAGTCCCATTTCAATTACATCATGTAACGGCAGACAGACAAAAAGTGACAAGTTTTTAAATTGCTTACATACCAACACTACAAATCTAAACAACAAGATGGGTGAACTAGAGTGTCTTGTATTGAATTAGAATATTAATATAATAAGCATCACAAACTTGGTGGAATAAAGAGAAACAATGGGGTAAAAATAATACAAGGATACAAAACAGAACAGAAGGGCAGGACAGATTGTGCTGGGGGAAGAGAGAATAGCACTGTATGTGAAAGAAAGCATTGAATCAAATGAAGTAAAAATTTTAATTGACCGAAACTGTACAAGAGAATCTCTATGGAGAGTACTGTCATGTTCTAATAGTAAGACTATAGCAGCAGGTTTTATATTACCGATCACCTGTCCAGGACGGTGACACTGATTATGAAATGCTCAGGGAGATTAGAGAGGCTATTCAAATAAAAAAACCTCAATAATAAGGGGAGAGTTCAACTACCTTCATATTAACTGGGTATATATTACTTCAGAATGGGATGCAGAGATAAAATTTTTTGACTGCTTATTGGAGCAGCTGGTACTAGAACCTACAAGAGGAGAGACAATTCTTGATATATTCCTGAGTGGAGCACAGGATTTGGCCCAAGAGGTGAATACTGCTTGGTAACAACGATCATAATATAATTAGATTGAGCATCCATATGATAGAAAAAATACCAGAGCAGACCAACACTGTTGCAGAAATGAGAACTACACAAAAATGAGATTAAACAGAAATTAAAAGGTACAATGCCCAAACTGAAATGCCTGCATGAAAACTTTTCAAAGACACCACAATACAGGCTCAACTTAAATGTATATAAAAAATTAAACATAATAAGAGAACCAACAAAATAAAAGAAGATGTGAAAGGCAAAAAGGCACTGTTTAGAAAGTGGAAGTTAAATCCCAGGGAGGAAAATAGAAAGGAACATAAACTTTGGCAAAGTAGTATAAAGATACATTTAGGAAGGCCAAAAAAATAATCTGAACAACAGCTAGCTAAAAATTAAAAAAATATATATATATTAATTTTAAGTACATCATAAGCAGAAAACCTGCTAACCACTGGTGCTACTGGACAATCAAGACACTAAAGGAGCACTGAAGGATGATAAGACCATTCTGGAGGAACTAAATGAATTCTTTGTATCAATCTTCACAGTTGGGATGTGAGGGAGATTCCCAAACATGAGCCATTACACATCTGAGGAAGTGTCCCAGATAGAGGTGTTATTAGAGAAGCTTTTGGGAGAAATTGATAAATTAAATAGCAATAAGTTACCAGGATCAGATGGCATTCACTCAAGAGTTCTGAAAAAAACTCAAATGTGGAATTGCAGAACTAGCTTGTAGTTTGTAACCTATCATTTAAATCAGCTTCTGTACCAAATAGCTGGAAGATAACTAACGAGACACCAATTTTTAAAAAGAGCCCCAGAGGTGATCTCAATAATTATAGGCCTGTAAAACCTGACTTCAGTACCAGGCAAACTGGTCAAAACGATAGAAAAGAACAATACTGCAAGACGTATAGATGAACATAATTTGTTGTGGGAGTGTTAACATTATTTTTGTAAACAGTAATCATGTCTCATCAATATACTAGAATTATTTGAGGCAGTCAACAAGCATGCAGACAAGAGGGAAACCAGTGGATACAATGTACTTCAATTTTCATAAAGTTTTAGCAAGTTCTTTCATCAAAGACTCTTAAGCAATGTAAGTTGACATGGGAAAAGAGCCAAGATCAGCTCATGGATTGGTAACTAGTTAAAAGGTCAGGAAACAAAGGATAGGTATAAATGGTTAGTTTTCAGCAAGATGAGAGGTAAATAGTGATGCCCTCCCCAGGGTCTGTACTTGGGCCATTCTATTCAACTAGGGCCAGTCATATTCATCAATGAGTTGGAGAAAGACTTAAACAGTGAGGTAAGAAACACTGCAGATGATACAAAATTACACAAGATAGTTAAGTCCCAAGCAGACTACAAAGAGCTATAACAGTCTCTCTTTCAAATCTAGGAGACTGGGCAAAGAGCTATAACAGTCTCTCTTTCAAATCTAGGAGACTGGGCAACAAAATGGCAGATTAAATTTAATTTAATGTTGCTAAATGCAGAGTAATGCACATTGGAAAACAGGACCCCAACTACCACATAAAATTATGAGGTCTAAATTATCTGTCACCACTCAAGACAGATCTTGGAATCCTTGCATATAGCTCCATGAAAATATCCACTCAATATGCAGTGGCAGTCCACCAAGACAACAGAATGTTGGGAATCACTCAGAAAGGGATAGATGGGACACAAAATATCATATTGTCACTATATAAATGCCTGGTATGCCTGTATCTTGAATACTGCACAGAGATGTGGTTGGTCCATCTCAAAAAAGATATCTTGGCATTGGAAAAAAGCCCAGAAAAGGGCAAT
>CM057845.1:185560208-185585760 GCA_030068395.1 Apalone spinifera
AGGGACAGATATAGGAAGAGCTTGGGCGTTTGGATTGTGTCACTCCCAGGTGACCGATCCGTTGGGGCATCTCTCAGTCTTCCCTAGACTGCCCGCTACGAAGGGATCCCCAGTCCTAGCAGCTAAAATCTGAGATGTAATAAGCTCTTCCTATAAATTTGGGGCATGTGTCAGCCTGTGGGCTGCCCTCTGCGACGGGACCCCGGTCCTAGCAGTAAAGTCACGGATGTTAAACTCTTTTCGGGGCGCCCGTCATCCTCCTCCAGGTTGCCCGCTGCTAAGGGACCCCAGTCCTAGCAGTTGAAGTCTCGGGTGTATAATACACACACACACCACTCATTGCCCTGACCGTCAGCTGACAACGACTGGCATATATTAAATTAGTAGATGTGCATGTGAATGATATCACTGGTGTGGTTAGGTCCTGTGAGGGTGTCACTAGGGTAAATGTGTAGACAGAGCTGGCCATAGGGTTTGCTGCAAGGATAGATTTCTGGATTAGGGTTTCTGTTGTGAGGTATGAAGTTGGTGGTGAGTACTGTCACTTTGTGGGACAACTGATGTTTCTTTTTGATCGTGATCTCAATTTCTGTGCAAGACACAATTTACACAAGTGGAGAGATCATTCTTGAAACAGTCCCAACTGTAGTAACTCTATCAAGAACACTATATTATCCTCAGAACCCACAGAAGAGAGGCTACAGACAGAAGTTTACTGTTCAATAGTGGATGTATATCAGAGTACAACTTCCCTTTTCCTTTATTCAAATAGGAATAATGTTGCTTTAAAAGTATCTCCTTTGTTTACTTGTGGATGATCTAAAACTATACTGGGTATTGGACTTGTTTTCCCCAAACTTAAATCTCAGGGTTTCCAAGACTATCTGGATGTTTATAGTTGCCTTTTCTCTTGTCTGGATCTTTATCTGAATATCATTCACATAAGGAAAGAGATAGATGCCCTACAGTCAACTACTGAAAGGACCATGATTTACACATTCGGTGATATCAAAAGGGAGAGTTCTGCCTTGGTAGCGTTAGGTAAAGTGATAGCACTGAAATCAGAGTAAAGAAAACCTACCATAAAAACTATACAAATAAAGACACAAAGAAAGGAACTGGTTACAATGAAATAATGTCAGAATTTTTTAAGTCCCTGAATGATAAAATTAATACCAGTGCTTCCCTCCGAAAGGAAGGCTTCTCTGGATTTACAGAGGTATTTGAAGCCCAGAACTAATTTGACTTTAATGGGCCATTTCAGAACAAATATGAGTAATACCTGAAAGATACTAACTCAGCTTGGCTTCCTTTGCTGCACCAAGTGATACGAATTTATTAATTGCTTGCTCTGTAAAAGCTACATGTTCCAGGTTCCTGATCACTGAAGAAGATACAAAGCATGCTCCTAGGGTTGCCAGATAGTTTCAAAAAAAAAAAATACCAGGAAAAAAAAAAGGGACCCCTAGAGTTGTTAAACAAAAAAACCCAAAAAACCCCAACAACAACCACAACCACACAAACAGGGTGGCCCCTTTAAGAAACATGTGATGAGGCTTTTTTGGCCCTAACAGGCTGCCGGTAGCCACTCACCATCTTGCCTGTCTGCACAGGGCCGGACAGCTCCCCTGCAGAACCTCATAAGCACTAGGGTTGCTAGGCAGCCTCCGTATTGAGCTGGATAGCCCGGGATTTTCTCCTCCTGGCTGCGAAAAAAAACAAAACAGAAAGTACCAGACATTTTAGGTGTCCGGTATTTTCTGAATTTTTTTACCGGACAGGAGGTGACAATACCAAACTGTCCAGTTCAATACCGGACACCTGGCAACCCTACATGCCCCCAGCATGCTTGGTCCTTGACCTCTACTTTCCCTAAGCGGTGTGGACCTACAGAAATCTGTACCAATAAAGAGATGTTCTTCTAAAATTAAATTGAGAAAAGGAACTCTTTGATTTAATATGTTTTTTCTAGTCTGGCTTTTCTGCTACTTCATTTTTGGGGCTTCACTGGACCATTGAAAACCTTCCAGATACTGAGATCCATCTGATACAGAAATTGCCTCTCCACAGGCACATGTTGGTCATTTAATTAGAGAAAAAGTATCTTGTCAAAATTATACCATTTAGGAAGGCGTCAGTAATAAGTGGCCATAGATATTTTTAGTGGACAGATTTAACTTTTACTAGAAAATGTAAAATAGATCTGCATACAGCACAGATAACAAAAACAAAACAAGTAAAAGACATTAAAACAAGTAAATATGAGTCAACAGTGTGATGCTGCTGCAAAAAAAGCAAACATGATTCTAGGATGCATTAACAGGTGTGTTGTGAGCAAGGCACGAGAAGTCATTCTTCCACTCTACTCCGCGCTAATTAGGCCTCAGTTGGAGTATTGTGTCCAGTTCTGGGCACCGCATTTCAAGAAAGATGTGGAGAAATTGGAGAAGGTCCAGAGAAGAATGATTAAATGTCTCAAGAACATGACCTATGAAGGAAGACTGAAAGAATTGGGCTTGCTTAGTTCTGAAAAGAGAAGATTGAGGGGGACATGATAGCGGCTTTCAGGTATCTAAAAGGGTGTCAACAAGGAGGAAGGAGAAAAATTGTTCTTCCTGGCCTCTGAGGATAGGACAAGAAGCAATGGGCTTAAACTGCAGTAACTAAGGTTTAGGTTGGACATTGGGAAAAAGTTCCTAACTATCAAGGTGGTTAAACACTGGAATAAACTGCTTAGGGAGGTTGTGGAATCTCCATCTCCGGAGATATTTAAGAGTAGGTTAGATAAATGTCTATCAGGGATGGTCTAGACAGTACTGGGTCCTGCCATGAGGGCACAGGACGAGACTATGACCTCTCGAGGTCCCTTCCAGTCATAGTATTCTATGATTAAAGTAGTACAGATGCAGCTGAGAACTCCAAGAACCTTCTCCCAAAGGAAATCACAAATTGTAATGAACCAAGGATCATCAGAAAAGAGGCCACCATCAGAAGCAATTACTGTCTTTTGCTAATGAAGAGACTACTTTGACAAGCGGTGTGAACTTTTCTTTAGCATACTTCATTCTTCACTAACTTATACATAATCCCATAAACTGTCTCCACTTTGTAAGGACATCTTATGTTGAATCGATTCTAGAAATCAATAGTTTCTGGGATTGTTTAAGGAATAGAGGAGGGAAAAAGATGTTTTTCTGTTTAAGAAGGTTCTGCTTCCTTCCTCTGAAGATCAAAGATACTACTGTATTTTGGTTAGATATCAGGAGAAACAAATGTCGTTTCCTTGATTGATTCTTATAATTGTGCAGAAGATATTTCACTTTCCTTCTTGGAAGAGCAAATATAGGAAGATAATGTATCTTTATATCTAATATTTTCCCCTCTTTTCTTTTTGTTTTGAGAGAGGGGAAAAAATTAGAGGAAGATATGTATGATATATTTTCTGGACTCAAAAGAAAGAGAGAGCAGTGAAAATGTTATATATTAGAAGGCTAATCTGCATTATTTAATTCTTTTTCTTCTTCTCCAATGAATGATGAGTTATGGAAGGATGGCAAATTTTTTGTTTTCATTAGCTGCTTTTTGTTGTTGTTTCGAGACTTCCAAAGATTCTCTGAAATGGAAACATTTCTTGAAGCAAGTGGCCACTAAAATATTCAGGAAAAGAGATTCTTGGTACAAAATATCTGTTTATACCTTCTTCCCCCCAATGTTGGTAAAAACCATAAAAAACTTCTTGGAAATTACTACCTCTGATTGAAGGCTAGTTCTTGATTAATGCCAGTAAACCTTAGGTACAGACACTTGCGTTTCTGATTATACTAACAGCTACAGATGGCTTCTTATCTTTTTCCAGTATTTGCTCAACTTACCTTGGCTTAGCATTTGCATAGACAGGACTACCTGCTCTGACAGTTGAACATGAAGGTTAGATTATTTTACCTGTGCAGGAGCTGTACTATCGTTTAATGTTGTTGTCTTTCCTTTACCTCCTGATGCCTTTGAGCATGGAACAGCAAGTCTGGCTTTCAGGAGGCCTTATGAACGGTAGTAAAAGGTTTTTCTGGTATTTTGGATGAGGCCAAGGAGAGACCCAATGCAGATCCTCAATCTCTCCAATACCAATTTTAAAATATATCCCATAGCTTTCTTAAAGTAGTGTCAAACCAAAGGTTTCTATACTGCCAGACACTTGTACAAAAACATTTTGGTAAAGACAACAAATATTGATAAAAATGTTATTCTGAGGACAAGAATCTTAACTTTCTGTTGCCCCTACAGAAACAGGGCATTGATCAGGGCAAAGTAGGAAGGGAAGTCACATCAGATGGAAGTTGATCTCTTTAGCTCTAGACATATTTTG
This sequence comes from Apalone spinifera, assembly GCA_030068395.1. NCBI lineage: Eukaryota > Metazoa > Chordata > Testudines > Trionychidae > Apalone > Apalone spinifera. The sequence continues at coordinate 185,564,572 of CM057845.1, forward strand.
GATCTTCGGACTTAGCAAGGTAAGAAGTTCAAGGTTAGTAGGCTACATTCTGAATGATCTTCTGGCACGCTGGTTACAATTAGCTCCAAAAGTAAGAGTTTCAATCAGTAATATAGGTGTATTTGTTTGATAATTCACTGTAAAAAGTATTATTTACTTTAAATCAGAGGTGCAAGTATAGCAATCAAAATTACAGTTATCATTGGCAACTTTGTTTCATAAAATTTAGACATGCCCAAACGGAATAATTACTAAATTCATATTACTTATCATATCTCAGGTGTTTTACACTTTTCTATCCAAAGTTAAATTAAAATGTGAATGGCATATATCAAAAAGCCTAAGCCTAGACAAATGTAAATATTTCAACAATTACCTCTAAAAAGAATTTAATGAATATGAAAATATGAATTCCGGTAATGGTTCCCAGTTTTCTATTGAAATTGCCTTGGGAACAGTCAAGTGTAGAATGAGGTTATGACTGTTCTCTCTTGAAAAAAACAAACAAACAAACAAAAAAAAAAAACACCCACATGCACCGCTCTGTCATAGTTATCATGACCTCCAGGTTGTGGCTGCAGCATGTCACCGTTTCTGTTAATGGACCAGTTTCAAAAGTATGTGCTCAGAAATGGACTTCATTTTTTCCCTATCACACTATGAAAGAATTCTGTCCAGTCATTCGAACAGTAGGTCTATAATGGCCGAGTTAAAATTATGCACATTCTTACAGAGTGCAGGTGGAAAAGGATAAACATACCCTATTTTTTAGCTGAATTTCACCAAATTTCAGTGACTGGGGTTCTGAATGCATTGGGCAAGCTTCACTCAACCATTAGCGAGACGGGTTCCTACCCATTGGAAGTACTAAAAGCCAATAAAAAAAGTATAAGTCCATTAATAAGAACTGGCAATGACTTTTGTGAAGGCAAATTGACCATACCCTTGAAACACTGTGCTAAAACAAGTTATCTTGATGTTAGAGGTCTGAAACCTTTCCTTCATGGGCAGACTACACAGGAGTGATAGTAGTGATTAATCAATCCTAGATAATGTACTATGGAGTATGTGATGAATAACTGCTTATCATTCCAAAGAGCCCTTGCATGTGGTTTCCCAAGAAGTCTCAAAGGAACTCATGCTATCTCCAGTCCAATGAATATATATGAGCTTCTAGGAAAGACAAGGAGATTGTTCTGGCTACAACAATACAGTTGATTATTATTTCCTCACTGAACAGTAAATCTATTTCCCAGTGGTTAGTCAAAATAGGGTTCTGGTTGAAATTTAGCTGTCAGTCTCAATGAAGAAAAGACCAAGGAGATGTTACTGGGCAAACTAACTAAAAGCCAAAGAAAATCTTGAAAATTTGATGGGAGCTTTTCTTTTCGTTCATTCTGAGACCCTTTGGAACCACTAACAGAATCACACTAGTCTTTTACCTTTCCTTTGCATGGCAAGAGTTTCTAGCTCTGCCTGGATTTGGAAGGTTCCCCAATTATGGAAACATCCGTATTGTGTTTGGTTCATAAAGTGAGACTACAATGATGTAATTCCAAACTCTGCAATATCCTAAAGCTTCTAGTACCAAGAAAACCTTACAACAGATAAAATCTTGAGAGAACCTGATTACATAATGGTCATCACAGTCCTTACAATCATAATTTTACCTGTTCATGTGATGTCTGCCTGTAACTTGCTGTTCTTCTTGCAGTGTGAAAGATTCCAGGTTGAGAACTACTCCTGTTATCTTAGTACGGTGATGTGGATATGTATTGAAATTTCAATATTTATGTTTTTTATAACTTCTTATAGTGTTTATTTTAAAAACTTTTGCCTTTATAAATGTGCTAAATATTAATGCAAAACCCAAGATATACAGAATAACTAAAATAACTTACAAGTGCTATAACTAAGGTACCTCTATGCTGAGACCTAATATGCAAGCAGCAGACCACCCCACCACAGGTAAGAAATGAGAAATTTTGAGGGCTATTGAACACTGAATTTTCACAGCAGAACAGCACAAAGTTATTTAGCACTGCTCAATAGCCTTTCAAACTCACTTCCATCTGAGAGGGATAGTGGTCTAGTAGACAAGGGCTGTGAAATAAAGGCTAGGTACATTTTTATATAAATACTATAAATGAAACCAAGATCCCTAAATCAAAACAAGTTTTACCGTGTTGGTAACTATAAACTAATAGGAAATAAACTTGAGATTTCTTTACGTTTAAACGTATCCCTTAACTACAAACATGCTGCTGAGGGACCACAGTTATACATTAACAGAATAGATAAAAGAATATTGTGTCTGTGTGATATAGTTCTTCATCAACAATCCACTCTAGGCAAGGTGAACTTTGCTATCGGTCACATTGCACATTTAGGATATGTTCTTAGCAGCAATTAGTGAATATTAAATTGATAATCCCTTTCTTTCTTCATTTGTTTTAATAACCAAAGAAAGGAAATATAAGGCAGTGAAAATGTTTTTAGGAGTGCTAAGTATTAGATTCTGCAATTTTCTTATAGCTGTAGATTGTGATGTGCATGTAGTTTATTAAAGGCAATAGAATTGCTAACATTTATTCCTGAACTTCCTTCCATATTATAGACAAATATTTCAATAGGAAATTTCTGTTAAACTTTTTTAACATAAGAATTAGATGCATATACCATAAACCAAGTGACTCCACTCTTCAAGGTAAAAGTTGGGTTTGTTTACTCATTTATGGCCATGAATTTCTATCTCAGCCTCTCTCCAGCATGGATGTTTCATTGATGGCTTAGGGTAACACTTCAAAAATGAACCAGCTAAACAAACTTCCCAGCAGCACTTGACAGAGCTACACCTATTCTTCCCACTTCCAAAGCAGTACAGAATTAATTACCAGTTCTATGGATCTATTGTAAGTATAATAGACTAAAGAGCTATCACAGACACATTTATTGTAAAAGCACAATCCCAAGAGTGTCTAGTAGAGGGCCAAAACGATTAACACAAATGCTTTGTCAGATCAAAAATAAAACCTGCACCGCCCAATTGAGGAATGAATTAAAACAGTGGGTTATCTTTCAAATTAACCAGGGCAGTTAGTGAGGAAAATTTCATGAAAGTGTAATTCTTAGCCTTTGTGAATCCACACAGCAGGCATTCTGCCAGCTGACAAGATGATGAAATTTTCATGCTTAAAAAAAGCCCTCTTCATTTCCCAATTTAGATTAGCTATTTCTTTCTATTTGCTTTTCTGCAGCAGAATTTAAAAACTGAAATCAATCTTTCAAAAGAATAATGCAGCTCTGGAAAAAAACTAAAATCTTTGGATGTCATCTTTGCTTAAAATATTTGCAGTTACAAATGAATAATTAAGGTCATGGCTGGTGCATGTTTTTTAATATTAAGGCATTAATTACTGGAATAATTCTGAAAGTCATTTTTGTGAGCCACACAATATTGCAGTGTTCAAATGGAACAAGGCTAGTTTCAGCAAAAAAAGAAATGTATATTAACAAAAGTGAGTGTGTGTGTTAAAATAGCACATAGCGGGCTTGCACAATTCTACTTGCATGGAGTAATTATTCTGGGTTTTTCTAGTTTGTGTTTTACAAATACAAAAACAAACAGATTTTGTACCTAAGCAGGTAAATTTTTATGATAGAAGTCACAAGGCTGGACTTTGTAAGGCACTTCAACAGAACAAGGAATGAGGAAGGAGGTCTGAAATCCTTAAGGGACTGATTAAAAGCCCACGAACGCAGTGGAAAGATTCAATGGGCTTCAAAACAGGGGTTAGGTATCATGAGAATCTAGGCACTATCACCTTTACGCCATTAAGTTTACTATATTTTCAAGGTCAAAATAAAACACTACATTCATATATTTCTGTCTTATGCATAATGTTATTACTGTAGAAACAACAGTAATATCTGCCATTCAAGCGTGAACTAAAACAATTTGTTTTTCTATTTTAATTTTTTACCTCTCTTCCTCCACAACTGAAGGGCACAGCCATGCAACCATCAAAACACTACACAAAAAGTCTCAAAGTTTCATCCAAGGTTCTGTTCAGACAGTATGCCCTTATAGTTTATAAGATTATATAATTTCCCTTACCCCAAACATCCCATTTGAAAATGTTCATCTCCAAACTGTTACACAGCTACTAGAAGCACTGGATAAAAGAGATAAAATGAAGCTCACAGAGCACCGCCTCTCTAATTATTTTAGGGATACGATAAAGGCTTCCTGTAAAGAAATCTCCCTTTTACAAACTAAAAATACTGTTCTATTTGGAAATAAAATCTGGCAGAACAGTAATCGCAATCTTTGGGTGATTAATAATATACCTGGCATTTTTACAGCTTTTTTAAACTCTCAGAATGTTGTATAAATAATTTGATTAACTGGTCTAAAGCTCAATTTTCAATAGATTTCTATTATAACTTCCACATGAAGATCTTATTAGCTGTATTCAATCATAATTTCTCTGGACCACGGAAAAGGATACTTAAAAAGTTAGTTTGGAAGCATTTGAACAATGCCATTTATATTATAATTTAATTTCATAATGATGGGGAACAAACCTATTGCAAGAAATTATTGATAGAGACAGACATAGTGCAATACTTACTCTTTCCCCTTAACTTGCCCATAATTTGTCTTTTTCTATGGGCTCAATATTGTACATTATGTGCATGTAAAAATTTCTTGTGCCTTAAGTGCTAGAAATGTGCTTAGCACTTTTATTAAATAATTATAATAATCTCTAAATGCATCAAATCTAGAAAAGTTTAGAAGATAATCAACTTTTACACTAAAGCTACGTGATTTGCTATATAGCCTTAACAAAACAGAATTTTTATTACCTAGCATAACAACTATGTCATTTGAATGTCGATTTTGGAAACAGATGAACTTTGAAATTAAGCTTGTGCTAGGTTAAGGTCAATGTCATATCTATGGTGTTGCTTGTTTGAACCATCTGCCAATTCCTTCAACTTTCATGTGAAGGAACAACTTATTCAGCCTTATAACTAAGTGACTAAATTTAAACATAGTAAAGAACTTTTGGGTTCTATGAAAACAGGGCCTTCAGATACTACAAACAAATATAAAAGAAGCCACTTTTTTTCCCCAAAACAATTTCTTATAGGAATTCAGATTTTTTTTCCTACTGGAAATGCGATTCATATGGAAACATTTACCTAATAATGTGTTAAGAATTAATACAAAGGAAACATAAGCATACATAGAACTATTAGAACAAATTATTACTACTGTACTTCCTTGCAAATGTTTTGTAATATTCAAATCAAAGGAACCAACAATTTGGTAAACCATTCAAAAAAGACTAAATTTTCACAAACACACACTATTTTTGTTCCTTAGCTTTAGACACCTAAGGCTTTATTTTCTGAAGTGCTGAACATCTGAAACTCCCACATTATAAACATACAAATATCACAAAAATCCTTTACCATTTCACAAAAACATTCCCAACTCATCTTATCATAAGCGCCATAATCTATTTATAATTTATTATTAAAAAGGAAAATGAACTAATTTCAGCAGATACACATTTTCATTGAACATATGGAGTCATACTGAAGTCTATATTAAGTTTTTCCTCTATACTATAAAAGTGACTCAATTAGCCCCATGACATCTGAATACTTTGATACTGGTTGTGTCTAGGTTATTACACCCTTTAATCCAGAGGATATCTTTTATTTAAATTTCGAACTACAAATGGATATAACAAAAACAAATCTTAACATTTTGCTATTAAATACCCTTCTTCATGCTGCTTGGAGCTGCCAGTATAACGCCAAAATGCCAAAAACCTATGCTTGTATCTGGTTTCAACATATCAGTTTAATAAATTTTGTATTGTATATATAAGTGGTTCTAACAACTTTTCAAGCCAGAAACAAACTTTCATAGCCCATAGAACAAAGAAGAAGTTATTGTCTCGGACATCCTTCTGAACATTATTAGTGAACAAGGTCAGTCTTCTCCAATTAATAGGCTGTTCATTAAGTTGGCATTTGCACGCCCAAGCCCCTACCTTTGTCCATTTTTCTCAATGCATAAGACCGGGGATTTTCAAACTTCATTCCATCACAACCCCTTTCTGACAACAGTAACTGCATGACCCCAGGAAGGGGGATGGATACTTGAGCCCACCTAAGTTCCAGTACCCCAGGAGGGAGTTCAAAGCACAAGAGATTCATCCCCAGGCAGTGGGCCTGTAAACTGAACCCCATTATCCAGGTCTGAAGCCCTCAGGCATCTGCTTCGGCCTGGGCAGTGGGACTTGGGCTTTGGCCCTAGGCCCCAGCAAATCAAAAGTTAGCTTTGGTGACCCCATTAAAATGGGGTCCCAATCCACAGTTTGAGGACCTCTGAATCAATCAGCTTTGCTTCAAAAAATAAACTTAAAATACAAAGATCTGTAACATGACCAATAACTTATATAGAAAAGTTTAAAATGTTCTTATCTATCAGATCCTTTAGACTAAGTCACGTTAAGATTTATTTTAGAAACCAGCATTTTAAATTAGGGTTTAACATTAGCAATCTGTTTTCATAAGAATAAAAATTACATTAGTTATGGGTAAAAGTTTTTTTGCAGCCATTATAAAACACAATAATCAGTACTGCACAAAATGAATATTCTGTCACCCCCAAGAAAAGTGGAAACCCCATTAGAATCCTAATGATTAATCTAACCATCCAAAGAAACGTTTTGGATACTTACACTATAGTAGCTTTTTAAGTAACGTCTAATATCCAGGAGTAGTTTGTTGTTCATTTGAATCATATAGTTGAAGGGGGATTCATCACATTCTTTCTTACTGCACTGTTGCAAACTGGGTTCAATATGCTGTCCCTGCAAATAAAAACAATTACAAACCACCATGAAGTTATCACAGGAGCATGTGCATCAAGTATATACACAATACATAAAGAGACAAAGCATTGTAAAACTCTGCTTCAATTTAATCACTGACAGAGGTTTTCCTTCCTCCCATCCCATGACAATTGGCTTTTCCATTTTTAAAGATTCTTCACCACTAGGACGTACAGTGTTCCCATAAACAAAGATCATTTGGAGAACTTAACAAATCACTTGCTTCAGACTTTATTTGTATTCAACATTATTAGTCGATTGATAAACTAGTGAAATCTATAGTAAAATCAATTCCCCTGAAAAAGCCAGGCTTATCACTTTTATCAAGGACACCAATATCAATATTTAAGCTATTGATCTTAGTGTTGGAATCTTTCATATAAGTATCAAATATGAAAATGTGCTATAAGAGTGTACATCATTAAGCAATCTTTTTTTGTTTCAGGCTCATTGAATAATTTTTAAAAGTACAAAAATAATATTAAAGGTTTACACCACCTCATCCACTAAAGCCACAGACTGTACATTTGATTAAACTCTTCCAATGAAACATTATGCATATCTTCAAACATGTGAAATTGAGCTTTCAGATCCTGAAGATTGATTGTAAATAGCTAAAATTAAGTCAGTGACATTCTCATTGTAAAGAATATAACCATACAGGATGTATGTTTATAACAGTTTGTGAGGGATTTTTTTCCATGTTTTTCTGATCCAATGTGGCTAAAACCTCACCCACAACACTAAGCAATTCCAGGTGGAAGAGATTTTAGAGCTTGACATCAGCTCTTCTACAGTTAGCCCATCTGCAAGTCGTCAAGCCTCCATGCAATTAACTATCGTATTTACAGCTGTAATGAAACAAAAGTCAAGGATTTATAAAGCATTGCTGATCTGTGTCTGTCTTTTCCTCTTGCTTGCTTCCAAAGACTGCTTTGTTTTGATTTAAAAAATGCAAAACATCTGCTGTTTGTCCAAATTAACTTAAAATAATTACTTTTAATTTAGATAACGGATTTATTTGCTTTAACTTTCAAGGTTTTCACTACCCTGTAGCCTGCTAATTTGCCAATGACTAGTACATGCATAACATCGCAGCAGAGTTAAATACCTGGCTCTATTTCAAGTTTTGAGCCAAGGTCAGAGATACATTTTTTGGCAGCACTCCTTGACAAGAATGCATCCCTCTGACTTTTTATGTCTGATATACAAAGACAGCAGGAAAGATAGTGCAGAAGTACCTTTTTGTCAAGAAGGGAAGCGGGATGTAAAGAGAAAAATGCTGATTTTCAAAAACACTTTGTTCCAATTAACATGATTTAGGATAAGAAAATGTTATTGCTATAAGCAGGCTTCATTAAATGGAAAGTTGCAAGTTACAAAGTTAAGATAAATATTAAATATAAAAAAATTTCCCTAACTTCTATGTGTAAACCAAAGCAGATACCGTACATCATTTGGCTTCATTAATCTGACAAAAGCTTCCAGAGTACAACGTGCCATGCTGAAATTTGTGAATGGAATAGGATTCAGCACTGAATCACTAAAAGTATCAACAACAGAACCAAAACTGTCTTTCCCCAGTCCAAATTCCAATGAACCGTATTTGAAAAGCCTCTTTTTTCTACAGGAAGCCTTTCCCCCGCAAACCTAACTATGGAAACAAAACATCAAAAACTAACCGAACCATCAAAGACATTGTCATAAATGTTCTCTGTTCCACATTTCGGACAGGAAAACTTAAATCTTTCACAATCCCTATATTTCTCTTCATCAGTGAGCTGAGCTGGGCCACCAAGCAAGGCATCATTCTCTTCATCTTTATGGTAATGGTGATGAACTTTGAATTGAGAAGGATCCAGTCCTATTAATAAAAAATGAAAATTCTAAGACTAAAATAAGCAATTCAAGCTACGTCAGTTTTTCTCCCTTAGGTTTCGTACAACAGTTTCAAAATGGGTAACACGATGTAAATTCAGAAAGTAAAAATCTAGCCTCAGGAAAAGATTGCTTTTAAAAAATACAAATACATTTTATATGTTTAACCTAAAATAAGATTCACGTAACATGAATAAATCACTTATCTTTTTTATAAAAGACTGATTTATAAATAAAAGAAGCACTCTGCATTATCCATCATGGGAGTATGCAACAGAACATTTTGTTCCTGAGGAAACCACTCTTATAAGATGGTTTTATTGTTATTTTCTTTTTGTTACATTGAAAGTATTTCAATAAAATGTGCATCATTATTAAGAAACAGTCTTTAAATCAAAATGGGACCATTAAAACTGAAAACAGAGAATAAAATCCCCATTAAAGGAACACGGGGGCACTGCTATTACCAACTCCTTCAAGTTCATATACAACTGCCAACTCTGATTTCAATGCAGTGGTCGATTTCATTTTGGCTCAGTGGTTAACAGCATGTAAGTTTCAATCTAATGCAGTGGTTAAAATGCAGGAGCAGCATTTAAAAAGGCAGCATTGGAGACAGAACCCAAGAATTTAAACAAATAAATATACAAAAGAAATCCTAATAATACTGACTCAATAAAAAGAAAGAAAAAACCCCCACAAGTATGAAGTTCATTTTTCCTAGCTAAGTGTCAAAGTAAGGCTGGTAAATTTCACATTTCTTAACATATTTTTAGCAGCATGTTTAACCCTTACAACATGGCCATTTTTTTGTATTTTTTTGTAACCCAGGTAAATAATCTAGATAAATGTCCATCAAACATTATATTCTAATACAGATGTCTAACAAAATTTCAGGAACAACGGTATACATTATTATTAAAAAAAAGTCTCCTAAAACATTTCTGAAAAGGAGTATTTTTAGAATAACCTGAAAGTTTAAGAAAATTAAGAAAGTAAGGAAGTAAAACGTGTCATCTCAGATTATTTCAGTGTGTAATACAACAAGAAGCCATGATTTTAAGGAGGTTGAACACAATAAGCATCGAGCACCACTTCTTTATAAAATTTAAGCATTTGGTCTTACAAATTGGAAAGACGCAATATACATAGACCTAAAGAACACACCTTGCCCAAAAATGTAATTACATTAAACTTGTATGTATAACACTATTTAAATGTATTATTACAAAATAAAAATGTTCTATAGCTAATTTTAATCATTATGCTAATTTTGACTAATAAATGGGTCAAACTTAAGCAAAAGAAAATCTGCATATGCAGAACACGAGTTTAATTTCTGACAAAATGACAGTTTAATTTATTTAATTTCAATTTAAAAAGTATCCCAGATCAGCATTTTTAAAATTTTCTCTTAAAAAAAAAAAACCACACACAAAAAAACCCACAAAGACTATTGACTTCATACCAAATTAGATTTTTTTTCTTGGTATAGATTTATACAGGTCATTAGAAATAAAACAGAACAGAGCTGCCAGACACTCCATAGTACACAGGGTCCCTTAAAGAGAGACAGCACGTTTTTTAAAAAGTACATTCATGTGTACCCTTTGAAAAAGCCAAATGTCCCGCAAGACAAGTAGTAGATAAGTTTTAAATAAAATTTTCCTCCTCCTCAACTTATTCTTTGACTATCCGATTCTAAGAAGAAAACAAAAGGTGGGCTGAGATCTAAGGCAAAAATTATGAGTGCACGGACACGTGTACAATATTAACACTTTTTCTTTGTTAGAAATGTAAAAATGGAGTAAAAGAAGTGATTGCTACTTTAATGTAGAAATAGCAGTACATTCTAATTTGAAATGTATCTTTAATTCTTTCTCAAAAGATATTGCACTATGCTCAGATAATCCTTTTTACCAAATAAAAATTAAATAAAGGGATATAGTATTTTGCACTCTATCAGAAAGTTTTCAGACTTTCGTAAAGCTCTGTGATTTTCCAATGTTCAGATTGTTAAAAGTGGTGGCAGCAGGGTAGGTAGAGACACATGGGTAAAAATTCAAACAAATAGGTAATCTACTTTTGAAAAAAAAATAGAAAAACTTATTATCTTCATCATTTGACTAGATATTTTGGTTGGGGAAAACAAAGGAAGAATCATGGGAATGATTCAGCAAAGTGTACTTTATTTAACCCCATATGAATGGTCTCTCAGAAATCAATGGTACTCATCAGGTGCTTTAAAACATGCCTAGATTGATTATGCTGCTGAATTGGATCCTATATTATCTCCTATTTCCTTTCATGAATTGTTTCTTGGTTACTTAATCCATTTCAGAATATCAAGTTGCATGCTCCAGAGCAAGACAGAATGCCTTATTTTGGAAACAAAACCACAGCATGGAATGTTTAAAGAATGGAAATACTGCTCCTCTTCCCTTTGTAATACTTTTTTTAAAAAAAGTAGGCCCAAGAGTTATAAACAATAAACCCAGCTTTTGACTCTTATCCTTCCATGACATTGAGAAAATCATATGCGCTTGCTAATTATTTCAGATTTACTTTTATGCTGAACATTTTACTCTCAGTAAAGGGACTGCACAATAGGTCAGTTTGTTAACTTTAAAAAATGGAGGATGTATTCATGATTTAAAAAAAAAACAAACCCTTCACAATTTAAGTAATGATGTAGAAAAACCAAAGAGATTTACCTTTGTGTGACAGAAATATACCAGAAAAGAAAGATTTGGGCGTTTCCACTGAAGTTTTAATTCTTGTCTTAACACACTAAACAAATTACCAAGGTTTATATTATTTTGGTTTGATTACTAAAACAATTTGAAACAAACTTTTGTAGGTGACTTTTTGAGGTGGCCATTTTCCTCCAAAAACTATGATGGTGAGCATTAAAAAAAAAAAAGTCATAAAAAGTGTCAGTTTTTAGGGAAACAAGAGATAGGGTACTGATTTATGTAGACTACCTAAAATTAGTATTATCTTTTTAACAATGAGATTAGTCTTAAAAATCAACCTTCTTCGGAAGCTATGCAAACAGAAAGTTTATATACTTTTACCTTTGCTCATTAGAGGTTTTGTGAAACAAAAGGAAAATGGTATCTGGTGCTGCCACCTAGAGACTAAGGGTGTGAATTTCTTTTAGAATCACGTCATGTAAGTGGCAATGTACATTAACACCCAACTCCATACATACTGAAGATACGAAAAGATTCTGATTATCTAAACCCTCAATATCATGCACTGCAAATAAATCCCCTAACTAGAGACTTTTCTGTCACTAACTCTCCATTATACAAATACCCAAATTACCTTATCAATGTTGCCTAAATTTAGATAATAGGGATCTTTCTATACTTCTAAGTTAAATGATTTGTTTTGACTGAATAGACATCCTAAAAGGAAAACCTATACACAATCGAAATCATGAAGTGATTAAACCTCTGTCAAAGAAAAAATGAAAATATAAGTATTATTACTATAAAAATGGCTAGTGATAGAACACAAATTCAATCATCCAGTCCATTTCCATGCCAGAGCAGAAGTTTTTTTATTTTTAATGTGGGTCTTTGAAAAATTACTTGTTTTTTACCACCCAGTAGAGTTAAATGCTAGAGAACGTTGTTGATAAAACCCTGCCAAAATAATGAAAATTCAGGAGTATGACAATATCAGATTGAACACAATAAGCACAATAAGTTTGTTCGTTCATCTTAAAAGATGCAATAGTATATAGATAAGTCTTGCAGAGCAACAGATGCTTTAAAAAAAAATCTCTGCTATAAAAACATTACACACCAAAAACAAGTCCATCTTGAATTAATTGTGCTGCAAAAAGCAGTTCATGCATCTGAAAATAGAAGAATCTACCGAGTGTTATACCATTTTACAAAATCCAGTCATCACATTTAGGAATGCCTACATGGAAACTATGAACTTCTGAGTACTATGGGTATGGAATATTTTTTTTTTTTTAAAACAACCCAGTCCTATAACTATAGGGCTAGCACAATGTTCTGAAAAGTATTTTTGGCTTTTGAAAACAAATGGAAAGAACTCAGAAATCGCTCATCTTTCTTTGCTTCAGGATAATATAAGATTAAGTTTTCAACTACTCTACCCAGACCAGTTTTCTTCAAACTTGGGTTGTGAGGGCACCAGGGTAAGCTGCAGGTGGGCCTGTGCCACTTTGTTTACATAACATATTCATAGTCATGGAGCCTTACAGCTCCCATTGGCTGCAGTTTGCCGTTTTCCGCTAATTGGAGCTGTAAAGCTCCAGGAAAGCAATCAGTGAAGTTGGAAGGGCATATCAACTAGGTCCTATAGGGATCAGTTTTGAGGCCAATTCTGTTCAATATTAGAACATATTTACAGCTATACTGGGTCAGAACAAAGGTTCATCTAGCTGGGTAGCCTATCTTCTGATGGTGTCCAATGCCAGGGGCCCCAGAGGGAATGAACAAAACAGATACTCATCAAGTGATCCATCCCCAATCACCTATTTCCAGCTTCTGACAAACAGAGGCTAGGGACACCATGCCTGCCCATCCTAGTTAATAGCCATTGATGGACCTTTCCTCCATGATTTTTTTTAGTTCTTTTTTGAACCTTGTTAAAGTCCTGGTCTTCACAACCTCCTGTGGCAAGGAGTTCAAGAATCTTCATCATGGATTTAGATAATGGTATAGAGCAGTGGTCCCCAATCTTTTTACACCCAAGATCACTTTTTAAATGTCAGGACAAGCCAAGTTCTACCCCATCCCTTCTCCAAGACACCACCCCTTTCCTTGAGGCCCGACCCTCTCCAATCCCCTCCTCTCCTTCACTTGCTCTCCCCAGCCCATACTCACTCTCAATGGGTTGAGACAGGAGGTGCGGGCTCTGGGGTGGGAATGAGGGATTTGGGTGTGGGAAAGGGTGATGAGGTGGAGAAGGGGATACTGGCTCAGGGAGAGGGCTCCAGTCTGGAGAGTGCTGGGTCAGGTGGAGGTTTAGGGTGCTGGAGCAAGCCTCAGGCTTGTGGATGTAGGGGTACAAGAGTTTGGGTTGGGATATATGATGGGCTCTGGGCACAGGTTTGCAGTGTGTGGATGGTTTAGCAGTGCTATAGCACAAGACTGGGGATGCGGGTGGTGCAGGAGTTTGGGGATGTGAGGGCAGGGGGTTCAGGTGTATGATGGGTTCAGGGTTGGGGTCTGTGGGGTTGCAGGATTGTTATGATGCTGTAGCCAGATGCGAGCTTGGTCCCAGTTGGGGGCTTGTTGGCCAGGCTTCATTTTTAAATAAAATATTATGTCCAACACAAAATATTCCAGCATGGTCTTATTTATGGGAAGCGCGGGAAACCTGTTTTGCGTCAGGGGCCACTGACCCACAGAAAAATCAGTTGGAGAGTGAGATGCAAAAAAACCCCCCTCCAAAGCCCCCCAAGCCTTACTGATGTGGCCCCAACTGAGACACCTTATTCCCCTGGCACTCCAGCCCATGGGAGAAGGGGGAAAGAGTAGGTAGGACTGAGATTCAAGGCCTCAGGCCAGATTAACTCTTCTGGGTTCCGGGGTTAGTGGAATTTGTGGGCCCCTCTACACTCTGAGGTGGAGCCAAAAATGAGGGATCCAGTGTGCAGGACAGGGCTGCCAGTGAATGGGATAGGGATGGGGGTGCAGAATCTGGGTGGAAAATAACGTACAGGAAAAAGCTAGGTGTAGGTCTCGGGCCAGGAAGGAGGGAAGGGGGCAGGGTGATGGTGGGAGTCTGGCCAGGAGGCAGGAGCAGGATGCTGGTGGGGGTCTGCCCATTGGGTGCAGGGTGATGGTGGGGGTCTGGTCAGGGGGGTAGGGGCAGGGTGATAGTGGGAGTCTGGCCACGGGCAGCTGGTCAGGGCAGCTGCCTCTCTTCGCTCCAGCCCAACTGGAGGGTAGAACAGCCTACCTGGAGCAGAGAAGAGCGGCTGCCCAGCCAGCTGGCCATGGCGTTCAGCTCACTAAGGCTGTATTACGCTCCACATGGGCTGGAGCAAAGAGGAGCGGCTGCCCAACCAGCTGGAGCATGGCGCAGCCTCAGCAGGCTGAATGCCATGGTCAACTGGCGGCCCCTCTTTGATCCAGCCCAGCAGGCTGGGGCATTCAGCCCTCCAACATTGCCCCAGCAGTTCCCACGAAGGGGAACTGAAGATCAGCCTATGGAGACTCCAAGATCAACTGCGATCTGCCAGTTGGTGACCACGGGTATAGAGAGTACACTAATAAATTTTGTGGACAATACCATGCTGGGAGGAGCTGCAAGCGCTTTAGAAGCTAGAATTAAAATTCAAAATGATCTGGACAAACTGGAGAAATGTTCTGAAGCAAACACATTGAAATTCAATAAAAACAAACGCAAAGTTCCCCACTTAGGAATGAACAATCATCTGTATACATAAAAATGGGAAATGACTGTCTAGGAAGGAGTATGGCATAAAGTGATCTGGGGGTTATAATGAATGACAAGCTAAATGAGTCAACAGTGTAACATTGTTGCCCCCTCCCCCTCCCCAAAAAAAGCAAACATAATTTTGGGATGCATTAATGGGAGTGTTGCACACAAGACAGGAGAAGTAATTCTTCCTGTGCTAATAATGCCTCAACTGCAGTAGTGTGTATCTGGGCACCACAATCCAGGAAAGTCCATAGAAGAGCAACCAAATTATTATGGGTCTAGAAAAGAAGACCCATGAGGATTTGTTTAGTTTGGAGGAAAAAAAACATGGGGGGAGAGCATTGCAACAGTTTTCAAATATGTAAAAGTGTGTTATAAGAAGGAGGGAGAAAAATTGTTCTTGACTTCTGCGGATAGGACAAGAAGCAATGGGCTTAAATTGCAGCAAGGGCGGGTTAAGTTGGAAAAACATTCTAACTGACAGGGTGGTTAAGCACTGGAATACATTTCTTAGGGAGGCTGTGAAATTACCACCCTTGGAGGTTTTTAAGAGCAGGTTAGACACCCTCAGGAATAGTCCGGATTATACTTAGTCCTGCCTCGACTGCAGGAGACTGGACTAGATGACCTACTGAGGTCCCTACGATTCTATGACTCTGTAGTACCATCTTGCAAGTTAACAGATAAAATGGTACAATCCAACTTCCTTTCAATCTCCTTAACATTCTATTATGGGAGAACAGAGCCTTGTTATAATCTTTTAGCCAAAATGTTAAGAGTTCCAACTTCTTCTAAGCCATAAAACTTCTTTAACACTGCTTCCATTTTTTCCTCCTAATCTGATAAAGAAGGTACCTCCTCCAAGAGAGCAGATGATTTTTTAGATCGCTCTTCAGTGAGGAAATTGATGCTGGTAAGGGAGCCCCAGATATCTCTCTTCTCATTAGGGAGCTTATAACTATTTACTTGACACAATTCATAGTTTACATAGGCCAAGCTTATTGCACATATCAAGTAATCCTTGTATCCCTCCATTACTGCACACGAGCTCTGTGTGTGCCATTCTCACATCCCCCATTTAAATCTTCCTTGAGAGAGGTTCTGTGTATTTCCCATTTCCTCACCTAGAGTCTCACCATTTCCCCCTCCACTTATCAACAGACCACTGTGTACCTCATTCCCATTTCTGCTAATGTTCCCCTCTTCTCCCATAGCAGGGGCTCTTTGTACCATCTGTCACCCAATGGAGGTTCTGTGTACCTCCTGCACAAAAGGGTCATACATTCTCCATCCATGGTAGGAACTAAGCAAATCTTCATAACTCCCTTCCTATATTGGAGTAGCTGTGCCTCCCCTTCCTTTTTTCTCTATACCAGGACTCTCCAATCTTCTCTTCACAGAACTCCAGATGTATCCCATTCTTCCCCCTCCCCATGCCAGGGGCTGTGTGAATGCTCCCATTCCCTTTTCTCCCCATTCTTCCTCCAAACTCTCCCCCCCCCCATATTCTTCTTCTTTCTTTCTGGGAGAGATAAATCATTCAGAGTGTCATGGGCAGAGAGATAAGACAAGACCATAGCTATGCTGGAAGACGCTAATGGGGCCATCAACCAATTCAATCTGGACAGCTGCAGAGGTGCTCAGGGCTGTGGCTGCGCTAACCAGCGGAAGGGTCTTTGTACGTCTCATTTTCCAATTTTCTCCAAAATCAACAGCTTTCTGCCCACTGATGCCTGGAATGCTCCCTAATATTTTAGAATAGATTGGTAGAGGACTGCCTGGATACAAAATCTGTATCTGCATCCAATCTGCGACCTCCAAAAATGGTCCACATATTTGCAGGCTTTTAGTGATTGGATGCCATATTCCAAAGTTATCCTATTACATATTAAATAACAGACAGACAAAGAAATGCTGTTAAGTCAAAGTAAGGCCTTCAGAAGCTTGACAAATTAAAAACCTTTGGCAAGGCAATAAAATGAAAAAAAAATAAGGTATATACATAGTGATGTCACATTTTCTATAAACGAGTTTAAAAATAAAACCTTTGTTGCAGAAAATTTACACATAACTTAGTAAACTTTGAACTTTTCCTCTGGCTAGAGAGCTGTGACAGTGCCCTTTCTGTGTGGATTAGGAAAAACTTTAAGAGATGTCAGAAAAAACAGTAAAGAAAAAGAAAGGTCTCCCAAGAAAAGCTTAGGCTCTTGCACCTCTTAGGCTAAGTGAAAACTGGTGAATCTGTGTGCATATGCAGCAGTAACTGTCTCTCTGTTGATTTTCCACCTGTCTGATACACAAGGGAGGAAGGATCCATTACTATGAATTACTGGAGCTGCCTAGTCTGTAACTTTAAGAACAACAAGTAATCCTGTGGCACCTTAGAGACTAACAAAAATATATAGAATCCACCAACTCATCTGATGAAGTGGATTTTACTACTGAAAGCTCACAGTTTTATATATTTTTGTTAGTCTCTAAGGTGCCTTAGGACTACTCGTTGTTCCTAGGAAAAAGGTCTTTATTGTCACATTTCTGAGAAGATATACCTTTTCATTAGAGATTAAAGATAGCAAAAAAACTGCAAGATTTCTAATAGAGTTAGATTTTACAATCATTATTCGTGAGCACTTACTGAGAAGTAACTCCACACAAGTCAACATGACTATTCATGTGACTAAGCATACAACTAATCTACACTGCTGAGCTATCTAGTCCACACAAAGTGTAAGAATACAACCATGTTGCAGCTGAAAGAGTAACTCCCAGACCAGATAGACAGACAAACGATAACTGAACAGTAAGCATGGATGCTGCAGCATCATAAGCAGCAATTTGGTTTAACTACAGAAATCCAATCATGCCCAGACCCATGGATTTTGAGTTTCGGTGGCTAGCCCAATTGCCATGAATGTGGCAATGACCATGCTGCTATTTTTAGCATACTAGATTGAATCTGTCTACCCAGGCTGGGAGGTTCATTCCTAAATGCACTGTAGACATACCCTAACTACCTCCTCTCCCCTCCCCCCCCCTCAACCCCCCCAAACACAGACTGACCTGAAGAACAGATTCCCTGATGTGATTCTGCTAAAGAAATGTGCATTAATTTTACTCACTTTTTTATGCTTTCTGGATAAATGAGGTATAGATACTTACCTAACCAAGTTGCAATGAGAACAGAGTCAATTCCATCTATGGGCTCACAAATTCGAGCCACCACAGGGTGAATTTGTTGTGACAGATAGTACTGTGTATCAACAATAAGATTTTCTTGCTTTTGCAGTTGTTCTGGAGCATATGCTCTCTGGCTGGCACTCAGATTTGACCCATCCTAAGAAAGGGGACATACACAAAACAAACCAAGAGAAACAAATCAGTTATATGTGGTTTGGAGTTGGGGTTAGACTGTACATCATCATAAAACTAAGGGTTTTTTTGGAAAAGAAAAAAAAAAGGACATACAGTGGATTCCTTCCTTCAGTTCTTTTATTTCATATCCGATACAAACTCAAGAAGTCTGAAGAAATGGGTTACACTTTTGTTGCTGGCATTAGATAATGAATTCAGAACATAAATCCAGCTTATATTATTACAGTTTGTGTGTGCAAATCAGTAACAGTAGCCAGAGTAAATAATCCCATCTGTCCATTCAGAAATGCACAATGAAAATATACTGTTACAATCAGCCCATTTAAAAGTATGCAGAGGGCAAACATTTTAGGATCACCTTATATTAAATCAGCATTATCACATTATAGTAATTGTTAGAACCGCTTCCTAAGCGTTGTGGGATCCTGCCCATCAATTCCCTGAGGGAGTCGAAGTCTTCTTTTCTGAAGTTCAGAATCTGTATTTTGCTGCTCTCCTTTCTTCCTTTGGTCAGGATCCTGAACATGATCCCTGCTGCCCAGGTTGCCACCCACATCTACTTCCCCTACTAATTCCTCCTTGTTTGTGAGCAGCAGGTCAAGCTGGATGAGAGATATGATATGAAAGCAAGTGTTCCTTATAGTTTTGAGCACCAACAAATTGGTGTGAAGGCTGGTTTCTTGGGTTGTCCATCTCCCTTAGTTATGCAAGTACTGAGCGGGGCTCCCCATCCCACCACGGATGCATCTCTACTGTTAAAATCACTGATGGAGCTAAGTGACAGAACAGAACACTTGCACCAACACTTTGGTTGATCCATCCATCAGGCTAAGGAGTTCCCACTTGCACAGAAACTGTCACCTTCTGTCCTGAGCCAAGCCTGGAAGCAGCAAAGAGATAGCCAAGCACGATCAGTCACAAAACTCCTGTGTCCCAGGAGCTGAACATACTTCCTTATTTTGATTCTTGAGGCACACTGTGCATATGTTAAGAAGGGCTCCCCTGAACGGTCAGTACCAGGCATGTTTAGGTTACAAATCTGTCTAAAGGAAGATATGACCTGACTATCAATGAGTCCAATATGCCCATGCAAATTATACCCCCTGTATAAGGGCTAACATGAATTTTTTTTAAGAGAGAGAGAGGGAGACCTGTAGACCTAACTCCTGAAACAGATCATAGGCTCTCTGGGTGGAAGATATCACTACTTTATAGGAATGGTCCCGGAGTAGCCAGCATGAGATACAGAAAGACTGCATCTGACGAAGTGCGTCTTTGCCCACGAAAGCTTATGCTCCAACACTTCAGTTGGTCTATAAGGTGCCACAGGACTCCTCGCCGCTTTTGCAGATTCAGACTAACACGGCTACCCCTCTGATAGGAAGACTAGAATCACTTCTTGACAGAAGTAAGCAGCCAAGACTTTTGAAAACACCCTGGGGGCCAAGTAGATGCTGAAGGGAAACACTCACTAGTGAAAATAATCCTGGCCTATAGTGAAGCATAAGTATTTCCTGTGAAATGGGTGTATCATGATTTAGAAATAGGCATTTTGACTGAAAACCAAACTCCTTTCTCTGGTGCAGGAATGAATTATGGCTGCCAGAGTCACTATCCTGAATTTTTGAGCCTTTATGAACTTGTTTACATGTCTTAGAATTAAAATCAGTCTCCATTCTCCATCCTTCTTTGTCACAAGGAAATAATTTGAGTAACATCCGTTTCCTTTAGGAGGAGGAGGAGGAGGAACCAGCTCTATTGCTCCCATAAAGAGAGTTTACTTGTCTCAATAAAAGCTTGTGAGAGGCATCCCTAAAGAAGGGGAAAAGGAGGGAAAGGTGAAAGGAAGGGAATGATGTAAAATGGATTCTGATTCACCTATAATAATTAGGAACAAAAGGAAAATTAACAATAATATTTGTCCCTTAATAGATGGAAATGATAGAACTGCCTTTTCTGCATTGGCAAATGCATTCATTATACAATTCTTGTTTTGTATTTGGTAGAAAAGCCAGATATATTTTTATCATATGATGATGATATAATATTTAACCAATCCATCAGTAGCTAAGAAGGATGTTAAAGAGCAGCTACTTTTTAAATCAGCAAGTCCAAATAATTTGCATCTGAGTTTTGGGGGGTTTTTTAAGCCAGCCCGTGAGGTGTCTAGATCAGTGGTTCTCAAACTGTGGTTCAGGGCCACCTTCCAGGCTTGAGCTCCACAACCCCTCTTTCCCCATGCAGTGGGTAGCCCGTGCTGCTGCTCCAGCCTCACCTTCCCTCCCCACCCCGTGAGGTTGGAACACCAGTATCGGCTTCTTACTTGGGGATGAAGAAAAAGCCCCAAGCCTCACTGAGCAATCAGGCTTGCAGGAAAGAAGCATTCCCCCTCCCCCATCAAGGGAAACAGCAGCGTGAGGGCATGCTGCCTGGAGGCTTTCCCTGAAGTTCCTATTGGCCAGAATTTGGCCAATGGGAGCAGTGAGAGGCCGTGCCCGACAGCAGCACAGGGTGCAAAGGCAAGTAAGTACCCCCTCACCCCCTTATGCCCAGACCCCAGCACCCACATGCCCCCATCAAGACC
>CM057845.1:185585860-185638289 GCA_030068395.1 Apalone spinifera
GGGGGGGGGGGTTCCACAAAATCCACTACCCCTACTTTCCCAGAAGACTAAATCTGACCTATGGGAAGCCCTGAACCTCAGTCCTCCCTGTCCTTTCCCCTCCCTCAATGGGGCTGGAGTGCCAGAGGAGTGAAGTGTCTCAGTTGGTGGCACATCAGCACATTTACTTTTCACTTTTGTTTGGTTTTTCTGTGGGTCAGTGGCACCTGACCCAAAAAAGGTTGCCGACCCCAGCCATAAATAAAGAAAACATGGGGACTATTTGTGTTGGACATAAATTAATATTTTACTTTATTTACAATGAAGTTTGATAAACTAACATGAGAAAGTTAAAGCACTTAGTCTGTTTAATAATTTAAATTAATATTTCCTTTTTTACTGGTTCTCCCAAGCTGTAGCACAAGCAAAACAGCTCAGGTGTAATTATGTAATTAACAGCAAGTTTCTGTTAGCAACTGGTGGTCCAACGGAAAGGTTTGCATTGAGCCAGGTGGGCCATGTGCCAAAATGTTTGAGAACCACTGATCTAAATGGTTAATTTTGATTTTCAATAAGTGATGAACACTAGAAAAATTCCTTAGGACAGGAAGAAAGAAAATGTCACGTCAATAGTTAAAAAGGGTAAGCAGGATGACAAAGGTAACTACAGGCCTGTCAGCCTGACTTTGATCCCAGGCAAAACAACTGAAACACTGATTTGGGATTATAATAAAGAATTAAAGAACAGTAATATAATTAATGCCAATCAACACAGATTTACAGAAAATATGCTGTTTAATTTGGTATCTTTTTGGTTGAGATTACAGTTTTGGAAGATATAGTGTTAAGGTATGGTTACACTTTGGTATGGCATTTGGACTTAGTGCCATATGACATCCTGATTAAGAAACCAGAACAATACATAAATTGACAAAAGCACGTTACATGGATAAACACTGGTTAATAGAGAGGTCCTTTGTATGCAATTTTAAACAGGAAACCACTATTGTGCATGTATATTTGAATACCCTCATGGGGTCCGCAGGAATGGTTCTTGGCCCAATTCCCCATGATAAAAAACCACCACTAATAAAGTCTAAAGATAACAGAAAGACTGGGGGAGCAGTACAAAATTAAGAGAACAGCTCACTAATACAAAATGCTCTGGATCACAAACTGGGAACATGAAAAGAATATTAATTTCAATAGGGCCAACTTTAGAGACACAGATGTAGAAACCAATATTACAGACCATACTTACAGGATGAGGACTATTCTGGGAAGCAATGATTCTGAAAAAGACTTAGAGTTACGGTAAAAACTCCTGTAACCATAAGATCTCAGTGAAACACATTGGCCAAAAAACTAACATCTCTGCATGTATAAACAGAGAATATCAGGGGTTATATTAATCTCTGAGTTCAGCACTGTAGATACCACTACTGAATGCTATGTCCAGTCCTGGAGTCCACATGTCAAGGACACTGAAAAAATCAGAAAGGATTCAGAGAAAAGGGAGAAGAATGAGTAAAAAACTGGACGACATGCTTTATAATGAAAACACTCAACGAGCTTAATCTGTTTAGTCCACTAAAGAGAAGATATGGAGGGACTTGGTGGTTTCGTACGTACCTACACATATAATGGAAATTTTATAGTTGAGAGCTCTTCAGTAGAAAAGGGTATACGAGATCAAACAGTTAGAAGTTGAAGCTAGACATATTTAGTCCAGAAAAATTGTGAAAATTGTCAACAGTGTAGGTAATTAACCACTGGAACAGCTCATCTACGATTATCCATCTTTGTAAATTTTTAAATCAAGAATGAATGATTTTCTAAAAGACTGCTCTGGTTCAAACTGGAACTACTGTCCAGACTTGGAGGCAAGTCTAGGTGATCAATGGTCCCTACTGGACCCATTCAACGTAAATCTGTGTCAAATTTAGGACATACATTACTCAACAGCTTTCTTTGAAAATACAGTATAATGCCATTCAAAGGTCTGAGGGAGTTTTATTTTCACTCAAAAGTTCATGAACAATATGAAGTCATAACCAAGACTTTTTTTTTTTTTTTACCTGGCAGATAATGTAAGACACAGTATCTCCTGCTTTCACCTTTCGGCCTCCTTGAGAGTTTATCCATAAGGCAACGTGAACATGTGGCAAGCTTTTTTTGTCAGGATAATCTTGAGGATCTTTTGTCAATGCCTAAGAGATAAATGGAGAAACAAAAAAATGCGTATTTGGAAATACCACAAATTAAATCCTGGACAAATCACTGAAGTTAAACACAAAGAGAAGATTATACAATAGCTGTCTTCATCCTTCTACTGCTCACAAAAAAAATTCTGAAATAGGGCATTAATACTGAGCAAAAAAATTCAGAAATATGAATGCTTAAAAGACATATTTATCAATCTTGCATGATCCCTAATTATTATTATTTGAAGAAAAGCATGGAATTTTATACATTAGTTCCTGAAAATCTAAATGCAGAAGAACCTTAACTGGAACCACAATAAAAAAAAAAATCAAACAAGCACAAAAATAGGTAGAATAATTTAAAATTTGATTAGATTCAAGTATGAAATACTATTCACAGTGCAAGAATGCAGTGAAAGATTACATTTTCCCCAAAATCTGGAGTAATAAAGCACAATCCTAAAATATCTGACAGTTTTATTTATTTAACAAACTTTGTAACAGAAGTAGTAAAAGTTGACCAGGATTTCAATATTTCTATGGACATGACTCCTAGAATTTTAGAATAAATAATTTTTCCTCTACGTTCCATAATTACTTTACTTGATTTTTTTCAAAATCTTTTGCCCCTTTCTCTACACCTACAACTTTACCAACATAATTTTTAAACTAATATTTATTTCAATGGCTATAAAACACAAGCGCATGGAGGACTTAAAACAGGAGAGATCTCCAACAGAGTTCATTTTTAACAGAAAAGTGTCTAAAAGTGAACTGAAATGGTTGTAGTCATACTAGCCCTCAAGAAAAGACAGACAAGGTAATAAATAGTGAACAGCAGTCAGTGAACTACAAAACAGTTGACTCCACAAGCACTGACATGAATGTGTGTAATTTTCATTACTACTTAGTTTACATTTTCTTGAGGACCAGAGAGCTGGCCAATAGAAAGAGGGCACTATCTATTGCAGCAAAGCTGGAAGAGATGAGAGTTTTCATAAGCCTCCACTGGAAAGAAAGGAAAACAGTTTAATTGATGGTTCCCAAAGTGGAAGGCAAAAAAAGAGCACCTCTCTGCAGCACTCCTACTAGTAGAACATTTTGGCTCACATTCAGGGACAAGTCTTAGAAGGAACATCAGAATTAATTTCAGCTCTGGTATCTGTGCCTTAGAGCAGGAGAACCCAACAATTTGTACTGGGGTTCTGGACATACTTTATAGTCAAAATAACATTTTTATTCTTTTCCACTGTACTCTTCAGCTTATGTTCCATGATTAAAATAATTACAATAAAGGCCTGGGAATCCGCTGTGGCAAAGAAAGTATATTCTATCATTCTACTCTTGGAGATGGCTTCACAGACCAAAAAAACAAAAACAAAAAAAACCCAAAAAAGCAAACAAACCATATTTGGGACTCTAAAGAGGTGACACACACACACTAGAATCCTCATTTAGCAACGTACTTCAGCAAATGCCTAACTTTAAACATGAGTAGTCTCACTGCCTTTCTTACTTAGACAGTAAACCCTTTAGGGCACAGACCATCTTTTTGTTGGGTGTTTGTACAACACCTAACACAGTGGGGTTGTGGGCCATTGCTGAGGCTCCTGGGGAGTATGGCAGTTGAAATTATAACAGGATTACTCGCAAGTTTCAAGTCTGGCATACTGCTTATGTCCTTTGCTGAACTGAGGCCCAAGAGCTATTGCCAGGGCAAATGAAAGAAACAAAAGTCAGACTGATAAATCCAAAATAAAGAATCACAGTAAAAGTAGAAGACGACTAGATCTTTTCTCTTCTGACACAGCCCAATCAGAGAGGTGGTCCGGTATCAATATTTTCAGGAACCATAATTTTTTTCCCAGGACTAGTTTTGGATCACTAATCAGAAAGATGAATTAGAATCCCTAGTAATATCATAATAAATGCATAAAGAAATCATTAGTGACCTGGCATCCCTTGCCTGAGTTTGGTAAAACAGAATGTAAACAAGACATATATGCTAATGTATCACTAACCACAAAAGGTTTTTGACAACACTTTTAGGGGGAAAAAAGAAACCTGAAAATCTTAGCAACAGCTGATTGAATGATATATTTACCTTGTTGATTTCAAATTGATTTATTGGGACTCTGCCATTTATCACATTTTCTCCAATTTCTATTAGCCGTCTTTGAATGTTTTCCACAATTGTGTCTCGAGACTGGTCAGAAAGAATCTGACCAATTACATAGCTGTAAAAAAGTAGAGGCAGACAAAACTTTAAAATACAGACAGTATTTTAGTCTTTCAAAACCCCATAGTAAATTTCTCTTTCCCTCTTTGTAACCTCTAAAAACTACCAAAAAATTGAGGCTAAAGTTTGATCTCTAAATTAACACTTTTCCCATGATCTCTCACGTTTTCATTAAGATACTTCAAATTTGAATTATTTAATCTTGAAACTATTTTAAATTATGGAGCCTATCCATTCCTAATGTATCCTCTGAGTGGGGTTTTCCATTTACCCCTCCCAAACAGGTATCCAAAACCACAGAAAATTTGAATTTAAAGTCTTCTGTCTTTAACTTTCTGTCTTTTTCTGAAAAAATGTCAGCTGCAACACTGACAAACATCTGTATAACTTTAATCACTATTACATTCTTAACTTGAACATATGTGTTTCTATTATGATGCACCTTTACTTAGAAAATACAACACAGTTAAGAATAATAAGCTAGTGTACAGTGTATACATACAAAGAGAGAGATGTCTATGTATGCATATCTTTGGAGCAATATATCTGAAACTAATATTTTTAAAGAGGCTGTATGCCATACAAATTGATTCAGCCATAAGATGACCACTTCTCTGACCAAAAGTATTCTTCCTTTAGTACTAACTGTTTACTTTCGGTAATAGTTGAGTGCAAGAGAGGCTACATGTAATGCTGCACATAGTAAATGCCAATAAATCAAATAATCATTGATATCACATATTTTTAACAAATAAAACCATCTAAATGAATGGCAAAAGCACTTCAGGACAGGGACTACATCTTCTATTTTGAGTGCTTCTGCAAATTTAAAATGGATTCTTTAAAGCTGGAATTTGCTAATAGGCACCATCATACTCCCTATGCCTCCTTCAAAAATATCCATCAGTTAAAACCTGTACACTTAGCAATCAAAGCATGAGAGAGGCATAAGAAACATCCAGCAGTTCACATTTTAATGAAGACTGTGTATTTTTAAGAGTCATAAAGCATGAGATGAAAAAGAAAGTCACTATTAAAAGCAAAAGCTCACTTTCCAGTTTCTTTTGCAAGGTCACACCAGTCTCTTCGTACTATGTCCAATCCTTTCAGTTCCTGTTTGGTAACATATTTCCCATCTCCTGTTGGCTCCACAGTCAGAGCAGCATATTTCTTCTTCTTTAACAGTAGCAGGGACTTGAAAACTCCATCAATATCGATCTCCAACAGTTTATACAGCTTGTTCACTTCACTTTTAATCTGTAAATGTATCATCATTAAACCAAATGCAACATCTCAGTAATTATGAACACCTATTACCTTCAAGGAAACATATCTCAGGCTGAAGTTTCACAGATATTGTATGTTGTATGCTTAGACAGACAGTTTGTAGACTGGATGGATGTTTTCAGTATGGTAGTACTGATTAGACCAATGACTAGAAACAGACAGAAGAAGTCCAATCCCATGTAGAAGGTGGCTACAGTGTTATAGAGGCATTCCAGTTTGGGGGGAGGGGAGGATGAGGTTTCAAGCAAGCAGCCCATGCTTGGTTGTCATTTTAGGGGGTGGGTGCTTCACACACACTCACACTCACACTCTCTCTTCTGGGAAAATATGAAGTCCTCCTGTCTAGTGTCTCCCTACCCCTTGCCCATTTCTCTCTAGTTTCTAGAACTGGGCTCTGTCTTATCTTACTACACAAGTTGAGGTAAGGCTTGGGTTGCCATCTTTTTGTTGGGCAAGAGATGAAATTTCCCTGTTCTCTCTTACAACCCTTCAAAGAAAAAAAAATATCTAAGAACACACAAATGTGTTTAGCTTAGAAAACAAGTTTGGTTCCTAGTTCCCATGGTGGCTGGCAAGAAGCTTTCCTTCTTTCCTCACACCATTTCTTTTTTCATTTCTTTCACAATGCAGCATTGCATCATTCACTCCTTCCAAATCTGTCTGACTATTTCCCCTATCTCCTTATTTCTCATTTATTATCCTGTCCCTCTACCTCTTCAACAGCTCTTCACCCACCTTCTGAACTTGTTTCTTCCTTCTCCCCTCTTCATTCAGTCTCACAGAAGTTAGATATGGACAGAAGCTATTTGATCACCTGGGCCACAGCCATACAAAGGTAGGATTATTTCTAGAATTTCTTTCACAGCTTTCCAGTCTAGTTTTAAATGTTTTGAGATTGGCCTTGAACTAACAATTTCCATTGGACTTCAAAAAAGACTGATAACTGACATGAAGAATTATCCAACATGTAGGTAGTAACAGAATGAAATTAAGCAAGGAAAAGTATATGCTGAAGAGAGCAAGGAAATTTTCTTAATAATGAGTTCTTTTAACCAGTGTAATCTCTTCTGACAAGTGGCCGAATCTAGGCACAGACTTGTAAATACAGAATGCTAAATGGGAGGAGAAATGGACTAGTTAGCTTTACACTGATTAAAGGTATTAGTATCGCATATTGGTTATTAAGAGACACAAATTTTCTTCCTGATAATTTTCTTCTTTGCTATCACTATTTCCCACAATTCTGGATATCCAGGCTGCTCCTTCTTTTCTCTGTAGCTTAGAAAGGCAGACCAGCATTTTGATGCTGCACAGTGTCCCATGCACCCTTCTGGTCCCACTTTCTGCCAGATAAGTTGTTTTTATGCTGTAAAACTTTCCCAATAATAAACACATATCTATGGCTAGCAGACCAGGGAAGATAGTCATATGGTAACAACTCCATTTAATATCTGATCTTTGACTCATAATCAGTGTTCCCTCTAAGCTGCACAGCAGCACAGCTTCACAGATGATTAATCAGCTTTCCTCCCATCCCTCCCCCTGCCCGCAGTCAGCAGCTCAGGGCTCCATTCATGGAGCTGACTGACTGGGCAGGGCTGATGAATCAACTGAGAAGCTGTGCTGCTGCACAACTTAGAGGGAACACTGCTCATAACCCATCCAAGAACTTCGAGACAGTGCAGCAGAAAGAAAATCATTGCTAAGAAATTTTCCATTCTGCAGTCCATCCTGTCCCACCGTTCTAGACACCTGGAAAATAAACAGTGAACACATTTAAAGAGGATTATGAAGGTCCCATTTTGAGAAGGAGAGACCTGTTCACCAATCTGGCTAATCAGACTGCGTGAAGGAATCTGAGTACCTGAGGACTATCTGCCATGGACACAAAGGATCCTGCCAATGGCACTGTACTAAAGACAGACATCAGATGCACAATGATACAGGGCTGAAGGCCTGTCTATGTCTTCTTGAAGGAAGTACAGAATGGCCGGAATTCCCAGACTTCTGGAATTGCATTGTGCGCTTGGCACCATGTAGGGCAGTGTTTCTTAAACTTTTTAAGACCGAGGAACTTTTTTTTTTTTTAGGATTTTTTT
The DNA here is from genome assembly GCA_030068395.1 of Apalone spinifera. Classification (NCBI taxonomy): domain Eukaryota; kingdom Metazoa; phylum Chordata; order Testudines; family Trionychidae; genus Apalone; species Apalone spinifera. The sequence continues at coordinate 185,593,669 of CM057845.1, forward strand.
GTTGAGAGAAAAAAAAAGGGTTGGGAGAAAGTTATTGAGCTAAATAACACAGTTTAAGGAACATTGATGTATGGAATCTGGGTCCAGTTTCAGCTTTATCAGATTTGAGAACCCAGGTCTCCTTGGCCAAAAATGAATTATCAGAATCATCATGGTGTGTTCTCAGTTTATTTTCTGGACTAACTTCCCTAGTAGTCCAGAAAATAAAGGTACTGGTTTTTCCCTAGTACTGGAAATGGTAGATACACAAAGTAGACTCTAGGGCCAAATGTGCAATAAGACATGGATCTGAGGTCTGCTTCCATTCTGAACAATTTTGGCCTCTGCACTTGTAAGATTCATGAACATTTTGGTTGAAAGAACTCTGCAGCAAGGGGAGAAGAGAGGTAGCAGGGACCGGGCACAAGCTGGGAATCAGCTGATTTCCGGCTCATGCCCAGTCCCAGGATGCTGCGCCTCTGCTTTTTTTAAACGTATTAAAAAGCTGGCCAGCTTCCCTCCAACTCTTAGTACATTTAAAAGGCTGAAGCGCAGCCACGGAAACCCAGCGCGAGACAGGAATCAGCTGTCCCACCTTGTGCCAGATCACCCATGCTGCACTTCAGCCTTTCAAATGTATTGAGTTGGCCAACTCGTAAAACATTTAAAAGACAGAGTTACATCAGGGTTAGCTTCTGGGGCTGAGAGCTAACCCTTCTGCAGCTACCCCGCTTATCGGCTAATCGACGGAAATTCCATCGACTAGTTAATTAGCTGATTAAACTAAATTTAACATCCCTACTAAAAAAATCTTCCCTGTTGGGTCCCAATCCCCAAGATGGGAAGGGAAACTTGTTGTTGGAGCCCTTCTGGCCAGCTTTGGGGTAGACGGGAAAGAACTGATTAGAAGCCCTGCTTCTTTCCTCAATGATCCAGTTATCATTGGGGAGAGAATTGTGGCCACTTTGTCTCCTGTGATTTACCCCTGATCTGAGTGGTCAGGGTCCTCCACACTTTTTAAGGCTCTCTGCTTTGCACTGGGACTCCTGCCCCTTTTCTTCCCCATTGGGGTCATGGCCTTCTCAGAAGTATAGTGATCCCACCCGCCTGTCTGATTCTCAGCCCTGGGACATAACAGAATTAAGGATAGATTCTGGCCGCAATTTACCATCTGTCAAGCCTAGAAAGCGCCTTTACACATAGGAGCAACACTTGGATTTGGCCCAGTGCTTTTTTGGCTGCTCTGCCATGACTGTAAGGAGCTGAGGACATGGGACATGCTGCTGTGGAAGCTCAGGGAAGATTAAGTCCCCAAAGGGATAAGCAACCCAAGGAGGAGGAAAAATGACAAGGAGGGAGAATACCGTCCAAAAAACTGGAGAAAAAAGTTAAACTAGGAAGAGAAATGGCCACAGCAAAATAAACTATCTGCTGCTGTGCGGACAGAGAATCTGGCAGCAAGCAGGAGCAGTGATAATATGGCCAGTTCATATGATGCCACCTCCATGAGTCACAGAAAGAAGAGAGCAGCCCAGAATTGTGGGAGACACTGAGTTGCAGAAAAATCATGACCATATACACAGAATAAATATTCTCAATCTGCCTCATTCCCAACTACATCACTTTTTTTTTTTTACAAGTCAGTTTGTTCTCTGAAAATTGTTGAAACATGTAAAATTTTGAAACTCAGATTACTTAAACTTTTTATGAATGATGAAATCCTCACACATTATTACGTTTTTTAAAAAGTCACCATCTTCCTTTTTGTTGTACATTAAGGCTAGTGTAATTTTCCCAAGTCACAGAGGACTAACAGACACGTACCATTCTAAGCTTAACCATGAGGTTTCTTATGGACACATAATGTCACACTTAATTTTAAAAATCACAACACATGACATCAAGATTTATTAACAACACAGACTGTGCCTTTTCAAAACACATGCTAGTAAATTGATTTTTCTTAATGTCAAATCCTATTTACTAGGTGGTAGTCTTAAAAGACAGGCTATTGTCTCAATAAGTAACACAAAAACGTCAGTTGTCTTCTCATCCTCAAAAGCAAGTAGAAATGTATTCACAAGGGCTCAACTGAACCAAGAAAGAAAGAAAGAAAGAAAGAAAGAAAGAAATATATATAAATAAAATCATTTTTAAAAAACATTTAAGTGTGCTCAAAATGCCACACCAAGGCCAAAGATTGTGCTATAACTTTATACCGTTCACTTGCCCTGCATCAGCCTCTTGTAAAATTCAAATTTCTTACCTTCAACTGCAAGGTCCTATATTAATCTGCCCCTCCTATGGCTCTTCTCTTGATTTCCTTTGTATCCTTTTCCTTTTCAAAGATGTTAGTCCTCACTTGGGTCCTCCCTTATTATCATGGTTCCCTCTGCTCCAATCTCCTCATGCTCATCTCCATAGTACCCCCATTTCTTTTTTTCAAATATCTTCTTGAAAGATGCTGAGGAAATCCATCTACCCTCTCTCTCATCATTAGCAATGCAAAAATCCTTCATATTCTGAACTGATCCCTATATTTTATCTTGCATTTGTTAGCAAAATGACATCTTACCAAATCTCTGTAAATCATCATGTTAATTAACATCTTTATTTTTTTATTGTAGTAGTGCCTACAGTCTAATAGGTAGTATCCACACACACAATAAAAGGACAACAAATTGTTGCTTTGTGTCAAAATACAAATAATAAAAAAGTAATTGTGTTCGCATTACCACTTGTAAGTTATGATTTTTCTGTGCCTTCATGTTAATTCTATTCTGTTTAGCAAATATTCAAATGGAGTCACAATAGTTTAAGAATGGTAAAGCTATTCATTACACTCCAACTCCTTACCTAAATTCATTTTTTGGAAAAAAAAATCCCTTTAAAATAAAATGAAAGGAATACACTTCAACAAATGACCCATCTAGGACAACCAAACCTTTTCTCACCAAACTTGTTTTGCTCAAAAATTCTTGTAACTGCCATGTATGAAATCTATGAGAAACATTTTTTTCCCTTCAAAAATTCCCTTACCTTGTTTCCCAGCTTGAAAACTTCTTCTAGGTTGGTACTATTTGTATTTATCATAATGGAATCTGTATCTCCATAAATCACTTCAAGGTTCATCTAAATAAAATAAGCAGCTTTAAACAGAAGAACTACAAAAACAATTTAATTCTTATCTTACATTATCTAGTCTCCGGAAAGGATAAGAAGGTAAAAATAAACAAGGATGATGTCTGCTAGGGGTCTGCTACAGACCACCTAAACAGGAAAAAAGAGGTAGGTGAGGCTTTTTTTTAAACAAACAAAATTATCCAAAGCACAGGACTTGGTGGAAATGGAGGACTTTAATTACCCAGATATCTAGTGGGAAAGTAGCAGGGCACAGACTATCCAATATCTACTATGAATGTACTAGAGACCACTTTTTATTTAAAAAGTTAGAGAAAGATACTAGGGGAAATCTGATTTTGAAGAATAGGGAGGAACAGGTTCTGAATTTGAAAGTGGAAGGCAGGTTAGGAGAAAGTGATCATGAAACAGCAAAGGTCATGATTCTCAATAATGGTAGGGAGAAAAAACACAATAAAGATAATGTATTTAAAGAACACATAAAGGGTAGAGAAGAAAACACTCTACAAATACATTAGAAACAAGAGGAAGACCAAGGACAGAGTAGGCCCATTGTACAATAAGTGGGCAAAAACAATAATAGAAAGTGTTGGCATGACAGAAATGTGCAATGACTTAATTTCAGTTTTCATCAAAATGTTAATAGTGACTGGAAGTCTAAAATAGTGGCTAAAAACTTCAAAGGGGTAGCTGAGTTAGTCTGTAACTGGATTTTTTAAAATAGTGGATGTCAGTGAAAATGAAGTAGGATCAGAGACTAAAATAAGAACAAGTTAAAAATTATGTAGATAATTTAAACATCTTGAAGTCACCAGGGCCTGATGAAACACATACTAGAATACTAGCTGACTAAAGAGATATCTGTGACACAAATCGCTCTCACAATGTTGTGTACAATCAGCATGCACCTCACTTCACCTTCCCTTGCTTTACATTTGTGTCACTTCTGTAACACCAGTACAAAAAAAAAAAAACCAACACACACACACACACACACACACACACACACACACACACACACACGTGGATGAAAAAAAAAGAAGAATCTGGCAACCCTGCACATGGGCAATAGTAAACAAACAAAAAAAAAATCTCATGGGCCACACACAGAACCTGAACAACAACATAAGAATGGCCATACTGGGTCAGACCAAAGATTTATCTAGCTCACAATCCTGTCTTCCAACAGTGGCTAATGCCAGGTGTCCCTGAGAAAATGAATAAGAAATAGTAATCATTGAATTATATCTTTCCTGTCATCCATTTCCAGCTTCTGACAAACAGAGGCTAGGGACACCATTCCCTACCCATTCTGGATAATAAGGGTCAATGGACCTATCCTCCATGAAGCTGATCTTTTTTGAGCCCTGTTTAATTCCTGGTATTCACAACATCCTATGGCAAGGAGTTCCACATGTTACCTGTGTACTGCATGAAGAAATACTTCCTTTTGTTTGTTTTAAATCTGCTACCTATCCTCTGGCTATAGACTGCCCACTACTGTGGTAGACGCTTTGGAGAACTGGAAAATGGCAAATATAGATCCAATCTATAAAAAGGGAAACAAGGACAACCTGGGGAATTACAGACCAGCCAACTTAACTTCACTACCCAGAAAAGTTAATGGAGCAAATTATTAAACATTCAATTTATAATAACCTAAACGATAAGGTGATAATCAGGGTTCAACAAACCGCTGAATCTACTCGCCCATGGCGAGTAGATTTCAGCCGGTCGCTCCGTGCGCCCCATTCACCGGCACTTTGCGCATGCGCAGTGCCGGTCTGGCGCATGCGCAATGCGGGGCTGGTGAGTTGCTCTCGCCGGGGTTTGTCAAACCCTGGTGACAACTAACAGTCAGTATAGATTTGTCAAGAACAAAACATGTCAAACCAACCTGATAGTTTTCTTTGAAAGGGTAACAAGACTTGTGGATAAGGAGGAAGCAGTAGATGTGGTATACCTTAAGAATTTTGATACTATCCCACATAATCGTCTCATACACAAACTAGAGAAATGCAACCTAGATGACGCTACTATAAAGATGGGCGAGTAACTTGTTGAAAAACTATTCCCAGATAGTAGTTATCAGTGGTTCACAGTCAAGCTGGAAGGACAAAAGGGATCCCACAAGCATCAGTTCTGGATCTGGTTCTGTTCAATATCAATGATTTAGACAATAGGGAATAAACAAAGTTTGTGGACAATACCAAACTGGGAGGTGTTCCGAGTGCTTCAAGGTTAGGGTTAAAATGAAAAATAATCTGTGCAAATGGGAGAAGTGATCTGAGGTACACAGAATGAAATTCAATAAGTACAAATGCTAAGCCCCTTAGGAACAAACATTCAGTTGCACACATACAAAAAGGAAATGATTGAGCAGAAAAGAGTACTGCAGAAGTCATAGTGGACCACAAACTAAACATAAGTGGGAATCATAATGGATCACAAACTAAACGTAAGTCAACAGCATAGCACTGTTGGGGGGGGGAAGCAAGCAAGCAAGGAGCAAACATCATTCATGGATGTATTAGCAGGAGTGTTGTAAGCAAGACAATACTAATTCTTCCTCTCTGTGCTTTGCTGAAAGGCTCAACTGGAGAGTACTGTGTCCATTCTGGGTGCCATGTTCAGGAAAGATGTGGACAAATTGGAGAAAATCCACAGATGCACAACAAACATGACTTACGAGGAAAAAGTGAGAAAAACATTTTTGTTTAATCTGGAGAAAAGAAGACTAAGAGGAAATGGCAAGAGTTTTCAAGTACATAAAATGTTACAAAGAAGAGGAAGAAAAATTGTTCTTAGCCTCGGAGGACAGAACAAGAAACAATAAGCTTAAATTGCAGCAAGAGCAGGTTAGGTTGGACATTAGGTAAAACTTCCTATCAGGATAGTTAAGAATGGAAATAAATTGCTTAGGGAAGTTGTGGATTCTCAATAACTGGAGATTTTTTTTAAAGAGCAGGTTCTTCTGCTCTTATCTGAATGGTCTAGACAGTGAATAGCCATGAGAGCAGGGGACTGGACTTGACCTCTCGAGGTCCCTTCCAGTCCTATTATTTTATGATTCTGCACTAATTAGGCCTTATTTTCAGTATTGTGTCCAGTTCTGGATATCACATTTCAAGAAAAATGTGAAGAAATTGGAGAAAGTCCAGAGAAGAGCAACAAAAATGATTAAAGGTCTAGAAGACATGACCTATGAAGGAAAACTGAAAGAATTGGATGTTTAGTCTGGAAAAGAGAAGACTGAGAGGGGGACATGACAGTAGTTTTCAAGTACCTAAAAGGGTGTTACAAGGAGGAGGGAGAAAAATTGTTCTCCTTGACCTCTGATAATAGGATAAGAAGCAATGGGGCTTAAATTGCATCAAGAGAGGTTTAGATTGGACATTAGGAAAAATTTCCTAACTCTCAGGGTGGTTAAAACTCTGAAATAAATTGCCTAGGGAGGTTGTGGAATCTCCATCACTGTAAATATTTAAGAGCAGGTTGGACAGACATCTATCAGGGATGATCTAGATGATTCCTGACGTGAGAGCAGAGGACTGGACTTGATGACCTTCCAAGGTCCCTTCCAGTTCTAGTATGCTATGATTCTACTATCAACTGTCAGTTTGGTTGGTTAAGAGGAGAGAGAAAAGACCATGAGACTGTCAGACACATTCAGACTATTTCAGACTAGGTGTGTTTGCCGATAGCCAACAACTTTGAAGGGTGACATGTCCTGGAGAACCATCTGCAACCATCACAAGACAAAGCATCTGAATCATATAAAAGAAATGACTCTTGTCTGACAAATTTCAAGGGAATCCATCACCGACATATTTGCCTGAGTGATACAGTAATTAAGAACCACGGTGGATTCTTCTTTCTTCATCTCTTTCAGATTTAGCATCTGGCTTACTAGCCTCTCTCTTCCACCTTTTTTTGTTTGTTTTGGTTTTTGTTTGTTCATTTGTTTAAGAAAGCTTTGGCCAAAAGGTAACTCTTAAATTTTCTCTGAAAGGAGTTAGGCTTCCTATTTTGTGTAGCCCTTATTGCCAATACGTTTGGCAGTGAACGTATTTTTCCTTTTGGATAAAGATCTAACTAGAGTTTTTGTTTGTTTTGAATCTCCAGACTGAACAACTACAGAAATAAACACAGAAGCTTCTTCTCATGCAAAGCACATTAGCCTGCCTCTTTAGCAGGGAAAAAACCAACCATGAGACCACACTGAATTATATCGAGGTCAAAACTCACAAGAACAGAAGATGGTCATAATTTCCTAGCAAGGTGACTAAAAGGAGGCAACTATTACCATTACTGCTATCCAGATATTCAGGATTAACAGTTAAGTCCAGATACTATCACCTTGACAAAGATCAGATGTACGTATTGGTGGGAGAGGTCAGTACAGTTAAACAAATCCATATTAAATTCCAAATAGTATATAATTAACGTATAATAGAATAAAAAGAGAGCCAAAAATTATAGTAAAACACTAGAACAGACTGTAACAGGCCTATGAGTAAACTCTAATTAGCACTGTTGCTAATTTGCTTGAAACACTCTCACACAGGCTTCAAGCAGGGGCTAGATCACATTGGTGTTAAGAAAAAATAGCTATAATCCATTACATTTGTAATGGAAGGATTAGGTTTGTAAAGTAGGCATACGAAGAAGTGATTTCAAGTTTGTTTGGGTTACAATTTTCTTAGAATAAAAAATTTCATTGAGTGTACTACATAAGGGTTGTCGTATAATGAAAATGTTCAGCATTACCTTCTGCACCATCTCCTTAGTATGCATCAAAATCTGAAATGAAAAATGATCATAGATTAATTAATGTAAGATATAAATTACAAAATAACATGTGAGAACATGAGAACATGCAAATGCTTATGGCTTTCAAAATATGAAGCTAACTATTTGTCTCTTCTGGTAATAAATATAACCACCCCAATAATCATAAGAAGAACAAAAATCATTGACTCATCTAATATTAATTGTAGCTTGCTAGGGATGTTAAATATCAGTTAACTGAATAGTCGAGTAACCTCATGAATTCTTATCAGTTAGTCGACTACTCTATAGTACCCATGGGTGGGGCCAGCAGCTAATGTGGTCCAGCCTCACTTCCAAGAAGCCCCCTGCCACTCCTTGCTGCTACCTCTGTATCAGAGGCAGTAGTATGGGGTGCCAGGTGAGAGCTGGTCTGTGAGGGGAGCCAGTTTAAAAACTATTTCCCCTCGCAGACCAGAGGCATGTCCCCCCATGCTGCTGCCTGTGATAAGAGGCAGCAGTGAGGGGTGGCAGCAGCCCTTATCCAGGGGCGTGTGTCTGTGCTCCCCGACCCGGCATGAGCCAGAACTGAGCCAGGCTGCTTGCCAGCCTAGCTCCTCATACACGTTAAATGCAGAGCCACAGTAGAGGTTGGCCCCAGACCCAGCACAAGCAAGGATCGAGAGAGAGAGAGAGAGAGAGTGAGGTCTATAGCATTAACCTATAAGCTTTTGCTTATCAGTTAAACAACTACACTATTACATCCCTAGCACTTGCTTACATTTAATTGGAGATTCCTTGAGATGCATGGTCCTAATGTGAATTGCATACACGGGTACCCATACACTCCATGCAGCCAAGTCCAAAGATTTATACCAAATAGCGTCTGCTGGTCCTCAGCTGTATAGTTGCTCTCCTCATACGGTAAACCCAGGGCAGTAAGCACTGCACAGGCCAATGCCTTTCCAGTTCCTCCTCTTCCAAAAAATCAGAAAAGATCTAAAGCAGACAGGAAGGATGGTGGCCAATGGAATGCAGAGAAGGAACAGGGATGTAAAAATCTTGTTTAATTAGTCAACCAGTTAAATATTCACATCTCTAATAGGCACCACACATCTCAAAGAACCTCCAATTACAGGTAATTAGCATGCATTTTTTCTGAGTTTGTGGGTGACTGGTAAAAGGTATTCACACAGGTGAGGGGAAGGGGTGCAAGAATGCAGTTGTAATACTGCTGTCCTCACAGCTGCAACTGCATAAGAGGCCTGAAGTACGGTATAATGATTCTTTAAAAGCAATGGAAAGAGCCTGAGATCATTGCCTCACCAATGTCCAATATAATTACTTTAGCAATTTAATTATCGTTGTATAAATAAAGATAGTGTTGCCTTCTGTAAGAGAATGGAAGGCACTAATTGCTGACACAGACAGAGTCAGAATGAGCTAAAAGTCCTGACATCTTGTGGGATAGGAGAAAGTCCAGTCCAATTCTGGGCCCCACGCTTCAGAAAGGATGTGGACGCATTGGAGAGGGTCCAGCAGAGGGACAACCAAAATGATTAGGGGGCTGGAGCGCTTGACCTACGAGAAAAAGTTGAGGGATCTGGGCTTATTTAGTCTGCAGAAGAGAAGAGTGAGGGGGGATTTGATAGCAGCCTTCAGCTTCCTGAAGGGAAGTTCCAAAGAGGATGGAGAGAGGCTGTTCTCAATAGAAACAGATGGCAGAACAAGGAGCAATGGTCTCAAGTTACAGTGGGGGAGGTCTAGGCTGGATATTAGGAAAAACTATTTCACTAAGAGGGTGGTGAAGCACTGGAATGGGTTACCTAGGGAGGTAGTAGAATCTCCATCCCTAGAGGTTAAGTCTTGGCTTGACAAAGCCTTTGCTGAGATGATTCAGTTGGGGTTGGTCCTGCCTAGAGCAGGGGGCTGGATTTGATGACCTTCTGAGGTCTCTTCCAGCTCTATGGTTCTATGATTGGGATAAGTGGTTGTCTGGAGTGTGTGGGTCTTTGTGCCTGGGGGTTCTGGGTTTGTGTTTGTCTGTTTATTTGGAGTTTTAAGTCCTGAGCAGTTTGTTTGTTTGTTTGTTTTGAAAGGCCATGTGCCCAGGCTGGTAGTTGTAAGCTGTGAGCCTTAATTAAGATTTGAAATCTAAAACTCTCTGCTCATTGGTTGAGCAAGAGGGATGAGCTATCAGGCAGGTCAGCGCTTTATAAACCCTGCGAAGAGGTGATCAGTGCGAGAAGGGAGTTTTGAGAGGGGAGTTTAGATGGGACGCTTAGAGGGCGCTAGTTACTTCTGACCTTCTTTAAACATAAACTTTTATAGTCTATATCCCAAACATTGAGGGTGATGTCTAGACTACATGACTCTGTCAACGGAGCTATGTAGATGAGTTTACTAGATATAGGAAAATGAAGCGGCGATTTAAATAATCGCCGCTTCATTTACATCAAAATGGCCACCGTGCTGTGCCGATCAGCTGTTTGGTGGCACAGCAGGGCAGTCTGGACGCACCACAATCGACAAAGGCTTCCCTTTTCGACTGTGGTGCATCCGGACTGCCCCGCTGTGCCGCCAAACAGCTGATCGGCACAGCGCGGTGGCCATTTTGATGTAAATGAACCAGCAGTTATTAAATCGAGCTTCATTTTTCTACATCTAGTAAACTCATTTACATGGCTCCGTTGACGGAGCCATGTAGTCTAGACATACCCTTAAATAAAAACCCTATCTATAATCAAATTTATTCATAGGAGAAAATGCAGACAGAAGCCCAGCAGCAGAGTGGGGGCTATCCTGTTTATTGCATCGAGTGTAACATGCATGATTACCTGCCCTGTGAATGAGTGGAGTATGTGTGCACCCAATGCAAGGAGCTCCTGACCCTCAGAGACCGAATTCAGACTTTGGAAGCCAGGGTGGCTGAACTGGAGGAGCTCGTATGTTGATGAGGCTTTCCGGGACACTGTAGTACCATCCCATCTCCAGTCTGACAGCCCCAGTGCTGTTAAGAAGGATGAAAGGCTCAGGGGAAGAGAGCAGTCAATGGGAACAGAGGGAAACCATCCCATAGTTGGGACCCTCCTTCCAAAGGATGTTATGGTATCCTCTCTCACTGAGGATACCACTCAGGGGGAGGGAACGTCAGCTGTTAGGAAGAGGCAGGTGTTAGTAGTGGGTGATTCGATCATTAGAAACATAGATAGTTGGGTTTGTGATGACCGTATGGTGACTTGCCTGCCTGGTGCGAAGGTTGCAAATCTCTCGAGGCATCTAGATAGACTTATGTGTAGTGCTGGGGAAGAGCCAATGGTCGTGGTACTCTTTTGGGAGAGGGGGAGCCTATAAAGGAAGGATAGGTTCCACCTAAACCAAGGTGGAGCCAGACTGCTGGCACTAAACATTAAAAAAGGTCGTAGAGCAGTTTTTAAACTAAGAGATGAGGGAAAGCCAATAGGTGCGGATCGGACGGAGACTTTCCTTAGAGGAGAATCCATTGATGGAGATTCTCTAGGTTTTAGTCAGAAAGAGAGGAGGGGAGACGATAAAGAATGGGCCAGATCAGACAAGAAACAATCACATATACAAGAATCTAATACATCAGGGAAGAGCAGACAAATAAACAGTGGCAATTTTTTAAAGTGCTTCTACACAAATACTAGAAGTCTAAATAATAAGATGGGTGAACTAGGGTACCTACTATTAAAGGAGGAGGTTGACATAATAGGCATCACAGAAACCTGGTGGAATGAGGACAATCAGTGGGACAATATAAAATATATCGGAAGGACAGAATAGGTCGTGCGGGTAGCGGAGTGGCACCATGTATGAAAGATAATGTTGATTCATCTAAGATTTTTACTTCATTTGATTCTACATGTTCCATAAAAACACTATGGATAGTAATTCTATGCTCTAATAAGAATATAGCAGTAGGGGTATATCATCGACCACCTGACCAGGACAGTGATAGTGACGTTGAAATACTAAGGGACATTAGAGAGGCTATCAAAATAAAAAGCTCAACAATAATGAGGAATTTCAATTATCCCCATATTGACTGGGTACATGTCACCTCAGGACGAGCTGAAGAGATAAAATTTCTCGATGCCTTAAATCACTGCTTCTTGGAGCAGCTGGTACAGGAACCCACAAGGGAAGAGACAATTCTCGATTTAGTACTGAGTGGAGCGCAGGATCTGGTCTAGGAGGTAACTATTACAGGACCGCTTGGGAATAGTGACCATAATATAACAACATTTAACATTCTTGTGGTGGGAAGAACTCCTTAGCAGTCCACCACTCTGGCATTTAATTTCAAAAAGGAGAATTACGCAAAAATGAGGAGGTTATTTAAACAGAAATTAAAAGGTACAGTGATTAGAGTAAAATCCCTGCAAGCTGCATGGAAACTTTTTAAAGACACCATAATAGAGGCCCAACTTAAATGTATACCCCAAATTAAAAAAACATTGTAAGAGACCCAAAAAAGAACCACCGTAGCTTAACAACCATGTAAAAGAAGCAAAGAGAGATAAAAAGGCATCTTTTAAAAAGTGGAAGTCCAATCCTAGTGAGGTAAATAGAAAGGAACAAACACTGCCAAATTAAGTGTAAAAATGTAATAAGAAAAGCAAAAAAAGATTGAGGAACAGCTAGCCAAAAACTCAAAAGGTAATAGCAAAATATTTTTAAAGTACATATTTTTAGAAGCAGGAAGCCTGCTAAAAAGCCAGTGGGCCCCCTAGACGATCAAGATACAAAAGGAGCAATCAAGGACAATAAAGCCATTGCAGAGAGACCAAATTACTTCTTTGCTTTGGTCTTCACGGCTGAGGATGTTAGGGAGATTCCCAAACCTGCACCGTCCTTTGTGGGTGATGAATCTGAGAAACTGTCCCAGATTGAAGCGTCATTAAAAGAGGTTTTGGAACAAATTGAAAAACTTAACAGTAACAAATCACTGGGACTGGATGGCATTCATCCAAGGGTTCTGAAAGAACTCAAATGTGAAATTGCAGAACTATTAACTATGGTTTGTAACCTATCCTTTAAATCAGCTTCTGTACCCAAGGACTAGAAGACAGCTAACATAACGCCAATATTTAAAAAGGGCTCTAGCGGCGACCCTGGTAATTACAGACCGGCAAGTCTAACATCAGTACCAGGCAAATTAGTTGAAACAATAGTAAAGAATAATGTCAGACATGTAGAAGAACATAATTTGTTGGGCAAAAGTCAACATGGTTTCTGTAAAGGGAAATCATGTCTTACTAATCTATTAGAGTTCTTTGAAGGAGTTAACAAACATGTGGACAAAGGGGATCCAGTAGATATAGTATACTTAGATTTCCAGAAAGCCTTTGACAAGGTCCCTCACCAAAGGTTCTTGTATAAATTAGGTTGTCATGGGATAAGAGGGAAGTTCCTTTCATGGATTGTGAACTGGTTAAAAGACAGGAAACAAAGGGTAGGAATAAAGGATACATTTTCAGAAAGAAGAGGTGTAACTAGTGGTGTTCCCCAGGGTCAGTCCTAGGACCAATCCTGTTCAACTTATTCATAAACGATCTAGAGAAAGGGGTAAGCAGTGAGGTGGCAAAGTTTGTGGATGATACTAAACTATTCAAGATAGTCAAGACCAAAGCAGACTGTGAAGAACTTCAAAAACATCTCACCAAACTAAGTGATTGGGCAACAAAATGGCAAATGAAATTTAATGTGGATAAGTGTAAAGTAATGCACATCGGGAAAAATAACCCCAACTATACATACAATATAGTGGGGGCTAATTTAGCTACAACTAATCAGGAAAGAAATCTTGGCGTTATCGTGGGTAGATCTCTGCAAACATCCACGCAGTGTGCAGCGGCAGTCAAAAAAGCAAATCAGATGCTAGGAATTATTAAGAAAGGGATAGAAAATAAGACAAAGGATATCTTACTGCCACTATATAAAACTATAGTACACCCATATTTTGAATACTGTGAACAGATGTGGTGTCCTCACCACAAAAAAGATATTTTGGCATTAGAAAAGGTTCTGAAAAGAGCAACTAAAATGATTGGGGTTTGGAACGGGTCCCACATGAGGAGAGGCTAAAGAGACTGGGACTTTTCAGTTTAGAAAAGAGGAGACTGAGGGGGCATATAATAGAGGTATATAAAATCATGAGTGGTGTGGAGAGGGTGAATAAAGAAAAGTTATTTACTTGTTTCCATAATATAAGAACTAGAGGACACCAAATGAAATTAATGGGTAGCAGGTTTAAAACTAATAAAAGAAAGTTCTTCTTCACACAGTGCACAGTCAACCTGTGGAACTCCTTGCCAGAGGAGGCTGTGACGGCTAGGACTATAACAGAGTTTCAAAAAGAGCTAGAGAAATTCATAGAGGTTAGGTCCATAAAAAGCTTTTAGCCAGGGGGTAAGGAATGGTGCCCCTGGCCTCTGTTTGCCAAAGGCTGCAGAAGGATAGCAGGAGAAAAATTGCTTGATCATTGTCTTCGGTCCACCTCCTCTGGGGCATCTGGCACTGGCCACTGTCGGCAGACAGGGTATTGGGCTAGGTGGACCTTTGGTCTGACCCGGTATGGCCCTTCTTATGTTCTTCTGATGAAAGGAACACGTCTGAACATGCAGGAATGTCAGGTTCCTAAACTTTTTTATTTCATACCTCTTTCTTACCTAGACAAATTGGAGGATTGGGCCAAAAGAAATCTGATGAGGTTCAACAAGGACAAATGCAGAGTCCTGCACTTGGGACAGAAGAATCTCAAGCACTGCTACAGGCTGGAGATCAATTGGCTAAGCAGTAGTTCTTCAGAAAAGGACTTGGGAATTACAGTGGATGAGAAGCTGGATATGAGTCAACTGTTTGCCTTTGTAGCCAAGAAGGCTAATGGCATATTAAGCTGCATTAGGAGGAACACTGTCAGCAGATCTAGAGAAATGATTATTCCCCTTTATTCAGCACTGGTGAAGCCACATCTGGAATACTGCCATGTAAATCCTCTAGTAATTTATATGAGTTGTGTGTCTCAAACTTTTTACAGCAAATATGAGTGCTTGATTGTTTTGTCTTATATTTTAAACTTTTTATCACCTTTTTTAAAAAACCTCTTCTGTGAGCTCTTCAAATTATATATTTTTACAAATTAACTCTTTTAACAACATGCTGTATCCAAATTACAAACCAATTAGTGCTGAGTGGGGCAAAATAATTTCTGTACTTATTTTAATAACTGAATATAACACTTGCAATTTTGGAGGGAGATATGGCGAAAGGTGGCAGAATGGCTATTGTAGAATTGACTTTTTTCCGATTATTAAACTTTGAAATCTGAGAAACTACTGCCCATACAAATCTCCCTTATTTCATATTTGTATATTTTATCATTCTTACATGAACTATTAAACAAGGATCTTTTCTGAATCAAAATAGATTTTAATCTATTTCTCCAATTTATCAAGAAAGCTGTATTTTAACTCTCCCCAAGCATTTGCAATTTCTCTCAGCTTTGTAACATCAGCACACTTGATTGCCACACTCTCTACTCTGTCCTCAAAGTCATTAATGAAAATCTCCTCAAGCATGGAACCCAGAAAGGTTTTCTGTGGTATGCCATTCGTGCTTTCACCCAATTTGACAGCGACTGAATTATAAATTATTCAGCACGATTTTTAATATACCGGTTATATTTTCTCTTATACAAAATTGCTATCTAATTCGCTTGAGAGAAAGATATGATGGTTAACATAATATATGAATAAATCAATCCCAAAGAAAAGAATAGTAGTTATACAAAAGAGGGGTAACAGTACTCTTTCTAAACAACTTGATAAAAAGCTAACAAGATTCCCAGGCACCTCTCAAAAAAACCCACAAACAGATACACGCTAGGGATGTAATAATGTAATCATTTAAACAGTTAACTGATAAGCATGAGCTTATTGGATTCTGTAACAGTTATGCACTGGCTCCGAGGAAGTCAGCTGCCACCTTGTGCTGCTGGCTCTGTATCAGAGTTTGCAGTGAGGGGAAGCAGCCGACTCCCTAGGAGTGGGGCTGGGAGCTGGCTGTATCATGTAACCACTAAGATTTCTAATGGTTACACGGTTACCCAATTAACTGCTTTTTAACATCCCTACTACACACACCTTATATGCAAGTGCTGACAGTACTAGTAAAAGGGAAAAAAAGGTGATACTAAAAAGTCAGTTAGATGAGAAAAATACATTTGATAGATATAAAATTCTACAGTAAAGTTAAAGTAACAAAATATTTTTGCAAGTTTGAAACTGCATAATGTTCCACATGCAACCTTAACTTTAACCCAAACGTACCACCCAGTCATTAACAACCACTACTTCCCAGCTAATAACTCCAGTTAAAAACACATCTCTTTTCTACATTTCAAATCCAACCTCAAGTCTTTAAATACCATAACAATAAAGAGAAACAAACTTCTTCCCAGCTAACATACAGGAATAACCAACCTGAACACAATGAACACAAGTCTGTCCCCACTGCACATTCCAGTCTACATCTGATCTTTGCTACCACAAGTGGATTACAATAGTGGTAAAAATTTCAGTGTAATAAAATATATACTATAAACACAGCATTACATATTTTAGAAACAACACTGTCAGATATGCCAATCAAACACAATCAGAAGTTCCAAAACATACCAGGGTTAAGTCAGAGAGGGGTAGTCATATTAGTCTGTATCTGTAAAAACAACGAGAAGTCCTGTGGGATCTTAAAGACTAACAGATGTATTTAGACAAACTATTGTGGATAAAAACCACTTCATCACACACATATTATCCCCAAATACTTCCCTATTCACTTCGTATGACTCAGATGATGCTGTACCATAGCTTACCTACCTACTCCCCTCAGAAGGGTTTAAGTTTGTAAAGTATGATGAATACGTATATTGCCATGTAAAGGCTAAGACTTCTTTCACAAACAAACAGCATTATTTTAATTTTCCTGTTTGGTCTTTTTCTTGAATAAAAAGAAGATGGATACAAATATCCAAAGTAAATGCATTCTTACATAGAAGGGGTAACATTAATATAATCTGAAAATAAATGGAAATCCTTGTTTAAACACATACACAAAAATGAGACATCTTAAGTCTAGGAAGATTTTTATTCCCAGGTATAACGTAACCCAGTAATCTTAGAAAAATAGCACACTTTCTGATAGGATTATCCCCTATTAAACAAAAAAATTGACCATGCAAAGAACATTTCTCAATTATAAGAGGGTCACAGACAAGTTAGGTTCATCAGGTAACAGGCATGTATGTTAATATTACCCATTATGACAGAGGATCACTTACAAGTGCCAACAGCTAGAAAACAGAAGGCTATTAAGGCTTACTAAATTCATTAATAAGGCAGTCTGCAGTTATCTGATTTCACAGCAACACCTGCATATATATCTTCTCATTACCAATTGGATGATGGAATTTTTTTCAAGCACATTTCAAAAAAATCTGCCAACTTCAAGTGTAAAAAATAATAAACTTTGTGGTTAATTTTTCCCTTAACAAAGTACAGCTGTTGAGAATAATTGTTCAAGCTCTTACCCTGTAATGTCAACTGCAGCAGAACAAAGAGTATTTAATTAGCAAATCTATCCAGTAATTCAACACCTATTATAGAAAATGCCTTCGTGATTTTATTCAGGATAATTTGCTAAGAGGGTTATTACTGACATTCAGATGAAATTTAAAATTCCTACGCAAGTCGAGTCATAATAGCAGTAATGATCCCCCCAATCAGGAGATTCTGTGTCACATAAGGCTCTTTTGCAATACAGCAACCGATTTTCTGACTTCTTAATTCCTGGGCTCCGCTCAGTGAGAGCCCTTCATACCAATATTTCAGTCAGCAATACATCTTTAATGGGACTCTATTAAAATACCTAGAACAAAAATGACTTTTGTTAAAAAGAATGACAGCACTGCTATCATATCAATCATTAAGAGTTTTTCAAAACCGCATACTGACGAGAGGGAGGGGTGTAGTGAGGCTGGGAAGATGAAGAAAAAAGAAGGGATAGAATAGAAAAATGCATTACTTGTTAGTTTCCGTTCTGTGATTAATACAGACTACTCATGGCAACTGGATTGACCCCAATTTCAGGGAATCCAGAACAGAAGAACATATTGCTTCACAATCCATCTATCTGTTCAGCCCTGCTCTTTTCTTTTTCTGCTCACAAACAGAGATCACATTTTGATTTAAAACTCTATTAAAAACAGAAAAATCCATGCTTTTCCACAATTGAAATGAAATGTTGGACATTAATTTCCTTATCCTCAATATACAGAGGTATCAGTTGAACAAGGCTGAGCATATTTCCTGTTTTGGCCAGGACAATCCCATTTTAAAGCTCTGTCCTGTGTGTCCTGACTTTTTTGGTAAACCTGGGCATTTGTCCCGTATGCTTTTGCCAATTAATGATCAAATGCTCAGTTGGGGGGGGGGGGGGGGGGGGGGGGAGTGGGGCATGCTTTTACCCCATAATGTCAGGGGGAAAAAGGAGAGGTGTGCAGAAAAACGTTCAGGAGAGACACAACAACGACCAGCCCTAGGTGCCTCGGCTAAGGCTGTCAGCCCTCGGTGTCCCATTTATACTCTGAGAATATGGTCACCCCTACATTTCAGTAAAATTTAGGCAATAGTTGGTATCTGGTTTTGTTTTTGTTTTTCACAAATATAACAATGAATAATTGTAAAAATGCAAATTCTGCCGTTGGATTTCAAGGATCCCTTCTCATAGACCACTTCTATTCCTATGTTAACCTCACAGTACAATGAATATCTGAAATTCTACTTCAACTTCATTTCTCCTTTACATGCATATTGAACTTCAAAGCATGTACTTAGAATATGCATATGCTCTGTTGATCCCTTCAATATTCAAAATTTATGGGTTGGACAGACGAGTACAGGGTTAGTCTATAGGCGGACCACTAGCCAAATTGGGATTACCAAGTGATATTGAAGAGACCATAAATCATTTTATTTGCTTATTATTAAAAGTTACTACTACTACAACTACTTCCATAATGTGGACCTTGGCTACACCTTGACCAAGAAATTTTGACCTTGATTATTAATCCCTGAAAAAACATAATCAGTCAAAAAAATTTCTATTGTAGTTCTTCTATAGATCTCTCTCTAAGAAACGAGTGGTGATATGACTTCACAAGGGTAAGAATGTAAATGAAAATATACAAAGAATAGTTTTACTTCTTCCTCTGCCTCTAGTGTTATAACAACATAAGTTACATTATTTAAGGACCACAGTGCTCTCACACAAGAATGTGCCTGAGGAGAAATCAGTTTGATACGGTAATAGTGGAATACTGACATGAAGATATCAAGATTTTCTCTTCCTGTATCTGAGCTACAGATTTGGAGGAATAGACAGTGAACCTACAAAAACTAGTTATCTTACAGATCTCTAGCGTATACGAGAGCTTGTCCACCTTGTGTATTTGTTTTGACAGTGGTGAAATTATTTTCTGATAACAGCTTCAGTCCTCCTTATTAACAGGTTCCTTTCCCTCTAAAAGCAACTCACAGGCAGACACATAAATTGGAAGAACAGTCTCCCAGACTACTGGTCAATTTACTAATCCACATGAGAACCAAGGGAACTAGACATGCTACCAGTTCCAAAGATATAGAACAATGATCTAAAAGCCCACCCTAGAGCTAAGTACAAAGAACTCTACTTTGAAGTGAAGGAAAACATTCTTTTTTCTGCAATAGCAGAACCTTAAAGTTACAAACACCTTGGGAATGGAGATTGCTTGTAACTCTACCAAAACTTTATGGTCATTTTTTCAAGGCCAGGTCTACACACATATGGAACGTCAAAGCAAGATATGCAACTCAGCCTACTTTAAATACATAACTGGAATCTGCATACCATGTTTCACATTTCTCCACCGTCCCCACTGTGGGAGGCCAATGGGAGCAAATGCTCCCATTAGCTTCCCTTACTCCTCACACAAGCAGGAGTACAACAGCTGGCACGGGTGTCTTAAGACTCACTAAATCAAACTCTGGAAGAACAACTGTGGCAGCGGTGATCTTCCGTTTAGTGCAGACATGGTCCAAGAGTTTACCGCTGAACATTGGCTTTGAATCTTTACTATGCAGGAGAAAACAGCTGCTTTCTCTCCCCCCACCCCTCCCATTTAAAACTTCTTTACTTTTACTCAAGTACTATACTGGCTTTTGGGGCTTGCTTTGTTTCTGCTGTTGCCTAATTTTGTACTTCTGTTTCCAAGGAGGTGTATAATTGACTGGTCAGTTTGTAACCCCAGTGTTCATAATTCTGAGGTGCTACTGTATTTAACTCCAGTATTCTATACTGCAGTAACCTAAATAAAAATACCACTGAAGTGAAAATGGACAGGAAAAACATACCTCTTGAAAGTACTTAGTATGTGGGATGATAACTACTGTCCTTACAGTGCATTAGCCAAAAGTTACATGAGCCCACCAAAGACAGGCAAATATCAAGCAATGGTTGATGAGAATTTGGAATCAACCACAATGCCAGATCAAAAAAATACCCATTTCCTCTACTATCATTTGACACAGAGAAAGCTTGTGGTTGAACAGAATGGAACTTTCTAAGTTCTGTCCCCTATGGACATTCACCCCCCTCCCTCAGATTCTGAAACAGATAACTGCTCTTTACACCAGTCCCAAAGTAGTTATGCAAATTAAGTAGCTATGCAAATTAATGGGATTACATTTTCTCTGTTCAAATTACACAGAAGGTCTATCTAAGCAGGATGTCCATCATCTCCTTACTTTTTGCACTGGCCATAGAGCAATTTCCATAGATGATACAGAACAATGCCAATATCAAGGAAATAAAACTTCCAGGAACACATAAGAAAAGCTTTATAGATAGAGGATATAATCTTTTAATCTATACCAAATAGTCACCTAATATTAGTATTAAAAGAAATCCATGTAAAATATGCCAAATGTGAAGTGTTAGCTATGAAATTTCCAGACTCTGAGAAGTCACTCCTCCAGAAAACCTTTCAACAAATTCTATAAAATAGTTGGGAATTCAAATCTTTAACAGCCAAGAAGCTTATTTAAGAGACAGAATTACAGATAAAATAAGTATTTTTCCCACTGCAAATAATCAAGATCTGAATCCAAACCATGAAACAGAGCACTTTAAAGAGGGTATTCCATGGCCCTCGCAAATGGTTGGCCGGCTGTTTAGCAAAGAAACTTCTCTAGCTTACTTAGTTATCAAGAGTGACTGGCTCCCTCTCATATGGTACAAGCATTTTCAATTAAGACATTATATTTTTCAGCTTTTCGGTATAAAGCAACTTTTCTAGAAGGCTAATTTGTATAGAATCAATGGAGTCTAACCTATTAAAAATGATTAGTTTATAATCAGTGTTTGCAGATAATTTTCCTAATAAAATAGGGGGGAGGAAGGTTCATTTAGGACATTCTGGGGAAAGGATCCAGATAAAACCCCGAAGAATGGAGTTTGATCTGGAAAAGCGCAGCAATCTCAGCCTCTGGATGATAAATTAAAATGTCTCTAAGATGCCGTTTCAGTGGTACTTGCCATATTAATTTAGATGGAATAAATGGGCCAATGGTTTTCATACAACCCACACACTGATAAACAGCAAACAGTCTTAAACGAAGTCTGAGGTTTGGCGTACAGAGCACTCATCCTACTTTCTAGTATGGCAAATACCATCAGAAATCCTTCCAACCTTTTATTATAGATACAGAAAAGAAAAATAAACAGTTAAAGCATTTGAAATGTAAAGCACTAAACAAGAAATGTTAAAAAGAAAGCCTTATTACTTTTTTCCCTTGGAGATGGCGATAAGGAAAAAGCCCGTTCTAGGTCCCTTACATAGTATCAAAGACAGTAATAACTGTCCGTTTTAGAACAAAAGAGTAAAGATTAGATGAGATAAGCTGGAGCTCCTGTTGCTGCTGGAGTCCTTTCATCCAAAGCAGGGTTTAGGATTCAGCTAGAGCTGATAAGGGCTATCTGGCCCCCATCTCTTTCAAGCCTGGTCTGGCCAGGACATTTTTTCAGATCATGATGATGAAGGCCTGGGGTCACAGCCATGATGTGAAGCTTGCTTTAGCAGCCTCTGTCTGTTCTTTCAATTGTTTGTGCTTTTATACTTCCCCATAAAATCACTTTTAAGAACCCCAACAGGGAGTGATGGGTGGAACAATCCATCTTCTCATGTTCTCCGCCAATTAAACCTAGTGTCTGACATACTAATTCATTGCTTATGCGCCTATATCTCCTGTTTTAACAAACATAATTCCCACACAATACTAATTAATAAGATTTTAACCTTTTTGTTCAGACTAATTTAGTTATACTGTCTCCCATTCATATCTTTTCCCATCAACATTTATTATTATAGGTTATTGTAACACCTTATGAACTTTTACTTAGTTTTACAGTTGAGCTCACAATTTGGGTATATTTGTAGGCCCAATGTCTCACATCAGTTCCATCCAGTCATTAGAAAATACTGGTTTGACGTAGTGTAGGTATCTTGCTGGTTGCTATGCTGGGGCTGTGGGTGACCTCCCCCCCCCCCCCCCCCCCCCCACTGGCTGCTGTCTGTAGCACGGCCCAGCAGGACGGGGATGAGTCACTAGGCAAGGGTCTCCCAACCGGTCGGACCAGTTGCCTCCCAGGGAGAGGAGCAAAGGAAGGAGGGGAGGCCAGCCCCTGGCAGGGGGGCAGGGCTGGAAGAGGGTTTTCAGGTTTCTGTCTGGTATCATGGAGGAAGCAGCCTAAGCAACAGGCTGGGATTTAGGGGCCCAGTCTCCCCCATCTCAAGGGGGAGCTGAGGCATCCTAGGCCTGCCCTGTAACCAGATTACATCTATGCTGTGCTATATCCTGGAGAAGCAATAAACTCCCTATATTCCACCGGCTGGTGGAGTCCGTTCGTGCCACTACGGGGGTGCAGGAGGCGGGGGAACCCAGACGCGCCGCCACAACTGGGATGCACTTTGTAACTAAATATCACAAATTAATGAGTATTTATTACTAAATGATCCTTTGGTAATCCTTCCAGGCTTCATAGAAAAATGGTCACACAAAAAGAAATCATGAAACAATTTCTCATTGGCAAGTAGTTCCTATGCTGCTGTTAACCCGCAACTAGAAAAAGAATAGTCCAATTCTAGAGCAATGGCTCAAAACAAATGGAAGATTAATGCACCAATTATACCACCTGATCAAACTGAAAAAAGGACAAAACTTATTTGGTTACATCATTTAGGACTGGTTGATGTACACCAGTTGTGCATGTGTCTACATTTAAATTTCTCTCTCACCAATGTAAGCGCTCTATTATAGAAATGCAGTAACACCACCAACCTAAGCAGTGTTGAGATTGCCCCAGCACCAGTATAGACACTATGTTACTTATGTCCATCCTAAATATCCAAAAGCAGCTGTCCCATAAGCTTCGCACTGAAAACTCTGGTCAATAAATGACACTGCCCCTGGGTCGCAGAGACCGGAAGAACCCCCTTCCCTTTAAAGATTTACACATTTTTTAAATGCTTTAAGCTGATTGTTCAAATTGGTGAGCACATTGAGCAGCTCTCCACTGTTGCATTCATAGGCCTATCTAACCATGCCAGCTGTGTGTGTGACACTGCACTCCATGACATGTACTTTATGCAAGCAATTCACAGAAGGTATCATTGGAAAGGATATGATTTACTGAATATGATTATCCTACTTGTATGCATGTATCATTTTTGAATCTGAAGTATGGAATATTGATTATGTATCTGTATTTCAACTATGCCACTTTGGATGATGCCTCTTAATAACACTTCGGGTACAACAATAAAAAGGCCAGAAATGGCTTGGCCTTCATGCAGATGCTCCATATTATCACTGACTCATGGATACTGTGATGGTACAAAGTCAGGTGACCTGGACACCTGATACTAACTTCCATTTTGGACTGCTGAACATTCCATTGGGAGGTGGGGGGGAAATCCAATAAAGGCTATCCCCCTTATGAAAATTCTATATAAGGGGTAGTGGAAAACAATCAAGGTTTTCAATTTTCTTGTCTTCTGCCTTCCCTCTCAAAGAGATACTTGAACACACTTGGGGGAGAAAAAAGGACTTCAACTCAAAGAGTGGGGGAGGGAGGTGAGGAACGCTGGCCTGTGAAGAAATCTACCTAAAACAATAAGTAGGCAGAGGATTATTATTTGTAAGCAATTGCTTTAGTTTGTGTGCTTTGTATTAGTAATCTGCTTTGTTCTGTTTGCTACCTCTGTAATGACTTAAAGCATACTTTTTGCGGTCAATAAATATATTACTTGTTAATAATATAACCCAGTTTATTTAATTTCCAACTAGGGGGAGGCAGGAAGTTGTGCATACCTTCCTCTACATTGAGGGAGGAGGCAAATTTCATACAATTTTGGGTTTGCACTTCAAGAGAGGTGCACTGGTGGGTACTGTGACAAGTTCCTTAAATGGAGCCTTCCCATAGCTGATCTCAGTGTCTACATTATTCTGCAGATGGGTGTGGCTCTGCTTGTGTGCTTGAGAAAAGGCTTGTGTGCCAGCCCCAGCAAGACAAGGTACAGGGGACTCAGGCTGGCAGAACAAGTAACTCAGTGATATCTAAAAGTTCATCAGGTCTAACCTATCACAATATGCTCCAGACATGTTTCAGCTTGGAGTACATAGGAAATATTGAATCTTGTGGGTCTTTTGAAAGAAGAGGCTGTGCAAGTACAACTCTGGGCCACCTGTAAAAATGGAAGAAGCAGGAGAATGGATCCAACAACAGTAGTGATACATGAAAGCAAACAAACTGAATCAGGCATACTACAAGGCCAGGGAGATCAACATTCAACTTGGTGCCAACTGCAGACCTACGATTTTTACAAGGTTATTCAAAGTCTAGTATTTCCATGACATGTGGTTCATCCTAGATTACCTTTCTAGAATATATTTTTAAACCTCAAGATTTTTCCTTAATGTGTGGATTCTTAATAGGAAAAAAACATAATATATTTTGTACAAATTCCTTACATAAGAAAAGAACACTTTTGAAAAACACATACTGTGCCAAACCCTTTGTTTCTAGCACAGTATTATACATGTATGAAGTGAATTAAAAACTATGTTTCACATAAAAGTTCTATTTCAGAAAGAAATGTCAATTTGCCTGCAGTTAGTCTAAATGCAGTGAGTATGAGGCTGGTTGGTACAAGAGTAACATAGTAGTGTTGATCAGAAAGATAATTAAGAACATAACTGAAGACAATGACAAATTTTCAGAGGCAGAACAGGGCTCTTAACCTAACATTTTTAATTAACATTAATGGAAGGGTAGTTAAATTTCTGCACTGCTTTGAAAACCATCAGCCACTAGGTAAATTCCCTAAATCACCCAACTTTAATTGCTTGGGTCCCTAACTCAAATAAGTTGTGTTTGTCTTCATTTAAATCATTGCTCTGGAGTGGAGCTGAGGATCAGTTCAGTATGCAGGCTGCCCCAGGGAGAGAGGACTACACTAACCCTCTTTCCCTGCAGCAGCATGGGGCCAGGTGAAAAGCACCACGGCCACTGCAGTGGCGGAGAAAGGCGCACAGAAAAGCAGACACATAAATAAACAAACTCTCTGAAATATATAGTAGATAACTGTTCCTTTCTCCACCCCTCCCGGCCCAATGGGGTTACAGCTGTCCCGGTTCCCATCTACGGTCCCTTGCTGCCCTGTATGGTCATTCTACAGTAGAATTGTCCCTCCTACCAAACCCCTCCCTTTCCATTTTATGAGAAACAATCAAATTCCAGACACATCCCACTGTCCTGGTAGAACCAAATCATTACCTTGCTTTAACTTATGTAAGAGGAAGCTGCATACCAAAGTTGGTGGTCCTAGTGCTTAACGTTTAGAAGGAGTTCTTGAACATTCAGACTTACAGACAGTTGGACAGATACACAAACTCTCTCAAATATATAGTTTTAAAATTTACACCAGTTTGACTCCACAACTGAAGAGACCAACTCACTTGGTTTCACTACACAATATACCATTGGATGTGGATTTATTAATTGCAAAAAAACAAGAGATAAGGATTAGCAAAATGAACATATTTAACCTTTGAACTTTACCCTACATGAAAGCAATCTGAACACTTGCTTTAAATGCAGAAACAAGAGTAAAGCAGTTCCATTTTACAACTCATTCAATTCACATAATTCAAACAAAAAGATATCGCTCAACAGGAATACATTTCTACTACAATAATGAAAAAAAAACCTTAATTACAAACACAAGTAAAACATACTGCCCACATAAATCCATTATTGCTGGAGAGACATGCTGATCATTTTTTTAAAAATCCTTAATTTGTCATTTAGACCTACTGTTATCTCATTTGCAAAGAAATACATTTGCAAAAAACTCACCTTCTGAAACATTAACAATGTTTATTAATCTCTCACTCATTTCCTTACAATTTGACAGGACTGAGTTTGATCTACATAGTTTAACTCAATCAATCTTTGACTAGAAATTTTTGTTTAAATTCTTTATCTCACAAATCCATTTGCAGAAAAGAACATTACTAAGAATACAGCTAACAAGGTTTCCTATTTCTTGTTACAGAAGTTTGCATCATTAATAAAAAACCCTCAGCCTTCACTCATATGCCAAGGAAACCTTCCTTCTTTCAAAGCTTGCTCTCTTTCACTTTTCAGTTTAAATAGAATGCACCAATACTAATTTACATTACTGTCACACTAGTCATTCAATACCTTCATTAGATTTATATCTGAAATGAGACAGAGGGGCCTTGAAAGATGTTTTAGAGCCGACACAGTGATCCAGCAATCAGCATTGACAGGTAGGGGCTTGGATCCATACACTGACATAATTACAGTGTGTGCTAGGTTTTAAATTTTAATGATTACACGTGTACATTACGATAGGCAAAGAACTGTAGAAGAGATTAAAAGATCTTATTAGGAAACAGTTGCCTTTACAGTTTTCCTGAATTCTTGGACACTGCTAAAAGTGAAAGGTCAGCCCATCCTCCTTTTGGAGAAATTGGCAAGGTCTTGAGCAAATGAAAGGAGGAAAAAGCTCACCAAAAAAAAAAAAAAAGAAAGAAAAAAGAAAACAGGCTTTTTTTAGTTATTTTAAAAGACATTAAGTCACCTGTTGTAAACACTGTAGAATGTGGGGAAAAGGGGAGAAAAAGACTTTCTGGCATACATGATATTAATTTTAAATGCTGCAATTAGCTGCAGTAACAGAGCTTTAAAGATTTCTTTATTAATATAGTTATGATATGGTTGGCAATAAGAATTTTACCCTGAGAACAAACTGGATATATCCTTGACCTGCATTGATACTATGATTTCAGCATTACTGTGTTTCTTGCAAGTTACAGAGATAGCTCAAAGCTGTGGCCAGCAGGAGACCTTTTCATAACTATCCATCCACACAGCAGTCTATCAAGATAAATTTATCACAAAGCTGAAATATACTATGTTCATATGGGCAAGAATAAGTATACAATTATCTGAGGAGAAAGTTGACTGACACTTAACCTGAGACTTTTCAAATAACTCTCACCCAAGCTGAGCTGGAACTGGACTTTGGAATTTGCTATCTGCAAGAAGAAAAATTTACAACTACTGTACACAGAAAAAATCTCAGTCTACTCAAAAGTGATAGAAATGTAGCCGATTTAGTCTGGTGTAGCTGAAACAAAAAAACAGGACTATGTAGCACTTTAAAGACTATCAAGATGGTTTATTAGGTGATGAGCTTTCGTGGGCCAGACCCACTTCCACAGAGCAAATAGTGGAAGAAAATTGTCACAACCATATATACCAAAGGATACAATTAAAAAAATGAACACATATGAAAAGGACAAATCAAATTTCAGAACAGAAGGGGAAGGGGGGGCCTCCGAGAATATTTCCAAACCACCAATGAACATCAATCTGACCTACCAGATCCCCCCTATCAACACCAAAGGAAAAATAATTCTATATGGATTCCCCCTGATGGTTGGAATTACAATCTGGATTTCTATATACAAAGCTTCTGCAATAACGCACAGACTGACATTCGCAAATGACAACAAGCGACAATCTCAGCCGCGCTGAACACCATGCCATCCACAGTCTCAAAACAACCTGGACATTATAATCAAACCAACTGACAAAGGGGGTGCTGTGGTCATTATGAATAAGACAGAGTATAACCAGGAGGCAACCAGACAACTCTCCAACACCACATTTTACAAACCTCTCTCCTCTGATCCCACCTCAGAATACCAAAAGATACTACATTGTCTCCTTAAAAGCTTCCCTACAGCTACTCAGGAACAAATCCACACAGAAACACCTTCTGACCCCTGACCAGGATTGTTCTATCTGCTTCCCAAAATCCATAAACCTGGACACCCCGGACGTCCCATCATTTCTGGTGTCAGCACGCTCACTACTGGTTTATCCAGCTATGTAGCCTCTCTTCTCAAAACCTATGCAACCAACACCCCAAGCTATCTCCGAGATACTACTGACTTCCTAAGGAAACTAGGAAAATATCGATAACCTCCCCGATAACACCATCCTTGCCACAATAGATGTAGAAGCTCTATACACCAACATCCCACATGAAGACGGATTACAAGCTATTAGAAACACTATCCCAGAGGACACCACTGCCAATCTGATAGCAGACCTATGTAGCTTTGTTCTCACCCACAAGTATTTCCAGTTTGAGAACAACTTATACCTCCAGATCAGCGGCACAGCCATGGGTACACACATGGCCCCACAGTATGCTAATATCTTTATGGCTGACGTAGAACAACATTTCCTCAACTCCCGTCCCCTTTTATCCCTTCTCTACTTACACTACATCGATGACATCTTTATGATCTGGACACATGGCCAAGAAACACTGGAGACATTCTACAGAGATTTTAACAACCTACACCCCATCATCAATCTCAGCCTGGACCATTCTACACGAGAGATCCATTTCCTGGACACCACAGTACAAATCAGCAATGGAAAATTAGACACCACTCTCTACAGTCGTACAGTTACCTACATGCTTCCAGCTCCCATCCAGAACACACCATACAATCCATGATGTATAGCCAAGCCCTTCGATACAACCGCATCTGCTCTAATCTCACTGACAGAGACCAGAAACTTCAGGATCTCTACCAAGCATTTATAAACCTCAACTACCCACCCGGAGAAATAAAAAAGCAAATTGAAAGAGCTAGACGAATACCTAGAAACCATCTACTTCAAGACAGACCAAGAAAGCCAGCAATAGAACACTACTTGTCATCACCTACAGCCCCCAACTTAAACCTGTTGAACACATTATCAATAAACTACAGCCTATACTGGAAAAGGATACTAAACTCCACGAGGCTCTGGGAGACAGACCCATAGTCTCCTATAGACAACCACCTAACCTCAAGATGATTCTTACCAACAACCACAGGACACACCACACTAATACCAACGCTGGTACCTTCCCTTGCAACAAACCCCGTTGCCAGCTTTGTCCACATATTCACTCTGCCAATACCATTATTGGACCTAACCAAGTGAGTTATAAGATCAAGAACACATATTCCTGCGCATCCAGAAATATAATTTATGCTATCATGTGCCGAAAGTGTCCATCTGCTATGTACATTGGACAAACGTCTCAGACACTTCGCCAAAGGATCAATGCCTACAAAACAGATATTACACAGGATCACAAAGAAAAAACAGTTTCTTGCCATTTCAACCAGAAAGGACATTGTCTCAACAACTTGATTACCTGCATCCTGCTTCAAAGGCCTTTTAAGACTACACTTGAAAAAGAATCCTCTGAACTGTCATTCATGCTTAAATTTTTACTTTACGCCTAAGTTTGAATAAAGACACTAATTATCTCACCCATTACAAAGATAGCTTCCCCTATTATCACCTCTAATATCATTAGCTCACAGACATTTACCTCCCCCTTCCCCCATCCGCCTTCTGTTCTGAAATTTGATTTGTCCTTTTCATATGTGTTCATTTTTTTAAATTGTATCCTTTGGTATATATGGTTGTGACAATTTTCTTCCACTATTTGATCTGAGGAAGTGGGTCTGGCCCACGAAAGCTCATCACCTAATAAACCATCTTGTTAGTCTTTAAAGTGCTACATAGTCCTGTTTTTTGTTCTCACTCAAAAGGAATGTCTGGCAGATTCCAACACAGAGTACAAAAGGATGGAGAAAAGACAAAAGGGATTTTAAAAAATAGTGAAAACAAATGAAAAATTACCACTATTGCCTTTCTACCAACAATTATAATTGCATGATTTGAGCTGAACTCTTGAGTAACTTATGATGAGAGCTGCATTGAAGTCATCCAGAAGACACTGAAGTAGACAGATTAATTCTGATGGCAAATACTTTAGGAAAGATGCAAGGAAGAATAATCTTTCAAGTGTATTCACATTCTCGGAAAGTCAAATCTATAAAAGCAATCTCAAAAGCCTGTTTATCTACAGACCTCTAGACTGCAATGTTTACCCAGAAGGACTGGTAAAGATAGTAACAGACACAAAAGAAGAGTTCCCAAATCTGAAATTCTTATTCTATGAGGCTTCAACATAGGGATATAAGAGGTTAACCAGTTAATTGGTAAGAAGTACCCAGTAACCAGTTGAAGCAGCTCCTTACTCATAGCAGGCTTGGTTGGAGCAGCCCCCCTCCTCCCCTGGTGGTAAAGGGATTAAACCAGTTAATCACTTTATTGGATTTTTACATCCCATTCACAATTAGAGCTATACAGATAGTCAATTTTTTCAATTACATAGCTGAACAAAGAAAGAAATGAAACTGTTTCATCTGAAGAAGTGGGCTCACGATACCATCTATATGTTTTGTTAGTTTCTAAGGTGCTGCAAGACTATTCGTTGTTTAAGTTTTTCCAGTTACAGACTAACTTGGCTACCCCTCTGAAGCTTTAGTACCAAAAGGAACAACAAAGTAGCAAGCCTAGTCATCCATGTAATTGACAGGCATGCAACTTTGCATTCACTGATGCTTAGCATGCAAGATCACAAATTTACAAAAGAATATATGAGTCCTAGTACAGCATGCTATAACTTTCATTTTGTGCTGTGGAAATGGAGTACTCCACTCTGGGAGTTTATTGTCCTGTAATAAACACTTAATTCTAACAATTTACCTCCAGCTGACAGATGAGGGCTGGAAGTTCTTGAAATCTGTTCTGAAATCTGTCTCCACTTCATTGGATCATCCTTGACTCAAACTTGATCCTCCACATTTTTGCATGTTGATTGTCTTGCCCATATTTTGATACTGGTGATACATGAGATGCTTTGGTAAGGGAACCTCCCACGAGACAGCAATTGTCCAGGTCTGAGTATATGATGATACTTTTCCTCCTTTGGTACGATGCTGCTATAGTTAGTACATTGGAGAATACCCTTGCTGCTGCTAAGAGGCTGACAAGTGACATATTGTATTAGTAGTGTTCCTGATCCTCCACAAATCTTAGTTACTTCCTGTGTGATGGGATTTTAGATAATCTAGAAGTACACATTTTATAAATCAAGAGATGCACACCAGAGTGGGAGATGTGGGCACTGGAGTGATCATCCTGAACTTCAGTTTGCATATAAATGGTCTGTGTATGAAGTCCAAAATAGGTTGCTACCCTTTCTTCCTCTCAGAGGCCAAGACAAAAGTAACCAAGGGTCTTCACACGACACAACTTTCCAGTACCTCTCCTTAAGAGCATCATCATTCTCTGAAGGAGGACATTCGGGATTCCGTGGGGAAAATATATTCCCTCCTCCCATTCTCCCTTTGTCACTGGATGCCTCTGATGAAAGGCTACCAGCACTGAGGAGGCACCGTCTTGAGCCAGTGCAACTCCCAACATCCAGGATTGGGCGATTCTGGTTCTGCAAAGATCAGTATGTCTCTCAGTTCCATGAATCCTTGCGACTCAGGAGTTTTTACGGTGCCAGCACTGCAGCTCTTAGTGCTGGAACCAAACTTCTTGCTGGGATTGAAGTTGGCGCCAGTAGAGCAGAGAGCAGTCACACTGGGTGATTATAACCAGTAATGATGCCAGGGTATGGGTTGCCAATGGAGAAGAGGAGAGCTAAAATAGTGCTGATGTGCCTTCATCGCATTTTGGTGCAAGGCCCTCCCAAGCTCTGTGAATCTAGGCTTCTCCAGTAGTCAGTTGAAGGTGGGGAATCTCAAGTAAGCAGCAGTGTTGAGGGGAAAACTTTGTTTCAAAATCTGACAAGGGGTATCTACCTCACAAGTTTGATGGTCCTCAGCATCTCCCTGAGACTCTCCTCAGTGTGGTGGAAAGTCTCTTGAGTTTGTTTTGATGGCCTTGTACCAGGTGATCTGATGGACCTGGGTCTGACCCCAGACACACAGAGAGATCATAGGAAGAGCAGAAGCTGTACTTCTCACCCCTTTTGGTTGAGAGTTTCCTGGAAATATGACATTTTTCTGGAAATATGAAAATTCCCTAAGACACTTCACATTCTACTTCATTCTCAGCATAGCTCCACCGCATGTAACCTAGAAGAAGCCATCCTGAGGGTTCCTAGCTATATGCACATAAGGTTCTGAGAATATATTGTCAAGACACTAATTTGACTACTAACTATAAAACTAGCTAACTGGTAAGAAAAAATTTACTGGCAGTCTCCAACACAGCAAGTATTCTAACTCTAAGCTGTGAGGCAGTTGAGAGGAACAAACAGTGGCTTGCACTTTTCACCCTTTTCTTCTTGTAGACTAGCAAAAGGAGAATATGTGGATACTGCTGGCCATAAAACTCCCTTCTACTGCACCAGAGTGAAAAGTATCTATGGACAATCACATGAAAGAAAAAACTGCCAATTTAGTGTTTATACTTTAAAGATTTTGAGAAATTGGAAGGGGCTCAGGAAAGAGCTATAAGAATTACTTATGGTCTGGAAAACACACCTTACCACGACAGACTAAAGGAAGCTCAATTTATTAAACTTATTAATGAGAAGCGCTTTGATCCAGGTCTGTAAGTACCAGCTATTCAGAGATAGGAGAGCTTATACTAGAGAACTCTTTATTCCAAGAGACAAACATATATCAACATTTAATCATGGGATGTTGAAGCCAGAAACATTTAAATGAAAGAAAATAAAAAACTAAAAAGTTTAAAAGTGAGAATAACCATTGAAAGAGATTGCCAAAGAACGTGATAAATTATAGATCCCAAAGACTCTTAAACTAAAATTACATTCTCTAGTTTAGATCAAAAGTTTTTAGGATAGATGCAGGGATAGGTAGGGGAAGTTCTAACACTTGTGGGACACAGGCAATTAGACCAAACCATCTTCACAACAGACTCTTCTAGCCTTAATCTATGAACATATATGAAGAACAGATAGTGACCTTTGGCAGGGAGAAAGAGCTACATTTTCCTCTTCCACATAGGTGCTTGCTGCTCCTAAATCCAATGAGTGATAAGGTACAGCCAGGGGGTCACTGGTACTAGAAAGGATTTCCTGTGCAGAGGCAAGATGACCCACCCCACTAAACAGACAGCAGTTCTCATTCAGAGGTTGAAAGGAAAAAGATAGCAGTTTTTACGATGAGGCTCCAAAATATAACAGAAGTCACAGACAGGAATTTATGGACTGGCCATGACATTAAAATGCCTCAGAGAAGAGATGCCAGCTGTGAGAAACTGCCAGGTATACCACAGATAGAACAAGAACACCAAATTACTATCTTGGTCTCACTTCCACCTTGAGGGCTGCAAATACAGGATATGGATTTCCTCTACAGTTAAGTGTCAAAAGGTTCATAGACATGGCTTAATGATCGACTCCTAGCCTAATTAATGCACAAGTTTAACTGAGATGTGGCCAAACTACGTCCACGTCTTACTTAACATTGGTGTTCAAGAAAATTTCACACCGTCCAGTTCAAATTGAGTAATGCTGGTTTATTTCAATAATCACTTAGACAGAATGAATTTTACATTAGCGGAATCAAGCACACATTAGGCCTCAGTGGAAATGAAAAGAGCTTATAGTAACAGGATTTATAAATCCACCACATCAGGTTAATGGCTTTACATGCAACTTGCCCTCCACACTCAGCCTTTAACTTGCTGAAAAACTAAATTTGGGCACTTTTGACTACAGATATTAAAGCAAAGAAGCAGAAGTTTTTTCTTTTTCTTTAAGAGATCTGATTTTAAAGGTGATCTGAACAACCTTTTGTTCATAGAAATAATCAGTAAAACTGGATTTTGTGTTAAAAATATTTAATTCTTATAACTGCTTATTTTAAAATTAACACACCAGGTTATCTATAAATACATAATGAAGTTAAGATTATTTGAAATACTGCAACTGATAGAATATTTATAAATAAGGGACATTTAGAACCCCTAAAATTTGCAATCCTGCAGGTCCTACAATACCTTTTTTCAACTTCACAGATATTTCTAAAGCTTCCTCGCTCTCTTGCTGTGAGGCTAGTATATTAAGTGTAAGTATTAGTAACAATCAGTAATGTTACTGGAAAATCAGTGGCTCATAGCCAGCCCTTTGGCTAGGCATGTAATGGAATGTACTACACCATGTGATAGACCAGGTGTTTGTGAACAATCTTCATATTCTCACTTTGTTTCCTATGGCAGCTGAAGCTTTTATTTTCAGAGAATCTAGTGAGAAGGGCCCCTACAATATTGTTCACTAACATCTATTCTATTTACTGGCAGTTGGGGGTGGAGGAGAGTAGTCAAAGAAATTCTCTTCACAGATAGTTTGTCTAATTCAGATTGGGAGAGTGAAAGTTCATGCTAAAAATGCATGCTGACCTTAGATTACCAAAACCAGTGAAAAATTCTAAGATGAATTATTTTCATTTATATTTTCAAATCATGATACAAATATATAAAATATAAAATATATGAATGCAAATAAATGAACGCAACACTGGACTTTTGAAAGTTAGCTATTAACAGAAAGCAATTAAAAATAATTTATCAAGCATTTACCCTCAGGTAAAATTATATCACCACTTTTCCAGTCAGCTGAAAACCTCTCTCCTACACTCTCTTGTGCAGGACAAGACTGTGGTGGCTCTTCTCAACCAGCACTTGGCACATAATAAGTATGTAACCCTTTCTGAAAGAAAACAGGGTGCTTATTTACACCAGTGTCCTGTCTTTTGGATAGCTTTAAAAAAACGAAGAATTATTATGCACCATGCAAAACATCAAAAGGTAGAAGCCACTCTGAAGACTTGCTCATTTATCATTCCAGGCCTCAACTGCCTCACAATAGAGTCAGGGATTCCCCTTCCCAGCCCCCTCAAACATACATACACACTGCTCCTTTTGGATATTAGATCCACATTCTTTCCTCCCAAACATTTGTCCAGTGTCATACAAAACAGTGGCCAACAAACCTGATATAGGCCTGTTAAATTCAGACAGCAAGGCACCACACAATGACCTTTACAAGACCGATAATAACAGGTGGCTGGTGCATAATACAAATAATTGCATTACTCTTTAATAGTGAGGGCTAAAGTGGACAATACAATCTTTTTAATTGAATAAGACAAAGTAATATTATCAGGAATCCCCCTTTAACACTTTTCCTTTCCCCCCTAATAAAGATGACATATTCCCTCAGAGCAAATATGATGAGCTACTAGTAAAAGTCATTTTATTCCAAAGCAATTTGTTTAAAAAAAAAAAAAAAAAAAAAAGTATGCACGTCATACATTTCCCTCTTCTATACACTAAAACTATTTACTGCTATTTGGAAGATGCAAAGGAATTTTTCTACATTTCATTTAGGTGCTGTTTATTAACACTCATCACAGCTTTAACTCTTGATAACGGTCCAATGAAAATACATTCCTGTTTCAATTTTTAAAAAAAAAAGAGAAAGAAACTGATATACAGGTGTTCCTAAATTACATTCTTCATATCCTGGAAGAGAGAGAAAAAAAAAAACAACCTAACTAAGCCATAAGTGATTGAATTAATTGCCCCTACTGACTAATTAGATTTTCCAACATCAATCGTCTCAAGTTAGTAACGGTTTTCATCAACCTTTAACCTTGGAACAAGCCACTGTTTTGACAGAACAGACAGCTGTAGCAAGAGGCTGCAACCTTTTCTAACCATGTCCAAAAAATTCCATGGGGTCAAAAATGGGGGGATGCTTACACACTGCTATGCCCCAAGCACTGTGTTGCCCATTCTTTAAGGGTTTTCACAGCTTGATGCAGAGGAAAGAAGACACTGCCGTCTCTCCGATCACCATCATCCTTCTATCTGCATAAGCGTCACTGCAGAAGGCATCACAGGCCTGAGCTACATGCCATTGGCCAGAGAGAAGCCAAGCAGCAGATCAGTTTCCTGTCAGCTGCAAAAAGGCCGACACTTAAGCTGCTTAAAGGCTTCTCATACTTTCTTTAAAAATGGGAGGTTGGGTTCAAGGACACAGCAGCCTGTCAAATTTGTAAGACACACACAAATTAGACACAGGCAAAGATGGGAAATCATACACTTGCATTAAACAGGGCTTTGCAGTAACTAAAGCTTGGATATCCAAGTATTGTAATGAGAAAGTGGGAAGGGATATAGTTCACACAAAGTAGAACAAGGAGGACATGGGATTCTCCTGATCTATTTGACTAATTCTCTGCCCATATCACCAGTGAGCCTAAATACAGTTCAAGCTGCCAATTCTCAGCATCTACTGCAAAACATTGAACTGGGAAGCTGTTTAAGAAGCACATGTTTTTAAGAAGCTAATTTCAAGTGGTTAGAAGAGTAATATGGAGGGGCAGCAGCCTCGGGTCTTGCAGCTAGTACACAGCAAGGATGTCAGGTTTTTTCCTCTAGGTCTTCACCACTGGAAGCCTGCCCCATTCTCCTCATCCAGGGTTACTTTCAACTTGCCACATTAGTTTAAATAATGAGCAGAAAGTCTCATTTTAGACAGCTGAGTTGGAAACTACTTTAAGAGTCCCGACTCAGAATAGATACTAACACAGCAAGTTTACAGCAGCCACATGGACTAAAGCATGGTAGCAGTGGTGATGGAAAAACTAGGAGGAGGTGGGAAGCACTGGCTTGGATTGTAAGCTAAAAACTTTTACTACTAAATTTAAAAGTAGAAGGAAGAGAATTTACTCCTCCTCTCTACTGATAATTGGTATTATAATGGTGCATTGGGCACATTCATGTAATAAGCCTGTATTGTCTGTGGTACAGTACAAATGCAATAAAGATTATGCCTGCCTAGAAGAGTTTATACGTATAATAAGTATAATGCTTCCTCCTCTGCAACCACAAAACAGGAAGAGTATCAGAGGGGTAGCCGTGTTAGTCTGAATCTGGAGAAGCGGCGCGGGGTCCTGTGGCACCTTATAGACTAACCGAAGTGTTTGGAGCATAAGCTTTCGTGGGCAAAGACCCACTTCGTCAGTTGCATCTGACGAAGTGGGTCTTTGCCCACGAAAGCTTATGCTCCAAACACTTCGGTTAGTCTATAAGGTGCCACAGGACCCCTCGCCGCTTCTCCAAAACAGGAAGAAACATCCTGTCCTCTGGAAAGGAAGGGCATCACTTATTTCTTTTCCCCAGATGATGAGAAAAGAGCTTGCTATTATATACTACACACACAGTGTCTTTTAGACTGTAATCTCAGTTTATTCCTTTCCTGTACCATTAGTAGGAAAACAGATTTTCCTTTTGGTCCAAAGATTTCAGTTGTGCTCTGTTGAAAGGATGATGCACAATAAAAGGCCCAAACAGTAAATCAAATCAAGGCTTCAGACATTCATACATATTAGTATGTAGGATACTAATAATGGTGTAACATCAGTAGGATATCCTAATGCTAAAGGACTTTTTTTTTTAAACAATTTGTACAATGTATATTAATCAGTTAAGTCACCCCTAAAATTCACTCTCACCAAAAAGTACCTAAGGAAAAGAAGAGGAATACCTATTTGGTAAATTATATGGATCGGTAATCAATTCAGACAGTCCACCTGTCCCTGCTGAGTGACGTCAATGGCTATTTCAATCTGCTTGTCACCAGATCACATCTGCAGCTGCAGGATTAATCTTGCAACTGCACTCAGTGTCAATGCCCTACCAACTGCATAATAGCTTCCAATGGTCATAATAGCTTTTAATGACCAGAGATGAGAACATGCATTGAGACATCTCCCATGTCTGCATTGCCACTGCCGTGCTGTAAGGCCTAGCACAGAAAGCTATGAGCCTTTCGTCCAATTTGGGGTTTTTGGTTTTTGTTTGGGGGTTTTTCTGAAACAGTGCTGCAACTGGGCAGTTACTACACACACACTCACTTGGCAGCATGTACACCTCTGCAGTAGGAACGCAAAAAGCTCCTTTACTACTCAGAAACTTACCAGCATAGACATACCGTGAAAGTTACCAATGCCAGAGTTAAGAACTGACTGGTAACTACACACCTCATTTGGAGCTGAAGTATGCAATTAGACAGAAGCACAGACAAAAACAAACAAACAAAAAGCAAATACAGGACAGTCCAGTGTTAAATTACTAAAAATATAAAAAATAAAATAAAGGGAAGTTTTAAAAGATGATTTGACAAGGTAAGGAAATATCTGTGCTTGTTTCATTTTGATTAAGATGGTAAAAAGCAGCATTATAATTCTGCATAATAAAGTTTCAAAGTGTATCAAGCCAACCAAAAGTTTCCAGCTGAAGAACAATCATGTACAGAGTTATGAGCATTTCAGAATTACAAAACAACCTCCATTCCCAAGGTACTCTGAAGAAGTCCATCCGAAGGTGTCCAGAAGGGACAGCTCTCACCATCATGACTAGTGGCTCTCAACCTGTTTATCACTGTGAGCCACATATGCATCTCTGGGTGTTGTGCGGACCACACACACACACACACACACACACACACACACACACACACACACTATATATATATATACACACACACACACACACCCCACCTGTACAGCCAGGAGGATGTCACATGGACAGCAGCTGTGTGCTGATTGAGCCACAAGCAGTCAAATTGACATGGTTTCAATATGATGGATCTAGACTGATCTCCTACATAATATAGGCCAAAGAATTTTCCAAAGAGATTGCTGCATTGAGTCCATAACCTCTGGCTGAGCTACAAATTAAACTTTTGGAAAGATGATAGCCAATCTTGATTTAAAAACTAATGATAGAGAGCCCACTACATTTTTAGGACTTTTGTTACACTGGTTAGTTAGAAGCTACCAAAACACACAGCTCAGTTTGGGAATGGTCATCAGAATATAGGCCTTTTTTTGGTTGATTTTCTTAATCACTCTGTGGAGGTAGGAAATCGGTATTGGGTAAAATTTGTACAAATACAATCTACTCAAATACATTGAGAAGGCATCTAGGGAACGTGCCTTCCTCCCGAACAAAACTTTAGGCACCTCGAATTCTCTTGGGTGGCAAATAGATTGGATTTATGGTATTCTCAACCCGCAAAAGAATGACTTTAACCACTACATTTTTTACAGAGTCCACTTACGGTGAGAGCTACTTTTCCTGCTTAGTACCAAGGCAAGGGTATTTTCCTTAATGGAAGATAGAATGCAACAGGTATAATGAATTAGCAAAGGCACAGTTTCCACTGTTAATTAGTAGAGGAAGTTGGAC
This sequence comes from Apalone spinifera, assembly GCA_030068395.1. Taxonomy (NCBI): domain Eukaryota; kingdom Metazoa; phylum Chordata; order Testudines; family Trionychidae; genus Apalone; species Apalone spinifera. The sequence goes on from CM057845.1 coordinate 185,633,437, forward strand.
TGAGCTCCTTGTTGCAGACCTACATAAACACTCTGCAGTGAGATCATCCATCAATACCTCTGTTACTTAGAAGGAAGACCTTGGCAGCCAGCCCACTGGAGCTCTCAGTTCCTACTCATCTGTGTGTTCGCTGGACTGTGGTGTCCATAAATTATGAATTGTCAGACATTCTAGATAAATGCCCCTCAATGGCCTTGAAGGCATCCTTGTCTAGGACCTTAAAAGGGAATTGATGTTTCAAAAAGAATATCTGGTAAAAAAAATGTAATTGTTGGTTCACAACAGCAACAAAGTAACACTGAGAGGCACTGTCATTGTGGTGTCCATTTAAGATAGACAAAGTAGAGTTAAATTATTCATTATTGGTCAGTCAAATAGGGCTATGAGTTCCATGGTGAGAATCAATTTTAGTAGCCTCAGAAATACCTACTTAGCTTGAAGGCTGAAACAATGCAGAAAAATCCTGGAAGTCATAAACATTTAACTACTTCAAAGCTACAACATTCCATGCAATGCAGCCTAGATACAATCATGTATCTCTAAGAATTCAGAATTGTTTTCTAAGCATAAATGAATAAGAACACAATGTAACAATCCTAAAGATGCACAAAAATTTATATGAGGGTTCCTCTATCTGCAGGTGACATCTGATTTAACACAGGTTATGTACTGTAGTTTAAAATTCAAAGCTGCTAATATGAGGAACAGCTATGAGAACTAATTTTGTCATGCCTGACCCTGGGCATCTACACAGTCTCCAACAAAAAGGTAGCAAGCTGTTAGTATTGTAAATTCAAAAGATTAAAAGGGAAAAGCCAAAGCAGTAGGCTTAACACCCCAGCTCAAAATACATGAAATGAAATCCTGCCTTCAAAACATCAGAACCATTCCCATAAAGTTCACTTGGTGCTTGTGCGTCAGTATTTAAAGCAGTTTTTATTATGCATTTGCATGCTCCAGATTCTAACCTGTAAACTGATACTACTCAAAAGGACAGAAATAATATAGCTACACAGATATCCACTGCAAAATTCCACAGATGCTTCTTACAGAACATATTAACTAGCCTTCCATGTAAAGCAACTATTTTTCAAGCCATTCACTTAAAAGCAGTGACATCATTAAGCATCAAGTAAAACATACTTAAAACACGCACCTGCATAAACAATTCAATTCATTGTGAAAAGGGGTTTCTCATTTTACACCAATAAGTCATTAGTTTGAACACTGAAATTTACTGCATTGTCTTTTTGGTCCTACTGTTATCATTTAGCAATTTTTCCATTAGCAAATTTCCCTTTTTTTTCCACTTCAGTGATAATCTGTAATAAACCATATGCAGTTATAAAGCTCATACAAAATCTGGGTATACTGTTAAATAGACATTGAGCAAGAATAAAAGCCCACTGCTTCACTAAATATATGATTTGTAATATATTGTGTTTGAAGAGTTGATATTTATCCCATGGATGGTTATTTCCTACATGTACCCTTGCTAGTCTGTTTAATATAGTTACACACTACTCTGGGTGAATTCTGCACCACTGCATGGATGCAGAATTCATGTCTGGTACAAACTGTTTTGCTTTCATACAGAAAAATGACTCTGTCAGGAAAGCAAAGGGAAGCATCAAAAGTAGTTATACACCCCCTTCCCAGGTTCCCAAAGTAACCAGCAGAGAGATAAATGACTGCACAAAGGAGTGGAGAGAGGACAAAGTGGGAAGGTATGGAGGACAGACTTGGATATGCCCCAGTAGTGACTATTATCCTACATTCTGGCCAGCTCAGCCAAGGCTAATAGCTGAGCCTAATGAGACGACTTCTTCCCCCTACAAGGAATGGCTGGGTCTAGGTCAGACCCACCTCCAGGAAACTTCCCAGGCTGCACCAACACCCACTCATTTCCTGCCCATGTTACACCTCAGATGCAGAGGTAGGGGTCACTGTGTAGAGAACTGCTCCGCTTTCTACTCAATCTTCTTCTTTCTGTCTGACCCCAACTGACTCTGTTCTCTCTCACTGGATCTCACCAGACCTCTTAAAGTACGTCTGCACTGTCGTGCTATTTCGGGATACTTCCAGTATCCCAAAATAGTTATTCCGCATCTTGACAGAGCGCCTGTTATTTCAAAATATCTTTCGAATAATGGGCGCGCTATTCCGACCTTCCTGTAACTCTCGTTCCACGAGGGATAAGGGACATTTTGGAATAGTGGTTTATTTCGAAATAAGCTATTTTGAAATTAGATCAAAATAAGATATTGCGTGGCTCAACTGCGTATCTTCTTTCAAGCTAAGGGTGCAGTACAGATGCACCCTTATAGCTCTCTAGATTCTGCCCCACCCTCTTAATTGGCTCAACTGTGCAAACCTGGACCGGAACAGGAGAGCTGAGCCCCATTTCACCTAACTGGAGAATGAGCCTGTTTAAACAAAATATAGCACACTAACAAACAAGGACACTTCCATGTAACAATGGACACAAATATTAGATTTATTAATTATTTTCTAAAGAATGCTATCATAAATATGCTCTCTATTAATTGTTTCAATCTAGCTGATGATCTTTTTTATCCAACATTTTTAAGTGTTTTGTGGCAAACATATTTCAAACAGTCTTCAAAAGACCCAAAAAGCACATAGTCCTGCCATGAAGAGTTTTAAAAAAAAGAAGCTTTCAAGAAAGCAAAATGGTAAGGCTACATCTACACTGTGGAGCTATTTCGGGATACCTCTGGTATCCCAAAATAGCTATTCCACATCTTAAGGACAAGCCCATTATATAGAAATATAACTGGCTCGATGCTCTAACATTCCTGTAAACTTCATTGCACAAGGGATAAGGGACATTTTGGAACAGTACTTAGTTTCAAAATAAGTGCTGTGTGGACAGTGCTAAATTTCAAAATAAGATTGAAATAAGCTACAAATTGTATAGTTTATTTTGAGGTAAGGATGCTGTGTAGACACACCCAAAGGGAGATCCTTATTCTCTCTGCCCCTTTATGCTGGGCTAAAGTTGGAGCAGCATCAAGAGACCCTAAAAGCCCCATATCCAATATAAAGAGAATTCCTACAGCACAGGAACTGAGTGACAGGTTATGGCAGTCTTCCGTGGATCCCCTGAGAAGTCCTGGCAGAGAGAACACGTCTGGAAGTAGGAGGACTAAGTATTGTGAGAGAGAGAGAGAGAGAGAGAGAGAATAACATTGTATTTTCACACACTCATTCATACAACTGATTGTACACTGTGTAAGCAACTGAAGTTCAAACAATGAGTTACTATATAAAGAAAAACTACAATTAGAATAACTAAACAGCAGAATATTTCTTCCAGTGACATGATCACTCAGCTGAGCTGGATCAATACCTACAAGAAGAAAGGGTTTTGCAGACCACATACCCTCAAATCTCCTTCCTTGGAAGATGAGAGTATTTAGACGTGGGCTGACTCTAGAGGTTATGTTGAAGCCGGTCAAACACTGAATATTATAGCTACTTGGCAAGATACCATTTAACACTGCAATAGACCCAAATAAATGCATGATTTTGGGGGATGGGAAAAGGGACCATTAAAAGTTAAAGCCTCCTGCTTTGAAATCCATCACTGTGTTTCATTATCCTGACCAACAGGACTTTGAGAGAAGGGAAATAAAAACAGACACCAAGGGTGATAAGCTAGCTACTAAACTGAATTTTACCTGCTCAATTACAGAAAATGAATTTTGTCTACCTTGCCTTCACCAAGAAGCTGCAGTCAGATATCATCATGTTCACAGAAAGACTGTCAAGAACAAGACTAACCAGATTAGGCCTTGGACAGGAGGTAGATGCCAGAAGCTCTACGGTCACACTAGCAAAATTCGAGTTTCTTGTGTCCATCCACAAAGCTCCTCTTAAGAGCACAGAGCAATCACACAACCACTAGCAAGGTTACCCATTATTTGGTCTTCTACCATGACAAAGCAGCACATGTGGATGAGGTTGCTGGCACAAGGACCCACTCAGTGTTGCAAACAGTTCCCCCAACAGTGTTCCAGCAGGCAATGGTTGCTGTTTAAATGGCCTATCTAGTATATTTTCCACACTCCACTGCAGAGCTCAAGTTGGGCTGTACACACCTTTAAGCTCAACTGAGCAGTATATTCACAGTAACAGATGGTATTTTCACAATATTTTCAGAGGTTCTGCAGACCAAATGAAGCTCTCACTTACATGTGTATACTGAATTTAATCAGGGATTCCTATGCAAACTAGGGATGTAGATATCGTATAACTGAATAGTCATTTAATCACATGAAATTCAAGCAGCTACATGACTATTCAATAGTCCCCTGGGGCAAGACCAGCTGCCAGTGCACTCCCAGCCCCATTCCTAGGGAGCCCCCTCTTACCCCACACTGCTGCCTTTGTATTAGATCGGAGGCAGCAGCGTGGGGTGGCAAACAGGAGCTGATCTGTGAGAGGAGCCAGTTTCAAAAACAACTCCCCTTGCAGACTGGCTCCCTACCACCTGGCACAGCTGCCTCTGATATAAAGGCAGCTGTGCGTGGTGGCAGTAGCCCCTGTCTGCAAGGGGTCCAAACTCCCGCAGACAGAAGTTGCCACCATGAAGCAGCCTCTGCTATGGTGGGCCCAGGTTTGCCACCGACGGAGGCCGCTCCATGGGATGCAAAGCAGCCTCTGTCCATGGGGAACTCAGATCCCCTGCAGACAGAGGCTGTTCACAGCAGCCTCCTCTGCCCTCCCTCTCTCTGCCCTCTCCTCCCCCTCAACACTGTGAAGCTGGTGTTGGGAGGGGATCTGGCCTCCAACACCGGCTCCTACCTCCTCCCCTCCCCCCCCCCCCC
>CM057845.1:185638455-185668726 GCA_030068395.1 Apalone spinifera
CCCCCCCCCCCCCGCTGTCTCTGATACAGAGGCAGCAAGCAGGAGGGGAAGGGAAGTGCGTGTAGTCAATAGGATTAATCAATAAGCCCCAGCTTATCAGTTAATAGTTTACCTGAGTATACACTAACATCCCTAATGCAAACCTACTCAAGGCAAAAAAATTTTGCACAAACATCACTAAAGACTTAATCTGGCCTCTACTACACATTTATCAGTTGTGAGGTGATGGTATGTCTTTTACATTTTGTGTAATGAGGCAACTCTAGAGGCCTGAATTGTGCTTTTATTGATCTGGCAGATGGAAAGAAAGCTTGTAAAAACTTTCTTGGGTTGATCTGAAAAAAAATCAGTTTAACACAGATGAATCTCAAAATGCCATTTTTATAAAAACACTTATTTAAATTATGCTTCAAAACCTATTTATCTTTCTGCTTGAGAATTTAGGTTTTTAAAGATGACTGTTTTTCACAATAAGATTTATAAACAGAAATTGGATAATTTTCAAACTAAATGATCTTTCTGATTTTAAAAATTTGCTGTATGCATAAGCCAGACATTTATTCTGTTCCAGGAAAATCAGAAGTGACTTTCAGTCTTCAGACAGCTGGAATATACTGTCCAGCTATGTATACAAAGGCATGCCATGTTTGCTTTGATCTATTGCAAATGCCAGTGGTTGATGTCATTGTTAAATTGTGGCTATTGACATTGCTATAATTCTAGAACAAAGAATATAGGATTTTAATTTTTGCCATCCCCTTTCTGAAAAATTCCTTGCCCCTACCCCATCAGCTCTGGTGTGGCACTGTGAAGTGGATGAGACATGCTCACGAACTAAAACTATAAGAGGCACTCAAACTCTTAACAATAAGATTCTGAGAAAGTAAGATAGACAGATAAGATAGAAATTATGACCTCATTGATTTGCACCAAAGAATCAAGAATGAAATCTCCTAATTGCCCAGTTATCTGGCAATGAACATATTACACCATCAATGATTGTACAAACTTTAAACCTCTTCAGTGCCAATTAATTCAAGAGCATTAGCACCAATGGCCCAAAGAAATTGTGATATGTCAGCTTTAAGTTGTTAAGATACTTCAAATCTGATACATAACAGACGTGATTTCATTATAGTGTCAGATGACTAACAATAAAAATGAGACATTGCTAGCCAGTAATTAATGGATAAAAAAAACAAGGGATGTATGCGACTAGTCAACTACCCAATAAGCATAAACTTATCAGGTAGTCAAGTTACTACTTGACTAGTTACTTCCCTCACTTTGCTGCCTCTATGAGAGGCAGCGAGGAGGAGGGAACAGTAGCCAGTGCTAGGGGGAGTTGGCTTAAAAGCCAGTTCCCCCTACCGTTTCTGGGGGGAGGGGGGGGGGAGAGGAAGAGAGGGAAAAAGGGGAAGGGAGGCAGAAGTGCAGCAGGGGACCGGGCACGAGCTGGGATTTTGAGTGCCCTTTTCCACCCTTATCGACTAATCAAGTAGTTGATGGAAATTCCATTAACTACTTGATTAATCAAAATTTAACATCCCTAACAAAAATACAAGGTATTCATTCTTAAGCAGGCTTATCTCTTCAAAACTACAACAGATGGGGGGTCACAAAATAATGCCCATTGTCATCCACTTTTTCCTGACATTTTGCTAACTAAGCTATGCTTTATAGCAGAAAGCAGGAAGACATTAACAACGGTAAGCTAAACACACAAAAAACCCAAGCATTTCGTTTTAATAATGCATGTTAGTAGAAACAATGGGGTTGCAGATAGAATTTGGAAGTATTAGTTCTGCTGATAACGAGAGGGGAAAGCTATATTTTGGGAGCACAGCAACTGCTGTGCTAGATCAGAGCACTTCACTTTTATCCAGTATTCCCTCAATGACAGTGCCCAATACCAGCTGCAGGAAAGCCTGAAATAGTTAGCTAAGGTATAATCTGCCCCATTGGAAAGGTGCCTCCTAACCCCAATGAACAGAGATTGGTTTAAACTCTGAACTATAAAAGATGGTATCACTGCCAAATGTCTTGGGAGTTTTCATGTTTGCTATTACAATTGGATATTCAAGAGTCTAACCTTTTGTGAATCCAGCTAAACTCCCAACTACAATAATATTTTGTGAATTTATCTGAAAAAGTATTTCCTATAAGAAGTTTTGAATTTTCCAGATTTTGATGTGTCTAACTGACTCCTTAATATATTCTGTTATTCAAGTAAACATAAATTCCCTATCTATACTAGTCACATTTATCCTGTTGGGTTTTAGTTACTGGCCCTTTCTACAATTCAGAGAAGACATTTTTACAATTACAACCTTTTTTCTAGACAATTAAATATGCTAGCTACGGTATTTGCTATGCCAGGATCAATTTTTCTAAAACTTGTACTAATCACCAGATTCATAAAAGTTTCTCAGAACAAATGCATTTTTGAGAGGGAAGAGAGGCAGGAGAATAATAGGAGTGCCCACTCCATAAATTGTCAGCTGGAAAATATATTTGTAACTTAATGTTTGATACATAGCAAGCATGTTTGCTTAACGTTTGTTTTTTACTAGGTCACAAATTTACATTAAAATATCTTAAATACATATACCCATTAGTTAAAAAGCAAGAATTATTCCATTACATTATCTGTTTTAATTGCTTTGAGCAACTGACAGGCACATCTTTTACTTGGCTTGTTTCCCCCTCCTCCCATTCCTTAAAGTTTTGTTTAAGTTGTTATACAGGACAAACTCTTCTTCCTTAATTTAACAGGTATTGCCGCCACTGATCTTTTTGTCTACAAGTTGCAAACAGCATAGTCCTAAGGAAAATGTTGGCTGGGATGCAGAAACTGATAATGAAAGAAACTATTCACACATTTAAATCCAGTCTTCTCAGAACAAATTATTTTTCTATTTAACTTCAAGCAAACTCCATCGCTACAGACAAAAGGCGCCAAAACTGTATGCCCTTGGACACTGTAACTGCCAAAGTATCACGTCATACAGAACAAATTAAAGAAAACCTACACTCAGTATGAAGAAACATTATGTGACGTTCTAAGAACGATGTAGACTATTAATAAACTATTAGCTCCAGATCTCCTTAGAGACAGGAACAGACAGATAGATACAGAACAAGTTCCCTTAAGTTAATAGAGGAAAGGCCAGGGACAAATACCGAATCTGCACCGATACTTGATAATTGTGATAATCTACTCTCATGCATGCCTAAAATGCTCCTCACAGCAAAAAGAAATTCCCTGGCTTAGCAAAGAGGCTCTCCCTTATTATGCAGACCAGCTGAGCCAAAAAAGAACGTAGTACTGTACAAAAGAACAGAAGGATCATTTCTGGAACAGTCAGATAAATGCCATCCTCAATGCTTTCCTATATCCAGGTATGTTCTGAATTATTAGAGAATACGGATACATCACTTTTGCTTTTTAAAAATAAAGTTAGAGGCAACGGGGAAATGAAACTGCTATGCTTGTGATAACACTAATACAATACAACACAACTTCAAAAAAAAATATTTTCCAACTGTGCAAATTAATGAAAAGGAAACTGGGACAGCTGCACAGTCCAAAATTGGCACTGATTTTCAGAGAAGGAATAGTATCCCTAAAACTATTACTAGTGGGCTCAGGAATCCCTGGCAACAAATCAAACAGCTTTCTTAAAAAACACCCCCCTCCCTCCCGCCCCATCAGATTGCTGTAATTTAAACACATTATTCACAACAGTGTAAGTGATAGAGGATCACACTCCGTGCTGAAAACGGAGACAAATAGAAGCCATAATTTATTAATCTTCCCTTGTTCAGCCCATCATGGGTATATCCTATTTATGTGAAGGGAAAAAAAATCTAAATAACTTGCTTGTAGATAAAACAGCAGAGGACTTTGGTAGCTGTTCATTTGATTGTCATATTTTAAAATTATATAAGCCCCACGATATACAATGGCAGATGGAGTTTTTCCATATTTTTCCCTTTACAAAAATTATATTTTCAATATGGCCAAATGTTCAAAAGGGATGACTCACAAGGATACAAAATCCAAGGAATTTCTCTTTCCCTGGACAGTGGGGATGGCAGCATAGAAGCAATCATTTCTTCAAACAGATAAATCAACATAACCTATGAGTAGCTCCTAGGCATAGCGGGAACATGTCACATACATAACAACCTGAGATGGAAGAGAGGGTAGAAATTTAAATAGAGAAAAACGATGACCTATAACAACAAGATGGCATACCCCAAACCTGAAAAGACAGCTGTATTTTCCGGTAAATCATTGGAAAGTGCTGCCTACTAGCAAAATAAAATATTGAAGAAAACATATTGGCTCAATTTACCAAATAGTTTGCAAGCAATAGGAAATATTTTCATATCCATCAGATTTCCACTGAACTCTTGGAGGAAGTGGTGGGAAGACGTTTCCTATAAGTGCAGTATCGTGGCTAATGCCATTTCTGTGTATACACAAATATTTATCTAACACAGTTTTGAGTGACAGCTTTTTTATTTCTCAGCTCTTCATTCACCAAGACATTTTTATTCTATGATAAAGGGTGTCAGTTCCCTAAATTCAAATGCATCTTATAAACAAACCACAAGTCAGTGTTCCATGATATACATAAAATCACTTTCACAAAACTTAACAACAAAAGTGACACACACAGTACGTAGGTTCCAGATAAGATTTAAATAACTGCTAATCACGCCATACAGCGGCAGGAACATGATCTCTCACTCTAAGCTTCCAAGTAACCACCTAGTACGTGGGGAAAAACAAGGGAAGAAGAAAAACTGTGGGAGCCATAAAGAGAACATAAGAAAACTTTTAAAAAAGACTATATAAAGCAGGTAATCTCAGACAATTAGACCCCATACTGGTTTTCTTGCAATCTGCCTAGAGGTGAGTAGTAGTTAATAACTTCACAGTCTTCTTCCAACCCCTTAACAAGGAAGGAATGGCGGTTTCTATGTCATTACTGCTCTGTCACCCTGGACCACTGCCAAAGTGTGGAGCTTCAGAACACCTGTCAAATAATATGCCATTCATGTAAAGTATGTGGTGGGGGGAAGGGAAGAAGTGTATTTTTGGTTTTTAAATCTTTCAGAATAAAAATAAATGTTTATAAAAATGCATTTAAATGGGATTAGAAAACAAAAGCATTCTTATTTAAAGAAGCAGTTCTTTAAAGGCAGGAAAAGTCTTCTAGCATAAAATTAATATATTTTATAACGTGTCAGTATTGATGATCTTTATACATTTGAAAGATGGACATTTTAGGTCTTTTTCCATCTCTGATACATGATGATATATCCCAACACTGATATGATTGCCCACTGAGTATTTATAAGTCAGCTCACAAAACTGTACTTCAATCAAACTTTTTCATACAGGATTTAAATCCAGGTGCACTCCCCAACCAATTTTTGTTTAGCAATTTTTGTACAACTATCCCTGTTAGAAAAATGTGCCTTACTTTTTTGGTTTAAAATTTATATACATACTAAATTTGCTAAAATATCAATGTTTAAAGAAATTGATCAATAAATGCCTTTTCTTGTAGATTTGCTAGAAGATACTTGCTTAGGATAGGGTAACAGAACATGCAAACTGAATTGGGAGCAAACCTGGAGAGGGAATGGGTTAAAGAAATCCAGACATGAAAACCAAAAGATCAACTGTCACTGAGCTTTGGCTTATGGAATTCACAGGGGCACTTCCAGACATGAGGGTCACAATCGTGACCGTCAATGGGAGTTTTGCCATTTATTTCAACAGGAGTTATCTAGATCAGCAATAACATATCTTCCACAAGACAGACGTCAGACTATGCTAAAAAGAATTGTTGAGTTCCAGTCACATCATTACTCAAATGTCAGATTTTGCCTCAGACTACCGCAAAGCCATTACTAAACCATTTCTGATTGTAAAAAAGATTAAAGAAATGTTTTAAAAAGGAACTTTTACACTGTAGCCAATCTGAGGAAAAGAATGAATCTGAAGAAGTTACTCTCTCAAACAAAGGGGGGGGGGGGTTATTTTGGTTTTTAAATCTTCAAAATTAAAAATGTTTATAAACATCTACCATCTTTAGCTTCCCTACCACCAACAAGGATGCAAACTAGGTTCTCCTCTGAAATTTGTTCATGTGCCATCAGTGTTGTTAAAGATCTGCATCCTAAGCTAAACAGTCTCCCTTGTCTTCTATAGAATCATTTTATCACCTCTCTCTGTACTTTCTGCAATTATAATAAACCTTTATTTAGATTAACTGTATGCAATATTCAAGGTGTAGGTGTACCATGGCATTCTGATATTTTCTGGTTTATTAGCTATCTGATTCCTAATTGTCTCTAACATGGTTAGCTTTTTTGCTTGCAGCAGGCAGTCAAAAAAGCCAAGAAAAAATTACCATAGAGAACTTCGGTTCTTCTTTGTTGTTCCATACATATTCATTCTCTTAGGCTGAAATCCTAGCCCTCAAAAAGTCAACGGACGTTCCGCCCTTTAATCATTAACAGGAAATCTCTAGATCCAAAAATGGTGAGATCTAGAAGCCTCAATTAAACAGTTGCAGTAATGCTTTCCCAAATTGGGCACCTTATCTAGTAGTAATTACTCTAGATAGCATAAATTTATATAAAGATGTGAAATGAATTATGGGTTGCCATCCAACACATCTTTGCATGAGAAATATTTTTCTTAGAAATGCATTTAAGACTCTTTTATGCTTGGTGGAATGCACATCTTCATCTGGCTTTATTTTCTGGAATTCCCATTATCCCAATAGTAGGTGTATGCACCATTTGAGTTTCTTGGACAGTCTCTGGATAGAAACTGACAAATCTTGGCTTTAAACTGGGGATGTTAAATTGCAGGTAACTGACTAATCGAATAGTCACTGCATTTTGCATTGACTATTCAACTACTCGATAAAGCTGTTGCTCTAGGGCTGTTGCTACACTTTAAAGGAGAAAGTGCCACGTGGAGCCTGGGATCAGTTGGGGACTACCCGCTGACCCCGGGCTCTGTGCGGCGCTGCCGCTTTGAAATGCCAGGAGAAGCCTGACACCAGGCTCCCACAGCAGCATTTCAAAGCAGCAGCGCTGCATGGAGCCCAGGGTCTGTCCCCAGGCTCCACATGCCGCTCCCACTTTAAAGTACAGGCTCCTCTTCTCCACCCTCTCCCCCCCCCCCCAAGGCAGCAAAGGGGGGGGAAGGGGAAGTGACTAGTCAACAAGCTTGTCAACTCTCCAAGAAGCATTTGCTCATCAGATATTCAACTAGTCCTTCACATCCCCACTTTAAACCTTTGCACTATGAACAATGTAAATAATTTAATAGCTTACCTCAGTTTAGAGAGTAACTAAGAGCCTCTTTACAGCTACGCAACACAGCATAACCTCAAGTACTGAATAAGGATTGAAGAACAATGGAAGTAGTTTGGCCATTTAGCTAGTGAAAAAAATCAGAGTCATCTTTCATAAAAATGTTATGGAACAACATATATGAGGAGTCAGACATCTAGACAATTTGAATTGATACTTGGACAATCTGATTTGTCCAAATCTAGACAATCTGAGTCGATGCGACCGCCATCAGAAAAACACTCTTCAATGAGAGAAGCATAGTGCTGGAAAATGCCTCGACAATGGTTCAGATGGTGGTTTTATCAATTTGATGAGCAATGGATTGAAGTACCAGGAATGAAACAGCTCACAGAGGAAACATGAAGCAGACCTTTTACAAATTTAAGAAGGGGGGGGGGGGGGGGAAAGAAGAGTCCTGCTACTGGTTGATGCAAGGCTCTAATCATAGTCAGATGCACTCTCCCTGAGTTGAGGGAAGAACTAGCTTGTCTGAAATGAAGCTTTTAATCCACAATAAAGACTAAAACAAATGGGAATCAGATCTTTGCCTTGCCCAGATGCTAAACAGGTTCCCTTTTATTCAGTTGAGATTTTGGACAGAGTGGTTCCTTTTTATAGAAACATTTTCTGGATTTTTTTAAAGCTGCTTATCCAGCCACCGGGAAAACTCTCAGGCTCACAGACCTCAGACCAGGATGTGGAATCTAACCCATCTTCTAGGAGGACACCCAATAAACTAGGAAAAAGGTGGAGGATCCATTGCTCAGTCAAACAGGTCACCATACCAAAACCCATGAGCCCAAAGACAGAACTATCAACAGCACCTTCTTCCTTCCTAATGACCTAAAAAAATCATGGAAATGGGAGAGAAATGGAGAGAAAACATACAAGAAAAGCTAGCTCTAACCCACACTCACCTCACCCTAAAATAAAATGGTTCATTATCTCCATCATCACCTCACCAGTAATAGAACAAGAATTGTACCAACACAGAACAAGAGCTTATAAGCCAAGAGACAAATAGATAAAGGTAGGTAGGGAGTACAAGGAAATAATACTGCATGATTGGCAATGGTCTCAGCATAATGGGAGCTTAATCATTGCCAATTTTTTGAGGCTTCATCGCAGAGAAGTTTAAAGAGATCTGGAGGGATAATATGTTAGTTTTATGAATTACTGGGAGCATCTTCCAAGCATAAGGGCAGAATGGGACAAAACACGAAAGTGCTTATTTAAAGATTTTATTGGGAAATCGAGGCTGGCATCATGAGTCTATCGGTGATGGATGTCAAACTTCAAGTAGGATATGATACAGAAGAGGGAACCAGTGGAAAGATGCTGAGATAGGAATGGCATGGTCAAAGCACCAAATCTATTCAGTAGTGTTGTGAAGGCTACTGAGAGGGGCAGGATTGTATTTGTCAAGCCCATAGAAAAGAATGTTGCAATAATTAAGACGAGAGATGACAACAACTTGGACAAGACTTTTAGGAAAGGCTACATCTCAGAGAGATGCTATGCAAAAAGAATGTGCAAAACGTACATCGAACCTAGACGTGAGAACCTAGACTTTTAAGTCAAAAATGATATCCAAGTTATGTGCCTGAGTGACAGGCAAGATTTTGGCAGTCTCTCCAGGAATTGAGAAAGGAGGCAAGGGAAAGCAATTGAGGATTTGGGGAAGGAGAGAGAGTGTGAACAGGAGTTCTGTTTTAGACATGTTGCACTTGAACTGATAGCTTCACATTCATGAGAAGAAGTCCAAGAGGCAAACAAAGGTTACTCACCTTTTGTAGTAACTGGAGTTTTCGCAAGGAGTGCCCTGTGAATGCTCTATGCTTGATCTTGGTGCTGTCCTGGCACCTGGATCGAAGATTTTGATGCAGTCCCTGCATGGCATGCGCAGCACTGAACGGCGCACAACATGCCAGTAGGCACTGCGCATACGCAGCCCGAGCCCTACAGTCCCTTCTCTACCCTGGAGGCCCTCCAAGTCCAAAGCAGATGGGAGGAGGGAGAGTCATGGAGCTCATCCACAGGGACACTCATCTCAAAGAACTCCAGTTACTGCACAAGGGGACTAACCTGTGTTTCTTCTTCAAGAGGTGTCCCTGTGGATGCGCCACATTTGGTGACTAACGAGCAGTTTCGGCCTGTGGTAGCTGGGGCTTCGGAATACTGATAGAACTGTGGACTGTGACCCCATAAAAATGCATAATGTTTAGCAAAGGTAAGTTGTGATGCCCAAGTGGCTGCCTTACAAATGTCCACAAGTGACATGTTGCCTAGATATGAACTGGAAGAAGATACAGCTCTGGTAGAATGAGCCATCAATCGTAATAGTGGTTGTAGACCTTTGAGAGTACAGCAAAGTTTTATACAGTCAGTCATATATTTGGAGAGCCTCTGTTTCGATATGGCTTGTCCTTTAATCCGCTCAGCAAATACAAGGAAGAGGTGAGGGGTTTGCCTGAAGGGTTGTGTGGTCAGGGCTCACAGCACCAGACCGAGGTCCCAGGAAGGTACAGGTTGTGTGATATCAGGATGAAGGAGACAGCCCTTTGAGGAACCTTTTAGTTGTCGGGTGAGTACAAATGGACCATCCATCAATTTTGTGGTGGAAGGCTGTGATAGCCACTAGGTGTACCTTGATGGAACTGAACAAAAGCCATGATTGGTGAGGATTACAGTACCTGTTCCAAAAGCCTTAGTTCATAGTAAAGATGTTAAGTATAGTGTAATTCACTAATAGAATAGTCGATGCATTTTTGCCGCAGCGTTTCAAAGGGGCAGCGCCGCATGCAGCCCGGGGCAAGCTCTACACAGTTGATCCCGGGCTCTCTGCTAGTCCTTAACATCCTTAGTTCAGCGTGGGAGAGCCACAGAGGAGCCATGCTGTTAGATGCAGCCTGTGTAGGTCCAGGTAGATTTGTGGGGGCCGACCCTGAGCGATGAGATTTCATTGGAGAGGGAGAGTGATGGGCATGCGAATTGAAATCCTGAGTAGGAAAGGATACCATGGCTGCTTCAACCAGGTGGGAGCTACTAGCATGACCATGGCTTCATCTGTCCTGATCTTCTGAATGACTTTGGTGAGAAGTGGTATCGGGGGAAAGGCGTAAGAGAGCGTGTGATTCCATGGAATGAGGAAGGCGTCTCCGAGTGATCCCCTCCCGATGCCCACTCTGGAACAAAACCATATGCATTTGGTATTGTGAGGTGTTGCAAACAGGTCTATAGATGGGTGACCCCATCTGCAGAACAGGGAGCATACTACCGAGGAGCTGAGCACCCATTCATGATGCTGAGGGAAACGTCTGCTGAGAGCCTCCACAGTTACACTGGTGATGCCCAGTATGTGAACTGTTGAAAGGTGGATGTTGTGGTTGATGCAAAAATTTGACAGCTTTATGGCTTCAACGTGCAGAGATTGAGACCTGGCTCACCCTTGCCTGTTGATACAGCAAATGCAGGCAATGTTGTAAGGGTCTGCGTGTGTTTGTCAGTAATGGAGGGCAGAAAATGCCTGTAAGCACTGCGTAGAGCACACAGTTCCAACAGAGTTATGTGCAAGCACATCTTTTGAGAAGACCAGAGGCCCTGAGCGGTCTGGTCACGGAGAGGAGTGCTCCAGCCCGTGAATGAAGCGTCTGTAGTGATTGTGCATGAGGGCAAATGTTGGAGAAATGGAACCCCTATGCAAAGATTGGCTGGTTTGGTCCACCAGAGGAGGGATGCCTTGACTTCGTGAAGTATGGAAAGCAGGGGCAACACAGGGTGCTTTAGAGGCTTGTACACCATGGAAAACCGAACCTGTAGGCAGCGCATGCGGACTCAGGCATGCGATACCACAAAGGTTGTAGCTGCCATGTGGCTGAGAAGCTGAAGGCAGTCTCTGGCTGTAGTGTATATAGAAAAATAAAGTGTTGCAGCCAGCATTTGGATGTTGAGGAATCTTTCGTGAGGTAGATAGGCTCATGCTACCATGGAATCCAGGAAGGCGACAGTAATTGTATTATCTGGGAAGCAGGAATAGATGTCTTTTCCCAGTTTATTCAGAGGTCCAGCTTCTGCCATCATGCGCGCTGCCTCAGTCTGCAATGCGGCCTTGAGAGGCAGTTATTGAGATACGGGAATATAATTATTGCCATGGAGTGAAGATACACTGACTACGGTGAACACCTTGGAGAAAACTAGAGGATCTGTAGACAAACTGAAAGGTAGGACTTGATATTGGTTGTGATCCAGGCCTACTGTGAACCTTAGGAATCTCCTGTGAGCAGGATGTATTAGAACATGAAAATAGGCATCCTGGAAATCGAGGGCTGAAAACCAGTCCCCTTCTTGCAGTGCCAGGATAATGGTGGATAAAGTGAACATGCGTAAGTGTTGTGTCCTGATGAATTTGTTCAGATTGCGCAAATCTAGAATTGGTCTCAAGCCTCCTAATTTCTTTCAAGTTAGAAAGTAATAGGAGCAGAACTCTCTCCCCTGTGCTGTTGTGGGATTGGTCCTATGGCCCCCAGATAGAACAGATGTAGCACTTCTTGTCACAGTAGGGAATCGTGAGAGGGTCCCTGAAGGAGGACAAAGCGAGAAGGTAGACAGGTGGTTTGGAGAGGAAGGGGATAGTGTAACCAGACAGAATAACATTGAGCATCCATCTGTCTAAGGTAACAGCAGCCCCATTGGTGGTAAAATGGGTGGAAGCAGTTTTGGAAGGTGGGCGTGGTCACTATCGGCACTGAAACTTTTGGGGAGTTTTCCAGGCCCTCAACCAAGGCTTCAAAATTGCCTGTTGGCTAGTGGCCATTGAGGGGCCTAGCTTGACAACTATCTCTAATTTGAGGACGGGTTTGGTTCCTGACCAGATTGTTGTCAGGCCACTGATTCAGGTAAGCCGAGTAGCAAGGCCACTGACAAAGCTGGTACTGATACGGCGCATGCTTATTTGTGAGGGTCTGAATACTCAGGGTGCAAAGGATGGCACGAGAGTCCTTTGTAGTACTGAGGACATTGTTAGTTTCACCTGCAAACAGTTTCTTTCCATCAAAGGGCAAATCCTTGACATTTCGTGAGGGAACATAGGTGGGGAAAACCAGGAGGCCCCGTGCTTGACACTAGCGGTTGCCGTCGTTCTAGCTGCTGTATCTGTCAAGGGCGGCACAGGAAATAACCTGCCCCTCTGCTGAAATCACTGTAAATTGAGTTTTCTTTGCCTCCAGAGTGTCATGCACAAAGTCCATGAGCTTTGAGTAATTTCTAAAAATCACACTTTGCCAACGGGGCCGAGTAGATCCTGAACTGTAAAGTTGCGGACATGAAGGCCTTACTACAGAAGAGATCACGTCTCCTACTATCCTTGTCTAGTGGAGTGGTGTGAAAACAATGCTGCTTTGCCCTTTGGTGTGCAGCTTCCACCATTAAGGAGTTTGGTGTCAGATGGGTAAAGAAAAACTCCGAGCTCTTAGCAGGCACATAGCTGATTTTAAAAAAAAAAAAAAAAAAAAAAAAAAAACTATCTTGCACATAGGTGGTATCAATGCAGGAGTTTGCCAAATCATGTTGGCAGGGTCTAGAATGTCTGGGTTGATAGGAAGGGCTATTTTGGACAATGGCGAGGCTTGGAGGATGTCAGTGAGCTCGTGCTGAGGTTTGGAGGCTTCCTCCATAGTAATTTTTAATTCAGTTACAACTCTGTTAAAAAGCTCATTAAAGCGTGCACATTAAAGTGTGCAAAGTCCCCTGCAACTGAAGTTGGAGGAGGCATCATGGCCTCATCAGGTGAAGATGAGGAGTTCATCAGATGCATTGGGGGGTGATTCCTCTGTACCCTAAGCCTCTTGAGGCTCTGTTTTGAGAGGCTGTTGCACGGATGAAGCTGTGCGCCGTGTATAAAAACTAGCCTGTTCGTAGGGAGTAACCTTCAAACTGTGGCGACTCCTATAGGAACCGTTGCAGTTGTCAGTACTGATAATATGGACGGCGGCACCAATGTAGTCATTGGTATCGTAGCGATTACCAGTGCCACTTTAGGACATTATTTGGACCTTTGTGGTTGGCACCAGCAGTGGCCAATGGTTGCCATAGTGCCTGAGGTGCCCGAAGCGTCATAGGTTCTGACACATGACCTCTGTGCTGATGGTCTGGTGGAGGACCATTTCTTAGAAGAAGGTTCATAATGAGGCACTGAGGAACTTCTCTTTGGGGCGTTTTTGCCCTGAGGGGAACCTGGGGGTGACCATACCTCCCTAGGTTGTGATCCTGGGTCTAAGGCAGGGTTCATATTCTTCTCAAGTAGAATTAGCTTTAAAGGGAAGGTCTCTCCCTGAAAGCCCTGGGCTTAAGTTTGGCACAGTGAGAGCATTCCAGAGGTGAACGATGTTCTCCCAGACATGTGACACATTGTGACTGTCCACCAGAAATTGACATTGCATCTCTACAGGAGGCACAGGGTTTAAAGTCCAGAGAACCAGTGTGACGGGTCATTTGCCCTGCACTGGCCTCTTAAGGATAAAACCCAGCCCTGGGAGAGGGCTGAGAGCAAAGCCTGCAACTGAGGCAGATACTGCCAATTAAGGCCCAGCTGGGGGCTGTATAAATAAAGGCTCCCGGGTGGGAGGAAGGGAGACAGACTTGCTCTAGCTGGGGAGCAGGAAGGACCTGGCTACTAAGGAAGTTTGGAGGCGTCCCAAGACAGAACAATGCTGTGGAAAGGCAGGCAGGGCTGGGGAGCTCTGGCTGACCTCACTCCAAGGCTGCACTGCCTGAAGCAAGGCCTGAGAGTACTAGGGCTGCAGGCAGGCGGGGGAGGGACGAACAACCTAGATAGGAAAAGGCAGCAGGTCCATACCCCCTTGCCAATGATTATTGGCCATTTCAGACTGCAGTTTGCTCCTGCAGCAGGTGCTAGATGAAGACAAGCAGTAGGTCACTGAGGCAAGATGAGTATAGGAGAATTGGGGGTTCCTGGGAGGGGAGGACCCCAGAGTTTATCAGTCTCTGCACACTTCCCTCCCCCTTCCGGAAGGAGGGCTGAGAGACAACAATCATGGGCACTGCCAGAGGGCAGTGTCCTAAAGAGGACATTGTGGTCTGGGAGCGACATGGGTCCATAACTGACATGGGGAGACACCAGCCTAAGGGAGGCATTCGGCAGGAGGCGCCATGCTAGCGAGATCGCCCCATGACAACCAGGCATGGTGAAAGAAAGAAAGAGAAAGAAGAATGAACTAATAAACTACAAAAACTATTCCAGAAATGTTAAAGAAAGCAGAGAACTGCGGAGCTCCATCTCAGGCTGAGGGTGATTGAGATGAAAATAGAGGGCTCAGGCCACGTCTGTGCAGTGCCTACTGGTAAGTCACGCACTGTTTGGCACTGCACATGCGTGGCCTGTGCAAGGACTGCTTCAAAAATCTGATCCAGGTGCCAGTATGGCACCAAGACCAAATGTGGAGCATCCATGGGAACACCTCTCAAAGAAGCAGCTAAGATTTTAAATTGGACACAAGGGCAAGAACTATATCAGACAGGTAGATATGAGTCATCAGATAGTCGTTAAATTTCTGTAGCCCACAGACTGTGAGGACCCCCCCATAGAAAGCTGGAGGTGGGGATAAGGAGGAACCTCTGAAGTACATGCTGAGGGAACCACAACAGAGATAGGAGGAGAAAAGAATGAAAGCATGGAGTACAGCATGAAATGCAGCTGACAGTAGGGATGTTAGATATTGGGTAATTGAACAGTCAAGTAACTGTATGAACTCTTATCAGTTACTCGACTATTCTATAGGCCCCGAGAGAAGGGGTGGCAGCCAGTGCGCTCTGGCCTCACTCCCGGGGAGTCCCCTGCCATTCCACAAGCAGCAATGTGGGGTGCCAGGTGGGAGCTGGTCCACAAGGGGAGCCAGTTTAAAAAACAGCTCCCTACGCAAACCCTGAGCACTCCAGACCTGCCACAATCCCACCGTGGGGCTGGAACATAAAGTCTACTTGCCTGGAGGTCAGCAGCTCCCAACCCAAAAAAGGTTCCCCACCCTGATACAGCTTGCTTGTTTTCATTGCAGAGAGGTCCCATAAAATGTGTGCATTAAAAGTCTTAGAAAAAAGTTGAGCATTTCCCACTCATAGAACAGACATGGCTAATCACTCGAAGAAGCACCAGGACCACTGAGTCTTGTGGCTCTTGGTAGGATGCTGGTAGTAAAATGAACAAGGAGGAGGACTTGACTATAGGTGTGCCTCTGCGGCTTTTTATTTGGGGTCAGTGTATTGATGCCCGGGAGCTGATAGTAGACCCTGAATCTTTTAACAAGTGAAGTGTCTGTCTTCTGATTACAAAGGCTGGACTCGTTCAATGGAAGTTCTCAGATAGCATTCTGCACTTCCCTGGAGAAGCCCAAGGATTAAGACCACAAATCCCACTCATAATAATGCCAGTGACCAAGTTTCCAGATGCAGCAAAATACAGCATCAACTGTATCTTGAAGAGCCATTTTCACTACCAGCTTGCTCCCCTCTAGAAGGAAGTGTAACTTGGCCCTGTCCTGAAAAGCCCCCAGACTGAAATAGTGAAAGTCATACTTGGCTAATCAGATCTGGTAATTGGCAATAAGGAATTGCAAGTACGCAAAGAAGGCCTTTCTCTTCATGCCCTTGTCTGATAGGGCGCCCCAATGTACTGAGACCTATTGTTTTCCATCGTGGCCTGCATTTCTATGGAATGTAGCATTTCTCAGCCTCATTAGGTGTGAGGCCATAGGATGATGGGGTATGGCAGACCAATCTCACTGTTTCAGATATGACCTTATTAACTGTGAAAGCCACCTTTACTTGGGCCTTGAGGGTGCAGAATGTTCAAAAGTCAATGGTGTGGGTTTCAGACTTCCTCGAGATCACTAGCCATGCTTTGGAAGTAAGTCCCGGTATTATCTATGGTCTTCTGACAGGATGGGGAAGAAGAAATTGCCATTGGACTACTGGTACCTCTGGTCCTGGTTGAACATCATCCTCCTCATCCTACACTGGTGGAACCAGTTGTTGGCACAAGGAGAAGAAGTGAAAAGGTTCCCAGGTGGGTCCCAAATATTTGGTATAGGGATTCCATGGGTTCCCAACAGGGCCAGAAAGAGGAACTAACTGTTGAGGAGATGGAAGTGGGGCCATCCAAATCCAAAAATCAGTTCTGTTGTAATGGCAGTGTCATTGGTACCAAGCAATCCTGCTCAATGGCTGTAAGTAGGAAAGTTCCTGAGAAACCAAAACAATGGTGTAGTAATTTCCCTCAGGAGGGCTGGGAGAAGAAGAAAATACCCTTAAGGCCATACGCATCTTATGCACCCTGGTGTGCAGGAAGTTCTGAGGGTCAGCACCAATGGTTCCAGCACATCCCTGGCTGTAGAACAAGGTTTGGGCAAATGCATCAAAGCCGCAAAATTGGGAGTTGCACTTGTGGACGGGACTGGCATATGCAGGGGTGCTGGAACAATCTGTATAGTAGAGGTGGTGAGAGCCACTGAACCAAACCATTTCAAACCAAAAGAGTACTGCCACATCCCCAGCATCACAAGTGCCAACTCCTATGGGCAGATGATGGTCCTTGTCACCAACAGAGCCTGCAGATCTTCCTACACACCTTACTTGCCACCCTCAGAGTTTTGTTTGTTTACAGAGCCAGTTACTCAGAAGTCTGAGTGTAAGGGCTTGCCCGCCTCAATGGGCTTAGGGAAGGAGTGCACCTTTTATGGACAGTCCTAGACAGGGATCTGCCTTTGAATCCTTGAGAGTGCCCCTTACTCTCATGGTAAGCCCTGGAGGAAGTCTTTGGGCTTATGCTCCTAAGCACATGCTCAGAGGGGAGCTGTTCCTCGGGCGAGGCTAGCATACAGAAGAGTCTTACAGGCCCAGGTCCGAGTGGGGCTTCATAGCCTTTTCCATTATGCGTTTTCTAAGGTGACGCTTCTCAGTGGAAATAAGCAACAAACGTGTGTATTACTCAGACAGCAGAGGAAGCAGTAGTGTCGGTCACTAACTGTGAAGGATCTAGGAAAGGTGATGCAATTTTTGAAACCCAGGAGTCTGGAAACAGTTTCCAACTATGGGGATGGGGTTTCCAGTCCAGAGAAACAAAGTACACTTTGACCCACTGAACTAAGCTAAACAATCGTCTACACTGTGCTGGGTCCTGCCGTGAGGGCAGGGGACTGGACTCAATGACCTCTCAAGGTCCCTTTCAGTTCTAGTGTTCTATGAATAACTATTTACAATGTTATTTACGGGTTTTCTGAAATGCTGAACCAGAGAGGACACTAGATCTTGACTCAGACAGCGCAGAGGTAAGAAGGAACTGAGAGGGTGTTATCCTGCACAGCCTCTTAGACTCTCACTCTGGGGCATGAGATCTATTGTGCGTGCGTGCATGCATGGGCACCATTTCAGATTTTGGAAGGGGGGTGCCGACCTGTGCATGCCATGATGAGAGGGGAAGGAATGAGAGTAAGAGCATGAGGGGGGGCACACGGAGGACAAAGGCTTCAGCAATGTTACTGAGCACGCTCAGTACAAGCCAAGTACCAAACTGGGGAGAGGGGGACCAACCCCTCTGCCCTTCCCCACCCCCCGCACACACACCCCATCTCTATCCAGGGGTTACTAAGATACTGGAAAACTTTTTTTTTTGGGGGGGGGGGGGGCAGACAACTTAGTAGGTAGCTGACAGGAAGACTGTATCTAATTCCCATATAAAAGAAAGAAAATTAAATAAATATTAAACACACTCAGCTCTAACACTAACATATTCTGACATCTTGAGGCAAGTCACTTAAAGGACACTGGTTAGCCTTAAAATTGTAATATACATTCTTACTTTGTTACTAACTCTGTGGAGGGAGAGACCACCCCCCTCCCCATCCCTCCATCAAGACTCCTATTCCAGAGCTGAGAGCCAGCCCAGAAGTGGGGTTTAGTGGGCTACAATACGGGGGAGACATTTCAATTCTACAAAAGAACATCAGAATGGCCATAGTGGCTCAAACCAATGGTCCTTATAAGCCCTGTCTTCCAACTGTGGCCAATGCCAGGTGCTTCAGAAGGAATAAACAGAAGAGGTAATCATCATAATCCATCCCGTCACCTATTTTGTTTGAAATTTGCTGCCTATAAATTTAGTTGGGTCAGCTTCTTCTGTTGTGTTAGTGAAGGAATAAATAACATTTCCTTATTCTATTTTTTCCACACCATTCATGATTTTCTAGACCTCTAGCATATCTCCCTGCCCCCTTTAGTTATTTTTTTTCCAAGCTGAAAAGTCCCAGTCTTATTAATCTCTCCTCATATGGAAGCTGTTCCTTACCCCCTAATCATCTGTTGCCCTTTCTGTACCTTTTCCAAATACAATATATCTTTTTTTAGATGGGGTGACCAGATCTGCATACAGTATTCAAGATGTGGGCATACCACGACTTTATATAGAGGCAGTATGGTATTTTGTCTTATTAGCTATTTCTTTCCTAATGAGTCCCAATATTCTGTTAGCTTTTTACTTTTTAGACTGCCACTGCACACTGAAGAGATGTTTTCAAGAAACTAGCCACAAGAATTCCAAAATCTCTTTCTTTAGTGGTAACAACTATTTTAGACCCCATCATTTTTTTCATCTATAGCAATGTTCCCTTTAAGCTGCACGGCAGCTTCACAGGTGATTAATCAGCCCCACCCAGACAGAGGCTCAGGGCTCCATGCACCAGCTGACTGCCTGGGAAGGGCTGATTCACACCTGTGAAGTTCCCACACAACTTAGAGGGAACACTGATCTTTAGTTAGGATTATTTTTTCCATGTGCATTACTTTGCACTTATCAACAGTGAATTTCATCTGCCTTTATATTGTTCAATCACCTAGTTTTGTGAGATCCCTTTGTAACTCTTTGCAGTCAGCTTTGGATTAGTCCCTGTTTACCCCTTTTCCAAGAACACTTATGAGAAATTTAACCCAATGGTCCAAATGCAGATCCCTGCAGCACAACACTCATTCCTATTTTCCCCTTCCCCCGCCCCCATCTATTAAGTGGAGTACGCAGCAACGTTTTCATGATGATCTAACAATCCTTCAACTGCTTGAATGCCTAGCGTTTTGTTACTTGATCACCTTACCTCCCTCATTTTATAACAAATGTCCCGCCGCCAAGGCAAAGCTACAAGCAGCTCAAATTCTGTTGCATTTAAGAACTGCCCTTGGAGTTGGGAAAGGGGCTTTAAGCAGACCTCAAGTTTGACATCCAGGAGTTCAAACTTGGGAGGGAAGGTTCTGGCCCCCTTAGTTCCCCATAAATGGTGCCCTTGCATATGTGAGCCAACAGACATTGCTTGTTAAAATCCCTGGGTTCAAGTATATCCGTATCCACTGTGAAATACACATACGAACCAGAACTTGAACTCTATTTATCCAACAGAATGCTGAATCTCTAAAGGAGCCTCTGAAGGATAGAGCTTTGTATTGGAAATTGTCATGACTATATGTAAATTATAAGAAAATACTCTGTAAAGAAGGTTTGCAAATAGAGATATAGCCTCCCTCAAAAGAAAAAAACCCTTGACACACCAGACAGAATTTTAAAAGTTTTACATCTTGAACATCCTTAGGTTTTTGTTGAAAAATCTAAGAGGTCTATTGCATCTTCCTCTTACGACGCATCTCAAGGAGAAAAGCACCACAGAAGAACTGCTATCTTTTGAAATAGGATCCATAGTCCCTCCTACAGAGCCTGAAGAATGGCAAGGACTTTTTCAATTTCTCTGAATTCTAAAGCACCACTTCTGTCTAACACCTGAATAGGTAGAAGCAGTTAAGAACTCTTCTGTTGAGGCCCTCAAGTATGTAAGTTGCATGCCTGCACAAAGGTCATATTGGACAAAGCTCTAGTGCAGTAGTCTCCAACCTTTTCAAGCACAAGATCACTTTTTCAATTTACATCAATCCAGCATATGCCTCAAACCCAAAATATCCTTGTCCCACCTTCTTCCCCATCCTTCTCTGAGACCCTGCCCCACCTCTTCTCTGAGGCCCCCAACCCTGCTCACTCTGTGGAGATGGGGTACAGGAGTGGAGGGAGGGAGACATCCTAACTTCTTATCATCCCCCTCCTCAGTCTTCTCTACCCTGCAGAGCAAGCAGGAGGCTCACAGGAGGCAGCTCCAAGGCAGAGGCCAGGAGCAGCATGGCAGTGGGGCGGGAGGGCATCCGAAGTGCTGGCACTTGATAACCTCCTGGCCAAAGTAGTCAGAATCACCTGTCAGAGGATCCAGCATCTACCAGTAGATCCTGATCTACTGGTTGATGACCACTGCTCTAGTGGAAATGTGGAGGACAGCCAAAAAAGCATTCAAAAAGGCAGCTACTAATGAGATTGTAGAGGACCTGTTTCCCAGCTTGTGTTCCTCTCTCCTCCCCGCCATATATTTGGGAAAGGAGGCCTGACAAGCTGCCCCATTCATAATAGAACAGTTCTGGCAAACATGTAGATGCACCACAGGTCCATAATGCAACAACAGATATTGATCACCTTTCCCAGCTGAACAAGACCCAAGAGAAAATGAAATAAAGCCTATATTTCCCTGCAGCCACAGCTCAGAAGAAGGGGATAGGAAAGGAAGAGGAGAGTAGATAAACTTCTAGGTCTGCTTCTCTTTGTTTTATTTTTCAATGAAAATATTTGAGATTCATTTCACTTTCTCTTCTTTCTCCTACTCGCTCCCCTACTCCCTTTCGCAGCAGGTAGTGACAAGCAGATGCTATCCTTTCACCTTTTGACTACCAAGACCTTAGAATTTGAGCAAATTATCACTAAAAAATTTATTTTAAAATCTGAAAAGGACATTTAAAATTAACCTGACTAGCAAACTTCATCCTTTCAGTTCATTAACTGCAAAAGAAAATTCTGTAACTTACCTACAAGTAGTGGTGGAAGAAAGAAGATTAATTTTACCCCTCGGTGGTCCAGTTTTCTGGCCAATAAGGTGGGTCACTGATTGGAAAAGTACAGAACAAAAGTCCTGAAGGAAATGCCACTAAAGTCAGGGAAGGGCAAGCACAAATAGTGGGTGGGCCTCAAGAGTGGTCCTCCTTTACGAGGGTTCCACTGGGGTTCCCCCTGTGGCCCTACAGCCTCCCCATCTGGTCTACGGACGTAAGCGACGAGTTGACTACCTGATAAGCTTAGGCTTATCAGGTAGTCAAGTCACTACTCGACTAGTCAGTCCCCCCCACTGCCCCTGTATCAGAGGCAGCAAGGGGGGGCAGCCAGCTTAAAAGCCAGTTACCCCCAGCACTGTCTCCGTGAGGGGCAAGGGAGGCAGAGGCACAGCAGGGGAAACAGCGTGAGCTGGTACTAAGCAGTCCTGGCTCATGCCGGGTCCCAGATGCTGCACCTCTGCTGTTACTACATTTATCAAGCAATGTAGTAACAGCTTGTGCTGGGTCCCACACACTGCACTTCTGCTTTTTAAATGTAGTAAGAGCTTTAAAAAGTAGAACCACAGAGAACCCCCCTTATAGACTTCCTAACCGCTATTTAATGTCCTTACTCTGGCCTCCTTCCCCCATGCGCTTACCGCACACTGGATACTGAAGCCCTGCACTTACCTGTTCCACTTCCTCCCTCCCAGCACTTTTGGAGCACATAAATCAGCCAGTTCTCACACTGACGCTGCTCCTCCCCATTCCTCCTAGAGCTGGATTTCCAAGGAGCGGGGCTGAAACAAAACAGGCAATTCACAATTCCTCCAAAAGTGCTGGGAAAGAGGGGGAGGTGTAGGAAGTACAGGGCTCCTGTGCCCCAGAGGATCCATGGGCCACAGGTGAAGACCCAGTGGGCCGCAGGTTGGAAAAGCCACTGATCTAGGGTCACAGCCAACAGCAACCAAGTTGACCCCAGACAGCAGCTTGGCAACTCTTATCTTGTCCCACAAGAAACAGTCTTCTTCATAGGGGATCCTGAATACAGAAGCCAAACACATCTGGCCTGCCACTGACTTGATATGTTAAAAAAAGAAAAGAGAGTGGCCTTATATGGCAGTCACTGGACAGAGTCTGAAGAGAGATGGCTGATCACGTGGTACTGACTCCCCTTATTTCCAGTTGCTAAATTACATTACAGGACAGCTAAAATTACATTAAAAACTATGACTTTTCAATGCAAGCAACTGCTGTAGTTACCACAAGGGAAGTAGCCCATGAAACTCATTCATATTTGGTTCACACTGTGAAAAAGTTTGAGAACCACTGTACTCCAATTCAACCCAACACTTCCTCATTTAGACTGCAAATACTATGGGTAATTCCTTGTTTCTTTCTTTTTAAAAAAAATCCTACTGAATTAAAAAAAAAAATCATGAAAATATATCTACTGGTCATCAGTTTTAGCAAATACTTGTACTTATAAACATTTAAGGCCAAATTTTAACTTGACAGGCTGCGTATACTTTGTTTTCTCCCTTCTCTGAAAGCATTTTTCTTCTAGAATATAAACAACTCATAAAATTGATACTATGCAATATTTCTGGTTAATACAAAAACTACTCTCACAGATAATCTATATAATAAAAAAATCAAATTAAAAATCATGCAAGATCTGTTTAAAAAATATATACTCAATAGTGATCACAATCATTCAAGGACAACATTGGAAATCTTAATTGTTTAATGATCTCAAGGTATCTATCGCCATCTAGTGAACAACCACTACAATTACTACACAAGTCACTTCACAAATTGCATTTTATTTGTTGGAATCCCAGACATACAAAATTCACCCTAACCATATTTCCCCACTGAAAGCTAACCTATACATGCCTCAGTTGTACCAACCCAGACTGAACTGCCTATAGGCCATCAACTAAGCACAGCTGGGTAAGACAGGATCTGAATGGGAGACTCAGAGGACCACACAGCTTCTATGAGAAAAGATATTGATGGTGTATGTGTTGCACCTCTCACTTGCACAGCTGTGTTGTCAAAGAAATTCCTTCTGTGAAGGACGTCGCATGAAATTTTTTTGCCATTAAATCCAAATGTGCATATTAGATCATTTCTGACCCATCAACATGATTTCAAACAAAATTTTAAAGAATAATGTATAATTCCTAACATTTTTAGTCAGCACAATACACTTGCTTGGTCCGACCCAATCTTACCAAAATACTATTTATAAAAAATTAATAATATTGACAGCTTTCAAGTACTTTACACCAGCGGTTCCCAACCTATTTTATACCGGGGACCAGCAAACCCAGTTACAAACTTCTGGAGGACCAGTAACATTTTATTTGCATATTCATTATCCAAATAATGAACATAAAAATAAATGTTACCAGTCTGCCAAAAACCCCACCCCCAAAGCCCACCCTAACCCCTACAGCTAGCCACTGATCCCAGAATCCCTGCACCCAACTCATCCCAGTTCCAGCCTCCCACCCTCAGAGCCTCCCAGTGTCAGCTCCCATCCCAACCACCTGAGTGCCAGCCGCTTAGAGCCCCCCACCATCAGACTCCCCAGTGCCAGCCTCCTGTCTCCAGAGCCCCACTGCACCCAACTCCCCAGAGTCCTCCCTAGTGTCAGCCCCCAGTCCCCAATATTAGCCCCATCCTCAGAGCCCCTCAGTGCCTGCCCTGCCTCCATAGCTGCCCCACTACTAGCCCTGCCCCTAAAACCCCCAATGCCAGATCCCCACCCTGGATGCCCCAGAGCCCCTCAGTTCCAGCCCCCCGCCACCTCTTAGAGCCCGCCATCCCTAGAGACCCCCTGCACTAGCCACGCCCCCCTCATCTAGCCCTGCACTACCTCCCAGCTACCAGCTGAGCACTGCTGTCTGGGTTGCAGCTACTCTAAGGCTGCCATGCCAGGCTCTGCACAGCTCTCCTGCCACGCAGCAATACGCTCTTCCATGTCCGAGAAAAGACCCTGCCCCTGTCGGGCATTGGCTGGCTAAGAAGCAGAGCAGGACATGCCTTTCCAAAGAGCAGTGGCAGGAGCAGTGTATTCTAGCCCCCAGAGCTGCCACAGCCCAGCTATCAGAGGTCCACAGCCTGGCAGTGGGCCAAGAACGGCTTTTGGGAATCGCTACTTCACACTATATGAATTTCCAGGCTTGTTTGTGATTTTCCCCACACTAAATCCTTCCACAAACATTACAGTGCAGCCCTCAATCTTGGGATGGTTAACAATACTGAAAACTGTAGCATTCCAAAATCTGACCTATGTCTATTCAAGTTACATTCCCTGGCGATATTTCATACCACCTTGTTTACTTATGCATGTATCATTAGGTTCAGAATCAGAATATAGTTTAATCACTTTTCAAAGAAAAGCTTCTTATGTTTTTCTTAAAGTTAGGCCCCTATCACTCTTCCGAAAATTACATTTTACTCATTAACCTCCTGATACCAAGAATTCTGTTAGGGCTGTTTGCATCATGAACTTTCGTGGGTACAACCCACTTCTTCAGATGATACAAGAAAGCTCATGATACCATCAACATTTTTTTTAATCTTTAAGGTGCTACTAGATTATTCACTGTTTTTTAAAATTTTTCCTGTTACAGACTAACCCGGCCACCCCTCTGAAGCTTTTTAACACAATTTATATTAGAATGAAGTGACTGGTGAAAAGCTAGTCACCAACAGGTTACAACATCAAATGGTTTAAGACACTCTCCCATCTAGGTATGGTACAGCATTATTAACCAAAACATAAGAATAGCCTACTGGGTCAGAACAAAGGTCCATCTAGCCCAGTATCCTGTTATCCATTTGCAACTTCTGACAAACAGAGGCTAGGGACACCATTCCTACCCATCTTGGCAAATAGCCATTGTTGGACCTATCCTCCATGAATTTATCTAGTTCTTTTTGTACCCTGTTCAATTTCTGATCTACACAACATCATCTGGCAAGGAGTTCCACAGTTGACTGATTAATGAATAATAAAAGAGTTTAAGAGTGAACTAACGTGGAAAAATTACTAACACATTATCATTTCTCCTTTCCCATTTTACTGCCTATCCTTCCTATCACAGATCTCTCTAGTTTGAAGTGGATAGTTTCATCAGTATCTTCCACAATTATATACAAACAGGAACCACAGTTCATTCTGAAAAATTCTGGCCCTATACATATTGGCAAGCACACCTTTCTATTCTATTAAATAGAGAGAGAGAAGAATATGAGCATTAAAATGGTTAAACAGAAGCCAAAATGAGATGGGCCTTTTATGACTAGTGAGACTATTTAAAAAGCATGCTAATAGAATGATTCAGATATAAATGTTGTTCAAAACTGTATTTGTCTTACAGTCCACTTAAGAAATTGGCACAATAACTGTCTGAATCTTAAATATAAGATATTTCCCAACGATAATAAAATATTTAGTCTCACTCACATCAACCATTCACAATAACCTCTTGAATTAACCAATATTTTCATTCTGGTTTTTGTAAGGTTGAATGCACTAGGTAGGCTGCTCAATTTTAAAAACAACAAGAAAAGGATTATTTGTTTTGATGGGATGACACAGATAGAATAATACAGACTTCATGAAGAAAGAAGAATGAAATCAAGCTTCATCAAAAATTATGCTTCATCAGAGTCACTTAAAGTTTTTGATCCTCTGGAGACCATGCCATGAAGTGTAACTATAGGAACCAGCAGCATCTGAGGCTAAGGCTACACAAGAACACTTACAGTGGTGCCGCTGTACAAATGCTGCTGTGCCACTGCAAGCTATGTAAACGTAGCCCTCTAGGCCTACAGAAGAGCTCGCACACTGATTTAACTAATCCACCCCAATGAGTGCCAGTAGCTCTTCCATCAACATTGCACTGTTCACACTAATGCTTAAGTTGAGAATTTTTGTTGCTTGACAGGGACCAGAAAGGGGGCTGCTTATTCACACTCCTGAGTGACTTAAGTTAGACCAATATAACTGGTAGTATAGACATAGCCTGAAAGACCAAGGCACCAGTTCAGCAAGGTTCTTAAACACATGCATAAATGTACATACGCAAGCATTAAACTCTGAAGTCAAGTAGTCAGCTAAGTACCTCACTGAATTGGGACTACATTATCAACTGTTCCCTGTCCTGGAAAATGTATGAGGTATTACTGATCTGGCTACAACAAACCAGTTCATCAGGACAAACTCCAAAGAAAGACGCAAATCTGTTGCTAAAACTAGTTTAATTATTTTTTTAATTGCCATATTTGTCAGAGAAACAATTGATTAAATCTGACCAAATGTAACTATTCTTGTCATCTATCCTTTTGCAATACAAAAGGCTAAAATAAAATTATAATTATGAAGCACTCATGAAGGCAAAGGATTTGTAAGTAAGTGAAAACTGTTCTACTACTCAATGAAACCTGGGGTGCTTTAAGTTTACCATTTCAAAAAGCTATTTAATGACTCACCTCTCTTCCTTTGTGTGTCACCAAAGCAGCCAAAGGTTTGGCATAGAATCTACTGTAGGAAAACCCCAGACAGCCATACATGCTGTTAGCTGTAAGCTTCAAAGCCTTCTGCCTGATGTCATACTGAAAAGGAACATAACCAATACATGAATCACCATAACCACCTCACAAGAAGTTGAATGCAATATTATCAAGTACTCACAGCCATTTATGGCACCTAATACCTCTCTAAACAATAAATGAGCATCTTACAATTTGTTTCCAACCTCCTTTTACTATTAAAATAATCACTCCTATTCTGTAGTCTGACCAATGGACTTAAATAAGATACAGAGTAGGCAGAGGAGTTCTTCCATGAGACATACCTGTAAATAGAGGTCGGGATTTAAATCCGGCTGTTTCATCAATTGCTTGACTTGCCGCCTTCTCTCCACCAGCTTCCTTATCTCTTTAGGCAAAATTCCCATTTCTAGAGATGGATCTGGTAGTTCTGGAATTTCTTCTTGCACTCCATCCTGTCAAGTGATCATTTCATTTACCAAGTGTTTGCCTTAAAAGTATACTTTAGTCTATTGTTAAGGAAGAGGGACCTGAAATACATTTTTTAAAATTTTTGAAGAGTAAAAAGGGAACTGTACTCACAGGATACAGTTAGCAGAAGTTAAGGTGTTTTTCAAGCTTTTCAGTTTTATCAATTAGTTGCTGCAGAACTACTGGAACCCCAGAATTCCTGAGTCTATTATTTTTGTATTTGCTCCCTGGACACTAGCAATTCTAATGTACCCCAAAAGACTTGGCTCTCAGATGTCACAGTACAAACAGAAACCAAAAACTGGAGTATATGAATACCATTGTATGAAGACAGAATATAATGAATTGTTTCAGAACTCTGGAGACACAAGACTTTCAAACACCAATTCTATCTGAAGAAAGGAGAGACAATGATTGTCTATGGAAAAAAAACACCCCTTGGTTTGTGGCAAGGTGGAGTGTAAAGCCACACATGAGCCAGCCATACACTAGTTATCTATGTGAATCCTGCTGCTTAAGCCTGAAAGTTCCATAGAGCACTTTGACCTAACCCACTTTAACACAGGAGCCGGATCTAGACAGATAATTATGCACAGCAGGTTAGGTCAAGCTAGACTTACACTCCAGATTCCCACACAAAATTTGCATAAACAAGCCCTAAATCTCCAGGTTAAAGAGTTAGAGAATATCAAATGTGAAGACTGGAAGGTAGCATCTGAAAGGAAGACTATTTTTCATGGTGATTCTCCACTGAATAATTTTTTACTTTCATATTTAAACGCTATTGGCAGAAGGTTCCAAGTGCTATTTTCATGTACGATATTGCCTTCCTGATTCTCACGCCACTTCAGAATTTGATTCTGAAAGGACGACAGTAACATGGTGTCTCATTTAATCTGTGTACGGAGGCAGTTATTCTAAGTTGAATGCTTTGCCAATACAAGCCATAATCAAACAACTCCCACAAGTGATTCCCTCTCCCCGTTCCAACGGGGTACATGTTTAACATGCCATCTATCATTTTACACCTCAATTTCAGTGTAATAACTGCTTCCAGATTTGGAATTTAAGCTCAAAAATACACTATTTTCAGCTTTATTTATTTGAGCTTGGGAATGGATATTTGTTTAAAAATTGTGTTCTCAGGCAATAATGCTAAGATAAACTAAGCATTTGCCAGCCTATTGGAGCAGGGACAAAGCGTCAGTCAGTGGGGGCCTTTGCAAATACTGTTAAAAAAGAGCAGCTTTGTATATATTACGGTTTACAGCTAAGAGTCATAAGAATGTGGTTAAATCAGCCCATTTACTTGAAGTTTCATAATACACTTTCCAGGGGGAGGGGAAGATGCACTATTACTGTCTCAGCGATTAATAATTAAGAAAACATGGGCTGGCTTTGCAAGTTACAGAACAACACGTAAAGTGAAGGGCAGCCTTTACCAACAAACTTCATGTCCTTATTGGCCTCACAGGGGCCAGTTACCTATTGTGCAGTGGTTTACACATTTACATAGACTTTCTGCCATATGCCCATGGATTTTCTTTGGATTCAAACATTCCAAATTAATAGATGTACATAATTTTACAGATAGAGATCTTAAAGCAGGGCTCTCAAACTCCAGGCTCAGTGGCCAACTGCAGACCAAGAACTTTCCCAATCTAGCTCATAAAATATTTTGAAAGGAGTTATTTTATCAGGCCAGCTAGGAACAGGTGGTAGCGGGGGAGGCACCACACACAGGGTCTCATCCTCACACACAGCTCCCAGCAGCACCCACATATCCCCAGCTTCAGAAAGCGCTGCTCAGTCCGGGAATCCACTCTGCTGTCTCAGCTGTGATGCCAACTGCACTGGCCAGGGAGCCATCTGAGCTGATGGGCTTTTGCAGCCAGCAGGGGGGTATCACTTTAGATTACCCTAGGCAGAGGATCCCAGCACGAGGCCATGGAAGTGAGCCCTGGGCA
Organism: Apalone spinifera; assembly: GCA_030068395.1. Classification (NCBI taxonomy): domain Eukaryota; kingdom Metazoa; phylum Chordata; order Testudines; family Trionychidae; genus Apalone; species Apalone spinifera. The sequence continues at coordinate 185,667,807 of CM057845.1, forward strand.
GGGGGGAAAGTGGGGAGCAGGCAAGATCTCAGCATGAAGACATGGGAGGGTCAGGTAAGGACTCTATTTCAGGTCTTTTGTAAGATCCTGGTCTCTGTCAGGGCTCCTGGACACAGGGGGAGACACTATCAACTTCCATGTACTGTACTGCCAACCCCAAGGGTTCAAAACACACGAATCAGGCCTTCTGCATCCAAAAGAAGAACGGCTTCTTGAAGTCACAGATTTAAAAAGAAAAGAAAGAAAAAAAAAAAAAAAAACCACCACGCTTGGGGCTCCCCTCCCAGAAAGCCCCAATTATTAAGAGGCTTGTGATCAAATCAGGAGAGTTGGCATCACTGATGTCTAGTCAGTTTCACAGCTTAAATAAGTGGACAGGAGCACTCTGCAGACCTCCTGGGGTCACAGGGACATGCTGACAGCAGCATGGAACTAGCAGCAGGAAGCCATTCTAGCCCCACAGCACTGCAGAGGGTAGTGGGGTGAGGTCGTGACAGGTTTTAAATTATGCAATCATGTGCCGAAAGTGTCCATCTGCCATGTACATTGGACAAACGTCTCAGACACTTCGCCAAAGGATCAATGCCTACAAAACAGATATTAGACAGGATCACAAAGAAAAAACAGTTTCTTGTCATTTCAACCAGAAAGGACATTGTCTCAACGACTTGATTACCTGCATCCTGCTTCAAAGGCCTTTTAAGACTACACTTGAAAGAGAATCCTCTGAACTGTCATTCATGCTCAAATTCGACACTTAACACTTAGGTCTGAATAAAGACTCTAATTACCTTACCCATTACAAAGATAGCTTCCCCAATTATCATCTCTAATATCATTAGCTCACAGACATTTACCTTCCCCTTTCCCCCCATCCTCCTTCTGTTCTGAAATTTGATTTGTCCTTTTCATATGTGTTC
>CM057845.1:185672379-185685314 GCA_030068395.1 Apalone spinifera
GAAGAGGTACTTCAAAGCGGCAGTACCGCATAGAGCCTGGGGCCAGACCCCGGGCTTCACACGGCTCTGCCGCTTTGCAACACCAGGAGGAGCCTGACATCAGGCTCCCGTGGCGGCATTTCAAAGCGGCAGCGATGCATGGAGCCCAGGGTCAGCGGGGAGTCCCCAGCTGCCACATGGTGCTTTCGCCTTTAAAGTGCGGCAACAGTCGTAAGGCTGTTTCTACACTTCAAAGGCAGACACGCTCTATGGACTAATCAAAATGCATCAACTATTCAATTAGTCAATCACCCACAATTTAACATCCCTATTCCAGCCTGGGGCCCTGCAACACCAGCTGCCTGTAATGTGTCCAGTATCAGCTGCATGGCAGTTATGATCCCCTGGGCCATTTCCCCATGGTCCTTCCCAGCACCTTCTTTATCACAGGCTCTTTTCCCCTGGTATGTGCTTGAGCTTGCTTCTCCCAAACATTCCAGAGCACCTTCTCTCCCCAGCTCGAGTGCAGTGAGCTAACAGAAAGGGAGCCTTTTTTAACCAGTCTCAACTGGTTCTTCATTGGCAGAATGTTTCCTGATGAGCCTTGCTCCCTCGATTCTGAAAGTCTCCTAACTGGCTTTAGGTGTTTTCATTGACCTGACTGATTCTAGCAAGGTCCTGCTGATTCTGAATTAGCCCTTATTAGTTTGCCCTGGAAACAGGGACCTATTTAATGTAGGGCTCATGTGTATTTCCCTTCTACCACTCTCCTGTAGCCCTTAGGCAACTTCAAAGTGTGACAGGGTCGGGCCAATCTGCCCAAAGAACAGCTGGACAATACAGGCTTGACCAAGAGGCCTTGAAGCTTAGTTCTTCAGAAGCCAATAGCACCTACATGGATGATTCCAGAAGAAAGAGCTTCAGCCTCACATCTTATTACTTTAAATCTTGCCAAAAAGTCAGGCAGGCCAATCACCTACTAGGAAAATGGATTTTCCCATTTACCTGCAATTCAAGTCTTTCAGGAGGATTAACCCTCACTTCCATAGGCACCAAGAAGAGACCTAGCTGATGTCCAAACTGTCAGACTTAGCGCAAGCTAAATTCTAGACCATCCAAGAACAAGCTGCATACGGTGCATATACACCCTGTACCATGGCTAGTCAAGAAAAATCCAGTTTTGCACACAAGCTCCAGCTATATTGGCACAATATGCAAAGAAGAAATTAAGGAGATTTTTCCTAAAAACTTTATTGGTATCTAAAAGGGCCTTTTCAACCAAGAAGAAACTGATTGGTTCACAAAAAAAATAAAGTCTCTATAAACAATCATTAAGTGCACCAATAAAAACATGAAAAAAGATACTTGATATTACTGAGCATGAAAAAAGTTAAGTGCTCCTGTGATGATAGTAGGTAAAAAACTTAGATAGCATTATGTGTTTTTCAAATTCAGAGTATCCCACTGAATCACAAGCTTTTCACGTCATGCCTTAAAACAATGTATGTCATAGATTTGGAAAAATTTCTTGTTGAACTGACCATAAATTATTCCTGTGATTGGATACAATTATTTTATCATGTTTTCGTAAAGAAAATAAAGGGTAAAAAGGAAAAGATTAGAGTTTTTATAAAGAATTTATCTAAAAAAACCACACAGAAGAAGAACAAGAATACTAGTTGGGACCCACCAGCTTCTGCTGAGGCTTTTTAAAAACTTGCTTGTCAGGCACAATATAGTCTCTCTCATAAAAAGCATGAAGCAGCAGGAATTCATTACGCTCCGATCGCCCACCCATCATTGTCCTTGACTATAAGGGGAAAAACAAACAGAATTCAAAACAAACTAAAGAAAGCAAAATACCGATGTGCAAAAATGAATTAAGATGGAGGTTTCAACTATGTATAGTCTTCTCACATATGCTATTTGCTTTTATAGAGTAAATATCCATTTTCAGGTTTATATAATATTGTTTGTGAGAATTTTGCACCACATGTAAACAAGTTTACCACATGATTTGGCCATCTGTCTATTTCCACCTAAAATACTTTAGGAATACAAAAATGCTCCTTAATGTTAGAGGGAAAAATCTCAGATATTCAAATTTGAATATCCTCTAACTAGTAGTTTTCATCTCTTTGAAGGACAAAGGATGCATGCTCTTCACAGTGCATAATTAAATATTTTACAAGCATTGACAGACTAAGTATTAACCATATCCAAAAACAGAAGGCACAATGCAATAGTTGATTTTTAGATGAAAGGAAAGAAAAAAAGTTACCATAACATTCCCAGAGATGTTTGTGATCTGCAGTGCTAGTGGGAGAACATTCAGCTCACACATGATTTGCAGAATGAACCTGGCATCTGTCCAGGTATTCTCCAGCATGTACAGTAAGTGAGAAGAATCACTTGGAAGAGAAGAAGGAAAGTTAGAACATAAAACAGGTCACTATAAATTTTACTAAAGAATAGTCCTAAATTCTTTATCATGGTTCTCATATCTCTGCAGTCTACCCATTGCAAATTATGAAGCAAACTCATTGAGTTGCAAATAATTATTCAAGATTAAAAAGAATAAATAATGTACCGGAAGTAACATTTTTCACAGCATCTCTCTATTTGTATGACCTAAACTATGACAAGCAGCATAGGTCTGTGAAATAATGTTTCTAAAAATATTTTGAAAAGGAAGAACATTGAAAGTATTGGTATGTTGCTACTGAAGCCCACATTTCCCTGATAAAACAAAGTACAAAATTATGTATACAGACTAACTAAATTCCTCAAAACACAACTGTGTACAAAACTGAGCAATATACCTGTACATATTTCTTATCTCTTCTGGTGGAATTGTTACCCTCTCCACTTTCAGAATCTGATGGACCAGTTCAGATAAATGGTAGCTCTTGCAACGAATCAATTCCTTTGCTGAAATTTCCACGTCACAGATCATCCGACCACAAGCCGCATTCCTTTCAGCAAAGCCACCTCGACCCTTAAACGAGCAACCAAAAAAAAAATTAATACATCACACACTCAAATATACACATATGGGTCCTGATTCAAAGGCCACTCAAGGAGTTGGATGCTTCCTTTTAAACTAACACACATTTAAACCAGGTACTAAAGATATATTAGGTATATTTCAGCGAAGTCTGTGGATATCAAGGACTGGGCACTTGACTCCCTTCAAAAACTAAGGCCCAATCTTGCAAATCCTTAAATATTTGCTTAATTGTACTATTATGTAGTTTCACTGAAATTTTACAGCTCTAAGTAGTAAAATTAAGCACATGCCTAAGGGCTTGCTGGTAAGGACCTAAGAATGAATATTTGATATGGAATGTGAATTATTTTGTAATACCATATTTTTTGCAAACTAATAAGCATTTTTGCATTTAACAGCACAAACTCATAAAAACAACAGAGGGAGAGAACAAAAACTTGGGGTGAGGGAAAATAGAGAATGAAGTTAAAACCAAAAAAAGAAGAGATGTGAAAAAACAACCAGAGAAGGTAAACAAAAATGAACCCTTAACTTCTAAAATGAAATTTTTGCTATCAATGTAATTAAATATTTTAATTGTATTTATAGCTAATTTCAAAAGACATTAATAAAAAAAATTAAGGGAGTGGAGTTATTTGCCTTTCTCCTACCTTTTCCAATTTCAAAGAGAATGTCTATGTAGAAGGAGGAAACTCTTTATAAAAAGAAAAAAAATAAAGCACTGAAGTGTTTTGTGGTTGTAATGAAAATAGATAAAAGCATAGGCCTATAAAAAAAAAAAAACTATGTAAAAGGGAGATGCTGTAGTTAAGTATTCAGAATGTCATACATTCTCAGAACAAGAATGTAATAAAACTAGTGAAATATAATTTAACTACTCTCTATGGGATGATTCACCAATCAATCCAAGCCACATTTTCCCCTCATTATACAGTTGCACTAGACAAAAAGACAAAGACATCTTTTCTCTATTACAGTTATTAATCTGTCATTACCACCATCTAGTTGAAAAATGTAAACTAAATTTGCCTAACTTGAAAATTAGTTTAGCTTATTACTGTAATAAAATAGTCATACAAACATTCATTATGTCTGAAATGGGATACAAGAAATCCAGCATGACCAACAGTCAAAATACATCAGAGAGGAATTCAAAATACATTAGCTAAATTAATTCATTTTAATCACATACAAAGTAAAAGAACTTCAGAGAGACTTAAGCAATCTTTTACCCCAAGCTTTGGCATTATGGACCTCCTCAGTCGACCTATCTTGGACCAGTGAGGAACTTTGCACACATTAATTCTCTGCAGCAGCACTTCCAGATCAAAGCCATAAATATTATGACCCTGGCCACAAAAAGAAAGCAAGAGAAAAACGTTATAACAAATGCAAATTAAAGGACTTACTTTCATGTATTTAGAATTCCTCTGCCCTTTGTATTTTTTTTATCTAATTGATGGCATCATCAGCATACCTCTTACTGGACTCTCTTTCTTCTAAGGGAATTTATTCATTCACAGTACTCATTAGTCCTGACACTAACAACACTGCTCAGCAAAATATTGAAATACACTTTGTTTCATTATAATTGGTTCACAGTTCATACAGTTTCTTTCAATTTCATTCTCATGCCTCAGAGCTATTGACAGAACACAACTTAAATTCTCTATTTAAACCACATGTGAAGACATTATTAAATAATTCCTTCACCCTCCACTCATGAAACCCCCAACCACTCATGTAAGTTATCCATGCATGGCACCCTAGTAATACCATCTTGAATTTACCACAGTACACAAAAGAAGCGCTTTTATATAATTAAATAAAATATTGTTAAACAATGCCTTTTAATCTAACACTAACTGGACAGATCAGAGATATATGAAAAACCTCAGCTGAAACAAGAAAGCACAAAACAACTCAGGAAGTGCAAAAGTATTTTAAAGGCACCTTTCTGCTCCCCTGAAGAGAGGTTACTGTGTACCACTCTGAAGTCAATACGAACTACAGATGCTTAGCTTTCAAAATAATTAGACCACTCAGTTACCTAACTTGGGGTATCCAAAATTTAAGTGTTTCTCTCATCATTTTCTCTGACAGATTCTTTCCACAACATTTATAAAATTCCTAAGGGGGGAGGGAGGGTGTATGGATATTTGTTAGTAGCCATTATTAATTTAGCAAGAACTGCTCATGGCCATAATTTGGTTATCCATCCATCCATTCTATTTCTTCATTGTTATTTTTTTTATAAAGTCACTTCTGTATTATTCAAAAAAGTTGCAAAAACAATTTGTGGTTACTAAATAAAGTACACAATTTAAAATATTCTAACTATTTAAAAATAAATGAATTATTAAAGTAAAATTATATCTCACACTTCCCATCTAAAGCATGTATCAAATACAAACAAAGGCTTATTATGCCACAAAACAAACTTAACTGATCCACAGGTTTTGTAAAATATATATCTATCTATCTCCAAATGGCATTAACAAAAATTCCATGAGTACTTGGACAAAGGATAAACAGACCCTTCATTATCAATATTCCACCTTCTGAAAAATCCACAAGCTTGTTTTAAAAAAATAAGGAAGGTTGTTATGTTTTCAGTAATATTTGAAGTGATAAGGACTACAACATACTCCTGAGGAGCAATGAAGTATCACGTTCAAGTATCTACACCTGCTCTATTTTAAAATCATTAAAGCATTTAAAATCATGATGCAGATTGAAATAATATAAAAAGATTTAAGGAAACAAAGAAACCAAGAATTAAACTCAGGTATCAGAGGGGTAGGTGTGTTAGTCTGGATTTGCAAAAACAACAAGGAGTCCTGTGGCACCTTATAGGCTAACAGATGTATTGGAGCATAAGCTTTCGTGGGCAAAGACCCACTTTGTCAGATGCATCAAGAATTAAACTAACATCTTCCCAGAAAACATATTTCTTGGTTTATATCTATTAAAGTCAATTTAATAGCTACTCACCACAATAATATCTGGGTCAATTTTGTGAATCTTTGCAAGGAAAAAACCCAGCAACGTTCTCTCAGTTGCAGCAATCTCTACATTAGCATTCTAAGAGAAAGAAGAGAGAGCACCTCTTTCAATGTCCCAACAAATATTAAAAGTTCTAAACACAAAAACCTCTTCCTCACTGACAAATTACAAGACAACAATAATACACCACTGCAGAGAGTTTTTTTCCTCTGTAAGTGAGGGCTTCATGTTCTCATGTACATGGTTACAGAAAACTTCTCACGTGTCCTTTTCTGTTTTGCTTTTGTGTGTGTTTCAAGAACCTTGCTAGGAGCCATGAACAGCAAAGGAAGTGCTACATATGCTTAAACATAACAGTCACCCAAAGGTATAATACCACACACAAACACAAAAAGAATAGGATACATTATTATTCTGTCAAACTTTTTTGATGCCTCTTTAAAAATGAAAAGGACATTTTAAAAGAAATGTTGATGGATTTCGTTACACATGAAAATGAGAGACTAATACAACCAGCTTGAAATAAGTATAACAGTGTATAACAAAAGCAAAGTCACGCCACTGTATCTCAAATCATACCTGTAACACTCCATCTGAACCTCCAGAACTTCCAATTGTACCCAAATTATAGGAAAGTTTTGTAACACAAGTAATGAAAAATCAGCAGGTATGTTTATATGTACATTTTTAGAAAAGAAAGCTAGCACACTAAACTACTGCTTCATCCCAAACTTCTCCCACAATTCATCAACAACAATACAAAGGCACAAGGCACTCTATTCTGAACACAAAGATAATAAAGTTACCTTGCTTTTAATGATTTCTTTGAAGTCATAAGGGAAAATACAATCATTTGGTTTGGAAATAACTGCAAAAGAAATAAGTGGTTTGGTCTCATTTGAGAATATGGCATAAAAAATGTCATTTGTTAGAAGTTACTTTCTTTAAGCATAACTTTTTAATGTAAGATTCTTTGGATCAATGGATCTGGAAGAAATGCCACCTTATCTTATTATGTGCTAACAGTGTGCTTGGCACTATGCCAGACACAAAATGAAGGTTAGTCTATACCAAGACTCAATATTCTACCCTAAAACTAAATTCAAGAGTTTAATCTTGGTTAAAAAAAGACAGTTTTCTGGGCTGGAAATTAAGGAGTTAACAACAGAAAATCTAAGAATTTAATCTAGTATCTTGCTTTTGGCAGGGACTTCTATAAAAAAAAGTCATCTATGTTTAAAGGAAGTTAAAGTTACATGTTTCTTGATTTTCAGATTTTTTAAGGAAAATAGCAATAAATAAAGCCAATAAAAGTAAAGCTATCAGATATATGGTTGGCAGAATTAGATAACTGACTGATAACAGCAGCTTATATTTAAGCACTTGTTCTCTATGTATTTGAATGTTCACAGTTATTGGATATTAGGGGGGGGATCATGCAAAAAAGGAGGAGATCAGGCAGTAATGATTTAATGACCGTAGATATTAAGATTCAAAAAGTTAAAGCTTTGTACCAGTAAAAATTAATTGTCAACATCCCTTATCAAAATGTTGAAATTAAATATCCATAAATCATACCCTAGTAAGCTCCCAAGCAGTATTTTTCTTTGTTATCTATAAATTTTTATCACAATTAGAAATGTTTTTGTTATTTGTGTGTATGATGAAAACGACACTTACCAACAAAAATCAAATTCCTTTAAACCTAAATACTGATTATATGCCATTAGCAATTCTCAGACTGTCATGGAACACTGGCAGTTCACATGATAGCTCCTCAACAGCTGCCTTTATGAACATCCAAAACTCTTAATCATCATTGTCACTTGGGACCTGGGGCTATGTAAAGGCATTCTAGGTTGGTAATCCAGTTGACTACACCCACAGGCTCAAATGTGCATGTTTTAAGATTTTGGATTTCTTATTTCATATTACTGCCTTGAGATCTCAGATCAGCCATATTAAAAGGAATTCAACTGAAGCTATTGCGGTCCTGCTTGTTTCCAGCTGAACTGGAAACTAACTTAAAATTCCAAATTTAATTTTTAAATTAAATACTTTTTTCTTTAATGCAACAAGTTAGAAGATTTCTATCAAGTAAATGTAGTATCAATTAAGATTAAAATTGGGAGGGAAATGAGGGGAAAGACACAAAATCCATTCTCCTCACCACCACTCAGCCATTATATCATTACTGCTGACAGACAGTTGGAAAAGGAATGTTCACATGCACATTCTTGTTTGCACTTCTCTCAAATAGCCATTTTTAAAACAGATATTAAAGAAAGCAAAGAGAAGTTAATGAAGCAAATATGTAAATTGCTCTACCCACAACCTGGTCCAATTACTTACCACAGAAGTGTGTCTGAAAAGGAGGCTGAGGAGGTGCTTTATCCAAATAAAATCTTTGATGGACTAGAGCTGAGATAGCCATGACCTACACCAAGAAAAAAAAAAAAAAAGAAAGGTTATGGTAACAAACACACTGATATGAATCTTATTTACATCAGGTTAACAGCATCAAATAGTCCCTTCCCTGTATCACTTCACTTGCTTTTGAGCAGCCTCTTCCAATTGGTCCTCCTTTTTCAAAAAAGGCAACTTTCAGCTGAAAACTGATGAAGTTTTCAGCATTTTTTATGGATCTTAAGTAGCACAAGCTACCATTCAAGAAATGCTACTACTTGATTTTGCTATCAAACATAGAACCAGGTGGAGACAGGAAAGCCCACTTCATGAGGGATTCTGATATTTCTATATCTGGTTGGTGAAGTTCTTCCAATTACTAATTTTTATTTAGCATATGCCATAGGAAAAATCAAACTCATTAACAAAGTTCATTATTTACCTCATGCTGGTGAGTCTTCACATTCTGAATTGTCTTCATGCTGAGACACATGATCACAAGAGGAGGAGGTGGAGGAGGATCTTTAACTACATTTACCAAGCCAGGTTTCAGTGCTGCTGCCTCCACCTTACACCAACTGAAAGGCTGAGTCAAGAGCTCTATAGAAACAAATAAGCCACTTTACCAGAACAATGAGATCATGATCCGGAAAAAAAGAATGGTTACTTTACAATAACTGGTTCTCAGAGCCATTTTGTCCATATGAATACTTCTCTACATGCCCATGTAAGATAGAAATAATCTAATGACAGCATTTGTTGGACTGCAACAGTGTCATGCATATCCGCACGTCCCCAAACTATGGGCAGAAAAGCCATGATAACTTGTCAGTTCTCTCACTAATTGAGAATCTCAATTTAAGGGAGACTCTGAAAAACCAGGGAATGAGGGCAAATTGTAGTATCCTCACAGACAAAACATCCTGAAAAAACACAGTTACTACAAGGTAAGCAACCGTGTGAATTTTTTGAACATTTGTCCATGTGGATACCACCACTAGGGTACTACTTGACAGTCCCGTATCTGGAAGATGGGATTGAGGAGTCCTCACTTCCACTAACTAATTAGCAATTTTAAATCATTGCCCTCCCAAACTTGGGATCTGTTCATGTACCCAGGTCAAGGACATAACTGTTTAACTGAAGCGAGGAAACTATTTCAAATGACTGCCTTGCAGTTCTGCGATATTGTGACACTTCCTTGTTTGCATGCTATACAAGCCTGAGCACTACTCCTATGACTTGTGATATTTAGAGAAAAAGGAATATCAGAAGAATGAAATTGGCTAAATGGATCATTTAGTGTTTTTCTGGGAAAAAATGGCATGTCCCCTGGAACCACTACTTCTAGCAACAAAAAAAGGCAAGAGTATTGTTTAATCAAGGGCTTTGTCCTAATCAGGAAACAGCAAAACCTTCAGTGCATCCAAAACATGAAGTTGCTTCTCCTCCGATGTGTGATTTTGGAAAGAAAAAGGGGGAGATTAATAGATGCATTCAAAATGAAAGTTTGAAACAAGTTTGGGAGTCACTTTATGATGCCTTCTCAACACTTTTCTCTTTGGAATGTTGGCAAGGTTGGCTATGAGAATTTGACATTCAATTACTTAATATTGTTCTTTTGAGGCCTTCCTTTGAACTCTCTTCTGTGCTATCTTACCCTTTTTTATGATGCAGCGGGGATGACAGAAAGCTATTTGAGAGTGAGGGTGAGTCTAGACAGCTGCGCTATTTCGGGATACTTCCGGGAACCTGAAATAGCCTTTTTCATGTCTTGACAGCGTGCCCGTTATTTCAAAATAGCTTTCAAAATAACAGGCATACTATTCCGACATCCCTGTAAACCTCGTTGCACAAGAATTAAGGGATGTTTTGGAATAGCAGCTTATTTCAAAATTTGGCACTGTGTAGACAGCGCCAAATTTCAAAATAAGCTATTTCGAAACTAACTCGAAATAAGCTATGCAATTTGCATAGCTCAAATTGCATAGCTTATTTCGAGCTAAGGGTGCAGTGTAGACGCACCTTCAGTGAACTTCAAATTCTCATGGCTAAATCTCCTTGCACACTATTTCACAGAGATAAGGTGGTGTTGAGAAGCCATCATAAATTGACTCTCAAATCCTCTAACTGCCAGGAGAAGCAGGGAAGCCATTTATTATTTAATAAATTCTCAGAAGGGTCACAGAAGAAAGATGGGGAAGGGAATGGAGAAACGGCAGAGCCTGGAATTGCATAGCATACCTACAGAAAATAACTTCTAATACCCATTTATTGTTGGCTATTTCAGTCCAAACATGATACAATAGTAAAAGGTATCCAAAGACAGGATTTAGGGATGGTTCTAGTCAGACTAGGTTATGATGCTTGTCAAACCTTTATGTCAAACCTGGTGTTTCAAGGATGTGGTTGGTGACTATAGCAGGAAAGCTCATTGGAGCATACATGGGTTTCTTCTTCATAAAAGCACAAGAACATATGCATAGCTATGCTGTGTCAGAGCAAAGGTCCATCTAGCCCAGTATCCTGTCTTTTGACAATGGACAATGCCAGGTGCCCCAGAGAGAAGGAGCAGAACCAGTAATCACTAAGTGATCCGCTCCCTGTTGCCTATTCCCAGCTTCTGACAAACAGAACTAGGGACACCATCCCTGCCCATCCTCAGAGGATAATTAGTAGCCCATTGTTGAGAGTACACGGGCACGATGGTCTGAGATTGAAATTGCTGAGTATTTATACCATGGCCTTGATACGCAAGTTGTTCAGATGTCATGTGGTTTTGGAATCTCTAGGAGAATGCAACATTTCATCTGTTCAACTGCTAAATAAGTCTGCACTCTCAAAGGGAAATTCTTCCATGATGCTTTGTGATCGCTTTTGTGATGTATGAAATGTCAAGTCATTAAGCCTCTCCACTGTAGCTGCCATAAGCCACAGATAAAGCTGTAGTGTGAAAAAAGTCTGTAGCCACTTGTAGAGATAATTTTGTCACCAGTTGCCATTCAAAGATTACGGCATTTATCTCCTCCTTCACTTCTGAAGGAAGCATGTTCACAAAAGGAAATTATGTGTCCCATACCAAAAAGTCATACTAAATGAACAATGCTCAATAATTTCTATATGTAATTGGAGCAAAGTGCAGGAATCAACTTTTCTTCAAGAGTGAGCAAACTTTCTGAAGACTATTTTCAGGAGTAGCATATGCTAGGCCTGGCTAGCTACTTTGGCCCATAGGGATCAGAGATATATAAAATGGCTTGAAAGCTCCTCTATGAAATTTAGCATCTTCTCTCCCCCGCCACCTTTTCTTTGGAGTTGGAAAAGGATATCACATGCCAGCCAAAGATCGTTAGCTGGCTCCAAAATGCTTTTGTTTATGCACCTTGCTAAACTGCCCAAAGAGGAGAAAGCAAAATAATTTATGGGCCTTCTCCACAATCACAGAGATCTCAATTTCTAAGGCATCAACAATTCAAGATAGCAGCTGTTAAAAAGCTTTGAAATATCTGGAGTTGGTATGAGGGCCAAAGAGACTACCCTTCACAGGACATGATGATGTATATTTGGGAGAAGTTGAAGAGTAAAGGTTCTGTGGTTCAGGACATGACTCCTCTTCATCCACTGCCAACCCTGTGAACTTCCATGGGCGATCTTGAAACTAAGGTCACTGAAGGAGCCTTTCTACATCTGTGCAACAATTGGGAAGAGATCACTTCTAAAGACTCTGGAAAGTGCACCCCCATGAGCCCATAGTGGAAAGTTGTATGCCTATGGTTAGCTATTTAGGATATAGTTGGCTATGCCCCTCCCAATCACATGTTGGGTAAGCTGTGGTTCTGAAATAAGCAATTCTGGTCTATAGAGGGGTGAAACATCTCCTAATCTTGGAGAGCAATGAGGTGAAGGATTCCAGTGGCCCCGGGCGGGGAATGAGGTGTGGTCAGGAAAAGCTCTCTTCTGTCTCTAGTGCTGATCTCTCATTCCATGACTATGCCAGGAACTTTGACATCTGAGTCAGTGTCAGATAAAGCTTTGGGTACAGCTAGACTGCGGGGGGGTTTGGGATACTGGAGATAACCCGAAAAAACTCAGCTGCGTCCGGGGAACACATTTGCTCTTCCGCTTTTTTCTGCGGAAGAGCAAATGCACTCTTTGGGAAGCCCCTATATTCCTCTTTCCGAAAAGTTTTTTTTTCCCGAAACTTGGCCCAGTCTAGATGGGCCAAATTTCAGAAAAGCCTCTTTCGACAAAAGGATCAGAAAAAGATACGCAAAATGAGGAGCACATTTTGCATATCTTTTTCTGATAGATCCTCGCAGTCCAGCCTTAACCATTCTCAGTAGAAAAAAAAATTGTACGGTAGAAGAGAATTTCCATCACCAATAACGGAATAATGAGAACAATTCAGAAAATTAATGGTTCACAATCCTGCTGGAAAGGTATAACAAGTGGGGTTCCGCAGGGGTCTTTTCTGGGACCCTCTCTGTTCAATATCTTCATCAACGATTTAGATATTGGTATAGAAAGTACGCTT
>CM057845.1:185687868-185737425 GCA_030068395.1 Apalone spinifera
AGGAGAGAAGACCGACGTGGAGGAGAGACTTGAAAATCCCATCTTATGATGGGCGAATTGCCTAGTCACATCAGAATATTGTAGCAACCCAAGTATCCAACTATTGCTTTAATGTCTACAAACATCAATTTTACCAATGAAAATAGTATTCTCATCAATAACTTAATTTGAAGTAGGCTTGTTATAAACTAACCAATAAAAAATAAAGCCAATTACTGTTTGCTGGTTTGAAGATCTTTACATATTTTGACATATGTTGACAATTTGTGTTTTAATGGTTTATAAAGCTTTAAGTTTTTGAAACTCAATATTTACTGTAATTAGACAACTATCTAGCCTCCTCAATTTTCCATAACTGTGAAAATTTAAATAGAAAAATGTTTAAAAATAAACCCACATTATCTGTTGAAATTAAAACAAACAAACAAATCAAAACTGTGGAATTCTACAAACCTACACATAAACCAAGAAACTGATCCAAAAATGTGTATGACAAATTCTATGCCCCTAAGGGATACAGGAGTGTGCTGGCATCAGCCATGACCCTGATAACTCAACATTTTTAATATAGAAAATGCTTAAATAAACACTGCAAGTTAATTATATAGTTTTATGCATCTGACAGCTTCCCAGCTACATCCACTGCTCACAAATCAATAAGAATTGAATGCTCCTGAAGGGCTAAAGCAGCATTTTGGGCAGCTAACATCCATTTACTTCACCCTCTGATATGACCTTAATACCTGCAAAGTGGCTGAACACATTAAGATGGTGCGTTTAATGTTCCCTTCTCAGCAATTAACAAAAGATAGTTAGAAGGAAATACTGTCAGCTTGAAATCTAGTCAATTTTTTTTTAAATGATTCAAATTAGATCTTCCCAGAGGGTCTCTGAGACAGGGATAGTAACATGTGTGTCTGTCACTGCATTTCCCTCATTTCTGAAGAATATTCTTCTAGTCTCGGAGCTTCATGAAAGGCCCATACAAATGGTGAAAGTGGCTCCACACAAATGCCCTGCTATCACAATACACTTCAGCATATGCCCGATTTTAGGGTTGGGGATAGTCCCATGTCAGTACTTAAAAGTTACACATGCTTAAATAAATCATTTAACCGAGGCTGAAGACACAGAAACAAACTAAAAAACAAAGTAAGTCCAATTAAACAGGAATAAATATTAATGAAAGACATTTTTGTTTTAATTCCTTCGTAGTTTATTTTTTGGGAGTACAACACTGAGATACATAGAAAGCTTTAGTAGATCTATGATAAATGGATTGAAAATATTTTAGTTATTCACTTTCAGTTTTATTGTAAAGAAGTAGCTGTAGCAGGGACTGGCCAGCCCGTGAATGATAGAACAAAAATGAAAAAAAATAAGCTCCAAATCACAAAATGTAGAAATAAAAAGTGAAGAGTTTATATTTTATGGAATTGGAATAGCCATAAATTTTAAAGGAAAAAATTCTGTTAATATGTAATTTTGTAAATAATATGAAGTTCAATAGAACTAACTAATCCAGTGATGAGGACACTAGTCAGATTAGCTTTACTCACCGAGTACCTAACTTCTAGGTAGTCAGACTTTACTGGAACATCCGGGATCTCAAAAGCATAATTCTTTTCCATTTTCTATGAAAAAAATAGAATTTGAGCATTATATGCAGCATATGTTGACAATTAAAAAAAAATCAGTATATTTAATATTATTTCTTCCCCACAGGAGAAACAGAGGAATAAAACCCACCCAAACACATGACAAACACTCATTCGTCTGCTCTCATATTACTCTCTTCACAGCAGCTATGACCTAGTCAATTTTTTTTAAATGGTTAAAAAAAAAAGTTGCTACTGTCCCTGTCTCAAGAGGTCATGCTGCTGACCTTTTATCGATATCCTACCATTTATCTCATTTGCTTTGATTAAAAATTCATCTAATTAAAATTTTGTTCTATACTAGGGATGTTAGATAGTGTGTAACTGAATTTGCACAGGGTGACAGGCGGGAGCTGGTCTATGAAGGGAGCAGCCTGTGTGCGCGGTGAGCTTGGGCTTGAAAGCTGGTGCCTCACATCAGTTCCCGCCTGCCCCCCTTACTCTCCGTGCTGCTGCCTATCAGGCAGAAATACAGGGCAGGAGGGGGGAAGGCAAGCAGATCTGGTGCTCATGAGGAGCCAACTTGACATTCCTATTGTATACTAGGCCCACTTCCAAAACACCACTTCAGTTAGTTATTCTGAAGTTCAGAAAGAGTCAGTCACTGCATGGCTGTTACAGAAGAACATGCACGCACAGGTTATGCCTTTGCCTTTTCCATGCCACACACCAACCAGCATGGCTATCCACTGAAAATTTTCTACCCATCTAAAACAAACATATAGGAATTGGATTGCAATGTGTATGCACAATAGAAACAAACCTTGGATCTGAACTTCATTATCTTGTATTTTACAGCAATCTGGTCATTAAATTCTTGGTACATATTCATCATAGTCACAGGATTCTCTGTCACTTTACCAGAAGTTAGGTCCATTTGCTTTAAAAAGAGTTAGACTAAATTACTTCATGTACAGATGATGACAAAAAGCGTCCAGCAAAGTACAAAAATTAGCAAAATGCAGTTTTTATAGGTCAACTGATATACAATCAAAGCTTATGGCACCAAAAATAAACGAGTCCACAGAAATATCAAACTTATGAAATACTTCTTAAAGCAGAGGACTTAAAAACCTAACATGGTAAGCAGATCACCTAAAAAGACTGCTGCTATTAGTTCCAGTTAAAGGAACTGCCCCTTTTTCTAGACTTCTTATAGCATGAAAATCAGCAATATTCTACTCCGCATTTCACAGAATGAATATCACATGTGCAATGATCAGCACAGCTTATTTTTGCATGTAAACAAGTCAGAAGGCATTTTCTCTCAATAGCTTTCCATCATCAGCCCATTGAACTTACCATCTCACGTGGCAGTAGATAGATAGTTCTCTCAATATTTTTCACAGTCACACAACAGCTGACATAGGTCTCGGCTGATTCAATCCACACTTTACCAAACAGAAATACTACACCTAAAAAGGAGAAAAGCAGAAAAGACTAGAAATTAAGAAACCAAAAATTCTCAAAGAAGCTGCCAGCAGAAAAGCTGCAACTTTAAGTAGAACTAAACAAAAAGATTAATTCATTCACAGAACCAAAGTAATTTCCAATTTCTAGTCCTTGAGAACTCCATCTGCTCTAGTCAGTGGTCTACAATAGCAGCTCTCAAAATGTGGGTCAGGATCCAAAGTGGTAATAAAGAGAATGGTGAGGTTAGGGGGAACAACTGGAAGTTGGTAGAACTTACATCAGCATCCCTTAGAGAGGGAGTGCAACAGTATAGGGGGACAACTTGGGGATGATCTTAAATTCTGCGTGTCCAGGTAACAAGTGTAGCCAAGACAGATTTTATGCCAGTCTTTTCTTTTTATTGTGGACCTTGTCGCAATTATCCTCATCTAGACCACCACAAAATTAAAGTATTACGAACAAACTATAATGCACACTCAATGGGATTCCACCTTTGAACCATTTGGAAGCTGAAGCTAGTAGAGTCCTGCAGTCCACTTAAGTGGACTTGTAAGATGGGAGCACATTACACCAGTGTTATTACTTGGACTGGTTTTCAATAAGCTTCAATTTGGTTTTAACTAGGCTTGGAAGGATTACATTTTTATTGGTAAGTGTCAATTTCTCACACACACCCCACTTCATCCACCTACATAAATACTCCAGTTGATAATGGTAGAAATTTAAGAAAATTGCTGCTCAATCACTTAGAGTTCAGTTTAAGGATGTTTACTCTGTATACTCTGGCATGTGATGTCAGCACTTATGTTTTAACGGTTAAATGAAGCCTTAACTTTTTATGAATCTCAGTATCTACCGTCATTCAGTAAGTGTCTGACTCCCCCTATTGTCCGGCGCTCTTCCCATGATTTCCCAAAACAATGAAAATTTAAAATTAAGAAAAAAAATACTTCAAAACACAAATATATTGACATGTCCAAAATTCTAATCAGCCTAGCTTTAACCTATAAAAAAAATCTCCTCCTCCCCCCCACCAACAATATACTGCAGAGATCAAAGGTGTTTGAGCTGGAGCTCCTTCAATTTCATGACTTGCTCACCCCATTGATCTATCAAAGTCCAGATTCACTTACTCTCCCTCCCCCTTTGTTAAGCCTTTATTAAGGGTGTGGGCTAAATCAGAGATTTTATGAATAGTTCTTTGCTTATTCCTAGTTTTTTAAGTGAAGGACAAGTGCCCAGATCAGTAGAGGGACACCTATTTCTTCAAATTTTTAAAATAGAGTACAGCCTTTTAATACTCTCCCAAATACAGTTAAAGGAAAACAGTTAACTTCAAAACTTAAAAATGATTTTAGGCATCTTATTTATCTTGCAATCAAGCCTCAGTACTTATGTTTCAAGCAATGTATTTGATATTGTTTATGCCCCATTTCCCATAAAGATCATGAAACTGTTAAACAAAAACTAAATTCCAAAAATTACACCCTCCGCACTGCACCACTAATTTAAAGTAGGTGCAATCTATTATTCAACTTTGAAATGTCATGAAGACAGGCTCTCTCTTTTCATATGCAAGAAAAATAAATTTTCATAATTATATTCCATTCAGCAACCATTGACTTACAAGCCAAGATACAAAAGAAAAACAATAGCAGGGTCTTTAAGAGTAGCTATTTTATATTAGAAATCATTGATTTCTCCAAGGCTCCAGTGATCACTAGCTGCTCTCATCAGGAAGCTTTTGAATGCACTCAGCATACAAAGAGCCCTACTCATATTTAACCCCTTGGCACCACAAGTTAAGAAAGGTGTAACTGCAAAACGCTTTAGACTTAGCACTTGGAACATTAGTCCAAAGCCTCCACAAACTGATATTTTTCCTCTACCACTAACAGCATGCATGAGTATGATATGCATAGAAGACAGAAACCAAAGCACTAGAGCTATGAAATAAATGAGAGGACACCCAGGCATTTTGGCATAGCTTTATGAAGACATTTACACAACAAACACCTATTCCACAGCCAGTCCGCCTCCTCTCCTCCAACTCATGTGACTTGTAGTACAGAAACAGGTTTATCAGAACCTAGGAAACTAAATTCATAGTCTAATAAGGATTTCTGATTCTATTTTCAAAAGTAAGAGGCCAGCACATTTAACTATTGCACACTTAGCCAAAAAGTCAGAGACATCAACTCATTCCCAATACACAGCGGTAACACGTCAGCACGTTTCCCTAGATTTAAAAAGCACTAACAGCCTTTTCCTTCCCAACACTGTACCAGATCACACACAACAGATGAGACTTTCATTTTGTCAACTGATTATATCATGCAGAGAGAGGAATAAACTCCTGCAAGTTACAAAGCAGCTTTCAGGGGAAAATTTTTAACAGGTATACCAGGCAGCCAGGCACCCCTTGGACTCCTTTGAAAATCCCAGCCTTCGCGGCTACTATACATTGAAAAGGATGAGAGTTACTTTCTCTCTAACTGTATAGATACCTGGTTGACTATACTGATCTTCATAAGCATCCAGCCAATAAAACCTAAAGACTTGATCACCGTCTTCCCCATTCACTAGTGGCAGGCAACTCGGGTCCACTTGAACTTCTGAAGCAACTAAATCAATTTCGTCATTATCTATTCTGTTCCAACAGCACATGTCCGGGAGAGAAGAACTTCTGTAAGTATTGAAAAACAAATGGGTAAGATCATATGTTTACTACAACCATAACTGTTGAGAAGACATGACTCAAGCTCTGTCACCCTAACTAAGGACTAGTCGATAGGCCCTTTCACATTCCTCCTTTGAAACGTACGGATCTTGTACATTGCAAAGGAGGAATGTGGAACTCCACGTGCAGCCCGAGGCCAGCAGAAGTCCCGCTGACTCCAACCTACATGGGGTGTGCCAGCTCTGAAATGTACAAGAGTTCCTTGCTGACCCTGGGCTCCATGCTGTGCTGCGGATTTGAAATGCTGTGCAGAGGTGGGATCAACTGGGGACTCCCCAGCTGATCCCAGGCTCCCTGTGGCATTTCAGCAGAACCCGGGATCAGCTGGGGATCAACTGTGCAGCGTTGCCCTTTTTAACGTTGTCCCTTTGAAGTATCCCCTTTCCCCTCCGTTTGCTGCCTCTATCAGAGGCAGCAAAGGGGGCGGGGAAGACTCGACTAGTCAACTGAGGATAGTCAACTAAGGATAGTCAACTAAGGATAGTCAACTAAGGATAGTTGACTAGTCCTTAACCCCAACTAGCTAAGATTTATAGAGAGCTATAGTTGTGTAACAGAACAGAACATAAGAATCTAAGAATGGCCATACTGGGTCAGACCAATGGACCATCTAGCCCAGTATCCTGTCTGCTGACAGTGGCCAATACCAGATGCCTCAGATGGAGGGAACACAGCAGATAATCCACACGTGATCGCTCTCCTGTCACCCAGGCACTAAAAGTTGCTTTAGTTATTCAGACCCACCAGTCATGTAAGTTAGCAGTTTGTAGGAGTGCCTTCTACTATAAGCTATCTGGGATGGGACAGAATCATTACTTGTTTCTGTGAAGCACCTTGTCAAACTATGGTTTGAAGTGTACGTCTCAAATTTTTCAGTCATGAAATAGCGTTAAAATATGCTTCAAAACTCTCCCATATAAGAAAAGGATCTTAAAATAATTACTTCTGAATTTTAACTTCAATGACATGACTGTTTGCCCATGGGAAACTGGTTTTAACTATTATTAATGTTTTGGACAATTATATGGCATTCGGTGACATACGTCTTCGGTGGTTCCTGATTTCTGCTCATCAGCACTCAAGTATTCAATCTTAAATTTCCACATTACATCACCAGTTCCTTCCAGGATACATTGAGCACTTAACATAAAATATTGTATGTTTACCCAGCCAGGAATTTTCTATACCCAGAAACATGAAGTATCCCTTTTTCTTACATAGCATTTAGCCAGTTTGGTCCCTTTAATCCTTCAACCTGCATATTTTTTAAGTCCATACAGTGCCTTCAGAACTTGTTACAATTTTCCTCAGACTCTTAGATCTATAAATATAGAGTCTAAATATGAATAAAGTTATAAATATAATTTCTTCCAACAAAAAAAAAAAAAAAAAAAGGGTCTTTTGCAACCACAGATCCTTACAAAAATGATGCATCTTCTTTCGTAGAATCCACTTGCTGTTTCTCCTTCTGTTCTTCCTTCAGGGCCTCAAAAGTCTCTGGTATATCGGCTTCCATAGGCTCATCAAAATCCCCATCCTCAAAATCCATCATGCCCTGATCATCTTCTGTAAGCATTGTAAAAAGAACTAAGGGGTTGAATCATTTAAACAACAGACTTTATAGCTACTAGTGTATACACACTGTATTCTGTATTAATATGAAGCATCACACAAAAATAAGCTATTTTTTCATACTTAACCCAAAAGCTAACTAAAATATTTTAAAATGTGCTGCAGTTGCTATCTCCATTGCCAGAATTTTTAAAGTACCTTCAACAGTTTTCTCTGGTTTTGTCTTCACTAATTCTTCATTTTCCATAGCTTTTATTGTAGACTCAGCACTGCCATTCTTTTTATGGACTGCAACAGGTTTTGCTGCATAATTGATGTGTTTTGGATCAGAGGTTGTTGGAGAAAGAAATTCCTTTCTGACAATATTGGGTGTTTTCCTTACTACAGGGGTTATTACCTGAAAAAAAAATATTTTAGACACACATAGCTGTCTTAAGAAAAATTCAAGTTTAAAGCTAAAGGAGAACTACAGTGTTTAGTTATACATGAAGTTGACAACAAGACCTACAGTCTGGGTTTTGCACACTCTTCAACAGGAAACCCAGCTCCTCAGCAACAATCCCTCAATTCCATTGCAACATTTTTTCTACCATCATGCTTATTCCCAACCCTATACCCAAAAAAGACAGTTCCTATGGATCATAGTTGACACGGATGTTTGTTTATTTTGTGGGGAAGAGGGGAGAAGAGGCATAAGATTTTTGCTATTATCCCCAGCCCTCAGTTTAGGAATAAAGAGGCTGACATCAAAATCGCCTTCTCCCTATCTGTCTCTGTCAAGAAAGGAGCTGCTTGCTAGCTTCAACTTTTCTCTTGCTCCCCAGGCAGCTTGGTTTGCCAGCATAGACTGGTACAGCCTAAAAGTTAAAATTTTTGCTCCCTCAACTCTCTTCTGACTTGCATTCCCTGCACTGTTCCATGGAACAATTCCCAAAATTTCTCTGCTGTCTACCAAACAGTTGTCTGAACCACAGGTAAGACACGTAATACATCCCTCTCTCATACTTGGTCACAGGATATCTGCCTACGACCATCAGTTGTTCCTTTAGTTCAACTAAGATCATCTAGCTCAGATGGGGAAACTGAGGAACAGGAAAATGAAATGACTTCCTCAAGGTCACAGCAAGACAGGGCCTCAGCTACCAATAAAATCCTGGTCTCCCAAGTCCCAGCAGAATGCTCTAGCCACTAAGCTACATTGTCAACCAACAAACAGTACAGGTCTGTGCAGTTGATCTATTGTAAACCAATATAAATTAATGAAAACTAAAATAAAGTTAAAAAGATTTAAATCTGTATTGTACTTTGTACAAAAACTCTTATCCACCCCAGCTGACCAATCATCATTCCTGTCTTAAATCAGTCTCTCTTTGTTCAATGTTGTCTATTCCCTTTCTTTCTTGCCTGCCAAAATCCTAGTCTGTTTACCTCCTCCAACTTCATCCTTTATTATTCAGTTTCTGCTCTTGGCACTCACCTAACCCTACCTTCCCTAAAGGTTCTAATGACTCCTCCTACTTTGATAAAATAGATGCTTCTCTATACTTGTGCTTCCAGATCCGCCTACTAAAATCGAAAGTGTTAGTTAGTTTTCAAGACTGTCTTCCTGGTTCCCACTGTATCTTATGGACAGCTCTTCAGATCAGTGGCTATCTAATCCAGCATTCTGACAGTGGCCAGTATCAGATGCTTCAAAGGAAAATAAGAGCAAGGACAATTATGGAAGAGCGTGCCTGGTGGCTAATTTTCTTCCTAACCTATGTCAGCAAGTACTTGTCTAAGACTCTTGAAGCAATAGGGTTTAGATCCTCATTTAAATATGGGTAATTTTTTAATCCTATGTAACAGGGTCAGGTCAGAGAGATAGAAAAAAGTAGTCCTACTGGAGTTGGGGAGGTAATAAATGCCGGGGGATTTATTGGCAGGCATAAGCCCACCCACATCGAACGGACTCCGCCCAACCTAAGGGGACAATCCACAGAGCCCAGAACACCAAGTAATTGGGGGAGAGGGGAGAGAAATTAAAGGGAAAAAAAGGGACAGGTGTGGAGGTAAAAAAAATGGAGGAAACGAAACAGGACACCAAGAGAGCCAGCAGATGCCATCCAGTGAAACTCTGCCCAGATATATGAATGGATACAAGAGCGGAAGAGGCCCCACAATCACAGATCCCTTCTTCAGGCAACTTCTGCTCCCTGGTCTTTTAAATGGCCATCTTAACCATAGCCGAAGGAGGTTGATGAGGTGATCCCGCGACTTTGTGGTGTCAGGAATGGGATACCCAGGGCCCATCTGGTCGAACTCCATCTCCTGATCCAAGGACAGGAGGGTGAATGACAGACCATCTCTCCACCTGAGCTCTGAGATCCCAGACCAAATAAGAGATTGTCAAATATGTTACAGCCCGGAATGGTGTAGGTCTGGTCTGGATGAATCACATCTGCCAGCACGGACCATAGCCACAGCAAGATGGCTTTGGCAATGATTTTAAAGTCCGTGCTGAGGAGCAAGACGGGATGACAATTCCCCAGATTGCAGAGATCCCTCTTCTTATGCAGCAAGGCGAGCATAGCTCACCTGCACGATAAAGGGAGGACCCACTCATTAGGAAATTGGTCCAGATGCTGGCAAGGTCTGGGCTAAGGACATCCCAAAACACACCGTAGAACTCCACAGTCCATGCCGGGGGATTTATTGGCAGGCATGAGAACTCAGGCAGAGTTCTCTGGCAGAGGGTGCCATCATCTGCCAGAAGTCAGATGATGTCCTTTTTTGGCCCACCACCCCCTTTTTCTCCAGGGCTTTGAAGAAGCAGGAGCTGCGATCCACCTCCTCTGGAAGGACAAACAAAAGCACCCCAGGACCAAAGGTCATTGCCGGGGAGGGAGCAAGGGGAGAAAGAAAGGTGAAGGTTCACCACTGTCCCCCACTCCACAAGGCGGGAAGCAAGGTGGGAGGGCAGTAATAAAGAAAAGAGGAGGGGGGGATAGAGAAACCAGGGATACAGCTCCCAATAGAGATTAGTAAGACTGGCTCCTCCGGCTGCACTGGGGAGAAGAGGGGGTAGATCATCTTAAGAACATGGGATAAGTGAATTAGTGGGGGAAGATAACTAAAAAAGAAGGGGAGGCTCAGGTGCCAAAGAAAACAAGGCGGGGGGCGGCATGGGCACACAGAAAAGGGAAAAGGCAATGGGAAGGTAGAGCAGGCATTGGGCCTGGGGGAGGGAGCGAGCTGCAATGGTAAATGCAGGGGGAGGAACCAGGGAGGGGTGAACCACACCCCATAAGCACTGCACCAGCCACTACCTACGGACCCAGATGGAGAGAAGGCCCCTTACAAACTCACCACCACCACCACCACCACACAGCAAGCTATGAGAAGAGGGGACCCCAGGAGCTGCCCTAAAGCAGCCCCCTTACCTCCTCTGTCCCAGAGGGAGCAGCAGCAGCAGCAAGTTCCAGTGGTTTCTTCTCCACCTAGCCTGACATCTTTTGGATGCCCACCTGCTATTTCAAACTCCCCTCTTTAAACATTAACTTCCCAGCTTTCTTGCTTCTGTATCTCTCCATCAACAATTCCATTATCTTCCCACCGTCCAGGTCCTGAACCTCAGTCTTTGACTCTTCTCTCCTCCTTTCAGCTCTCAAAGTTTTTTCACATAAAAATTCTGACCTCATTGTCTCCACTGCTAAAACCACTGCCCATATACCAAGGATATTGACATAGCAATAGCCTACCCTCCAGTCTCCCCCCTTCTCAGTAGGGATGTTGAAAATTGTGTAATAGAGTAACCAAAAATCTCAGCAGTTACATGCACTGCAGGCTCTGAGGTATAAAGCTTAGTTTTATGCTGCAAAGGTTGCAGTGAAGCCTCCCCGGGAGACTGGGAAGCTTCACTGTGGCACGAAAGCCACTAGCCAGCTTCATTCCTGGGGACGTAACTTCACTGACCTGCCACAGCAAAGCTGCCTCTCCATGTGCTGGCTGAGCTTAACCAATACCATTAATATGGTATCAACTTATTGGTTACACAGTTAACCCCTACTTCTCAGCACTGAATCTCTCCAAAAAGCAGCTGCAGTCATCTCTCTTCTCAAATCATGTTACAGCTACCATAAATCTTTCATTGGCTCCCTACCTTTTACAAAACTTGAAGGGCTGTATACTCACCCATATTCCTAAATGTATCTCCCCTGTTTATATCTGCTTATTTTCCACTATGCCACCCGTTCTAAAAGCTCTTCTTTACTGTTCTGCCTTATTCATCTCTTTTATCCACCTCACTTCATGCTTATTTCACTGAGCCCCCATCCGCCAAATGTCCCTTCTTCCCAATTCATTTAAACATGTATCCTCAATAACCCTCTAATACCCTTTTGTATAATTTTGTCATACCTTGTTTAGATAAGTTTTGTAGAACATATGCAATATTCATGTATAAAATGTCATGTAACTCTACAGCACTGTCTGAATGGTTTAGTTATAACTGAAAGTACAATAAGGTATTCACCCAACTGATGCAAAAGTAAATTTTCATCTGTATTAGCGTACCATAATGGAAATTACAGACCTTCTGTTTTTATTAAGGAAACCAATAATAAAACAGGATCATACTTATTCATAAGCTTAAAAACAAAAAACAAAAACACACCACACAACCACACACCCACAAAAGTTAGCTCTGCAATTTTACCGTAGGGGGTTGAGATTGTACAGAGAAAGGATTCAGCGAAGCTCCAAGAGGTCTTTTCTTTTTTAGCCTTACAACTGGAGGTGGTGTTATCTGAACAGTCTAAAAAGGAGGATGAAGAACATGAAAAGGGCCATGCATTAATAAAATTTGCCAGAGAAAGAAAAAGCCACCCAATTTTTCTCCTCTCTCCCCGCATGCATGATGCATCAGTTACTGTGCGAATCCCAAAAGTGAGACACTATAAAGTGTCTTCACTTACTGAATTTGGGAAAACCTTCCCAAAACAAGCGAGAAATCCTGACACACCAACTAAACCACTTTGTTTTTCAATTTATTTAAAGTGACAAGGTCATAAGGATGCTAATAAACACTTTAGCTTTGATTGTTAACATTATGGAAAAAACTAAATTAAAAAAAATCATTAAAAGCAGCTACGTAGCTTGCTCCTAAACTAGGGAAGAATGCAAAACAATGCCCAAGAGGTCCAGAACAGCAAAAGCAGCAATGGGAGATTATGCCAACTGATAGTGTATTATACAAAATTCTGGTGTGAAGAGAAAGTCAATACAAATTTAAACCATAAATAAATAAATAAATAAAAATCACAGGACAGGGACCATCTTTCCTATACAAGCACGCTGTTGGCATTTAATTAAAAGAAAGAATCTTGACAACACAAATCTTTCATGAATTTGATTTGGATTAAGTTTGGAGAGCCACAAGAGCAAGAAAAGTTCAGTTTAAAATGCATGGATCAATGGAAGGTTTTTCAAATGCTTCCAATCCTTCACCACTGTCTTTTTCCAGACTACAGTTAATATGAAATATGACATACAAAAAAGCAAAAAAAAAAATGCAGATATGGCTGAGAGTCTTAAGTTTAACATTCTGACTTTACAAAACGCTTCTTAGCCCATAGTTAAGGAGAATGTGTTATTAGCGAAAATTTGTAATTTATTTTTAGGCCTTGTCATATCCAGTATCCCCAAAGGAAGCTGATATACATGTTGTTGTAATTTTAAGGAAGTCTGATAATACAGTAATGAGTATTATCATGGTGATTTTTTCTTTTATCTGACTTTTTGCATACCTAAAACAACTCATGGGACAAATATGGTCACAATCAAGAGTTGGGAATGACTTCACTAAAATGATAAAAATCTCAGGTGGTCCATATTTTTTAAAACAAGCTTATTACAAATTTCTGAAAAATGGATGAATTGTATCATTAATAAGAGTGCTTAATATGTACAGTTCTCAGAAGTCAACTACTTACCTCAGCATTCAGATCTTGCAGAATATCCCCTAGCAAGTCATCCTTGGACAAGTCTACAGTTTTCTGTAAAATAGTCAACAGCTGTGTTATCTATATACACTTTCTTATATGGACAAAACTGAACCAAAAGACTCAGTAAGTGGAACCTCCTTACTCTCACTAGCCATTGACCAGATTTTCAAGAGGGATCAGCACCCACAAATTCCCAATGGGAGCTTTCACAATTCTAGCTTGTGTGCCAATTGATTGAAATCAAAACAGGAGTGACCAAAGCATGTCAATTTGTTTGAGTAAATAAAACAAGGTTACAAATCTAACAATGCAGGGCATTTAAAATGAAATATAAAAATAAAACTTACATCTGTGTTTTTCTTCCCAGCATTAGCCATAAACATAGACTTGATAGTGTTTGGCTTTGACACCACAGACTTCTTCACATTCTTTTTGTCATTTGTGGATGTTTTGTCATTTTTTCCTATTGGAGCAAGAGAGATTAATGATTCAATTTTTATGTTTAAGAAATCACTAAAGGGCCCAGTTATCAGTGGCTGCTGGACAGTTGATGGAATTGGTAAAGGGACCATCTTTAACCGTTACACTACTCATCCAGATTTAGCTAAAACTGGCAGTTCGTGCAAGGCATTACAGCCTCACAGCTGTTCAGAATTACTTAACAGAAAGAGATCAACAAAGTTGGTAAGCCTCTAGGCAGTATACAGATACCAATGACTGAACCAATTCTCTCATATTAAAATGTGGTCATTCCTGAGCAGTATTCTCAACCTGCAGCCCAATCAGCACAAAGCTGCAGCCCATGTGATATTTTCAGGGACATACAGGAAGTGTTGGAGGAGGCCCAGATAATGGGCTGCATATGCAGCCTGTCATGGCAAACAGATTGAGAATCAATGCTCCTGCATATGGTACAGTAGAGGCACTTTTCATACTAATGTTTGCATAGAAGAAAGATGTCCAGTGGTTGGTGCACAAACCTAGGACTAAAGAGACATGGTGTGATTCTTTGCTTTGCAACTGACTTCCCAGGTAACCGTAGTCAAGTTACCTATGTATCTAGTTCATTAATGTGCACCACCAGGTTCCACATGGACAGATAGTGTGGAGTGAATTCATACCCTAGCTTGCTGCAAACTACATGTGTGTGTAGATCTGCCCCCTCAGAGCTGTGTGGAAGCTTCCCTTGCCACTGTACAAATCCTGCAGATAAAACAGATGATTTTCGCCTCCAAGGCTATTGACTGGTAGCTTTCTTGGGAACCAAAGAGATTCAGTCAAGTTTTTAAACACAAAAGAAAAATCACTAGCCACATCTTGCGTTGAAATCTTGTCTAATCTCACAAGCTTATCAAGAACACCCCAATATTAGGACAGCAAGCCTCTATGTAAATTAGTAGTTGTAAGAAACTGTGTTGACACGTCAATAAGAGGCACTCTTCTCTGGGAGCATCACAGCTCCATGCCTATTGACGCTTAGTTAAACAAAGCATCTTACAGCCTGCCAGCACCTTACCTGGGCAGTCCTGCAACCCAAGTTGGAAAATCCGACAGTGTATACACTTAATAGAAATTTAGTCAACTATTAAGGATACTACTAAAAACAAAGCATTATAATGTTCTTTTACACATACAAGCCTGTAGTAGCAATATTAACTAAACTGCGAATTGTGAACCAACATAGATCATAGCAAACCACTGAAATAGGCACCTTTACTAACAAAAACAACAAATACTACTACCGCTACTATCACCAACAATACCAGCACTGTTCTAGTAGTGTACTCATGCTATTAGTATCACTTTTATTAGTATGACAACTGAAAACTGTTCAAAAAGCTTGAAGTCTAGGCTTAGGACAACCAGATAAAGGCTAAAAAAATCTGAGTAAGTGTAATCTTGAGAAAAGACAACAAGGGGCCCAATAACAGCCTTCGTGTAAACTAAAGACTATTATAAAAAGAGGACTGTGAGCAATTATTCTCCATGTCCACTGGAGGCAAGACAAAAATAATGGGCTAAAATCTGCAGCAAGAGAGATTTAGATTAGACTATCTGATTTATCCAGTGTGCTCAGGTCCTTAGCTCAATTAAGAGTTTGTTGTTGTTGTTGTTGTTGTTTTAATGAAAAGGAAAATGTACATGCTCTATTTAAATGTTTGCATTTTTCAAAATAGTTTTATTTTTATGAAGTTAATTTTTTATTTCAGATTTCTTTAAAAGGGATTCTTAAAATTTTTCCATTTAATGTATGTATTAAATTTTTAAAATGGGAATTCCATCAAGTATATTCATCCCTATAAACTCTTATTCTCAATGTTTTAACAAAAAAATAAACAAACAAACAAAACAAAAAGGGCTATAGTCAGTTAAGTTTCCAATAACGTTTTCTTCTAGTTTTCAAACATTAAGCACAGATTTAGAAGTGCCAAAACAGAGCACTATTCCAAATTTCTCCATTTTCTCTCTTTTCTGTAAGGTTTATTGAGAAACAATCCTATTCCATTTTCATCCTATTTTTCTGGCTTATCTCGGTTCAGTCTCTTTCACCATTCGCTCAGTTAAGTCAATTTTGAGGATTGTACTTGCTTCAGTGATTCTGACTCATTTCTGTTTGGTTTTATGAGAATAATTCCCATTCTAGGCACAGCCTGTTTTCCTGGCACAACCAAACCCTAATGTTGCTTAAATTATGATAAGAGGAAGCAATATACTGGATTTGGTTGTCCTAGCTCTTACCATTTAGGAGTTCTTGATCAAACAGACAGACAAACTCTCCAAAATATATAGCAGATACGAGCAAAAAATTCTTAAATATAAAGCATGGTTAAGTACTCTAACAGGCTTCCAAAGGAGGCTGTGGAATCCCAATCATTTTTAAGAACAAGTTAGAAAAACCCCTGTCAGGGAAGATTTAGGCATACTTAGTCCTGCCTGAGTGCAGGGAGTTGGACTAGATGACTTCTCACAGTCCCTTCCATCCCTATCATTCTATATCATCTCACTTATTCAATTCCATACCATAGACAAGGCAATGGATGCTATGCCTCCCCTAAGGTGACAGTGCATGATACATAGATTTGGCTGTGGCCACAGGTAATATCCTGGAAAGCAAAGATATTTGAAGGGGAACAAAGATTTCCCAGATGCAGGTTGAAAGAAGCAAGCTTGAACCTAGAGATTTCCAGGGTGGGGGTGGTAAAACCCTAGTGTCTAGGAAAAAGGGGACACAGTTATGCAAGTGTGATTTCCCTGGTTGTAACTCACCTTAAGCGCTGATAATCAACCTCTGTCATCTTCATTTCAGACACATTACCAAGACTAAACATGGGCTATGCAGGCCAAACCCTGACTCCAAACAAATTATGCAACCTGTCACTTCAGCTATCAGTGTACAAGATGTCGTTCCCAGGAAGCTAGGTTTAATGTGCTAATATTTGGGACATTTTCACTGTATGAAGTCAATTGATGTACTCAATTTTATGCACTTAAAAAAAATGGACAAAAAAAAGTTCAATTCATTTACCTTTCTTGCTGGAACCAAGGACATCATCTTCCAGATCTTCATCAAAGATCTCCCTTCCATCTTCTACATAACCTATCCCATCTGTACAAGAAGAAGTATGTTATAATAAACTTTAAATGACTCTGAAAATTTAGCAAAATTACATTTAAAGTTCATCTCTGCTAAGGGATCTCTTCTGCTTAACAAGCACTTGATTTTTCATTATTTTATAAATTATATATTTTGAGTATGAAAAGACACTAAAAAACAAACCAAGTTATAATGGGGTTCAGATCAAAGTAACTACCTTAGTATATGACCAACTAAAAAAATATTGTAGTTTGCAACAGGGAACCATTTTTAAATGGAAAAAAGTCACTGTTAAGTGTCAGAATTTGAATAACTTATCTTGAATGCATTGTTATAAACTCAACAATGCTTAGACAAAGGCCCAAATTTTAAAGCTATTTACGTGTTGGGGCACAGTACCTGACTAATTTAAGACTCTAATTTTTTCTTTTGAAAGTGATTTAGGCACTGTGATGTTGAGTGCCACAACACTTAAATAGCTATAAAAGTCTCTGGATATAAGCTCTTTTTTTGTTTGCATAACTGATCTACAGAGGTCACTGAGGCATTTACATTTTAGGGTGCATCTATACTGCAGGGCTTAACTCGAAATAAGGTAGGCAAATTGAGCTACGTCAATTGCGTATCTTATTTTGAAATAGGGAGAATCTACATGGCACTTATTTCAAAACTCTTCCTCCGACTTCCCTTACTCTTCATACAATGAGGGTTACAGGAGTTGGAGTAAGAAGTCCTCCAGCTTGACAGTATTTTGACACTATTTCAAAATGCATAGACATGGACTAAGTTATTTCAGAATAGCGCTAGGTATATCAAAATAATTTTGCTGTGTAGACGAACTCTTAGAGGCAACATGAAACTGATGGAATTCAAATAATTTCAAGGTAATTTTTATTATTATTTTTAAATGCATATAAGATATTGGAACTTGTAAGCCATTCAACCGGCAGCTTAGAACTGTATGCAAGGTTACGCACCTATTTTATGCTTCTATTCAGCATGTAAAGGGAACCCCCTAAATGAATCTTACGCACCATCATCTACAATCCAGTCATCATCCTGGCGTTCCCTGACCATCTTGGAGTATTGTTCTTCATCAACTTCATCATAAACACTTGTGAACTCCTCAACCTGCAAGAAAGGCATGTTGAGGATTAGCATTTCTCATGCATTTTTTTTTAAATTGGCTTGATCACCTTTATCAAGGACTCATTAGATTGGCTTGATCTTCTCTAATCACAGCAGGGCAAACGATTCACAAACAGCAGGTGCAACTCTTCCTTGAGTTTGAGTTATTTTCTTCTTGCTTTTTAATCCTGTGGAATTCTGAACCTTAAAACAGCACCCTAAAGCCCCCATATTCATCCCATCACAAAATTTTATATTTAATACAAAGCATGACATGCAAAATATCACATGAAAGGGCATGATCTCCTGAAATCAACGGTTCTGTCAAAATATGTATATTGTTAGTATGTGTAAGATTGCGCCTTATTGAAATATGTTGCAAGTTTGAGGGCCAGCCAATGCTAATTCTCTCTGAGAACAACAGGGGTGATTTACCCCAGGAGTGCATTAAATGTCTATTAATCAGCAGCAGAGTCGTAAACAAGGGACTGACAATGCTGTAAGCATCACACAAGGAGACATTGCTCATCTCTTGTGACTCAGCAAAGGCCACGAAGATGTGTCTGGGCTAGTGTTTTCCAGACACACGGACCAAGGATATAAGATAGGTAAAAGCATGATGCCACTGTCTCCTTTCTCTTCCCCCATCTGTGTTGAAAGTAACATGAACAGTGGGAAGACCAACTATAACCTACTTGCAACATCTAGCAGTGAGAGAAAAACTGCATGGTCTAAATACTGCCCAGTCTAATAAGATTTAAGCTTCCTGTACATTAAGCACTTCTGCCAGCAAAATTTTTGTCAGTTGAGATGTGAAGAAAAAAAAAATACTTACACACACAACCGACATACGTTTCACCAACAAAAGTATTGGTGTAGACAAAGCTGTCAGCAGGAGACACTCCCCCACTGACATAGCCACCACTGCTCATTGTGGGTGTTTTAATTATGCTAGTGAGAATTCTCTGCTGCAGCAGTACAGCTATACCACTGTAAGGTCTATAGAGTGGATCCAGTGGTAGACTGAGCACTTACCAAATAAACTAAAAGGTATGTCCCTCTGGCCTCTTGTACCTGCCACTTAAAATCACTTAAGAGCTATTTTAGATTTTATATGAAACAGTGTGTTTTGATTGAACATTTGGGTAATTTCACCAAGATTGGTGTGTCTCCTCTCCACATAGAGGGAGGGACAAACTGGATAATAAACTGACACTGGTCAGGTATATAGCCAGGGCAAAACGGTAGAATTCTGGGTGCAAGTCTGGGGGCTTGAGAGCTTTGCTGATGCCTTTCTCTGTGTGATTTGTGAGTGGCTCAGAGAGCATTCATGCAATCAAAGTGGGTGATGTGCTGAGTGACGTAATGGTGCCTTGATGAGCAGCAACTCTCCTCACTAGAAAAGCACTGGGAGGAACAGCCCAGACTGGGGAGCCCCAGGAGCATAGCAATACCCTAGTTCCAGGTTGTACCCTGTAGCTCATCACAAGTACTGATTGATCCAATAGGGAAAACGTTATTAACATTAAACATCTCCAGTTCACTATGGCAGTGAATGCATTTGTCAGCTGACTTTTACTGTCTCAGAGAGGTAGCCATGTTAGTCTGTAATTAAAAAGTCAACAAGTGTTCCTGTAGTACCTTAGAGACTAACAAAACATGTAGATGGTATCATGAGCTTTCGGGGCACAACCCACTTCTTCAGATAAGTGGAACAAGTGAGGTATCTGCTTTTCTTAAAGAAATGGATTCATGGTAAAGAAGTGCTATGATGCTTGGGTTTCTTTTCTCAAATACAGAGATGAGGTATGTCAACCTGGGACCAACTAATGCCAGCTAGCAGAAAGCACAAATGTGCATAAGGTTCCTGATCCTGAATCAGGTCTCTAAACAATAGTTTGCCAAAGAATGTCAAGTTTTCTACTGACAACTTGTGTCACAATGATCATCGTAATCAACACAAAAGATTTATACAGATAATATGCAAGGAGCTAGGTGAATGCATTGTGAAAATTATGCTCCTGAAGTCTGGAAGTTCAGGCTGGGTCACCAGAAGATGATAAACAATTTTTTTTTCAAGAAAAGACACAGACAGACAGACACACACACAAAATGTGGTAGCCCGAGAACAGGGGGCTGCAGAAGCCTGGTCCTATTGGGAGTCTGGAGAGGTGGGTGTGTGGATTTATGTTCCAGGAGTAGGCTTCCAGAGTCTGCAGCCCAGCCAATCAGGACACCTGAAGCCCATCTGGAGTCAGCCTGCAGGGTAGTCTGGTTAGAGTACCTGCTACAGTTAAGGCTGTGAACACACAATAAAAACCTTCCCCTAGGCAAGGCAAGGGGAAAGAGATGGACCAGAGAAAAAGCAAAGCACAGCACAACACCCAACCCACCAAAGGCAGGCAGCAACAAGGCCTGTTCCAAAGGGTCGGAGAGGAGGTACCCAGGAAGGGTTGGGGGAAGTGGCCTAGGGAGGGGCCGCTGTTCAGTAGGGCAAGGGCCGAGCCTCACAGCTCACTTGGGGCTACCTCCTCATAGGGCCGGAACCCAGAGCAAGTGGGTGGGACCAGGTTCCCCCCAATCCTTCTCCTGGCTGGTGGGCTGCCAGTAAGGAACAGGGGACACCCTGTGGACTAACAGAGGGACTGACCTCCAAAACCCTGGACTGGCCAGTGATGAAAAGGGCTGTGGTAGCAGGGTACCCATGCCTTCTTGGCAGTAATTGGGACACCGCGAGCCTCTGAGGCGCATGCAAAGACCTGACAGGAAGCACAGGACCCAGAAGGCTTAGCCCAAACTTGTGAGCACGCGCGCGTGCGTGCGTGCGTGCGTGTGTATATAAAATGCCTGTTTGTAACATGACTATTGTATACTTCACAATGAATGCCTATTTACAGCATGAGCAAAATGCCAATCAAGCAAGCCACTGCTAATCAAAAGATTGTGAGATCTCCAGCGGAGATTTTCTATAAGAAAAGCAAGCAGCATGAGGTACCCGATTGAAAAGTAAAAAGGATGGATCTTTGGAACTACATGTGGGGGGGGGTACAGAAATAGTCCCAGGTATCCTACAATGAGGGAACCAGATGCTTTGTTTTAAGAACAGAGGATCACCGCTTATCCAGCTGTTTAACACTGGGAGAGAGATTTTGGATGAGTTAACCTTAATGAGACAGGAGAATGTCTTGTTAAGTTTAGGTAATAGGGGAAAAGTATTATGATTTTATTTTACATGCAATTATTTGTTTCCATTAATTCTTCTTGCTTCTTAATCTCTAGCCTTTGTTAAATAAAAATAGAGATGTTTATTGTAAAAACAAGTGCCATAAATTGACTGGAGAGCTGATTCTGAGATTAATTTAGGTGTTCTGTTCCTTTGAGAATAGTAGGTCTGTGAATTCCGTTAGTATGCAGACAGAGACTGGATACTCCAAGGGGGAGTTCAGGGGCTGGAATGCACCTACAGCTTATCCTCAAAGGGACAGGAGACCCTGCACAGGATAAGAGGAGAGGCATGTGTTGCCTGAGGCTGGCAGAATCTGGGACCTGACCAGACAAAGCAATCACAGATGAAGCTTCCTCATGTTAAGGGATGCCGGTAGTGAACTGCCTCACAATCTTGGGCACTGCAAGGAGGCATCACAGTACCTTATCCAGGGATTCTTGGTGCCAACTGGCAGAGAGCACAGGAATACCTAATCTCCAGGGTCTGGTATCTTCATACTGGTTTGTCAAAGGATATTATGTAAGATCTCTACTGAAATCCTGTGTCATGCTGGTCATCATTATGAACTATATGAACAGAAAATATGCAGCGAGGTTGGATTTATTTTAAGGGCTATGAATTGCGCATGATCACCAGCAGAGAATGAAAAATTTTCTTTCAGGCAAGAGATGTTTATCTGCCTGTCTATATGTAAATTGAATGCTGTATGGTTCACAATGGATGCCCATTCAGTCTTAACCAAATGCTAATGAAGAGATTTGAAGATTTTACAGAGAGGATGAAAAAATAAATTGTCAGCAGGAGTCCTGTTTACATGGGAAGAGAACAGATTTCTGGACTATAACTGTTGAGACTTGGACTCACTCTGCATTCTTCACCTAGGAAGCAAACACATCATCAGTTTACTGCATGGGAAAAAAAAACCCCAACAGATCACAGCCAGGATTGGCTGAGAAACACTGGAAAGCTATGCAAACTAAGCTTAGTCAGTCAAGGGGGTGTCCAGTGAAGTCAGTCAGGATTCTGGTATGCACTTCTGAATACTTTATATGTAAACCTACAAAAGCGCATGACTTGCATCTGACGAAGTGGGTCTTTGCCCACGAAAGCTTATGCTCCAATAAATCTGTTAGTCTAAAAGGTACCAAAGGACTCCTAGTCACTTTTGTAGATTCGGACTAACATGGCTACTCCTCTGATACGTAAGCCTATCTTTCCACTATTTCTACTTGCTAACACTTGATTCTGTTCCTTGTTAAATGAACTTATTCATTTTTACTATATGCATATCTAAGTGTTATGTATTAAGCAGAATTGTGATCTAAGGTGTGACTGGTAAGCTGGGATGTACCTCTGGTAGTATGAGATGTGGGAATTCTAAGTATCTAGTGGCTCAGGAACTAAGTGCCGCAGGAGAAGAATGAGGGGGTGGAGTGTGCCTATCCTTAACCTGTTAATATTATGCGACTGGCCAAGTCCCAGAAGGCAATGCTCATTTTGCCAGAGGCTGGTGGAGTTGGGGAACTGGCCAACAGTAGGAACATACAAGGCTTTCAACTAATTGGCAGTCAAGTGCCTCACATCCATGTATTAACACTAGGAAACTTCACTAGGTAAATCAACTGCAATGTAATCTTTGCAAAACATTTTAACAATTATCACTGAGAGCAGTTCTACATTACCAACTTCCATCAGCACAACTGCACTGCTGTAGCACTTTTGCTCTCCTATTGGCTTAACTCCATTTCTACAAGAGGCAGTAACTGTATCAATGGGAGAAGCTTTCCAGACGACAAAGCGCTTTCTATATGGGGGTTTGGGATGTTAAGGTCTATATAACTATGCCACTCAGAGGTGTGGATTTTTCTCACACCTGATCAACATAGTTATACTGAAATGAATGTGTAATGTAGACCTGGCCCAAGGAACACAAAGCATTGGTAGGCTGAATATGCATCTTGAGTGGTCTGATTATTCCAGACTTCATTCCACTTGCAGGTGGGAGGAAAAAAAAGATGTTTTGATGTTGCATATTGGTTACCATATCATCTTGATGCACTCTGTAGTAGTTAATACTGAAATATAAATTTACTTTTGCCTTCTTTGCAAGGATGCAGTACCTTAAAATTAGCATAATACTTTGTAAAAGTTGTAGGTTAAGTTGTTTCCTAGTTCACTGTTTAACTGATACATGCTGAAGTGCTAAAGAATTATTGTCAAGGCAGATCAAAGTTTGTGCTTAAACAATAAGTCTGAATGTTCTAAATCTTGCTCACCAATTTTTTGAAAGTCCCATGTTAAGGGACAAAGAAGTAGCAAATACCATAAACATTTTCATGAGACAGTTTTCTAATGAGATACTGTTCAGGACAGTTTTTCTTGACTGTTATCTGAATGTTCCCCATAATTTCCAAAAGCAATTGATGAACTTTATAGAAGTTAAGACAAAGATCAATACTATCAAAAATTCAACTTAGTTTTTTATATAGACAGTCTAAGCAAGAGGAAAAGATTAAACTATTTACCTCATATTTTACTTTTTTACCCGCCTTGGCCTTTTTTAAGAGTTCTAGAGCTTCTTGGTGCCCTTTTTTAGATTTTTTCTCACGTCGAGAACGTGACACTGCAAAACTTCCAGAGTCGTCTGTAGCTGAAATCAATATTAAAAACTATCAGAAGAAGTTAACTACGCATTGTACTTGACTTGTTAATCCACAATAATGCTTCAGTATTAGTTTAATAGAACTATGATTGCACTGTTGACTACTCCTTAAAAAGAAATTGAAGCATAAATATAACAATTTTGTAACCTGCATAATGGCAACATGGTATCAGTATTAAAAGCATAATTTCAGAATTTTTTTCCATTATAATTGTTGAAACAGCTTATTGAAAACCTTGAACCCAGAAGAAATCACAAAGCAAAAGAGAACAGAAAAATTCTTGCCAGTGTATTATTTTCAGCTAGCAGCTTCTTCCACCATTCTTGACATCTGTGCTGCTCTCCTCCTTCAACTACAGAGGTAGAGGAGCATTTTGATGCTACTGGCCTGAACATGTCCTGTCTGCTCTCACTCTTGGCCAAACAAATTATTCCAAAGCTGTAAAAATTTGTATCAATATTAAAACAAGTTTCAGAAGGCAAGTGATCAACTATGTTCAGTGGACCAAAAAAGGAGAGGAAAAACATTCACGTGATGTAAGATCTCATGCAGCATTTGATATTTTAGCTCATAACCATTCTGGTTGGATAGAACTGAGGGAGATGCTGCTAGCAGAAAGGAAATCAATAACAAATGTTTTCCTTGTGTAGATCATTGTTTGCCACAATTCTTGACATCTAGGGAGCAATGCACAGATTGGGCTAATCAGTTAACCTTCATGATTACATATAGGCTCCTCCACCCCCAGCTCTTGGGGAGCCGCCTGCTGCCTCTAATTCAGTGGTTGCACATTTACTTCATTTAATGCAATTTAAATCCCTACTAGCCATACAAAAGGTGCAGAGGAGCCAGGAGGGAAGTCCCAGGTGGGTTCAGTCATCTGACTGAAATCTAACCCAGAGAGGAGGAAAGGGCTAAAGTGGGAGACCACTACTTCCCCTTCCAAAAAACCACACTGAAGACAGAAATAGGTGGGTTCAGACACACTGCTGTGGAGGCAGCCAATCTGGCTACAAGTAGGCACAGAAGAGACATGAACAGAGCAGTGGTGATAAAATGCTGATCCAGCTCCATAAAGCTAGTGAGTGAGAAGAGTAGCCAAAACATCAAATACCGTGGGAGCTGATGAGCTGCTGAATAGGTAGATTGCAGTTCACAGGCTGTGGTCTGCCATAGTGCGTTATTATCACGATTTTTTTTTTTTTGGCCTAGTCCTATTTGGTGTCCTGGAGGTGGGCGGGCACTAGCCTGCCCACATCTAAAAGGACCTCCCGCCCAGCCTATAGGGAGGGTCCACAGAGCCCAGAAAAACCAACTAATTGGGACATATAAAGAGAAAACAGACGGGTGTGAGTGTCAAAGGGCTAAAACGAGATAGGGACATGGAGCAGAGAACCATGGACAGCATCCACTGCCCCCCAAAGGTCTCGAGAGAGCCAGCGGATGCCATCCAGTGGAACTCAGCCCTGCTACTGGAACGGAAATAGGCCCCACAGTCGCAGGCCCCTCCCTCGACCAACCTCTGCTCCCTAGTTTTGTAAATTGCCAGTTTGGCCATAGCCAGAAGGAGGTTGACCAAGAGGATGCAAATCTCTTATAGAAGGCAGCTATATTTGGAGGTGGGTTAATGCCTTCTTGTTTCCCAATTAGAGTCACCTGAAAACAGCCCGGCAATCTGGGCAGACAATGGAGGCCTAATAAGGAGTCAGCCTGCACGAGTGGGGGGGGGGGGGGGAAGAATTAAGCACCTGTTGCTAGTTAAGGCCAGTAACTCCCAGTCCCTATAAAAGGTTTCCTCCCAGACAGCAGAGGGGTGAGTTTTGAGAGGCATGGAGCAAGGAAGGGCTGAACCTCAAGGTAAAAGGCAGACAATAACAGAAGGAAGCAGTGGGTGAAGTGGCCCAGGGGAGAGGTAGCTGTATGAGGGTGGGGCAAGAAGCCCTGCTAGCTTCCCCTTCTGTAGGGCTCCTGGGCTAGAGTCCAGTGGAGTGGGTGGGCCTGGACTCCCCCCCCCCCCCCCCCCCTCTCTTGGAGGATTACCCCACCAGGGAGATGGGAACAGACCAAAGGCCAGAAAAAGGGGATTTGTCTTCCCTTTCCCCTCCCAGTCCTAGTATTCTGTGATACTATCATTGATTGCTTGCTATAAAAATCAATCTCCCATCGGTTGTCTATCGGTTCCTTGAGTATTCTAGGATGCATTTCATCAGGCCCTGGTGACTTGCAGACATCTAACTTTTCTAAGTGATTTTTAAACTTATTCTTCTAAACTACCCCCTTCCCAGCATTCACTATGTTAAGCATTCCTTCATCAGATTTCTTGGTGAAGACCGAAACGAAGAAGTCATTAAGCATCTCTGTTATTTCCAAGTTTCCTCTTACTGCTCAGTGAGGAGGAAGAAACAGTGGGCCTACCCTGTTCTTGGTCTTCCTCTTCCTTCCAATATATTTACAGAATGTCATCTTGTTTCCCTTCATGAGGGCTAAGTACCAGGGAAGGAGTTATTTAAGTTAAGCACCAAAATGGACACAAGAACAAATAGATATGAACTGAACATCAACAAATTTACACTTGAAATTAGGTGAAGATTTCTAACCATCAGACAAGTGAAATTCTGGAACATCCTTCCAAGGGAGGCAGTGGGTGGGTGGCAAAAAAAGTAAGTGGCTTCAAGACTGAGGTAGTTAGGTTTATGGAAGTGAGGCAGGCTAAGACTTTCCTACAGTGGCATCTGGCCCATCTATTACTGCTAGAAGCAAATATCTACTAGATTGGTATCCCACCAACATAGCTTATTCCTCTTACAGAGGGGGAACAATTATGCTAGTGTTTCTTAGAGTGGTCCATGGACCACTTTGAGAGCGCTGCTCTGGGGCAGCCACTCTGGTTTGTTTACTTACCAGCTCCACGGCCACAGAGCCTCATGGCTCCCATTTGCTGCGGTTCGCTGTTTGTAACTAAGGGGAGCTTTGGGAAGCAGCAGGACCCAGGCTGCTGCTTCCCATAACTCCCCTTGGCTGTGGTTTGCCATTTGCAGCCGATGGGCTTCATGATCGTGGAGCCACTAAGTAAACAAACTGGAACGCCCCAGTAGCAGTTTTCTCAGAGTGGGTCCATGGACCACTTTGAGAAACACTGAATTTTGCCAACCAGAGAGTGCTCTCCTGTCAGCCCAAAGCATTTTCACCAGACATGCCACCGTGGTACAGTGCTTCTAGTGTAAACCTGTCCCCATATTGATGTCAGACCAACAGATGTATTCCTTTAGGTAACATGACTGATTAAAATGTCCCATACCTGAATTGTTAGGTAATAAAGTAGCAATTTATCTGTTACCATTTGCAAATCAGTTTTATAGAAGTCTAGATCCCACAAATGGATCAGCAGTGGTCAACCACCACTAACTTTATTGGGGGTCAGGCAGAGCAGTGGTACATCTTCACCAATGTCTTTACAAGATCTTGCCCTGCTTATAACACGGGCCCTACCAAATGTATAGCATCTACCACAGTTCTACTCAACCTGAAGGCTATGAACCCAAACATCAGCTCTTGAGTAGGATCTTTACCATGGGAACATTTGTTGGGTTTTTTCCTTTTTTGGTCCACTGAACATAGTTGATCAGTTGCCTCTGAAGTATTTGTTACAATATTGATACAAGTTTTTACAGCTTTGGAATAATTTGTCAGGTCATGAGTGGGAGCAAAGGGCAGGACTATGCTGCCTTGCCTCTGTGAAAGTGTAAAATGAGAAGAGCAATACTGACTTCAGGAATTGTGTGGGGACAGGGTCTATATGAAGTGTTGTTTGGGCTCCTCTTGAGCATGTCTTAGATTTCTTTGGTGGAGCAACATGGCACGATCTAGATTGGGGGAAATGCGTCCCCCATGGCTAGTGGCTAGCAGCATAGTTCTGAAGGCAGTGCATAAGTGAAAGTGGCTGTCAGCCCCCCAACCAGGGGTAGGAGGCTGCTGAGAAAACCAGGAAGTATGACGACTCACCCACCAATACTGTGCAATGCTTACTTCTGTGTTGATGCTGGCTTTAGAGCTTGAAATCTGGCCAGCAGCCATTGCTCTCCAGCAGTGCTCTCCACCGTATTGCAAAGAGGCAAGCGTAGCAAACCCCTGACCCTCCTTGCAACCTCCCATTCCAAAATTCTTTTAGGTTGGGACTCCCATGGTCACAGTCTTCTAATATTTCAGACAAACATCTGAGACCATGAAAATGATTACTTTTAAAATCCTCTGACCGTGAAATTGACCAAAATGAACAATGAATTGGTATGGCCTTACTTATAACCATTCAGAAGGTTGCTACAAAGATTATGTTCCCAGCCTGCTTTGCCCATGTCATCACTCTTGTTGCACTCTTCCACTGGCTCCTCTTTCTCTATTGCATCAAACATAGATAGGGTGTTGACAAATAATTTATCATCTCTCCTTGATTATCAAGACATTGACTCCCACTTCCAATCCATCTAGATGCCAGCCTCCATTGCACACTTGTTAAATTTTAATCAAGGATCATCATGTTTTCTTCTATGCTGCTCCTCATTCTCAGAGCTACCCACAAACATTTGCAAAATTAACATATTAACCTTCTTAAGACTCTCCAGCAGCTGAGATACCTCCCAAAATACAGTAAAATTCCAATAGTCCGGCATCCAATAGTCCGGTACTCCTGATAGTCCGGCATCAAAATGGCAAGAGCCTATTGAGTGAGCTTTGGCAAAAAATGAGTCACAAGGTAACAGTGGCAGCAGCTGAACTGAGCAAAAAGGGTAAAAAGGGCTTAAAAAACTAAAACATTACAGTATACTGTATACAGTATGTACAATAAAAAGGGTTAAGAACACTTTATATACAGTATATAATGTATACAGTATATATATAACCTGCTTATAGTACCTCCTGATAGTCCAGCATATCTGATAATCCGGCACCACCTAAATCCCATAGGTTCTGGATTATCGGAAGTCTACTGTTTAAAAAAAAAAAAAAAAAAAAAAAAAAAAAAAAAAAAAAAAAAAAAAAAAAAAAAAAAAAACACACCACCTCACAATGGTTAGGTTGCTATTGTGCTGAGGCCACTGCCTATCATAAGCATAAAAAACTGACCTAAGCAACAATGACAGCTTATGGGGACTTTGGAGCGTGGGAGAAGACACTTCTGAGAGGCATGATTCCCCTCTGCATTATGTTTTCATGAAGCAGGTTTCTTTCAGATTAGAAGGGGTGACAGTTCTCTCCCCCCTCTATTTATTCCATGCACTTGACAGCATTTTGCATGCAGACATGGGTGAGCTTTTAAGCCCATCCCGAGAAGAAGAAGAAAACCCGTTTTCAAAAACAAAACAGCGTGAGGCAAAACCATCCGTGCAGCGGGACGGCACCGGGGCCGGTGTCAGCGCAACGAGCTTCGTTCAGCACGCCCGGGGACGTGTTTCGAAACAGATAAGACTGCAACGCACCCTCCCTGCCACCTTACAAGCAGAATCTCGCGGGCATCAATGAAGCCCCCGCGCCCCCCCCCAAGAGCAGCCGTTCGCCACGGCCGCGCCCAGGTCTCCCTCCCCCCGCAAATCAGAGCCACGCTCCAGCAGAGCCCCAATGCAACCCCCCCGCCATCCAGCCCCCGGGCTGCGCGAGCCCCGCCCGCCTCTCACCGCCGCGCCGGGGCTCGCTCTCCGCCATGCCGGCCCCGAGCACGCTCGCTGCGAGTCCGCTGGCGCCAACGCGCCCGAAAGTGGCGCGAGAGAGGCGACCGGGGCGCTGCGGCCGCGCGGCCAGCCAATCAGGAGCCGCGGCGCGCCCCGTGTCTCGCCAGCCCGCCCCTTCACCCGGTTCCAGCCTCCTGCGCGGGTCGAGGGGGAGGAGCCGGAGCTGCGCGCGGGCGCCCTGCGGGTTGTCTCTGTGTTTGCGGCTCCCGCTCTAGAAGGGAGACAGACGCGGGCGGGTGCCTGGAGGCTACAGCTGCACCCTGACTGCAAGTTAGGACCAGGCGTACTTGCTCTTTACTTGCTCCTTGGGGGGTGGGGGCGCTCGCCATTGAGTTCCAGGGTCGCAGGTGACTTCTTCTGTGTCCAGGGGAGGCTCTGCGGCTTGTTCATCGTTCTGGCTCCGGAGAAATCATTTGCAATTTGTAAACTCCTGCTGGATGCTAAGGAAAAGAGCCATTTCTGCCTACGCTTGGGGTGGCTGGGCAGCCTGGCTGTCCTTACTGCCTGCACCCAGCTCAGTCGGGTGTGCACCTGTATTACTACTGGCCTATAGTCAGGGGTCGTAGGTGCTATTACAGAGAACAATAAATGCCTGTACATAGCAAAATACTTTACAGCTTGCTTGCTCTCTATGTAGATAGAAAATAAAGGCTTTATCCACCCCATTTGCACAAGAGATTGGGCCATTTGAACATGGCTCCTGCTATTAGCCAATTAACATCAG
This sequence comes from Apalone spinifera, assembly GCA_030068395.1. Lineage (NCBI taxonomy): Eukaryota > Metazoa > Chordata > Testudines > Trionychidae > Apalone > Apalone spinifera. The sequence continues at coordinate 185,718,295 of CM057845.1, forward strand.
TGGGGTTAAATGAAGAATAAATTTGACCCATTTCAGTCATTTCCCCTCCTAGGTGTCTGAGAGCAGGGTGTTCAGGAAATATTGGTAAACAAGATGCAGGAGTTTTTTCCACTAGCACTTCTGCTGCTATGTGGAATTGCATGGTGCTACATCAACAGTCAGGGTAGAAGACCTCTTCTACCCTGACTTTATTCTACCCAATAAAGTCAGGGTAGAAGAGGTCCCCCCAGCTTCTGGGATCCCCACAGTACAGAGGTCTTGTGTCCTTAATGGCCAGTAGCTTTGAGATCAAAAGAAGCTGCAGGATTCCCAATCAGCAGAAACAGTGGGTTCTGCAACTTCATCACTTCAGCATGGGTTCCAGGTTTGCATTATTTTTGGTGGTGCCCGAAATGGGTCCAAGCAAGTGATGTTAAATATCGAGTAATTGACTAATTAAATAGTCGATGTATTTTGCATCGACTATTGGATTAGTCAATAGGGCACCTCTGCCTTTGAAGTGTAGCAACAGCCCTAGGGGACTCCCTCGCTGTCCCCGGGCTCCGTGCAGTGCTGCCACCTTCAAACACCATGGGAAGCCCAGTCTCAGGCTCCTCGTGCATTGCCATGTGGAGCCTGGGATCAACTGGGGTCTCCCCCCACTGTTGCCTGGCGCCATGAGGTGCTGCCACTTGGAAATGCCGTGGGAAGCCCAGCATCAGGCTCCACATGGCATTTCAAAGTGGCGGCACCACATGGAGCCTGGGTCAGTGGGGGAGACCCCAGCTGATCCTGGGCTCCACGCAGCACTGCCACTTTGAAACGCCACATGCATCCTGGGGACACTCCAACTGTCCCTGGGCTGCACGTGGCGTTTCAAAGTGGCAGCATCATGTGGAGCCGAGGGTCTGGCCTCAGGCTTCATGTGACACTGTCACTTTGAAGTATCCCCTGCTTTTTCTGATAGAGGCAGCAAGGGGGGGGGGAGGCAAGAGACTAGTCGACTTTGTCAGATAGTCATTCACATCCCTAGTCCAAGCAGAGCCATTCTATCCATAGGACAGACTGGACCAATCACCCTGGGCCCTGCACTGTGGGGGAACCCATGCTTCAGGGGGACACAGAGTCCAGGGCAGCCTGGAAGCAAGCAAACCAGCCCCAGCCCACCACTGTTGGTCAGGGAAGGGTACGGAAGTCCCTGGAAAGATGAGGTGGGGGCAGGAGTTCAGAGAAAAGGGTGGAATTTGGGGTAGGGCAGAGCAGGAATAGGGCAGGAGCTTTGGGGAAGTAAAGGAGTGAGGGTGGAGTGGAGTGGATCTGGGGCAGACTGGGACTGGGTTGCGTACTGCTGCAAGCATCAGGCACCCTACTAACCCTTCATGCTGCCCTGGACCCCTCATTCTCCTTAAACACAGCCCTACCCCAACCCCAAAGTTTTGGTGGTGGTTTTGGTCTGTCTTATGGAGGGGATGGCTCAGACCAAACATTGGTGAAGCCAGGCCCACATTCCAGAATATTGGTGGAACATGGGCACCATAGGCCCATATAACTTGCTGCCTATTCACTTCAGTGGCTAAACTGGATACTGTAGGAGCAGAGGGAGAAGGAAGCTAAGTCACAAAGCAGGAGAAAGTACTGGCCTTTTTTCAGTCTTGCCAGCAGTGTAAGTTGCTGAATCTTGTTAGAGGGCTCATTCAGGGGAAGGCATTTCCTTCTGCTACTTAGCACCAGATTCCTAAAGAGACCAAGCAGCCAGGGACTTGGAAATGTCCCTGTCTCCTTTCTCCCTGTCCACAACATATCTCAACTTTACTTAAATTACTCCAATTGCTAGGCAGATGTCTTCAGCCATGTGCACCAGAGCAGTGCTCCAACATCAACACAGGAGCAAATCATACCTGAAATTGCACACAAAAAATGATTTGAAATGGTTTTTACAGGGGCGGATGAGGATTTTGCGGGGCCCAGGGCAGCACAATTTCGCGGGGGCCCCCCTTTGACATGGCGCATGTGCCGTGGCACCACGGCACATGCACGGGGCCCAGGGCGGCCACCCAGCTCATCCTGCCCTATATCCGCCACTGGGTTTTTAAAAGCCTCAGTTGAGATTTTACAAGACTTTTAGTATGTTTCAATTGGTATTGAAATTGACTACCCCACACTTTAACATTGCCGGGATCCCCTTTTAACAATGTGATATTTAGGGCTTTAGGGTAGCTTTGTGATCAGCATTTTCTATTGGATGTGACCTTTGACTTTTCTTCAAAAAGGCAGTTTCCCAGCAGTGCTGACCAATTACAATTCATATTACTCAATCCCTCACTTGTATATAGAGTGCATTTATTTGTGATACTCATGCTGCACACAAAGGGAGAAATGCAGTAACTCCAGAAATGGCATGAGAATTTCTAGAACAGGTCTACCCTAAGCAGAGCTGGCCCAAGGTATGGGCCAACCGGGCTACCGCACAGGGCGCCCCATTGTAGGGGGCACCACACAGGGCTGCCTGGCCAGGCGGGGGCGGCACCGCGCATGCTCCGCGCTCCCGGGGTGGCGCCACATATGCACTGTGCACCCGGGGGCGGGGCCATGCATGTGCCGCGCGCCCGGGTGCAGAGCCGCACATGCGTCGTACTCCCGGGGGTGGCGGCGCGCTCCCAGAGCCCGGGGCACACGAATGACTCGGGCCAGCCCTGACCCTAAGGGCAATGTCAACCTAAGGCATGTAACTCTAGCTATGTGAGTAGCATCACTGGAGTTGACTTACCTTTGGTAGAGTTACCACTGGGTCTCCACTGTGGGAGGCGGGGAGGAAGTCAATGGAAGAAACTCTCCCATCAACTTCTCTTATGCTTCTTGTTCCACTAGAGAATTGGAGTTAACCAGAGAGTAATAGGTGTTGATTTATTGGACCTTTACAAGACCCGCTAAACTGACTCTCAGGGAAATAAATCAATGCAACACTGATCTCTGGGTAAGTACAGACCTAGTACTGGATGCATAGACTGCTTATAATCCTGAGTCTTTTTAGCATCTGAGTGTGAAGGATTTACAACACCATGTACTTGTTTCCCTGCTGTTGTCAGGTCCTTACAGAATTGGCAACTATGATATGGCAAAGTAGTACTAGATTTCTTATCCTCCAAAATCTAAAAAGCTATTGTTTGATTCTAAAACAGACTGATGACAACTCTTTTACTTCTCCACAAGTGGATTGGACATTCATTTAGGTAGATTAGTGAACCTCTGTTGTGAAGAAAGAAGCAATACTAGTTTTTAATCCTAGTTTCATACCTGTTTATGAGTGCTTTTCCTAGCATTGTCAGAACATTTTTGGCCATCCTTGCCATACTGACTGTTAGAACATGAAGGAACACTGAAGACAATAAAACAAATTTCTAGCTACCTATAAATAACACTCTTCCATTGGATATATGCATATTTTCCCCATTGTAGCCACTGTCTCTTTAATATGTGTACAACACGAAATCATATAATTGAGGAAAAGTAGGCAACAACCTAACTAAACATTAAAATAAATTAGTCCAGTACTGCCAGTCACAGGAATTCAAAATGTATGAAGCAAACCCAAAAATCACGTTGGGGATCTGTGTGTATATGTGTGCATGCATGTGTGCAAGAGAGATTATACCGTGGTTTTTTTGTCTTTTTTATTTTGGAAATCCCTCTGTCTGGCCTCAAGATTCAGAGGGGTAGCCATGTTAGTCTGTTTTCAGCAAAAACGATAAGGAGTCCTGTGGCACTTTAAAGACTAACAAACATATTTAGGCATAAGCTTTCGTGCTTCTGGATGGAACCCACTTTGTCAGATGCATGAAGTGGAAACTTCAAGTTTGACAGGTATATATACACATGCAAAGATGGGTGTATTACATTACTATGCGAAGGACCAGTGTTAACAAGGTCAATTAAATCAGGGTGGATGTGGCCCATTCCCAACAGCCTGGCTTCGGTGTGTGTATGACAATTATTGATGACAAGTCTGCCAAATTTCTTGAGTATGGTGATTTTAACTCTTACTGCAGGAGTTCTCACTCCCAAGTTTGCCAATCCCAACCAGTCCTGTCCCCATATCAATTCAGCCCCAACACTAGCATGACAAGGTGGGTGAAGTAATGTTTTACTGTACCAACTTCTTCTGGTAAGAGAGAAAAGCTTTTGAGCTTCAGGAAGAAGAGCTCTGTATAAGCAAAAAAACTTGTCTCTCTCACCAAGAGAAGTTGATCCAATAAAACATTACCTTACCCACCTTGACTCTCTACTATCCCAGGACCAACATAGTTACAACACTACATCCCGCATTAGCACATCACACTAGTTCTCCAGGCCCCTCATCCGTTCGGCCTCGTCATCAGTTTTGCCTGTCCTTCAAGCTCCTTCCATAAATTCTACACTATGATTAATTCAGTGTAAAACATGTAAACCATTTCTACAGTTTGTGTTTGTTTAGGGTCTTTGTAAAATACTTAAGAATTTTGAAGTGGATACCTTTTTTTAAAATTAAGAAAAGTAAATCCATTTTTCATTCTTTGTCATCTGTTGTACAACCAGAAGAACATCTGTCATTCAGGCAGTATCAACCTTTGAGCTGGTGCACAATGATGGTTAATTTATCGAACAAATTGTTGCCAAAGATCCACTATGGGACAGTACAGATTAAACAATGTCCTTTTCACTAATGCCGAGCCAGTTCTAACATTCATCTCTGGCACAACAGCAATGAGTTTGTTTCCCAGAGCATAACAAGTGCTGCAGAAAAAAGGACTGTGGGCTTCGGAAAAGAAAAACAGCCAGTCAGATTTGGGTCTTCATAGGCTAAATTGCCTTATCACAGCAGATTATCTGGAACTGATCTTTAATCTCTCTTGAACAATATGGCATGACCTTTACATACAAGAAGTGGTTCTCTGAAGGGAAGTGTGAATGCTGCAAAGAGAAATGTGAGAGAAGCAAGTTAACAAAGATGGCAGAAAACACAGGAGAGAGGAAGAAACTCAGGATATCTATACACCCAGTTTTCAACTAACGGTGATTTAGATTTTTTTCATGTTTTTTCTGCAAAATATAATAAACATACAGGACAAATAGGGTATGTCTACATTGCAGCACTATTTCGGGATATCAGAGTATCCTGAAATACCTATTCCGCAACTTCACAGCAAACCCGTTGTTTTGGGCTCACTATTCTGAAGTCCCAGTAAACCTCATTCTGTGAGGAGTAAGGGATGTTTTGGAATACTATGTAAACAGCACCAAATGATGAAAAAAGCTATTTCGAAATAGCATCAAAATAAGATACGCAATTTGCATAGCTCAAATTGCGTATCTTATTTTGAGTTATGGTGCAGTATAGAGGTACCCATATAAAACAAATTATATTACAGCCTCATCTTTGTCTCGTTGCTGTACCATGTACTTGATCTTAATAAAGTACAGTTTTATTGTAAGATAAATAGTTAAAGTAATATTTCCTGGTTGAGGCATTGTACACCAACTTTACACTTGTAAATGTTAGAATCTCTTGAAAACATAGGAGTCCTGTATTAATAAAATGAGGGGAGATCATACATTATAACAATGTTAGCTAATTTCATTGTCATATTTTGTCTAGAAATGTCTAACCATTATTTTTTCACTTTTATAGACCTTATGTCTTAGTGCATGTGTACATATACTCATGTACACACATACATTTTATTTTCTCCCTATGTTGGTCTGAATTCAGACTTGCTATAACTCCATTATCATCAGAGTTTATACCAGAGATTAATTTGGCCCTTTGTAACTAATCCACTTCAGGAGTGACTTATCAAATTGTGCTATTTATACCACTTTGCATTGTGAACTATTTAAACCAATGTAACCCCTAAAAAATGAAACACTTCTTCAAGGATTTTTTAGGAGAATACACCTTTAAAACGAGAATAGCGGAAACAATGGGCTTCAGATAAAGGATCCTTATGAGAAAGCTTTCCCCTACATGTAGCACTACCTAGGTTCCACATTTGTTTCCAAAACATGTTATTCATCATGTCTAGTTAACTGATTAAATCACGGCAAAGAAGCACGTATTTTTTCATTTATGTGATATAATATTCTGGTCAAACATTTGTATTCAAATTGTAGCAATCTGCCTATTTACCAGATCTTGTCTATTATCTGACACTGTCTTCATACTCCATTTTAAATCACCTGTTAGGTGAAGAGAAATTAAAATTAAAGTTTAGATATTAAGCCTTAAGCCATCAGATTCAAACTGTTCCTAAAGCAGTGGGACTCTGAAGGTAGAAAGTAAAGTTCACGATAGCACCCACAAGTTTTTATTTTGTGGCCTGACTGCATTAGTGATACTGAAAGAGTCAAAGAAGACTAAGTGCATGGACTAAGCCTGAAGAAAGCACTTTTAAAAGCCAAATTTTTATTGCAGTTAGACTAGACTAAGTCCAAATAACTCCATCGTTAATGGAGTGACACTGGATTTACATCACTGTAGCACAGCAGTTCTCAAACTCCTTCTGGCCTCCCTCCTTTGAGTTGCAATTTTTGGTTGTGTTGTCCAACACCTCCCCATCCGCCTCAGGTTTTCAGGGTGGTGGAAGATGGATGTGATGGTCTCTAGAATCAGAGCCATCATTGGGCATGGAGGCATTGATACTGGACCATAGGCTGGGTGTGAGTCAGGGGGTGGAAGTGGCACTCCCTCTCTAAGTCCCCAGAATGTCCCTCTGTGGCTGCCTAGCAGCACATGCCCCACAATTTGGAAACCTGCTGTAATAGATATTGGAATCTGGCCACCAGCCTGTTTATACCAAACTCCCATCCAGACCAAGAAGTACAAAATATTATAATATAAAAAAAATAGGGAAAACAAGTCAGAGCAAACTCACTGAGCATGAATCTTTACAGTATTGTATTGTCTAACAATTATTTCTGGCGCCAATGGCTTACAAAGCATGTAGGTATTGCCACAGCATGGAAGTCTCTGTTTTAACCATTTTCAGCACTCACTTTTGGTTTCATAAAATTGAACTATGAATATATAAGCACCACATTATCGCAGAGAGGCTGTTAAAATTCAAGCCCTGGCTGAAAATCAAATACACCCCCTCTGTGAACTAGAAATAGATGTGAGTTCACACTAATTCAAGTCTTTTTGGCAGATAAAAGGAGCTCATCATGATAAAACTATATACATTTCAAATAATTAGTGGCTTACTACTAACACATTAAGGCTCCAGTCTTATCATTATATTTATGTGGGTGGACCATCATTCCCCCCGTAGATCTTACTGAAGAATCAGTGTCTAATTTATTAAAACAAAAACTTAAACACTGAATTAATTTCACCATTTATATTTGATTACTCTTTTGCATTTCAATCAGCTTGGATAATGAAACGACACAACTCAAGTTTCATTCTTGTCTATAGTCACTTTAACTTTCTAGTTCATATATACAAATATTAGTATGTGTCTAACACTAGCCCTAATGACAATAGATTATTATTTTATTTATTCAAAAATTCTCTCCCTGCTCAAACTGGAAAAAGAAGATTACTCCCACTCCACCTTTCCCTCTCCTTGCCAAATCTTATCTATAATCTCTCCCAATCTTACACTTGTGCTAGGTCTGTATTTCTCTTTTTCTATCAAGATCATGGGTTGTTTTATCTGCATTGTATCATCATCTTGCTTCAGCCTTTGCCTTATTAAATTGTCTTCCCAATGTGGCTATGCTCCAGGGCAGTCCCCCGGGCCATGTTTGTTTTATTTTTTATTCTATTCTCAAATTTTTGATTTTTAGAGAAGACCTTTTCTGCAAATTCTAGGCCATAACTCCTTTGATTTGTCCAAAGGTAGGATGTACCAGTATGGCATACCAGCCCATATTAGCTCACTTCAAACACAACTGTGAAATCCACAAAAATACCAACACTATGCTTGTACAGGAAAGCCAGGAAGTGAAAATTGTCTAGTTGCATTGTTTATTCTGAGTAAAATGCAAAAAATAAACTATAAAAATAGTTCTGGAACTTATATGGGATTACTGTGAGTATGCATACATTTTGTCACTTACATTTAGTATTTGGAAGCTAGAAATTGTACTATGTTCCTTCCCTTTTCCCACAGTCCCTTTTCTCCATGCTGTCAAAACACCTCTATTTAGATAGAAGTAGTCAGTCTCCTGTATTCTACCTTGTCTAAACACATAACTGAGTAGCTCAGGCCTTTCTATTCAATGAATGAGGCCAAGGGATGTGGGAAAAAATAACATTTTAATGCCTTAATTCTGTCATTTTCTGATTTTTGGGTGCTTGACTTTGCAACCTTGAATCTCCTTTTAGCAAAGCTTTTGTGTGTAATTTCATAGTTTATTAAACTATACTGAGGGGGAAAAAATTGTGCCTTCGTGCTGATACTTTACAGTTCATCAGCTGGGTTGGAATCTTTTGCTCCAAAGCAAGGAAGAGGGCGTGGCTTAGAGCATTTCTAAAAAGGTATTCAGAATTATTTAACGTGGCTACACCAACATATTAGATCCTAGCCTTATTCTTGGAAACTGCTAAATGATTTTAACTTAATGCAGACACCGGGTTGGGAAACTTCATTCTAAATGGTTAAAAATAGGCAAAGTTATAAGCAACTGAAAACAGGGTCTTATAATAGGAAGTGTAAGGCAACCTTAATAATAGGGTTGGTAGCCCGGCTTATCTATAATATATGTTTATTTTATTGTTCATCCTTCAAGTTTGAAGATGACAGGGACATCACTGATTGATTTGGTTTTGTGAACACATGAGTGCCTGATCAGATCAGTTTGAGCTTTGAACTGTCTGTGGCACACTGAACAAAAGATGCCACTATGGATTATTTGATCTACAATGGACATGCTGCTGTTGTGAGATTTATGCTGCTTGTGCTTCTGCTCTGACTCAGTAGTTCTCCTTTTCCCATAGAATGTAGCTCCAGTATAAATGAGACTTAGGTAGAATGATCAAGAGCAAGATCATTCCAAAACTCTGGTTCAATGCTGAAACATCTCCAGGGTAACTAGAGGGAGTCCTTGAAAGGTTTCTTCTAGCCTCTCAAATAGTGCTTTCCCTGCTTTAGCTCCCCATGAAGTGTCTTCTCTGGCAGATGCTCATGTGACATTCTGGTGACATAGCCTGCCCATCTCATATATATCTCGATATCTCAACAGATAGATAAATAGATATCGATAGTTCAACAGATAGATCAATGCACACATATGTGTTGTGGGTTTTAAATAAGAAATATATCTATTCCCAGGTTATTTCATAAAGTTATAACAGTAACTAAGCACATTTTATGTTAAAAAAAACCCCCAGCAAAGATGGCCCTTCAGGAGGAGGACTTGAATGTAACAGGGTTAGGATTCTTTCAGAGGAACCCAGAAAGTATGTTACAAGCATATGGGGTGAGTTGGAAGAAGGCCGTGGAGAGTTCATGTGAAAATCTGAGAAATGGCCAACCAAAGGCTGGCTTCACAGGTAGAGCAAAGGGGACTGATGTTTGCTAGTGATTCTGAATAGGACGGGTGGATAAGATGGACAAATTGTGGATGGGCAGAGCTTTGAAGATAGACTCAAAAAGCCTTAACGTGAGATAGTGGAGGAGGAGGATGCAGCAGACAGACTGAAAATGGTCCATGGAGAAGGAAGCCAATCTTAGCAAAATCATTTTGTATAGAGTTGAGGACGCTGATGTGCATGTGAGGGAAGTCAGAGAGGAGGAGTTCATAGTAATAAAGAGAAGACATAATGAGGGCCTGGATATGAGCTTTCATTGAAGGGATACAGAGAAAATAATGGATCTTAGCAATGTTGAGGAAGAACAAGCAATAGAATTTGGACATGAATAAGAAATTGTTGTTCTTCAAACCAGATAGGGACTCTAATTTAAATCTTCATAAGGGCTCCAGTTTTGGAAATGCTGTGTTGTAAGGTTCTGAGTTGCAGATCTGGTATTAACTTGGAGCCAAATTCTGATCTCATTTACAACTAGGAAGCCATAGGAGCAGTCATATATGTGTGTATCATTTGTACCCATGTCTTTGATTTTAGGGAGAAAATAGCCTATTAACAACTAGCGAGATTCCTCTAAAAGCTTCAAAGTCTCTTCCCTGTGCATTCAACAGATGAGTCTAACTGCAAAAATGTTTGGTTAGCATTCTGTCCTTCCTTGACAACCAGATAATTGAAAACCTACTTGTTAAAATGAGCACAGAGAATGAAACCAGCCACTCAGCCAATGATAGAAATGGTAGATCTTATTTGATCTTAACACTAATTGGTCAGCTATGTATGTATTTGACAGAAATGCAAGTGCAAGATACAAACAGCTATCGTCTTGGGAGGAAATCCACAATCATTGCTCATCAACTGGAATTTTGTTCCAAATTAGTTTACAAAAGCAGTGCATATAAACTCCAGTCCCCCTCAGAGGAAGTGGGAAGGTGGGAAACAGGAATAGTTAGAAAAAACAACCCTTGAAGCATAGCCCACTTCAAGCTCATGATACCATCTACATGTTTTGTTAGTCTATACAGTGCTACCAGACCATTTGTTGTTTTTTTCTGTTCAGACTAACTCAGCTACCCCCTGAAGCTTCAGGAATAATTAGGGAATCCTAAGCATGGGGCGGGTGAATATGGGATCCTGGCAGGGCTGGATTAAGAAAGGAGCTGCAGCCATGGTTCCCTTAGCCCAGGACCCTGGGACTACAGCCACTAAAGCCTCTGTGTGCTGTGTTCCAGGCTGGCTCTCTCTGTGTGGGGAGAGATGGCTCCATGTGCTGCCGTTCCTCCCTCCTCGCCTCCCTGGAGCTGCGTCGCCATAACAAGCACTGCACTAGGAAGCTCTATCTCAGTGCTGATGCTCACCTGCAGATTTCACCTCCTGCAGCCCTGATTGATGGCAATTCTTAGTCAATGAGAGCTCAGGGATGATCCAGAAAGTGAGCAAAGTGAGACATCTGTTTCTCCCTTTCCCCCCATTACCAAGCAGGAGCTGCCCCAGATAAGCACCCACACCCCAACCACCTACTCTAGCCCTCTCCTGCACCTAAGTCCCTAACTCCCTCCCAGATCCCAGATCTCACATCCTAACCCCCCTCCTGCACCAAAAATCTTGCCCAAACCCTGTACCCCTACTTAACTTCCCGCCATGAGTCCCCTCCCACACTTCAAATACCTTGACTGCAGCCTGGAGTCTCCTGTACGGCAAATGGCTCATCCCCAGCCCAACCCCAGAGCCTGCACCCACAGTCAGAACCCTCCCCCCCTACTGCAGTGCATCCATTCTCCTGCCTCAACCCTCAGCCCCCTCACACACACTGATCCCCTAATTTTTGGCCCCAACCCATAACCCAGGGAGCCCAACAAAATCTAGTAGCCCCAACATCCCAGAAGATCTGGTCTTGGGGCCTGGTATGGGGGAGAGGGAAGTAGGACACACACACAGTCCCTGGCTGGTGGAGTATGGAGGAAAAGGAAATGGGGGATGTAGGCAGAGCCCTTGGCAAGAGTAGAGTGGAAGAATGAGGAACCCTGATATGGGACAAGGAGTAATGGGTGGCACACACAATTACTGGTGGGGGCAGATTCATGTGGGGGAAAGAGTAATGGGGGATATGGAGGAAAGTGGGACATGGTGTCACACACAGAATCCTTAGAAGGAGAAGACTGAAGGACTTGGCACATTGGAGAAAGTGGAATATGAGTTGAAGAATGCGGGAACATATATCCTTAATATGGGGTGCAAAGGGGACCTACAAATCCCTTGGCATGCAAGCTTGTATGTGGATGGGGTAGATGGGAGTGGAGAGGAAGTGAAGAGCCCCAGGTGTGTGCTGTGAATGTGGCCTACAGAAACCATAGAACGCATGATCCCCTACCATAGCAGAGTTCTTCATATAACTGCTGTAAAATGTGTGCCAGGGCAATTAGAAGTAAATTTAATCTTACAGGCTTTTGCACCTTCTGTTCATGCGTAACTCAACTATGCTTTTAAAATATGTTTTCCAATAAATGGGATCTGTCACGATCATGAGGGTTAGCCAGCAGCCTGGGGACCAAGGGGTTAATTATGTCCCTTACCTAAGCCAGGTAGAGTGGGTCAATAGAAATGTAGGTAGGAATTTCAAACTGGGACAAAGGAATTTTTGGTTTTTCGTTCCTTTGTCCCTGGGCAGGTTTTTCTCCAGCTAGTTAGGGGAACAGACAGAATGTCTCCTTCCAAGAATAGACTCTTCACTATCTGTAAGTAGGGTAAAGTTTAGATAAATCCATTAGGTTTTATTGGTTTATGGTTTGGGAAATGCACAGACATCAGATCCCATTTTAAAAAATGGGTTTTTGCTCTCCTTTGTAATTAAGGTTTCCCCCATGAGTATATTAATTTGTGACTTTTCCATCTAGTCATTATGCTTGCAACAGGAATATTGTGGTGATAATAAAAGTTCTTTCTCTTTTCTTTTTATTAATCTGGTATTGGTTAATTTTTGTGTTTCCTGGTTTTTACTTTAGGGCTGAGATTTCCCAAGTGGTCTCTCCCTGGTTTTCTTATTATTACTTGGGTGGTGGCAGCAGATTTTTATCCCCAAAATCTAGTGTTTTAAGATTTGGGGGGAAGCTTTATACCAAAGCCTGGAAAGATAAGGTTTTGGGGTACTTTTGCGGGCCCCCACTTCTGCATTCATTGTGCCAAAGTAGGGAAAAAGCCTTGACAGGATCACTGGAGAAAAAGCAAACTTTAGTTATATAATCAAGTTGAACCTCTCCACCGTTGGGACCTGACCAGTGCCAAACTAGAGATTTTGCCAGGAGGTCAGCCATGGCCCACGGGCTCTGATGCTGGCCCTGGGGTCCTGACTGCCAGCTCTGGGGCTCTGCTTTTGGCCCCAGCGCAGGGCCTCCTGAAGCCTCCTGCAACTGTGGTAACAGGCTAGGACGAAAAGGGGCATGGACAGGGGTATGAGGGAGATGCAGGAAATTTGGCCCCACCCATGATAAGCGGACAACATGATAACTAAAATCATGCTGGAACAGATGTTGCTAGACCAGAGAGTGCTAAACTAGAGAGGTTCAACCTATATTACATGTTTTGTCATATGCATAGAGTCCAGTGGTATTGTGCTGGTGCAAATTACTGGAAATTAATCAGTGGCTCTGTTGATGCAAAAGAAGGAATAGAATCCAACTCATTCTCCTGGATGTGGTGGCTGAACAGGACTAACAGCAGTAAAAAGCCATAAAAATCTTATTTTGTCACTGAAGTCAGCAGATATGACTCAGAAGCAAATCTGTTGAGTAGGCAGGTGCTGTCACATTAGTCATTTTCCAGAGTAGACTCACATTTTAAAATATGTAATATTTCTCAAAAGCCATACACATGAAGGTATAAAACAAGAACCCAAGAATATGTACTTCAAAATCTCCATTAGAAATAATATCCAAGTTGTAACAAACAAAGATTGCTATTGCACCTTTTTTCTCCCAGGATATGAGTTAACTCTTAACTTGGAATTTCCTGACTTATCTCAATTTATGTCAGAATATTATTTTAAAATCATGAAAATGCCACCTTTGTTGTCCAAGAGGGTAGAACTAAGGACTCTGAGACAATCACTTTGTTTTGTGACTTCAAGCAAGTCAATCAGGACCCAATTCACTAAAGCACCATGTTGAGAATAGCACTAAAACAAACAATTAAAATTAAGCATGCGCATAAGTTCTGTCCTGGATTGGGGTAATGACAACTCTCAGGTGTGTCTACACTGCACCATAACTCAAAATAAGATACGTAATTGGAGCTATGCAAACTGCATTTCTTATTTCGATGCTATTTCGAAATAGCTTATTTTGTCATTTGGCGCTGTTTACACGGTGCCAAATTTTGAAATAAAGCACTATTCCAAAATGTCCCTTACTCGTCATAGAATGAGGCTTACAGGGACATTGGAAGGGTGAGCCCGAAATAGCGGGCTTGCTATAAAGACAGAGGATACCTACTCTGGTATCCTGAAATAACGTTGCATTGTAGACATACCCTAAGACTGCTCCCTATATAGTCAACGGGACTACTCACATGAGCAAATTTATGAACTTGATTAATTGCTTTTGGGGATCAGGATCATTATCAATATATAAAATGGGTATAGCATTACCTACCTGAAAAGGGTTTTATGAGGCTTAAATAATGCTTGCAAACTACATGGAAATCTTTGGATGAAATGCTTCTGAAAAAGTATGACAGAATTTAACATAGGAACATAAGAATGGCCGTACTGGGTCAGACCAAAGGTCCATCTAGCCCAGTAGCCTGTCTGCCGACAGTGGCCAGCACCAAGTGCCCCGGAGGAGGTGGACCGAAGACAATGATCAAGTGATTTGTCTCATGCCATCCATCTCTAGCCTCTGACAAACAGAGGCCAGGGACACCATTCCAACTCCCTGGCTAATAGCCTTTTATGGACCTAACCTCCATGAATTTATCTAGCTTCTCTTTAAACTCTGTTATAGTTCTAGCCTTCACAGCCTCCTCTAACAAGGAGTTCCACAGGTTAACTACGCGCTGTGTGAAGAAGAACTTTTGCTGATTAGTTTTAAACTTGCTACCCATTAATTTAATATGGTAACCTTTTTACAAAGTTTTTAAGTCTGGAGAATTTATAGAAAATTGTATCCTTTCTACAGAATGATTCAAAGTCTTTAGAAAGGATGTCATGATATATACAATTCTATATATTTTAGAATACTTTCTAAAGAACCCTATCATATTTCTATAGAAGCCTACTTAATCCTATTAAATTCTACAGGACTCTTCTATCAGAAAAGCCTTTATTAAAGGGCAAAATATGTTAATTATTTTTTTCAGTTCAGGCAAATGGCAAAAGATTTTACCAAGACTTTTTTTCCAAACTGGGATATACAATAAGCAGCAGCATTGGTATAGTTTAGATTGGTTGTAGTATTACTGCAAAGGGGAACCATTATTCTTTAATGGTATAATATAGGATGGAAAAATAGCTATACTGTAAACATAATAAATCAGAATGTAGGCAAGATTTGATATGCAGACCTTAAAAATCAAATAAGGATGTAATTTATCCTTCCCTGCGCAATACTAAAGTAATAGACATTGCACAATTAACTAAGGAGGAGTGTGAAAAGGAGAGGAATTAATTTACATTGACAACTCACACATCCAACCAATGAGTTGGAAAAATAGCTACATTTCCTCTGCACTCCTTGATGGGTCGGGGTTTGGACCACTGGGTCCAGCTGAGTATGCCTCAGTTGGTATGCTTGCCTTTGACAGGCACTCCTTGTCTCCTAAGAGCTGGCATGCCTGGGAAAGTTTGTAGAGGACCGCTCTATGTGGCCACTCTGCCCAAGTCTACACCTTAATAAATTTTCCCTTTAATAAAGGCCCCACTGTGTGATGCAGAGGCCCTGCATTTATGTTCCATTTTCTGGGTGAATATTGCCCTAAAAGCACTGCATTTGTTTCTTATGGAAATAAGTAATAAATCAAGGTCCTGGTGCTTATTAATCATATTTTCAATTATTTCCTCTGATAAGGTTTTTAATAATGTGAGTCCTCAATATAGGGAAAATAAATGATAGGCAACTTGATGACAAGAGAAAAGAGTCATCAAGGCGGTTTAGTGACATAAAAAAACCCCTCAAAACAAAACATGTTTTGCCTTGTTTAGAGTTTGTTTTTGTTTTAATTTCTCTCCCTTTCGTTCCCCACTGTCCCTTGCACTCTTCTTATTTTTTTCTTTGTATTTTCTACCTTTTACATCGTTTTTCTTGTCAACTCTTCTTCATCCAACCCACCCTCCCTTTGTCTTTTGCACTGTTCCTCTTTTCTTTTCATTTTCTCTAGTGCCTGTGCCATGTCTGATTATGACATTTTAAACAAAGCTGCCTATTTGTGAAGAATGATTGTGAGTCATGGTTCTCTTATTATTCACCATGGCATCGGTTGAGTTTATTTTCTGTTTTCCATTTATTAAGCTTGAATTGGAGCAATCACATTTTCAAAGTATGTTTTAAATAAAAGTTAAAAGTAGCCACGATGATTAAGTGCTACTGAAATCCACATCTTTCAGCCTATTACATTTCAAGCTAACTAATGTATTCACTCCATTACAAAAGCATAAACTCAAGGTTATCCTGACCTTACTACTGTGTACAAGAAGTCTGAGAAAATCTGGCATATCAATAATGAAAACTCATAACAATGTGTTCTAAAATTGCTGTAAATACAGGATGACTGAAGAATAAGTTAATTCCTAAGAAGACATTGTTCATTCCTATCTTATTCACTGGGGGTTAGGGATTTAATTTGTATTGTGTTTTGGACTGAGGGCACATTTTGGGCTATGTCTACACAACCAGGGTATTTCAAAATAAGTTAAATAATAACTCCCAAAATAACCATTTCAAAATAAGCTTATTCCTCTTCACAAGCAGAAGATTTTGAAATAAAAGACTTGGTAGTGTAGATCCTCGCCTCATTATTTCAAAATAATGTAGACATTGTGTAGACATGCCCTTGGATTAAATGTTTAATCCCTAAAACTATGCCACTTGCCATATGTAGAACACAAAGACTTTTTGTGCAATACTATATAAATGTCCTTTACATCAAAATAGCAATTTTAGTTTTATTACCAAAAACTACAAGCTCATATATAGTGATTAGACTTTTCCACATAAAAGGAAGACATTTTAATGAAAATAATACATTCTTTATGTCTGTGTCCTACTGCTGTCATTTATTGAAAAGTACATACATATACCAAAGCAGAAAAGAAATCTATAAATGTGGATTAGTGGTTTGGAGTGGTCCTCCCCATCTGTGTAAAAGGGAGGCCACTATGCCTCACTACGTCACTTAATGGCTAAGGGCTGATCAACAGGGGATTAGGACTAGAAAATCAGTAAAGAGCCTATAGCCAGCCCTCGGGTTGTGCCAGGCAGCAAACACAGCCAGGCTCAGCCCTCTGAGGGTACGTCTACACTGCAACACTATTTCAAAATAACTAGCACTATTCCAAAATAACTTAGTCCATGTCTACACAGCAGGCAGTTATTTTTAAATAGTGTCAAAATACCGTGAAGCTGGTCTGACTCCTGTAACTCTCACTGTAGGAGGAATAAGGGAAGTCAGAGGAAGAGTGTTCTATTTCAAAATAAGTGCTGTGTAGATGCTCCCTATTTATTTCAAAATAAGCTATGCAATTGACGTAGCTCAATTTGCGTAGCTTATTTTGAGTTAAGCCCTGCAGTGTAGACCCTGAGTGGGGTCGAGCAATGCTAAGTAGTCAGGCTCAAGCCCTTTGGCTGGACCAGAACAAAAGTCATCTGTGGCAGACAGTAAACAGCTAGACTCAAGCTCCCTGGGTAGGGCAGAGAGCAGAAGCAGTCTATGATTGAGCTTTCTAGCTGGGGCAGACGGCAAACAAATGAAGGTCATGTAGTCTAAGGTGGGTAAACTGCTGTGTGAGGGGTGGGGCTGGCAGCAGTGGGTAAGGGGACCTGAGCCCACCCTGTTCCTCTGAGTCCTAGCCCAGGGCTCTAACAGTGACAGGGAAACTCGCCTCTAAGTCCGTGGAGATCCTGTCAAAACATGCTGACCATAACTTCAGCACACACAATCAGACTGTCTGGTTTCCCTGGGCTACTTCCTAACCCTACTTGGTCCTAGAGTTCATTCCCCATGGGCACTTGGGCTCCGTGGCAACTGGCAGTTCTAGCAGCTCCTCAGGGTATTTGCCAGGTGGCAGCTCCTCCTGGTGTTCTACCACATGTGGGGTTGATACAATTCAGTCCCTGGTTCAGAGGCCGGTAGCAAAGAAGCAGTGTCTGACTCCTTCATTGGCTATTTCTCAATTATGTGGGAGGCCTGGCCTCTTACATTTCCTATTCCACCCCTCCACCAGTGGCAGGCCCAGCCTGGCTCCACCCATTATGGGGTGGGGAGAGATTCCTTCTTGTCTATATAAGAAGGAGACCCATCTGCCTTGTTACAATGAACAATGCACACCAATAATACCATATTCAATACATCCTTGTAAGTGGCCTAAGTTCAAGCAGCAGGAACTCCAAGAAAATACATCCAGTCCATGGGTGAAGTAAACAAACTTGTTAATCAAAGATTTTATTACAGGCTCCATTACTAGCTCAGTGAAAGACAAGTCATTCACAGCTTATCAGATTTCTCATTTTCCCTCTGTACTAAGTCCATCTGGTAGTCTGGATTGTAACACATGTAAGAATTTGAATTATGAATCATTTTACTTTGGAGAGGTACAATCTGAAATAATGCAAGTGGCATAAATTGACTGTTTTTCTTCCAAAACATCAAAAAGAGAAGAGGGAATAGATTTCTGGACCTTCAAAGTCCAACTCACAAGTGCCTTTAGTAAAAAATAGCATTGCAGATGTAAGTGGTATGCTAGAGCCCTACCACTGTGTGCTGTGCTTGCTCCCATGAGTGGCTGTGGATAGATGAGCAGGTCTAGATGACATGGCGATAAAAATATTAGCAGTCAGTCTTTGTGCTTCTGTATAGATTAAGAAAATGAAGCTCTGTTAGTAATTTATCATCAGTGGACAAAGCCATGAAGACATTGGAAATACAATACTAAGAACTGTACACTATGGTGTTAGCATGAACAGGACCAGATAACCAGTCTCTATCTGTATCTATTTTTCACTAAGACTATGTCTAGACTGCAAGCCTCTTTGGAAAGAGCGTCTAAACTACAGCCAGTACTTTTGAAAAAGCAAGCCACTTTTTCAAAAGAGAACATTCAGGCAGTCTGGATGCTCTCTTTCGAAAAAGCATTACATAGCACCTTTTTTTGAAAGAACACTTTTGAAAAAAGGCATTATTCCTCATAAAATGAGGTTTTTTGTGGTCGAAAAAACTGCTGCGTTCTTTCAATTTACTTTCGAAAGAATGCGGCTGCAGTCTAGATGCAGGTAAAGATTTTTTGAAAAAGGGCCACTTTTTTTGAAAAATCCCTGTAGTCTAGATACACTCTAAGGGTATGTCTAGACTACATGCCTCTGCCGACAGAGGCATGTAAAATA
>CM057845.1:185737525-185760396 GCA_030068395.1 Apalone spinifera
TAAAATCCACTAACTCCAGAACCCCAGAAAAGTAAATCTGGTCTATGGGAAGCAGAGGCGTAGCGAGGGTGTTATGTGCCCAGGGGCAAAGGCAAAATTTGTACCCTTCTCCCCCCACAATCATTTGTTACTACCTGTGGGACTTTACATATTCCAATCTGTGCTAGAAGGGGAACGTGCAAACAGGATTTAGCTTGGCTCCTCCGTGCTGCCCCTGTCCAGCCAAAGTGCAGAATTTGCTGCGTGGGAAGTGGGAGCTCGCAGTCCACAAGGCGAGCGGGGCCCAGCAGTTTGGGGTGACAATGAATCGCACCCATGTGGGCAGCCAAGGCTGGAGAATTATTTGAGCTCCGCATGGGGGCAGCACGCTATGTGCATCCTGTGTGTCCGTGCCAAACCTGGCAGCACTACGGTGGCTTGTGGGAAGTTCAGGACCCGGGGCTTCTGAAGGAGGCTGATGAGGCCAAGCTGCAAAGGGACTGGGGTTAAAACTGCTGTGTGGGTCCTGGGTGGCATTGCGTTGTGAACAGCCACTGCAGTGTAGCCCGAGTGGGAGCCGGTCTCTGTAAAGTGCCAAGCAATGTCACCGGCTTTGCTTGTGTTCTTAAGCAGAGGGATGGGACATGTAGGGGCTCAGGGCAGGGGGTTCTGGTGTCAGGAGGTGGGTTCGAGACAGGTGTTTAGAGGGGCGAGGGTGGAGTTAAGGAGTCATGCAAGGGGTTGGGTTCGGGGGTGGGCTCAGGGATGGGGGTGAGGGTGCAGAAGTCAGGGACAGTGGTGGGAGGTGAAGGGCTCATGGCAGGGCATTGGAAGGCAGGTGTAGCTTACCGGGGCTGACCAGTGGTGAGTGTGACGCAGCTCTTGTGACAGGGTCCTCATGGGAGCAAGGGACTCCAGGAGCTGGCCCCAGTTTTCATCTACTCCCTTCCAGCGAGTGGAGAGGCCTAGCTCTAGGGGTCGGTCCATGCCTGCAACTGCCCCTGCAGCTCTTGGGGGTTTTGTAGCTCCGGGGTCTGCCCGGCCTCCAGCCAGACCAGGAGAGGGCAGAAGTTAGAGTCAGCCCTGAACTCCAGCTGCCACCCCTCAATCCCCCAAATTCAGGGTCGCAGTGGTGGGGTTGCTCCAATCTCACACAGAGGCTGTCAGCGTAAAAAGAAACCAGGTCTCATTATCTCAACCAGGCTGCACTGCAGAGGCTATTCACAATCAGCTAAATTGGTGCCCCCCTAGCATGGCGCCTGGGGGCAACTGCCCCCCCATCCCCACTCACTGCACCTCTGATGGGAAGCTCTGCACCTCAGTCCCCCACTTCCCTTCCCCTCACCATGTGAGGCTGGGGCACCAGAGGAGTGAGGTGTCTCAATTGGGGGCCACAAAAGTGAGGGTTGGGGGTTTTGGAGGAGTTTTTTTGCTTCTCACTGGTGTGGTCCCCAACTGATTTTTCTGTGAGTCAGTGACCCCCAGCCCCAAAAAAGTTTCCTGCCCCTGCCATAAATAAAGAAAATATGGAAACCTTTTGTGTTGGACATAATATTTTACCTTATATAAAATGAAGTTTGATAAACTAACATTTGTTTCACAATTTAAATTAAACCGGTCTCTCCAGCTGCAACTGGTTCAGAAAATATGGTCACCATACCCTGCCTGCCCGTGCCTCCTCACTCCTCCCCCACCTCCTCCCTGGCACACACATCTGTGAATAATCTTGATTCTCCGCTTCTGAAAGGTTGCCGACCCCTGCACTAAAAGATAAGCTCTGCATCTTTCTTTATTAATGAAGCTGCTATAAGTAGGACTATCATTGACTTTAAAAAGTATCACTAGCATGCAGACCCGTACATAAAGGTGAATAAGTCAAATCTCAGCATGCCACCTTTGACAGGTTGCTGACCCCTGCCCTACAGTGAGGGTCTACACGCATATCTGGTTTCTGTATGCAACTATTTATAACTGTGCCTGCAAGTATGGGTTCTGTATATGGAATAAATGCACACACTTTTTTGCACATGCATTTTACTCCCCCATACATAAAAATGTAGTCCTCAGTGTTTGTCTCCATCCAACAGAGTGCAATACTAATTAAAGCTTGGTTGCATGCAAAAAAAAAAAAGAGTACATTTCTTCTTTAATCATGTCAGATGGGGTTATAATTGGAAGAATTTTAATATATATCTTGGGAAGAGCGATTGTCTGATATGTAGAGCACAGCAGTGTTTATTCACATTCACAAAGTCCTATAGTGCTCAATAACCCCTCCTCCCATAAGTTCTGGTGCTCTGTGCATCATCTAATGTCAACAGAGCAAATAACCCAGATGCAGTGGTACTATGGTGACAGTAACCAATGAGAACACATCATGCAAATGAGAATACTGTATCCCACACCAGCTGCTCTGTTGCTGGCTGGTTGTTATAGTGATAAACTGAGGCCTTGCCTCTTTGCTTCTCCTTGAAAGAAAACCCTTTAATTCCTCAAGGGAAGGGAAAGAGAAGAAAGGTGAAAGAGGTGGGGGTGGGGAAGTGAATTATATGACAAAGGAAAACATTATCTGGCTGCAAAGAGAACAGCAGAGAGGGCATCACGGAGAAAAATATTCACTGGCCATGCCCGTGCTCACCACGGATGCTGAGTCAGAAACAGGTATCCCAAAATCCTTTTCTAATGAGCTTCTTTCAGAAACCATGGAGGAGATAGAACACACATGCCCTCAGCCTCGGTTGGTAAGTACAGACAAAGGATGCATGTATTTGTCACCCAAAAGCTCATTGCTTTATTAGAATGTAAAGGAATAGATCGTTCAATGATACAATATGTAAATATGAATTCAACTGCAGCCTAATTCATCTCGGTTGATTGTGCTTATACTCTGCACTGGGAGAACATGTATTACAAAGAACTATTGTATGAGCTATGAAAAATGCAGATTATTTAGGATTTCTGTGTTTTTGTGTGTGAGGAAGAGGTTCTGTTTTGGCAGATCTCTTTCTATAAACAAAACCTGTCAGGAATGTGAAAGGGGCATTTTTCTTTAGTCTTTTTAAGATTCGGATTTACAGCAAGGCTGCTCATTTAATCCTTGCCTGATCTTTGTTTTTGTGCTGACTTTGAGAAATAAATGACAGATTAAGCAGAAGTGTCATGTCCCTAAACAAAAGACAGTGAGTTAAAATGATGTATATGATCACCCAAATTTCTAAAAGCTTTTAATAAGATTGGGTGTGTACACTTCCATGATTTTACTCAGGTAATGGAAAGCATGTGACTCGCATGTGGATAGCTGCATTAAAAGAAGAGCTGCATGTCTTCAATAATTAATGTCTAGCAAGAGTGCATTCAGAGAAGCCGGCTGCCCATACGGTAGAGCATTCCTTTATCTTTGTATATTATGTCTGATATATTGAATTAAGCCCTCTTACACCATCACTGTTCAGTTTCACTCCCAGGGTTCTGCAGATTCATTCTGCATCAGACAGGAGTCCACGCTAACAAATAAGACAAAATAATGAGGTGTTGCTTGCTGCTTCTCTAAAGTCATAAAGAACTTTGGAGGGCAAGTTCCAATGAGATTTGGGGCTTTAAATTATGGCAAATGCTTTATACCACCTATCCTTTATATCTGAGAGGGGAGCTTGCCGATTGATTAAAAGTGTGTGGTTTGAAAGGGCAGCATGAAGAAATGGGATTTTTTTTGTGGGAGAGGAGGTGTTTGATCATAAAATAAGTTGTTAGTCTTTGAATGAAGGTGACAAAAATCACATCCAGGCAGCTCAGACTACTTCACAGTCAAACAAGCATAGGCTCCAGTTGGGTGCTGTACCCTCAGAGCAAGCACTTTAGAGCTGTGTATTTTCATGAGCTAGTCTTTCTTCTATTCTGAAAGTTTTTATTGTTGTTCTTTATTTAAGACTGTCCAATTTATTATTCTCGACAAGAGTAATTGTTAACCTTTCCCCATCCCTGTATGTGTTACCACAAGGCACTGATAATAATGATACATATGAAAGAAGCCCAAGAAATGGATATTAATAAGGTGTGACACTCCGTGACTTGTGCAGTAGTTTAGCACTGGAAATGAGATCATTTACTTCCAGAATTAAATCACAACCTTAATTAAAACATTAAAAAAAAATCCAACCTCCATAATGGCATGTAACACTTTCTTTCAAACACTGAAGTGTTCTGACAAATAGCAATAGTTGCTAGTGTCGATATAAATTAACATTTCCCCCTAATTTTTCTTATAATTAACTAACAACTTTTTTTTAAAGCTGTTAATTTATAAATGGATAGGCTTTGGTTGTTTGGTTGTTTTTAAATAGGGGAGCTAAGTACTGCAATGTGTTTAAAAATGCTGTTTGTTAAGGTTTTTCTTACACATAATACAACCCTTTTGAATATATTATATCCCAACTATCCTGTCACATAAAAAAGCATTTAAAGGAAGAAATGTCAGTGTGAAGCTGGTATTTACAGTATCAGTCATTCTAGTTGAAATCCTATGGAAATGAAAGTGGCAACAGGAATACATGAATAAAACAGGAACTCACAATGATCTGTTTTACAGCTCCATGAATATTAATACATCAGTAATGACAACAGAGATACTTGGAATAAAAATTTATTGAAAACTCATACATCCAAGATGAGATTCTGTGGGACTGCCTTACCTCTATACTTGCTGAAAGAAATGTGCCAATGTTGAAGTGGAGGAGAACTCAGAATATTTAAGAATGTAATGACTAATAATAAATAAGAACTAATAAAGATCAAATAAAGATGGAAAGCAAAGTATATATGACCAGATCCTTATCTGCTGCTAGTCAGTATAGCTCCATTGAAAACTATGGAACTATACCACAGCATCAGCTGAGGATCTAGTCCATTATTCTTATTCAGTACAGAACTTTATTTCATTGTAAGTCCTTTCAGATGTTTAAAATAGCCTCTTCTCTTAGTTGTGGGACCAACTTCTATGAAGTGAATGGGAGTTGGGGTGGACCATTAACTGGGAAAGCCACTTAACAAGGATACTAAACTCTCTACTGGAGAGTCCTAACTAAAAGAACTTTACTATGGGCCTATTATGCTGTATTTTAATTTGTTACCAGGCAATTATGTAATACTGATGAGCTGAGTTTGTGTTATTTGTGATTTTTTTTTCATGTAGGTGGATGGCTATTATGATGATGGTGAGAAAGTAATTAACAGGCAAGACAGCCAGAGCTCTTTGTATATGCAGGGGTTTAAAAAAACCCTATTGCTTAAATCTATTTATATCTCTATATAATTAAAAATTAGAACAAATAACATGAAATAATTGAAGAAAGTATTCATTACTTTATAATGAAACTTTGCATAAGTCAATAAATATTTTCACAGATGGAACTGAAGTTAGTAGGACTTCCTACATTGATATTTTTATAGTAGATATTTACTGTTTGCTTTTTAATTAAAACAATTACATAGCTGAATCCCAGAAACAGCAAATATTTTAATTAATATCTGTCACAATGTAACTATTTCTTTTTCAGTCAGTCAGTCCCTCTGACTTTATGTCATGGAGGCTGCCATCTTGGCAGGATGTGTCACTGTAGGACTAAAGGAAACTTCTGTGCCCTTCCATGAGCCAGGAAAGCAAGAGACATTGAAGTCAGTTTTCAGGTAAGTTTCAATGTGTATTGAAATATGAGTTTTTCCTCGGTGTAGCACTGATTTTATATAAATTGCCATAACTTCCTTTTTTTTTTTTTTTTTTGGCAGACGCTGTCTGGGATTTTTTAACTAAAAAAGTCAGTGAGGGGATCCACTAAGAATGCAGTAGAGCAGTGGTAGGCAACCTGTGGCCCATGGGCCACAAATGCCCATCAGGGTCCTATGTGTGGCCCACCAGACATTTTATTTACAGTTGCCCACATGCAGGGATACCAGTTCTGCTGGTTTCCACCCATGTAGCTTTTTGTTCCTACTGGTGTTACTAAAGTGACATGCACGTAAAGCAAGGGCACATGTAAAGCAAGGTGCATGCTGATAGCACACCACATTGACTGTGAGAACCGAGTGCTCCCTCTGCATCCAGTCAAAGTGCTGCTACAGACCAATCAGCACACCCCACATATTCTAGATACACAAGCACAGTTAGCAAAACTGCCCTATACTGGGATACCATCTTGGTTAGGCCACTCCTGTGGCCATGAAGGCAGGCCACTCCTGTGACCCACTCACTAGCCTAGGCTGCCTATCACTGAAGTAAATACTCCCTGCTCCATCCTTCCCTCTAACTTTGCCTTCTCTTTGTTCCCTATTTTCATGCATCTGCCTGACAATTAATACCGTCATTCATCATACACCATCAGTGACCTTACCCTCAGACCACAACAATGAAACATTCCATTACATTATAGTCTCATCTACACTGTGGGTTTCAGCCACTGGTGCATCTATACAAGTGTTGCTACTCCAGTGTACACCAGTCTTGTAGATATGGTCTGTCAATGGAAGTGCCAAATGTTTGAAAATGGGATAAACACACCTGTGCAAATTGTAATTTTAAACTAGTGGACCACGTTTACCTTGCAATAAATGTGGCTAAAAATACACAGCATAGTCAAGTCCATTGTTTCCCTGAGAAGCAGAGGCATGTGAACTATAGAACATTGGGGGAGGGACTTAATTTGGAAGTTGCAGCAGTTGAAGCTACTTTTTTAGTTAGTTTATGAGAATGAAGTCTTTGGGCTTGATTCTGCAATTAATTTCCTATGGGCAACTCATGGTTCCTTACAGGATCAGGGCCTTTGGTCTTCATCTGGGTTTGGAAAGAATTTATCATACTGTGAGAATTACCACAACCTAAATATTAAATCAATAATGACAATAGCTTTGCTCATGGTTGGGGTGGCAGACAATCCCAGACAGTGTCTACATCAGAAAGAAGCAATGGCAATGTGTAAGAACAGTGCTGCAATTAAAAACAATTAATACACATAGAAACTTACCTGAAAACAAATTTAACTACCACCACTTGGTTTGACTTTTGCTGAAGTGGAGTGGGAGAATTTTGTTTTTGTTTTGTTTTTTTACTCATACTATATGACTCTTTCTTCTAAAATAAGTCTCTAGAAATAAAATATTCAAAAGCTCCTACATGACTTGGGTGCCTAATTCTCATTAACGTTCAATGAGACTTAGATGCCTAATGCTTCAGGTACTTTAGAAAAGAGGATATAGATGCCCAAGTCACTTAGGAACTTCTGACAATTTTAATTTAGGGGCTTTAATCGTTTTTACAAAAAAAAATTAATCACCAGTTGTGATGGTGAAATCATTAAGAAACTTTGAAAAACATTATCATTTCAGATTAGATAAGAAAGATTACAATATATTATTAGTCTTTCTTGGAGGAGATTTAATAATGGTTTAAACTAGAGGTATAATATCCATAAAAATATTCCCTATTGCGACTAAGTATGGAATTTGAAGGAGCTATTTCTAAAAATTGGCCTCGACTTTCAGTATTTTGATCTCTGATGTTTTTCCTTTTTATTTAAACAATGATTTAGGATGATTCTTACATAACTGCATATTTCAGATATTCTACTTGTATGACTGGATAAAACTCCTCAACTTATATGATTGGGTAAAACTCCTCAACAAATACATATGATTTTAACTGTTATAGTTAGTAACATTATGAATATAAAGGACTTTATTGTAGATACAAAACCAGCCATGCTTTTTTTCTTCCACAATGTGGTATGATTTAGCGACCATCCATTTTGGATCTATGCTGGGATACAAATGTCATGGAAAAGGAGCATTAGGGCAGATGACTATGTAATAAGACTGTGTTCTAAGAGCTTAAAGAAGCCATAGTTTGACTAAATGTAGATGATCTTAGCCTACACAAGTTGTGTACTGTATTTGAACCCAAAAGTAGTATTCATGAATTCTGTCTGTTTTGGACCAAAAATTTAAAAAACATGTCAACTCTGGACTGCATTTGACACACTTTAAAAACACGTTTTCTTTGTCTGCAGCCCCTCACCACAAACATCTATATTGTAGTTTGTCTTGTATTTCACTGAGACCAGCTCTACACTAAGGGGAAGGTTGAATTAAGATACACAACTCCAGCTAGGTTAATTATGTAGCAGGAGTTGACGTACCTTAATTTGAGTTTCCACACAGTCTCCAGAGTGGGTGACCGACAGAAGCAAACACTCCTGTTACCTTCCCTTACTCCTCGCAGGAGCAGGAGTACCGGCACAGATAGGGGCACTCATTGAGTTCAGTTTAGCGGGTCTTTACTAGACCCACTAATTTGAACTCCAGAAGATCAATCGTAGCAGCAGCGATCTTCCCAATAGCAAAGACATGGCCTGAGAGTCACACCATTGCTACATATCTGAATGTGCTGTATCCTTAGCAATAAGATATTGCAATATTTATTGGTCTATATATATATATAGAACTACTGAAATTTCATTGTAAGAGTCACAGAATATGATAATTGGTGTGAATAATATCTATTAATGGAAGATTCTGTTTAATCTTTTCCTCAAACAATGTTTTTTTTCAGTTACTATGAATGTCTGTTTCACAGCCTAAATGAAAATGAGCTAGAAAGGATAGTGTAACTAGACAGCAAAAGCAAGGATTTTACTACATAAAAAATACTAATGCAGGAAAAATCCATGGGAATAGCTAAGTAGTATTTACATTTGGCAGAAATACATCTAGAGACTGACACACACACTAGATGTACACTAAAAGACAAAACATCCCCACTCACAAGCGCTGAGTGTGTGTGTAACAAAAGAAAACTTTTATTAAAAGAGAGATAGAGGGAACACAGCATTGCTTTGGGAAAACACCACAATGCTTCCAACATGTTCAAACTATAAGTAAACACCTGCCTCAGTTTCCCACCTTGCAATGTTAAAGTCCAATGGACAAATGGCTATTAACGTGCCATTCCCCTTTCCCGCCAGTGCACCCACTCATGATTTGTTGTGTGAGGTCTGCGAAGTCCCAGAATCCAGAAGTGCATTGCAATGGCTTCACCTCCCACCACTAAAAGCAACAGTGGCCAAGCAATGTGCCATGGGAGACTGATGTCACTGTCACACCTGCTAGTCCTCATTGCTGCTTTTGCTTGCCACTCACATTGCTCCTTGCTTCTAACTGCAATGCTAGAATGCAATCCACCAGTTAGCCCACATCTTTGTGATTTCCCTAGGGAGAGGGAACCTCACTGATGCTGCATCTGTGGTCTGTTGCTTTTCATCATGACACTGTCCACAAACCAAGTCTAATGTTCAGGTCCCTAGACCTGCTCATCAGTGATTTCAGCTCTAATGATTACTGAGCTGAAACACAGACTCTCAGTTGAGTCTATTTTTTAAACACTAGAGAGAGAGGGTGAAATTTATCTGGGACTCGTTAAACAGAGGCCACACGACTAGATAGAAACCCCTGTCTTCCCCCTCTGATTTTCACTTGCATTTGGCATTCCTACCTCCTGCTTAATGAATGAGGTAAAATTAGGTGAGGTGACCCCACACCCCAGTTAGTACCAGCCAAGTACAGTTCCATTGCCCTTTAATTATACAAGATCAAAGTAAATTTTAACCCAAAACAGCCAAAATTGATTGGTCACTGCCGATCACCCACCTTTAGTAGGCATTTCTGTGCAAACACAGTCAGCTCCAGAGATCTTTTGTCTCAGTTCTTCAGTCGATGGAAGAGGAGAGAGCTCCTTTCATCAGTTACTCACCCCAGTCTTAGAATGTTATGGAAATTGTAGGGGGATTACACATAACAGCATCTTGTAAAAGATATTTAGACTGAAGTGTGATTGTTTTAACATTGATAGTGTGCCTTTCATAATTGTTGTATAACTCTCTGGTTTAGAATCCATGGCCCAAACTCCTCCTTGCATCGTTCTGCCGAGTTCACTGTGTTGAATAAGTTTATTCAGAGTAATTGGGGGAATCTCAGAAAGCTTATTATATTCTGAGAGAAACTCTCCTGGAAAGTTTGCCTGGCAAGAAAGTGAAAGCTGGGACTATAGCTCCACTCATACCAGCTTAAGGAAGAGATCTGGACTGGGCGTCTCCTGGCAAGAGTTGTGAGATTTTTTTTCCTCCCCTTTGGAGAAGTTTGAATTCCTTGCTAGCACACAGATTCAAAGGAAGGGAACGCAAACCCTTTATAAAAACTGTTCTATTAATTATTGCCTCCAAATTGCCTCCTTTCACTTCTCTCCTTTTCTACAGTAAATGAGCTAGTGTTCAACAATCAAGACATAAAACACGAAAAAGCAGATGAAAGAGAGGAACAGGAGCTAGGCTATATTCTGCAACATTCCTATTGCAAGTTTCAGGCACTGAAACTGCACCAGAAACTGAAGTCAGCACTTGGATAACTACATCCAGGTAGATGCCACCATGGCATAGTTAACCACACTGTTGATTAGTACTTCCGGGATAAATGGGGAGAAAATAGTTTCCTTCAGTGTCCTGGTTGGTAATCTGTTTGAGCTATAGTGTGCTGGCAAATGGATGGTCAGAGAGATTTCCTTGTTGGGGACATAGCAAGCAAGCCAGCCCTGTTACTGAAAAATTCATTCTATACTCATGTGAAAATAATGTAAATAATCTGATCTGTATTTGTCAGCCACTTATTTGAATGAACAGAAAGCAGGTGCAGAGGTAATGTGGATCTCAAACTACTCTTACTGCCAGATCCGCTACATCCAAATTTGACTGGCAGGGAGACAGCATGCAAAATTAGAATCACTGCCCAGCTGATGCACAGGGATCTTCTGGCTAAAGAGAGACAACTTGTCTACACCTGAGAGATTTTCCCACAAATTCTAACCATTTTTAAAACTACTTGGGGCCAAAGGGTTGGCCTGAGCCATTTACACTCACAAGATTTCACAACCATTGATTTTGCTGAATTGGTTTAAAATGACTTTTGAAACCAATTTAGCAAAAATAGTTCAGGCTACCCAAACCTGGTCTCCACTATGGCTCCTGTTTAGTTGAAACAGTTTTCAAGCTGGTTAGAATGTGGGAGGGAAATTTCCCCTGTTTTGTTAGGATGATTTCACATTGTCTTTACAATTATTATAGCCAAGGGCTAAATTTGGCACTTATGCCCAGATCTGTAATGGTATTTTAGGCATTGCAATTTACTCCTTTCAGTGTGCAAGGCTAAGTAAGTTGGAAGGCCAAGTTCCATTTCCAAAAGTGACTGGATTCAGCGACAAATCTAGTCTAGATTCAGGGCAGATGTATACTGCAAGGACAGGTCGATCTAAGCTATGCAATTTGAGTTAAATTTGAGTTAGACTACTAATGTATGTTGCTTAGATCTACTTACCACGAGGTCCATACTGCAGGGGTGGGGTGGGGGAAGATCGAGAGAAAAAACTCTCCTGTTGACTCTCCTTACTCATCTCATTCTGCTGGACTGCCAGAGTCAACAGGAGAGTGATTGGCAGTCAATTTAATGGGTCTTTATTAGACTTGCTAAATAGACTGTTGGAGAATCGATCACCAGAATATTGATCTATTCTGTAGTGGAGACAAGCTTGTCATAGCCCCAGGTACCAATTGATAGGCTTCTTTATTTTCTCTTTGGTCTATAAGCACATCATTTGTATGCATTTCTGAATACGTATGTAATGTCTACAGATCCCGATCATCTGCTATAGATTAAGAACTGAATCTGGGGCCTTTAGAATTGAACCAGGGACCTTCAGCGCTTATTGCATGAGCATCTACTGCACCGGTGGTCAATAATCAACTCACAGGCCTGATTGGGTTTTCCAGGGTTAGCTCCTGTATTTTCCTTCATCTCCACAGGTATGGGCACTTGCTGCTCCCGTTGGCCATGGATCGCCATTCCCAGCCAATGGGCGCTGCAGGAAATGGTAGCTCAGTCCGCACCACTTCCCGCAGTTTCCATTGGCCGGGAATGGCAATCTGCGGCCAACAGGAACTGCAAGCACTCATACCTGTGGAGGCACAGGTAATTACGATGGCAGAGACTCTTACAAGGGCTAACTCCGGCAAACCACCTCTGTCTTATTGGCCATCCTGATCTACCACATAAACTAAAAGGCAGCTGGTTATTAGTTAAGGTTATAGAGCAGACTCGTTATTGTCACTCTGTAAGTGGTCTCTGTGTTACTAGATGGGACAGTACACCACAGCCAGAAGGTGTGTAGGTTACACATGTTCCTCCTTGACATATTCCTGATTTTAGTCTCTTGTCCCTAATTACTGTTCATTTTAATGTCTGAAAGTCGAGCGGTCACATGGTAAGAATAGAATTGGCAAGACCTTTTATAACAAGACCAGGCTAATGGGAAGCCAAAACAGGATGTCTTTGGCTTTAATAGGGGCTGAGAGAAAAAGCTGCTCAGTCTTGAAAAGAAATGTATATGGGTAAAAGGTTTTCTCTGTTTGACTAGAAAAGAAAAAAAAAATCTCTTGCTGCAAACCAGACCTATTTTCTTCAAATAGTCTCCCAGGAAACAGTCTGTACCTAGCTAGGGTGTGATTACCAGTTGCAGGCCTCAGACCATAGCCATTATTGTTTTAACATTCCTGCCCTCCTCTTTATCACAGCGTGAAGCAGCCTGTGTCAGATCTTGTATAACTTGACATTGCTTGGAGCTAAAAAAGCCGTTTAGCACTCCACAATCACAAAGACAGAAGCAAAAAGACAGTCATTAGAAAATAAAGAAAATGAGTGTACACTGTGCTACGTGGGTAGCTAGTTGATCAGGATTTCCTTCCACAAAACCCAAACAGCAAGTTTGGTTTTCCCATATTTTATTTTTAATCATGTCAGTGTACAACAGTTACATTTAACATTATGGAGGCATCAGTGAAAGTAAGGATGCTTCCCTACCATATAGTAGATTTTTAAATCTGTAGGAATGGTGAAAGTTTTATAAAATCAATATTGATGGTAAATCACATGCAAGACCAAGACAGGCTACCAATGAATTCTAGACTTTATCTTGATGCCATCAATGGGACAGTGGAAGCCACCCTTTAAAGTCAAGAAACAAAGGTTCCCATTGCAAGTTAAAGCCAGTGTCTGTTAAATAAGATCTATCATCAAGAAAAATATTTTTTGCAAGAATGACCTAACAAGCAAAGTTAGACACCAATGAGAAAACATCACAACCGTTCCAAGAAAAAAAGAGAAAAGAGGGCAATTTTTGTTAAAAGGAGATAGTATGTAATCTGGTATTGCTGAGAAGTACCCACTAAATGACATAGGTGTCAGCTAAGTATTGAAAAATGTAAATAAAGGGCAAGAAATATTTTGTTATGGCCAATAATGAGTGCTGAGATAACAGATATGACAACATAATGTGCTTCATTCAGTCTCTTCTGAAGAGCAGAACAAAACAGATGATGCAAGGCCATGAAATCCCAAATACACCATGGCAAAGACTAATGGGGATGTATTTGCTTTTGACCAAAAAAAAAAAAAAAAAGGAAACCTTTTTATTCTTGATTTATTACTACTTTTAACTAATGAAGATTTCAAAACTAAAAAGTAAATGGTATTTCCCCCTATATCAAATCATAAGGGGCCAAGCATATAATAGCAGTGATTATAATTTCCTGTGTGATTTTCGAGACAATATTTAATCTCTCATTGCATTGGGAGATTGCTATCTGTAAAATAGGGGTAGTACCACCTCATTTCTGCTATCCTTTGTCTTTCCTGTATCTTTAAACAAACTCTTAAGGCTCTGTTTCTTATTACAAGTATGTAGATCATCTAACAAAATGAAGCCTGATCGCACAGTGTCCAAGCATTTCCGCATTATTATTAAAACATTAATAATAATGAAAAATGAATTTCACTGGAATTTCTTACTTTAGTCCAGCCCTGACTTTGTATGCCCTTTATATATAAATTAAACAAAGTATCAAGGACTAATTCAGCACAAGTAGTTTATATCTAATTTTTGTTACTGGATGGAGTTTGTGCCCAAACCACTGAAAAGCTAGCGAAGAGGTGTTCAGTTAGAGTACGTCTACACTACACAGGAAGATTGAAGCTGCCACTGTTGATCTTCCAGGATTTGAATTAGCGGTCCAGTTAAGATAGCTAATTCGAAGTGAGAGGTGTGCTCCGGTCGATGCTGGTAACCCTGCTTTCATGAGGAGTAAGTGAAGTCGGAAGAAGAGTGTTCTCCCTCCAACTTTCTGCAGCGTAGACAGTGCCAAAAGCCAAGTTAAGCTACTTTGACTTTAGCTATGCAATTAATGAAGCAGAAGTTGTGTATCTTAATTCAACTTTGTCCTGTAGTGTAGACATACCCTTAGTATCTTCCAAAATCCTAGTGCCTAATCAGCTTTTAAGTTAATTTTAATACATATGTAAACATTTTACCTCTGGGGCATTTGGAAATTAATCTAACTGCAACTGTCCCACATTCACAAGTGATAAATAGCAAAAAATAGATGTTTTGTCTGAAAACTGCAGTAAAGATGCTAAGGAAAATGGACACCTACTCCACCCTGATTGTATTCTCTAGCAGACAGTTAGAGTACGTCTACACTACACAGGAAGATTGAAACTGCCACTGTTGATCTTCCAGGATTCGAATTAGCGGTCCAGTTAAGATAGCTAATTCGAAGTGAGAGGTGTGCTCCTATCTGATTGTTGAGGATTGCCTCCGTACACAAGACTTAGGACAGAGAAAGAAAATGCTTAAACAACCCACAGTCCAAGAACTAAACTTCTGCTACTTTGGGCCTGTGGCCAGAAAGACCTGAATTCAATGTGTGGATAGATTATTTATTTTCCTGAACATTGGAAAATATTTTCAGAACATTGGAGCTTCTTGACTAAGATCAAAGTTTAGTTTGTGTGATGTTTTTAAAACCCCATACTCTCTTCAGTGCCCAATGGGTGCTTTTTGTACCATTTGTGTGTGCTCATGAGTAACTGAAGAAAGGAAACAAATCATCATTATGCCACATTATGCCATAGGACTCACTGACATTCAATGAAGTGATTCAGGTTTGACTTCCTGGTTGAAGAATGAACTGGATATTTGCTCATGTAATTTTTGCTTTGTTTTTTTCCTTTCTCTATCCCTCCATTGCCTTCCAGACTCTGGCTGCACCTGCTCCATTTGCAGATGAAATAAGCTGTCAGTGCCAAGCCCCACACGAGAAACTAACCATCTCTCAGGCCCACCTGGGAACACCAGGTGAGTCTGGATTAATTAGACTTCTTCGCATCAATGATAACAGCATGAAAAGGACTAAAAGCAGCTCTCACAAACAGTATTTCACTATTACAATAGCACTCTTCATTTGGGAGAAGGAGTTGCATTTGGACTACCTGGCCGTGGTATCAAGGAGGTGTGACAAAAGGATATTTATGTTTTTTTAGAAAGATAGACCAGACATTTTAATATAATTGTTGAAAGAGATGGATTGCCCAGCATGTTTAAACAGTTATGAACATGCTGGGCAGTTAGGTTGGACATAAGAGGTAACTCAGCAGATCATCACATGGAGGTTATTTGCATATTGAAATCATATGGTTTCCTGGCTAAAGTCAGTGTTTCCCTCACATTTTGAAACACACTTCATGGTCTTTGAATCACAGGGATGATATATATCCTCTGACAGCATCCTAGCTTATGAGTGTACGAATGTACTCTTCCTGAATACCTGTGGTGTGTGGTGGGAAATGACTTCTGCCTGTCTGATGTTACAGTTACGGTCAAGGGCTGCAGTGCTGGCTATACTATTGCATCAGGGCCCCCACAAAGGGAGCATGATGTTTGGCGCCCATTCCCCCATTCCAGCTGATGTGGGGCGTGAGCTGATTCATGCTGACGGATAATAATTAAAGCTCTCTGGAATCAGGGAGCCATTCCCTTTATTGAGACCCTGGTTGGCCACATTACAAGTCCCTCCCTCTGCCTGTCTAAATGGAAGTTTTGATTTAATATTTTCTTAACTCCCACTACATAACACACACACACACACACACACACACACACACACACACACACAAAAGTGTTAAACACTTCACCTGTTTCCCTTTTCTGCAGAACTGACTTACTCCTGTAATCTCGTTTTATGGTAGAAGAGTTTAGGGTAGGTCATGTTTTGGAGCATGTATCTTTCAGAGGGTGGGGAGGATATCAACTGATGGTTTTACAGGGCCCCAAAAAGCTGCCTGTTACCTCACATTGATGAACTATCTCCATCTCCCCAGTAAGTTTTCCAAGAAATATGGTTTTCTCCACATTTTTCACCTGAGTCATGGGAGATATGGTCACCCTGAGCACCCTGGCATTTCTTTCTGCTGCATTGCAGTAGCAGCTCCGGGGGTCAGGGTCCCATTTGTTTGTCTTTTAGTTGTACAGGGACTGCCTAGGTCAACAAAGTGGGCTGGCATACCACTCAGTGAAGCAGTTCCTGTTTAGACCTGCAGCTCCAACTTCCCAGACAGGTTGAGTGGGGTGCAGGAAGAGATGGATAGTAGGGACAATTTAGGAGGAGGTAATAAGAATGGGGAAGATAGGAAGGTTAATTAGAGTGGAGAAGAGTCTTGGGGAAGAGGAAAGATGTATATACAAGAGGAAATGAACATGTATGTACAGCACTACGCTGTGGAAGAGAAAAAAGGAGGGATCGGGGAAAAAAGTGAGTTGACACAAACGGAGGAAGACAGGAAGAAGATATTTTTTCCAAGAGAGAATTCAGGGGAAAAGGGAGGTTAATAAAGAGGCCAACTTGAGAACACAATAAAGAAGTTGCAGAAGAGTAAGAAGAATAAAACATTTTAAATTTACTCACTGTAATTTTGCATATCTGAGGAGAAAAACCCATAACATTCCTACAAAAGACCAAAATGCGACAGCTAGATTTACTCCTGTTTAAAGCTGGAAATTGTTGTTGTGTTTCTTTCCCCGCAGTTGACAGACCAGTTAGAGTGTATGCAGATGGAATATTTGATCTCTTCCACTCCGGCCATGCTAGAGCTCTTATGCAAGCCAAAACTTTATTCCCAAATAGCTACTTATTAGTAGGAGGTAAGATCCTAAGATTGCATTGTTGCCATGTTCTCAGTTGCTTATATGCTCTGTTTGAGCACATTTTCCTGTCTCAGTAGTGTTTTATGCCTTAAAACATACTCCATCTTAAAATTATGTCAAACAAGGTAAGAATGAAGTCAAACTGTTTTCAGCTCATAAGCACAGTTCCCAAAATGGAGATGTCTGCATGTTTCTGAGGGTAGAATGTCTCCATATGAGTTTTCATCTTTTTATTTACAGTCTCAGGATTATAAGAAAAGGTAAAATTCTACGGCTCAAAATTAACAAAGCATGACTCAAGTGAGTTCATTAAAACATTCAAATGAATAATGAGAGGCATTATTTTGTATTATTGCCTCAGCTCTGCAAAAAGTGGAAAAGCAACATCTCATTCTTATTTACATTTTGGTTTTACACTTAAATTATTTTAATTCATATGGAGGTAAGGGGAAGATGTATTCAATAATGGAAGAAAAGCCTGAGAGAATCTCTGATGTTCTTCCAGTTCAACCAGAGAGAGTAGAGGGAAGCACTGCTCTTTTTAAAGGCTCTTGTCTCAAACTGGGGAGGGAGCTATTAACTGAAACCCTGGCTTCTCTTTAAAAGTTAATGGCAAAATTCCCACTGAGTTCAATGAGGCCAGAATTTCACTCACTGTTCTTTTGTGGGGGCAGCAAGCTTTCAGCCATCTTCATCAGCTTCTCCTTGTGTTGTCTCTTGGTGGGTGTGGAAAACTGTCAACCATGAATCCTCACATAAAATTTGCACTGAACCAGAATCCACGAAAGCTCATGATACCATCTACATGTTTTGTTAATCTATAAAGTGCTACCAGACCAGAATCTGATGTCACACACCTCATTGAGTGCATCTTGTGGTGCATTCCTCCCATTTAGTATGAAGTTCTTGTTTCTCTCCTAAAGTCAGAAAGAGGCTTTGGGGGGGAGGGATAACTCAGTGGTTTGAGCATTGGTCTGCTAAACCCAGGGTTGTGAGTTCAATCCTTGTGGAGGCCATTTAGGGATTCAGGGCAAATTTGTCAAGGGTGGTACTTGGTCCTGCTGTGAAGGCAGGGGACTGGACTAGATGACCTTCAAGGTCCCTTCCAGTTCTAGGAGATAGGCAATCTCCATTATTAATTAAAAAGGCACATCTTTATTTTGTTTGAAAATGGAATGTATCTCAAACAACTTTAAAATAATGATATTGACCAGAAAGTGCTTACTAGCCAGAAACACTTGTAGTGCACAGTTAACATGGAAATGTGGAATTAATTGTTTGTGTCTCAGTTTGCAGTGATGATCTAACCCACAAGTTCAAAGGCTTCACTGTAATGAATGAAACCGAGCGGTATGAGGCACTCAGACACTGTCGCTACGTAGATGAAGTCATCAGAGATGCTCCATGGACGCTCACACCAGAGTTCCTAGAAAAACATAAGGTACCATTTTTTCCAGGCTTCTTCCCTTCCTTCTGTATAGTAACTGCTGTGTACACAAAGGGTTGCCAGATACATTCACAAAAAATCCCAAACATGACAGGGAAAAAAATTGGTTGAGCAAAAAAAAAGGAAAAAAATGGGAGACCAAACTCATTGGTGGCCCCATGTGGGACCACCAGAAAAAAGCCACTGAGCCTTTAAATGTCCCTGCCTGCCTTCCATCCGAGAAAAACAGAACATTTTCTGTTTTTTTTTAACCGGACAGAAGATGCAATTACAGGACTGTCCGGGCAAAAACCAGACACCTGTCAACCCTATGTACACATAACAAGGGTACAAGATATTGGTAGCTGGAATACATTAAGTAATTCAACTCCCAACAGCCAATTGTTACAAAGCAACTGCTAGTTTTACATTTTAAAAAACCATTTGTTTTCTGACTCTTTGATTTAAGTAGAAGTGGGCACGTATTCTGTTTTTTGGAGACTGACTTGCAGGTCAATAATGCACTGATGTGTAACAACATAGAACACTCTTCTCAGATCCCGGCCTCTTGGAGCTAAGTGCACATCAGGGATTTATATCATAAGACTTTCCAGGGGTTTGAAAGTAACAGGATTAAAAATACTCACAACTTGCCAGGTACTCCTATGTTTGTTAGTTCGTTCAGTCAAAGTATAACTCTCAAGGCCAGTGTTCCCTCTAATTTTTTATGTCTATGTGCAGAATAACTTTTGTTATGTGCACAACTATGGAGGTGATATATCACATAACTAAAGTAATTCCACATATGGACAATATGGCAGGTGTGGTGCCAAGGGGGGGGTGTGTGTAGGAGGGAGCTCAGTGCTGGGGCAGAGAGTTCGGGTCCAGGGTGAGGGCTCTGACTCAGTGTGCAGGCTTTGGGGTGGAGTTGGGGATGAGGGGTTTGGAGTGCAGGGTGAAGCTGAGGGGAGGAACAAAGTGTCGAAGAGCCGGGGGAGTGCTTTAGCTGAGGATGTTGGCTCTGGGGTAGGGCTAAGGATGAGGGGTTTAGTTAGAAGGTTGCACAGGAAGAGAAGACCACCCCCCAGTCCTCTCTCACTGCAGCAACTTGGGGTTAGGTGAAAGGAACCTCTCCACAGTCACTGCAGCTTTAGTGGGCACAGCCAGGGGAGAAGTGTCTGTCCCCCAACTGGGGCAGGTCCAGGCTAGGCTGGGTGGGAGCCAGGGAAGGGGCACTTGTCCCGTGGCAGTGGCAGCTCTGGGTTGGGCATGTGGTCAAGGGAGAGGCGTGCTTTTCAGCCCCAGCATGATGCAACCAGCCCAACATGGTGCCCCTTTCCAAACCCCTACACAGAGCGGCCATAGCCATGGGGCAGAGGTGGTGCTCTGGGCTGCCACCCTGAACTCCTGCACAGGGTTTGTTAGGCAGCTGCGCAGCTGAGAGAGAACTTAGCCCAAGGCTATAATATTACAAGTAAAGTGTACGTTATCTTCTTGATGTCATGGCAAGTGAAATCTACTAAATTAGTACAGAGAAGTATTTCTTAGGATTATGATTAAAGATATGATAAGAGATCATGGTGGTATCCCTCATCTGAATTAATTAGTTGTAATGATTAGATGCTTATTGTTAGCATCACTATAAGAAATAAGAATACTCTTTATTTGTTAATGTTCAGGAGCAGATATAAGAGATTACTCTAGCAATAAACTATTTATGGCCATGTCTACACTACAAAGTTAAGTCAATCTAATACAGATGCCACAGTAATTACATTATTTGTGTGTGTCTACTCTTGGCTTCTTGTGCCAGCAGTACATATCCTCACCTGGAGCGCATGCACCAATTGAATTGACATTGTGGGGTGTTGGGGGACAGCTTTTAGAAACTAGCAATGATTGATGTAGTGTTTACACTGATGCAGCATCAACCTAAATATATCGACACTATCTCTGTGCCCCTTGCAGAGATGGAGTTATTAAGTCAATGCAGTGGGCTAGTTATATTGGAAGGAACAACATTTTAGCTTTGAGCTTTGACTAAAGGGAATAAGAGATCTTGCGGAAAAGGCTTTCTTTTCCGCAAGAGCCCTGTCTAGACAGCCGTTTTTTTCCGTCAAAGCTCAAAGACGGAAAAAAGCGGCAGCCATGTTAATGCAAATGCAGCGGGGAAAAATGCAAATCCCCGCTGTATTTGCAATTCCGACTTCTCTCATCTGCATCCCTTTTCCGGAAAAGGGGGCCTGTGTAGACGTAGCCTCAGGGTGTGTCTACACAGCAGCGTTATTTTGGAATAACTTACATTATTCCGAAATAATAAAAAGCATGTCTACACTGCAAGCCATTATTTCGAAATAATGTCGAGCTGGAGGACTTCTTACTCCAACTCCTGTAACCCTTATTTCACAAGGAGTAAGGGAAGTCAAAGGAAAAGTGTTCTTCCTTCAACTTCCTGCTGAGTAGAAAACGCCAAAAGCTGGTTTAAGCTATTTTAACTTCAGGTGGGCAATTGACATAGCTCAAGTTGTGTAGCTTATTTCAGCTTTAGCCCTGCTGTGTAGACGTGCTCTTATAAAAGGTGGATTGATATAAGTTGCCATGCATTGACCTAACTCTGTAGAGCAGACCAGGGCTCAGTCTCTACATAGAGGAGACCCGAGGCTTAATTATTTGGTGTGTTTGAGCTAATTAGCATAGGAGGATCTTCAGGTGGCATAGAGCTGCTAAAGAATCAATTGTATCAGGGCTATAATTTCCGATGGGACAAGGAGTCAACTGTCTTTGGTCTTTGCCCTCCTCAAACTTTTCATAGTTCTCTGTGCTCTGATGTTGGTTTCCCTGCCCCCAGATTTTGCAGAATATAATGCCGTTCCATATAATCTTCTATACACTGACAAAACTTGGCCCCATTTTTCTGAAATGATGCCCCATAAATGCACCCACAAAGTGCAGATGCAGGAAGGGGAAATGGACTTTAAAAATCTGGTCCATGCATTCTGATAAAGTCCTATTCTGCTGCTCCCACTGAAGCAAATGCAAATCTCCCAATGATTTCAGTGAGTGCATTCATCAGCCAAAAGTATGCACATGTGTCACTGTCCTCCAATGGATAAACTTCAGATCTGTTCAAGTGCATGTGAGGTTTTATACATATTACTGACTGTCTGGCAGTGTATATAAACCCAAATGCAACTACAACTCACTGGCTGTAGTTTACTTGGCTCAAGTAAAATAATCCTTTTTTAACAAATCTACAGTTTGATCGTTTTTAGATAAACAAAACAAATACACACAAATATGGGAAGCTCTGAATAGAAACCCCGCTTCTTCAGTTATAAAAGTTGACTTTCTGCCACTTAAGTTAAAAGAGGGCTTCTGTAGGTGACAGCAGCAGCAGTAGGTCCCTTATCCTTTGTGAGCAGAGGATGCTATCACACACAAAGCCAGGTTATGTGACACTTGTGCTTTTGGGCTATGTGTACGCTACCAGGTTATTTCAAAATAAGTTATTTCGAAATAGTTATTTTGGGAGTTATTATTTCAAAGTAAGCTTATTCCTCTTTACAAGCAGGAGTTATTATTTTCAAAACAACAAGCCCATTATTTTGAAATAACGGGCTTGGTAGTGTGGATGCTCACCTTGTTATTTCAAAATAAGGGAAGTTATTTCAAAACAAGTCCCCATTGTAGACATGCCCTTGAATCCAAAAGTCCCGAATTCCATTACCCTTCCATACTGTGTCCTCTGTTGCAGCCCTGGGCAATGTTTTAAATAGTACCTTTCAGATGAGACTCTCTCAGGT
The DNA here is from genome assembly GCA_030068395.1 of Apalone spinifera. Taxonomy (NCBI): domain Eukaryota; kingdom Metazoa; phylum Chordata; order Testudines; family Trionychidae; genus Apalone; species Apalone spinifera. The sequence goes on from CM057845.1 coordinate 185,759,856, forward strand.
AGGCAGATGCAGTTCAGAAAAGAATTTGCCCTTCCAAAATCAGTACAGATTCCTTGATGCTTGCATCTGATTATTTCTTCTCTTGTATCTTTTGCAGATTGATTTTGTAGCCCACGACGACATCCCATACTCCTCTGCTGGCTCTGATGATGTGTACAAGCACATAAAGGAGGCAGGTGAGGGCAATTTTCCATTTTAATTGTATCCATTTCAGTCTTTATTTGAAGCCCATCTATTTAAAACTCATCTTGTAACCTCACCTGTTGGGAGAGGGAAAACGGAGATAAGCGCATGTTCTCTTCTGGCCTGTCAATAAAAAAGTGCTGCTGACTTCAGCAGAAAGGTCCATATTCTGAAACCACCAGTGATGCCCTTGGCTGGATAAACAAAAATAGGTTACACTTGTCACCTCCAGGAAACCATTCAGTACAGGCCTGTATGCGGAGGGCGGGGGTGCGAAGGGTGCAAATGCACCCCACATAATGATCCAGGGACTCTGTAATGGCTAAGTGGGACCTAGGACTGCCCAAGACAGGGGAAA
>CM057845.1:185762043-185778167 GCA_030068395.1 Apalone spinifera
TCAGAAGTCACTAGTGCCCTCTAACCTCCCCCTCTAAACTCCCTCTCCAAGCTCCCTGTTAGCTGTTCCTGTTCGCTGAGTCACAGGCTCATATAGCTCTGGTAGCCCCTCCCCCTGACTGAGGCTCAGCCAATTAAAAGAGGCTTCTAGATTTCAAATCTTTTAGAAACTCCTTCAAACAAACAAACCAACCAACCAGACAAACACAAGCTCAGCACACAGCAAATAACTCCCCCACACACAAACACACACTCCAGACAGCCACTTACCACAAGGGTCCCGTTTTTACTCCTCTTTTACCTGGAGAACTCCCTCTCCAGACTCCCTGTTAGCTGTTCTTGTTCGCAAGCCTTAGCTGTTCCTGTTCGCAAGCTGTAACGTCAATTGTAACTTCAATTATGTTCTTTGTGTGATTTTTGGTGTACATTAACACAATGGGATAGGTTTTCAGAAGAGCTCAGATCCCATTCAGGCACCTAAATATGTAGCCGGATTTTCAAAAGTGCTGAACACCGAGGGGCTTCTATTGAGCATGTTTGAAAATCTGGCCACTGCGCATCATCTGCAAAGTTCCCATTGCCAAAGGAATATAAAGTTTTATACAAGCCCTGGGTTTATTTTATCTGGCAGCTGTTCTCCCCTCACCTTTACTTTAGCAAAAAATACATTAATTGTATTTCAAAAACTGTTGTTTTTATAGTACTCAGCATCATAGCCTCTCATCTGCACCCTAGTGAACTAAATCTGTATGGGGAGATCCATACTGGACTATCTTTTCCCTATGGAGGTTCATCCATTAGATGTTGCTATGAAACACAGACAGAAAAGGCCTCAATTTCTATTACAATTATTTGTAAGGGGGAAAACATGCTTTTCAAGTCTTCTTTATACTTATTAAAGCAACAAAAATAAAGGACCCCAACCAATTTTACCCTCTCCACACACCACTTTGAAGTCATATAATTGGCAGAATATTCCATCTTCTGTGGAAATCAGATAACCTGCCACTCTAAATGAATGTTATCATGATAGGGTGTTGCTCTTTTTCTACATCATACACATAATTTTAAAAATCAATCCTTTAAATGCCTGGCTGGCTTTTATTACTATTGTGTCACTCACTGACTCACTGTATCTACTGAGTCTGCTCTCTTACACCTCTCTCTCCTCTATGCCAGACAAAAGATATGCTGTGTGATCTGTGGATTCAGAGGCAGTAGATCCAGTGCAACTCTGAAGTGAATGGGAGTCTTTGTCTTTGATGGGAGCTGGGATGGGCCCTGTGAAAAAAATTTAAACCATTGTGTTGTTAAAAGCCTCTTTATCATGAGCAGCTATCATAACACAATGAACAATGCAGAAGAGGGAAGCAATTAAACCATCTTTTTAGAGTGCTCTGGAGCAGACTGTTTCAGGCACTTGAGTTTTTTCCCCTTTTCCCAGCCTATATTAATATGTGCATGTCTCTCTAGAATTTCCTAGGGCCTCAACATCTAGTATCTGGTAATTTGTAAGTGTTAAGTGAAACGCTCACTGTGTTTGATAACTATTACCTTGAAGTGAGCTAAAAGCACGAGCTGATACAGCTTGAGCTAATGTGCCAGGCTGTTCAACTGTGGGCACTTTGACAGACTCACAAACCTGTGACAATTGGGAACAGAGGAGAATGCCCAATATACAGTGACCAGTGGGTTAATTAAGTGTTGATTCCTTGAGGAATTCACATTGCCAAAAATGAACTGGCTAAGAGCATATTAGTCAAACATTGAAGTATCATTTATTAATCAGCATTTGGCAAGTGCTGACAGTGAGGGCTAATCTAGCAAGCCTGGGATTGTTGCATGGAGCCAACACTTACTTGTCCATTTCTGTAAAACAAAGGCCTGACACACACAGATATTCTGACAAGAAAATGAAACTTCATTGTGTCACATGACCTAGGTCCAATTACAAAAGTCGGTCCCCATCACAAAAGGTTAGTGGTACAATTGCATTCCCAGATTCTGACGAACAAAAGCTAGGCATACCATCTCTGCCCATCATGGACCTATCCTCCAGGAATGTATCTAGTTGTATTTGGAACCCTGTTATGGTCTTGGCCTTCACAACATCCTTTGATAAGGAGTTCCACAGGTTGACTGTGTGTTATGTGAAAAAAAAAATCCTTCCTTTTTTAAAAACTTGCTGATTATTAATTTCATTCAGGAATACATAGTTCCTGTTTTATGAGGCATAAATGACACTTCCTTATTTACTTTCTCCACATCAGCCATGATTTTACAATGCTCTGTCATATTTCCCCTTAGTCATCTCTCTTCTAACATGGAAAGTCCCAGTCGATTTACCTCTCCTCATATGGCAGATGGTCCATAGCCCTAATCATTTTTGTTGTCCTTTTCTGAACCTTTTTCAATTCCAGCATATCTTTTTTGAGATGAAGTGACCATATCTCATGCAGTATTCAAGATATGGGCATACCATGGATTTATAAAGAGACAGTATGATATTTTCTGTCCTAGATATCCCTTTCTTAATGATTTCCAGTGTTTCCCCCATATGATACCAACCTCATTTGTAAAGTGCTTTGAGCTCTCCTTATGTGATATGCCTGACCACCATCTGAGAGATATGTAGAGAAGTATTGGGGAGCAGTGTTGTGTACTGGAATTATACAGCTCCTTACACAGATTCTGAATGGTCTGCTAACATCCTGCCAATTTCCCTGCCAATTTTCTGCAGCATGTTGGGTCTTCAACACCTTAGGAAGGGGGCTAAGTTTGGTGCTGAAGAAGAATAGCATTAAACAGGTGAGGGGGATGGAAGAAAAGGAGACAGCCAGATTTAATAGATGCGAAGAACCTTAGCAGAAATGGACTATATAGTTTTAAAGCAATTACTCAGTGGGCTCAGAAAAATCCTTAATTGATGATTTGTAGAAATGCAATAGATGAGAAAATTGTATCAAACCATCCTTAATTTTGTGAGTTGTTTATGTTTGACAAATAAGACCATTCAGTAAATTACTAGCCAGCATAGAGTTCCCATTTTAAGAAAAGTAAGGGTTGATTTTGCCTCTCATATCCACTTTTATCTTCACTGTGTATCTCTGTTGGATGTTCTGCACTTGGTCTTGCACCAAAACGTTGGACAGCAATAGAAGGTTCACACAAGCTTTGTTTAAGACTATACAATAATTTCTACTCTGTAGCAACCTACAAGGAACTTGAAAGGAGAAATACAGATTACAGGAGGGAGGGTTTAGAGAAGTTCCAAAAAGTTAGTCTGTGTGCACATAGCTAGAATACTGGCTGCAGATCAGCATGTCTGCAAATAGTTCAAGAGCCACTTTCATTTTAAAAACATAAGCATTGCTCTGCTACCAATAATGCAGGCCGGGTCTGTTTGTGAAACTGGCTAAAAATGCAGTTTAAGTGAAATCAATTGTAAGCCTGTGTTTTGTGCAGGTATTCTCTTAGCTCTAACCTATGCTTAAAGCTTGTTTCACTAAGATGTGTTTTACTGCTTCCCAAAATAGCTTCCTTAGCAACTGCTGCAATTCTGAAAAAGCATGCTAGGGAAAGTACTGTAGCCATGATTAAAACAGTCTTATTTTTAACAGAATGTTAATTAAAATTTAGAGAAGAAAAAAGATGTGTTCATTTATTAAATCACCAGAGGCTGTTGCCTCTTGATTCCCGCCCTCCCTCCATCCCCCGAACTTGCGAAACTGGGCTAACAATGCTTACTTGCCTTATAAGGGCATTGTGAGGATTAATTAGTTAATATTTGTACAATCCAATAAGAAATTAAGTAGCAAGCTCTATATTTCACAATACTATTTCCCATCCATCCTCACCTGCAGTTTCATGCTGCAATTGCATGTGTCATCCTGTAGCTGGTGCCTCACTTATAAACGAGAATGGCAATTTCTTGCAGCCCTATATAAACGATTAAAATAGATAGTTGGATCTGGAGCCTTTTTTGGCTTGTTTTCACATGGATGCTCTGTTGGCCCTGAAAGTGGGTGCCTTTTCCATTTCCATCAGGTCTACTTAAGCCTGGGCCAGACAAGGCCCTAAGATTCTCCCCCATTTATTTTGTAAATATTTTTATATCCTGTCAGGTCTATGGCACTCTTCTTATAGCTGAAGGTGGGAGAACAGTGTTTTCTTGGCAGAATGCCACTCCGGGCTGTGAATCATGCACCAACAGTGCATTCAGACGGCACCCCCTTCAAAGTCAAAGTGTGGAACCTGAGCTCCACTGGTCCATGACTCATGCAGTGGCTGCCCTAACCTGAGTCTTCATTGCCAATTTAGGTCATGATCATTCTTCCACCTAGTGGCTGGCTCACAGAAAAGCTTGTTTATTCTTGTTGCTTATGCTTTGTTTGTTTGTCTCCTGGGATCCAATCCTTTCCTGGGATCAATGACAGTAATTTGTGACAATGGCAGCTGATGTGGGTAGAGATGAACAATGGCAGGTATCTGCATGCTGCCTGCTGAATTCAGTAGCCTCAGTCACTCAGTTAAAGTACTTATATTTGTCCATACACAGAAAGCATTTATCCTAGATTGTCACTGCCCTGACCTTTTTTAAAGCCACAGTCAATATCACAGAAACAATGACTCCAGCAGATAATTATCTCCAAGTAATTAATACTACATAAACAAACCAATACCTGGAAAAAATATACATTTCCTGTCCCCAAAAGATCACTACCCTGCAAAAAATGGTGATGCAGCAGGAAATTTGCTCATGCTCATGAACAAACCAAAATTGCACGGTTATGTCATTAAAAGGCAAATCTGGGATACCAGAATGCCTGCCAAGTACTAATATCACAGAAGCAGAACACAATGGATATATTATAGATAAAAGTGCTATTGGGAACTGAGTCTCTAGTTTCCTGTGTAGTTGTGTCAACACTGAACTAGCTAAGCCACCAGCCATATTCTAGGTTGACCGGTAACATTATTTTATCCCAACTAAGCATCTACTGAGCCATCATTGCAGCCATACCAATCTACAGCAGTAAAACCTGGCAGTTTAAGAAAACAGATGCTTTGAAGTTAGATGTGTTTCATTTTAAGTGCCTGCGGAGAATATTAGGAGTAAACCATGAGAAAAGAAAAACGAAGGCTAGAGGTCAGGAAAATGGCTAAAGTGAGGTCTTTATCACAAATAATTTGTAAGAGAAGGTGTCATGATTATGAGGGTTAGCCAGCAACCTGGGGATTAAGGGGTTAACTACACCTAGCCAGGTGGAGTGACCAGTAGGAATGTAGGTGGGACTTTCAAACTGGGACAAAGGAATTTGGGTTGTTTCCTTTTCTCCTTTTGTCTCTCTGAGCAAGCTCTCTGCAGCTACAGAGAGGGACAAGCATGTCTCTCTCTCTCCAAGAAACAATTCTTCATTTTCTGTAAGTAGGGTAAAGTTTAGGTAGTTTCATTAGGCTTTATTGTTTTAAGGGTTGGGTATGGGATCTGATATCTGGCACTGCTTAAGAGATGTTTGGCTTTTCTTTTTAACTAAGTTCTAGCCCGTGGTGTAATTCATCCATGAGTATATTTTGTTACCTTTCCATCTGATCCTTATGCTTGCAACAGGAATATTGTTGTAATAATGAAAGTTTTCTCTTTTCTTTTTATTAACCTGACATTGGTTAATTGTGTGCCTGATTTTTATAATAGGAGTGAGATTTCCCAACTGATCTTTCCCATAATCTCGTTATTAATATTTGGGTGGTGGCAGCGGAAGTTTTATTCCCAAAATCTAGGTTTTTAAGATTTTGGGGGAAGTTTTATACCAAAGCCTGGTAGATAAGGCTTTGGGGTACACTTACTGGCTTTCACTTCTGCATTTATCATGCCAGAGTGGGGAAGGAGCCATGACAGAAGGCATCAGTGGCTAGGGCATGTGTTACAAATGGATCATAGCCAACTACGGATTATGGCTCTCAGTTGGAAGCCAGGAAATCCAGGAGGAAAGAGGAGTAGTCATAGGATGAATGGGAAGCATATAAGTATCAACGACATAGAAAAAAATAATTTGAAATGGGAGGATTTAGGTCAGATAGCAGCTGATAAGCAAGCATGGAGAATGTGGGTAGCCCAATGTGTTGAAAAGCACGGGACAGACTAAGGTAATGTCTATAGAGTAAGTAGAGAGTTCAGAATGCTTAACACAAAAGCACAATCATTTCTAGCCAGACACTGGCTCTCGGAGCTGTGTTTCATCTTTGCATGGTGTGCACTGTTTCAGCTAACGCTGTATAGAAGATGTATGTAATCACACTTACAACTATTATTACTTCTGCCTCTGGCTTTATTGCACAGTACTCATGGGGCTGGTCTTAATAGCAAAACAGTTAAAAAACAGTCAAATATTTTGAGGAAATAAGCTGGTGATAGCAAGAAGTAGTTCTAGCATCCTAGTTGTACTTCCTTTTCCTGTTAAAGAGTACAAGCAATCTACATTTCCTTTGTACTCCCCATTTGGTGTGATGAAGAATCTGCTGCACAAGAAAGTCAAAGAGCCCAAGGAAATGAGAACAGCTGTATAGAATAACGATTTGCTCATCTTTAGCATCTACTATCTAAAGATCTTAAAATGCTACAGACAGCCATTTTAATAACACAATAATACTGTTTGCAGCAAATATTATATAAGTTTTACATGCAGGAAAAATAAAGCACAAGGCAATTAAATAACTCCTCCAAAATCATACAGGAAATCAGTGGCAGACCCAGGATTAGAAGAACAGGATTAAATCCTGGCCCTATTGAAGTCATTGGCAAAACCCCCATTAGTTTCAGAATTTCACTCTCAGCTCAATTAGGCACCTTTTAACCACAGAACTATTCCTGCCATAACATTCATTCCCACCTAACTGCTGTGATACCTAGTCATGTCACTTCTTTGTTGTCTCTGTTTTCCACTTTCACCAGGAATGTTTGTACCAACACAGAGAACTGAAGGTATCTCAACATCAGATATTATTACTAGAATTGTACGAGACTATGACGTCTATGCCCGACGCAACCTCCAAAGAGGATATACCGCCAAAGAGCTGAATGTTAGTTTTATAAATGTAAGTAAGCACATCTTCTCTTCTGATAGTTTCCATTAGAAGCCCGACCTTGGAGTAGGTATTAAGAGATGCTAATTAACCTCTCCTACTTTGAAAAGGATGATTGAAGAGAGCAGAAGTTGGTTCAAACTAACTGGGAATAATGAACATTGTTTGGTTTGGGATTTATTTTTAGGAAATCTTGGCAAGTATCAACTTCACATGTCATACCATTTGGCATTGTTCTTGGAAACTGTAGCTTTTTGAGTAAAGCCAATGCTCCCGATTCCCATTGTGCTTCTGAATTAGTGTATACTTCTCATGGAGCTGCTGCTGACTTAGTAACACTGCTGCTAAAAAAAGCTTCCAGCCATGAAAGGAAGACAGCCACTGCCTCTCCAAAAGACAGCCTGGAATTTGACATTGTTTCCTTATTGTTGCTGTGATGTGCCAGATGCCAGAGATAAGAAGGAAAAGGCATAGAAAGCACAAATGTGATTATCTATTTTCTTCCTCTACAAAGCAATTACTATATATATACACACACACACACACACGTATATGTATATGTATATGTATATGTATATGTATATGTATATGTATATGTATATAAATAAAAGTGTGTGACATTCAAGTGAGCTTAAAGGGTCCAGTGTAAGCTCAGGGGAAAAAAAGGATGCCTATGGTGAGCCACTGTTTTGACAGGTATTGCAGAGGTCAGAGGGCAATGTGTCAAATCAGATAATGTGTGACACAAAACCTCAAGAGAATGGAATGAGTTAAGGAGCCAGTAAAAAAGCTTAGTAATTCCTGAGGAATGCTCTGGGGGATGCAGTACAGGGAACCCCCGTATTATAACGGCCCCAGTTGCGACCCTCCGCACTTGCGATCATTTTTGTAAGTGTGGAAGGGGCCGAAACCCCCTGACTTACGTCCTTGACCCACATTTATGATGGTGCACAGCGCCTATCGTAAATGTGGGTTCAAGTTATGACGCCCCCGACTTGCAATGCTTCCCCAGGAACCGATCGTGTCACAAGTCGGGGGCCGCCAATATTTCAAATTAAGCAGCTTCTAACAACAGGACTCTCTGTGCTGTCCAGGAAAAGGGTAAAGATGTGAAGGAAATCAAAATTTACTTTCCTTCCTTTTCTCTTTCAAGTCTTAGCAGCATAGCCCAGTGAACCTGACATTATTGGAATGCTCCTCTGCACTGTGCCAAATTTCAGCACTTCACTCATTCACACTAATGACTGGGAAAGCAATTGTGAAAGCCATTGTGAATGATTATGGCTAGCAATGAGGAACAAAAGAACAATGAATCCCAAAACATATTTTTCCCAGTTATACACTATATACAGGATAGCTGTATTTATTATTAGCTCTCCATTTCACACTTTTCTGTAAAGAGAGACACTCAAGCAGATATTTAGCTAATTATGGGAAAAAAAGAGTCAAAAGTACTGTCAGAGTCTTACAACTATGCCTGAGTCCCCCTGGCAATTTTGGGGGGGATTGTAATGATATTTCCTGCTTTTTCTTTAATAATCTATCCCCCTTTTTGCTACATCAAAGATTCAAATGAGCAACAGAGAAAACAGTACACAACATGCCATCAAATCACAAAGTGAACAAATGTGTGGCATATTTCTCTCTCTCCAAATTACGGTAATCTAATGTGTTACAGCCAACAAACTTATTTCAGACAGACATGCCCTCTTAAATATGTCCTAAACAATGGGGATAGACTGGGTGCGTTGGATTAGACTCTGGATATTGCAATGGGAGTTAGGAACTATCTTGATCAGGCATTTTGATAAGTCTCACTAGGAGTATGTCTACACTGGGGAGTTATTTGAAAATAACTCCCCTTATTTCGAAATAACAAGGCAAGTGTCCACACTACCCAGCCTATTATTTCGAAATAATAACTCCTGCTTGTGAAGAGGAATAAGCTTATTTTGAAATAGTTATTTCAGGAGTTATTATTTTGAAATAACTTATTCTGAAATAACCTGGTAGTATAGACATAGCCTTAGTCGTAAGCTTGTGCCAGGGCAGAGCCCTGAAATTTCTAGACTTGGCAGTTCATAGCCCCACCTCTGGGCTTGCTGTGTCAATTATAAAACTTAAAAAATGCCTTGAGAGCCGGCACCTCTTTCACTAGAGATGCATCTACACAGCACCCAAAACTTGAAATAAGATATGCAATTTGCACTATGCAATGCCAAATTTTGAAATACAGCACTATTTCAAGCCATCTCTTACTCCTCATACAATGAGGTTTACAGGGATGGTGAAATGCACATCTGCTGTATTTTGAAATAGCGGGTGCTATTTCAGGATAGCTCTGGTATCCCGAAATAACTTTGCTGTGTAGACATACCCTAAATGTCCCATTAGATGCCTGTCTGTCTCTTTAGGCACTTAAGTACCGTTTATAAATCTGCCTCTTTCTCAAGCCAAATAATGACAGGCTGAGTGATACAGTTCTGCCATACTTGAGAGAGAATAAATCACAGAGACAGTCTATAGATTTTTTTTGTAATATGCACCTCTCAAGCAGAGCTGGAAACACAGATGTAAGCATTTTTCTTGTCTTTGTTTCATATTTCATTTTGGAGTACTGGCTCTTATATTTCCCACCTGATTGATCTGTATAAGGCACAAAATGAAGGGGCTCACTAATTTAATTCAGGCAGTGACTCAGGATTTAGAGGTCATTCCAATTTAGGAGAATCCTTGGGATCCTTAGGTTTTCCCTACAAACCTTCATTCGCAGCCCAGATCTACTGTATTGCTAGTTTCTAAGTTCACATTTGAGGTGGAAGTGGGGGCATCTTGTGCATCCTTGTTGTAGACCTAGGGCTTCCCCATATTTCCCTGCTGTAACTGTCCACCCAAGAGGATCAATACTGCAGCTATTGTTTAGATATAGGAATGCTGAGTGTGAATTTGCTTTGGAATTCATCAACTCCATTCCTTAATTGGTCAAAGTGTATTACTGTTGCATAGCACATGCAGCATTTCTCCACTTCTCTTTTAGAGACTAAATGTCTACACTAGCACTTTTGTCGGTCAGTGACCAACAGTGTGGACAGAGCTATGTCATTGGGTAATGGCTCTCCTGCGAACATAGCTAGTGCTTCTCATTTGGGAGTGGTTTAATTATGCCTGCGGAAGAGCTCTCTCCTGCCAGCAAGAGCAGCTACACAGGAGACCTTTCAGCAGAACAACTGCAGCAGTACCACAGGGGTGCTGCCAGCTCTGTAGTGTAGCTGCAGCATTCTGAAGTCCCTGCTGACATAGGGTTACAGTAGTTTAAAGGGAGAAGCTCTACTCTTCTCCAAAGGCTTCTTGTGTTTCAAAATAAATAAATCGGCATTAGAAGAAAATAAAAATGGGGGCATTTCTAAATTAAGGCTTGGTTGCCTATGATACTGTGGGGTTTGGAATGATAGGGTTATCCTGACTTAGCCGCTTTGGCTAGTCCTACTAAGCTACAAAGCAACTGTTCCTTTGTTGGTTATGCTTTTGAGGTACTATCTCTTTGCATTTAAGATAAAATGCAATTGCTAATTCCATTAAATATTTAGCATAAAAATGACCTAGTAAAAGTATGGGCAAACTCTGGAAGTAAATCTAAAGTGGAACTGTTGATCTCCTTTATCCAGGGTGCTAAGTTTTAAAAGTTCGGTTACACAAGAGTGTGTGCGCGTGTGTGTGTAATTTGCACCTGCAATGTGGGAATTGTGCATGTAAATCAGGGGCACGAATGCTCATATATTTTGGAATATGTATTTGCATGGCCACATTTGAAAAATCAAAGCCCCTCTGAGTCCATATTATATCTGATCAGTTAATCAAGATTAAAGAAAATATGATTTTCTAAATGCCAACCCTGAAAATTTGAACTGGAAGCCAAGCAGAATATTTTCTGACATGTTCTTCCTTACTAGTAGTAAAGATTTTACAACTACATTTTAACAATTCTACTGATGACACATGAGCTAAAATAGATTCAGTCACATGCACCTAACTACAATGCTAACAAGACCACCAAGAAAAATACGACTCTGGATATACAGAGGCAATAGATTCTCAAGTCACAAAAGGCCAAATTTATACTCCCACTTCTCTGACAAAAGCTGCACTTTTATAGGTTAAACTACCATAATGGAGCCAAAGAACATTTGTGTTAGAAGAAAACGAATTAGTTAATTACTGTGTAATCCAGATTTACTCAAATTCCAGTAAATTGAAGTTCCTAGACCACCAAAGTGGTTTATGAAGAGTGGTGTAAACAAAAGTTCTTACGGTGGGGAAGGGGGGACCCTCCCTGCTCTTCCCCTCCCTTCCTTTCCCACATCACCTGTGGAGAGAGGGGCTGGGGGAAGTATGGGAGCAAGAAGAGCTGCCGGCAGTTCTGCTACTTTCCTTGCTCTGCCCCTGCCAGTGGGGAAAGGAGCAGAACTCCGAGCCGTGCCCCCACCTCTCCACAGAGCTGCTGCATCTGTGTATAGGGCTGGGGGGCAGGGATGACAGTGCTGCTCCTTTCCTCACTGGTTGGTGGCATCAAGGAGAGGAGCAGAACGCTGGCCCTGTACATAGAGCCAATGGGGAGGATCTTGGGATGGCCATCAGGGAGTCTTTCTGGTATGTCCTACCAGCTAAAAATAATTGGCCAGTGCGGCGTACCAGGCCATACCACAGCCACTTGTCCCACTGGCTATGAACTGACTGAAGTGCTGCTCCGACAGCGCTCGTCCAATTGTCAGAAACAGAGCTTCAGTCCTGCAGAGCCTTTATGCGCTGTACTTCTGAGGCATTTAGAAGCTTTGACTCCGAGAAGCTTGGCAGCTCTGAGAACCCACCCTTTTGCTCTTCTGATGAGCTGCCCCCATACTTGGGTGTTTCCTTTCTTTCCCTCCACTCCTCCGCTGTTTGGGCAGCTGGCCTTTGAGACTAGACACACCTCTCCGGTACAACCAGGAGACTGCTGCTAATCTAAAACCCCAACCATGACGATTCTCTTCTGTTTTGAAGAGATCTCTTCATAGGAGATACCTTGGACTGTAATAGCACCAGGGCTGCAGGCCAATATTGGGATGCACTGGTAAGAGAATGTGAGGAAGTTTGCATGTTTCCTGCTACATGCCTGAGGTATTAGTTCTTCACTTGCACAAATATTAAATTCATTTATTTTTCAAATATCCTATTTTAATCTATCTAGAGCTCTGTTTTTCTGCTGGGGAACATAATACATGACAAGTACTAGATGATAAATGCTTTCAGACCATCCATACATTGGCATATGAAAATATTATACATGTTAGTAGTCAGAAAAAGCTCAGTGTATTTAAGCAGTAATGACAAACTTTCTTCTTTCCGCAAACCCACTTGAAAATTTGTCTGTCCACACATACTTTTCCAATAGGAGAAGAAGTACCGCTTTCAGAACCAGGTAGACAAGATGAAAGAAAAAGTGAAAAATGTTGAGGAAAAATCAAAAGAATTTGTTAATAAGGTAGAAGAGAAGAGCCATGACCTCATTCAGAAATGGGAAGAGAAGTCCCGAGAGTTCATTGGCAACTTCTTAGAGCTGTTTGGACCCGACGGAGCTTGGGTAGGTACTTCAGTCCAGGAATTCTGCCTGCATTTGATTCATTCTTCTCTTAACACAGGGTCATAGCAAGTTCTTTTGCCGCGGTTTTTGTTTCCCTTTGTTTTACGGTTTCCCTTTCTCTACTTCCAGAAAATGGCAGTAGAGAAAGGGAAACATTAAAAATCTGAATTTGGCAATGTTTTAAAATAACAAGATAAAAATGGTCACATAGTAGTCAAGTATAAATTTATACTAGAGATTATTTCAGACCTTAGTCTGACTCATTGGGATATCTGTAGAGATATACATGTTTTATGCAAGGCTCCATGGTGCACTTTTGTGAGTCACTTCTTTTTGTGAACGATTGCCCCAGCCACTTTCATCCAGGGAGCTCATGGTGGTTCCCAAAGGTGATTATAGTATTATTTACTGTTCTACATTTTGCAGTTGAGGAGACTGAGACAGACAGGTTGAGTGAGTCACACACAAAATCACCCAGTGACTTAGTGACACAGTCAGGAGTAGAACTCAGCTGGGAGTCTGATAGCTATGCCCCGTGAGCTGATCACTAGAGAGTCTGCATCTCATGCCACATCTAGAGATCGTACGTCCCAAGTCTTCTGTTACATTGCAATTAGTTGCAAAACCCAGTAGTAATGTAAAGGCAATCAGTAGCTACACAAGCAACCCTCAGAGCTACCCGGAACATACCGTGTGGCAATTTAAAGGACTCGGTGCTCCAGCTGCCACTGCTACATCAGTGGTAGCAGCAGCAGATGGGAACTCCAGGCCCTTCTGAATCACCAGGCCATAGGACAGCTGCCCCTTTGCCTTCCCTTCTCCCCTTTTCCTCCTCTCCCTGCCTCTCCGCCCCTCCCCCCGCGCCCCGTCAGTGGGACTGAACCAACTGCAAAGGAACTGAGGGCAGCAGTACACATAATCAGCAAGCAGCCCGCCAAAATGCCCCCAAGAGAACGTGAGCTGATTCAAAGATACATAAAGATTTAGTTATGCAGCCTCCATTCAATTCAAAGTGGGTCAAGTAGCTAACAATTTATGCAAGGGCTTTATTCATTTATGGCAGGGGTGGGGGACCCATGGACCGGAAGCCAGACCCTGCCCCCAGTTTGCCTAGATCAAGTCCCTGAGGCGCAGGGCTCCCTCCTCCCCAGCATCAGGGAGCCTGCACTGGGGGTTCAGCCCTACACACCCACCCCCAACGTCCACAGTGAAAAGCATTTGGCTAGAACTACTGCTAAAGAACATTCATTTGCCCTCTGATTTAGGATGGCAGATGTAGAGCAGGAAACTGGATTCAATTTCATGCAGAGATATTTGCAGAGCAAATTCCCACAAAAGTGTCCATGGAGAATGAAATGAGAGCTGGCACTATTCTCAGAAAAGCTTTCATGTTACAGTGAACTGAGGTATTTTCAAAAACCATCGTCAGGCTGTGGAAGCATTTTTATTTTTTAAATTATGATCACTTGCTATTAATGTCAAAACTGTTATTAACATTAATTTGCCACATCAGTGTTAGTTAGATGTTGCTTTGAATGTTGACATGATAGGTCCAGGAACAGTTATAGGCATGTTAGATTCCTAGATCAGTAATTTGCATTCCATTAATATGCTATTATTATATAGCGCATGCACAGATCGCCCGAACCCGGCTCTTCCGGGTTACAATCTACTTGCCACGGGCAAGTAGATTGTATAATTTGTCGAGCCCTGATAATTGCTATTTATGAAATAAAACACTTTGTGCTGGCATCACTTTTGTAAAAGGTAAACTAAGAGCTGGGCAAACCACTTAAAACCATAAACTATTTCTGGAAAAGGTCAAAATCAGCAGTGAGCAACCAGGACTAGTGAGTGGGCTGCATGAGCGTCCCGCCTTCATTTGAGTGGGCTGCAAGATTGTCATAGCCAAGATGGTCTTCCATGATAGGATATTTTGCTAACTGCACTTGTGTACCTACAATTTACAGGGTGTGCCAACTGAACCATAGCAGCGCTTTGATGGATGCAGATGGAGCACATGGCTCTCACATTCACTGCTGTGTGCAATCAGCATGCACCTCACTTCACATGCCCTTGCTTTACATGTGCATCGCTTTAGTAATGCCAGTATGAAAATAACCATGCAGACAGGAATCAATGGAATCTGGCAACGGTAAACAAAATGTGTGGTAGGCCACACATAGAACCCCAATGGGCCAGAGGTTGGCCACCACTAGTCAAAATGTTGGTTTTTAAAATTGCAGGGGATAAATAGAATTCATTTTAGATTTTGTTCACTAAGAGAACTTTATACACAATTTATTTCTCCTCCTGTGAGTCCCAGAGATGCTCTGACACAATAATGGTGAATGTGTATAAAACACTAGGAAGAGAGCCTGACCAAAAGCTGCCTTGCAATCTCACACTTGCATAGTGCAGTACAACGTAAAGCAGACCCTCTGAGATTAGTTGTGGGGAGAATGAAAAAGTTCTGCTGGCAGACAAGAGTATAACCCCCTCAGGTACTCTGGGTTGGAGTATACTAGTTGAAGAAAGATGCTCAGAAAGGTACATTATAGGTCCAATAAAAATGTCTACAAATATCCTCAGCAATAAAACAACACTATTGGAAACTGGTGTAAAAAGCAGTCCACTCAGTTCTCTAAAGAGGATGTCTCAGATTCTGGAGAGCAGTTCTGATCATTGTAGGGACTACGTTTGATTGGCCAGAGCCTAAAGTAAGCCATAGTGCTATAGCTTATGGTCATTCTAATAAAAAAATCCAGGATCCTACATTGAGTGCACAATATACTTTCAGTCAAGACCTTGAAGTCCACCTACGATCCCATTGAAATGTCCACACTGTCCTGTAGAATCAGAAGCAGTTGTAGACCTTCAGAGAGAGTTTTCCAATGTTTAGGCTCTTTCCAGTTCACTTTTATTTTGTAAAGAAAATGAGACTTCCTTACGCAGTAAATGCAGCTTTTCCACGGTCCCAGATAGCTCGCTGAAGCCAACAAAGACTCTGGCACTGATTGTGATGATAGTAACTGGCTTTAGCAGACTGTATGATTTCCTCTCCAAACCATATGGACTAAAACTTTTCATTGGGACTACTACTGCCACTGAGAGATGCTGCTAAAAGTGTGGGGGTCTTTGTCAGCATGGAATACAGTGTAACCATTCTCCACACTAGCTAGCACTAATAACCTTTTCCTGCCTAAACTGGTCCTCTGCTTAGTAGGCTGGAAGCTTTTATAAAGAGTAAAAACTTCCTGCTAGTAGGGTTGCCAGGTGTCCAGTTTTGAACCAGACAGTCTGGTATTTGAGGGTTCTGTCCGGGAAACAAATTGAGAAAATACCGAACATATAAAAGGTCCGGTATTTTTTAATTAGGTAAGTTTTATTATTATTAGGAGTATCAGTACGTAGTTGCGTACTGC
>CM057845.1:185778267-185797184 GCA_030068395.1 Apalone spinifera
GAAGGGGCAGTGTAGACAGCTCCTTCTGGTACAAGAGCCTCTTCTGCAAAAATGACAGCTCATTAGGTATGCAAATGAGGCTCGGCTAAGCATATTCCATGCTTAGCCTCATTTGCATATTTCTCACACAAGAAGCCGCGAGCGTAGACAGCCTGACAGAGCTGAAATAGATCCGCTGTATTCCAGTACAGGAGGCTACTCATAGCATTAAAACACACAATGTGCCATTTTAGAGCCAGTCATTCATTTCATCTAACCCTTGTCCTGCATCCAGCACTGGCATGTACCACACATTTAAAGGAAAGTTACAAATTGAACCATGGTATATCTTGCCAATTATTCCTCTTTGGAGCCATGGAAAATTAAATCCAACTTCAGGTTTTCCGTTAAGGGTTTCTAGCCTGTATTTATGAGGTATGTGTGTTGTGGTTAGGAGTGTAGACCCCCACCCAGTATTTAAGGGGGACAGAATTAGAACTCTAGCACTGAGCAGGGAGAGAACGCACATCTCCAACTTGTGCATCAGTGAAAGCCAGCCATGAGAAGTTTGGGTGGATTCCACTGGAGACAGGGAGAGGTTCTAGGAGGAAAAAAAGCACTCGGGCTAGGTCTAGACTGCGAAGAAAAATTGGAAAAAGATATGCAAATTGTAAACAGAAAATAATCAGCATTGTGTATATTCAAAATGTGACATGGTACAGTAGCTATTTATGTTTTTTAATCATATTACCCTTTTTATGTGAGCCCGCATATATATTTTTCCGCTTTTTCTTTGGAAGAGGTTTTTTTGAAATTTGGCCCATCTACATGGGGCCAAATTTCAGAAAAACCTCCTCTTTCAGGACATCTGAAAACCTCCTCTTTCAGGACCTCTTTCTTATACAATGAGGATGCTGAAAGAACACATCCACTTTTTTGGAAACTGTTCCAAAGAAGCGGACATGTTCCTTGGACACGGCATAGCCCAGAACAGCTCTACAGTGTAGATAGACAGAGTTGGATAAAGAAAACCAGCTTGCTGAGACAAAAGGTGACTCAGAAGCCTAACATGTCCAGCTGAAGTTGCACCTAAGTGGCTGAAGGCAAGTCATGCATATACAGACCAGAAACCCCTAAGCAAAAGCCTTGGGTTGGATTTAATTTTCCATGGCTCTAAAGAGGAATAATGGCAAGGTACACTACGATTCAATTTTTATTTTAACTTTCCTTTGAAATATGTGGCACTTGCCAGTGCTGGGGGCAGGATAAAGGTTAGCTGAATGAATGGCCTGTTCTAAATATGGCACATCATATGTTTCTAGTGCCATGCACAGCCTCACAGTAAGGAAGTCTTGGGACATGTCTACACAAGGAATTTGTACTGTTTAAACTTAAGGCATGCTTTTAAATCATTGTAGTTAAACTCATGCAAAAGGCTGTATGAACACTTCTTTTGGTTTAAACTAGTTTTATTTAGATTCTTTAACCCCAAATAAGAGTTTGTGCCAGTTTGGCAGGTTTGCATTGCAACTTTTGCTTGTAGACAGGCCATATTCTTTTGATTACAATTCTGGCTGCAAGAAGCCACTTGCTCTGTCCCTGTGCAGACTAGGCCTATGGGTCATGTGTAATCACGTGCCAGCTAACATATTTTAACTAACCATGTTTTTAAACAGTAATGTAAACAGGGTTTAACACCTTTCAAACCCTGTTGGTTGTTGTCCAGTCCTAAAAAAAGAAGCCCAGGGTTGGTCAAGAACATTCTTGCCAAAAGTATCAACTCTGCCCCATAAGAGTTATAATGTGATAGCTCACACACATTTACACCGGACCTACGTTTTGCTCTGTATTAGAGCACAACCCAGCTGCACGCCACTGAAGGAATTATCAGTACAACTCAGTGACTCAGCCAGCAATGGGAGCTCCACAAAGAGTAGCCCAGACAGCAACATGCATTCAGAGTCATCACTGCTGGCTACCACAGCAAAACAAACGTTTGTGCATACGTCACAACAAAGCAGTCCCACCGACTTCAGATGTGAATAACCACACAGGCTGCCCTATCTGGCCTTAATGTTGTGATGACTTTTGACGCCTGTGGGTATGATAGAGCCAGCCCAGCTACGTGAGAGTGAAGTGGAGTCTGTTCCGGCTTATCCAGGAACAGAACAACTAATTACATTCTGCCGTCATCGCCTCCTTGCCGACCTGCAGAATGGGCAATGTAGCTAGAAAGCTCCCAGCAGCACTTTTGCATCCACACTAGTTTGTGGGTACCAGACCCATTTGCCTGGTGAAGTGTGAGCATTTGCTCTGCTGTGGGTGGGGCGCAAGACACAGAGGGCTCTCGGGCGCCATTTTGACAGGCCATATTTCAGAGCAGAAATGCATGTTAAGCCTCTCCCTTTCCTGAAGGCCAAAGAATCTCTCCCTTATGCAGATAACTGTCCCCAACTAACTGTCCCCAACTGGCCTCACAGGTCCTACCCCTCTCTCTTCCCTCCTGTTCTTGCACCCGACTCACAGAGCCTCTTTTTCAAACTCCTTTTCAGAAACAGATGTTTCAGGAGCGAAGCAGCCGAATGCTCCAGGCCTTGTCACCGAGGCAGAGCCCCACCAGCAGCCCAACGCGCGGCCGTTCTCCATCCCGCTCTCCTTCGCCACCATCACCCTGGTTGTTCAATAAAGCCTCACCCCCAACCTCTCCGAAAGCAGCCTCGGCCTCCGTCAGCAGCATGAGCGAAGGCGATGAAGATGAGAAGTAAAGGAAAACTATTAAAAAAAAAAAAAAAAAAAAGACACCAACGCTCATATAACCTACCAGTGGCTGGGTGGGGAGGGACCACATACAGCTGTTTCTGACAGAAGCAAGTGCACTCTAGGAAAAGGCATTGCAAAGGATGAGATCTCAGCAACAGTTCACCCTGGCCCCATTTCCTCTTGGGCTCACACATACCCGGACAACTGACTGACACATGAAACCTTGGAGCAAATACTGGTCACTACTTGCTGGCACCCCTATGGCCAGGCAAGAGCTTTGGGGGCATTTGCACTGATAGAGGAATAGTCAGCCTCTGAGCCAGACTGAATGAGCAGGTGCACAGCATACACCTAGTGTGACCTGGTGATATTAGGGGCTTGGTCTCAGAGTCATCCACTCCCTGCCCACCCTTCCAAAAAAAGTGTCCTGATTTTCACACTTGCTACCTGCTCCCTGCTAGCCCTGAGCCATGCCAGAGCAACGAGGTACCTTGCCACAGCGTCAAAACATTTCCTGGCACAGGCCAGGAAATGTGTGGTGTCTTTCAAAATTAAAAAATAAATACATTAAAAAAGCTTAATCATGCCAGTAGAATGGGGATCTGGCTTGTTGGCACTGGAGAGACCTTGACGAGATTGGGCATAATGACTGTTGGCTGGCCAGGCCTTTGTCCGGGCACGTTCAAAGGTTAATATAGTGTGATTCCCCTTTGCTTTAGCCAATTTCACTCCTTGTTCCTAGTGCCTCAGAAGCCACCTGTTGTGTTCTGGTTTTCTTTGTCAGGTGGCTTTGAAGGTTCTGGCATAGAACAGCGAATGACCCGGCTGGGATTTCTTGTCTGGGGAAAAACATTTTAATGATTTGGGCTATTTTAGTGATCACCTTAAGAACACAAAAGCACCAAAGCCCCTAAGCAAGACATCTCCTGGCATTTACCATACATTTGGAAATATCATTTGTCAACTGTCTATGCAACAGCATTTCTCCCCATCCCAAGTATCAGTCTTAAAGCTTTTGGCGCACTTCTAACCAAGATGAAAGCATGTACACATTGTACGTTCTTTTATGGTACATGCATGTGCACACATAGATATGCATTGCCAGTCTGGAATCTAGAAAGCTGCCTGCTGGCAACTGCCCTTAACATAGCCAAATATGGAGAGCCCAACTGGAAAATAATGGAAACTTTATACTTTATACCTAAACTTGAATGCTGGGGTTTCCCCTCATTCCCTCAGAGCATCCTCATATCCCTCATGGAGCCACAAAGACTTCAACTTTTCTCTTCCTTTCTACACTCGTGTTGAAATCACATCCTTTCAGCTATGCCTGAGATGATACTTCCCTCATGCTCCATCTACGCCAGAGCAGCAACCACGAGAGGGAGGTAGGGGGCAGCTGCTGGATCGTGTGACATGTGGCACTGTGGCTGGCTGAACTACCTCCCATAAGATTCCTGCGTTCCTCCCAACCTGGAAAATGAGCTTAGACACCGAACACCAGACAGTGCTACAGAGAAATGAGCCTCTGCACCTTCTTCTGGAGCAGCGGTCCCCAAACTGGGGCAAACCCCTAGCATGGCAACATTTAGGGTGTCTGGGGCTTGTACCTGGGCCAACATCCACAAGAACAGGGAGGGCTCCCACCCAGTTCTGCTCCCACTCCTAGCTATGGCCCAGTCTCAGCCCCCTTACCCCGACCACATCCCCCACTCCCGGAGCCATGGTCCTGTCCCTGGTTCTGGGAAGTAAGGGGTACGGACAGAGATTGAGGGGCATGAGGTAAAAAGAGTGGGAACCATTGCTATAGAGGCTGCTGCACTGGCCTTGTGTTCTTACTTGCCCTGCTGGCGTGTCATGTGTTTCTCCATCCGGTCCACTGAGCGTTTGGGCACCAACCAGCCAGGTATACTAAGCTGCAATCAATTCCACATTACAGCTTGCATGGCAGCCAGAACAAGGGACAACAGTAGGGAAGATCTGAGGGTTCCACTTGTTTCCTTATTGGTATGAGTGCAGCACAGCGTGTAAGCGACTGCAGAGTTTAGCATTCTTCATGATGTTGGCTTCCTGTACAGAGAAAACACAGCTCCAGTAGGGAGGAGAGAGAAGCAGGGGGACTAAAAAGGATGACACCCCACCCAGCAAAAGAAGAGGACTCTGCCCCAGTGCATGAAGAACTTGGTCACATTTCAGAGACACACCAAGAATAATAGTTTTGGGGGGTCGGGGGGAGAAAGGTGTTAGTATGTAAATGTACAATGTGTGTCCATGTGTAGCAAGGGATTGGCAGCAGCTACAATCCCTTGCCCTGCAGGGTTAGGCATTATTTGCAGTGAATCCCACCCCCAGCAGTGTCTAGGTGGACAATTGAAGGACCCTAGCACCAAGCCCCCAACCCAACAATGTTTTTTCCCTATGAAAAAACCACTTTATCCACCTAGCAAGGCCTAGCTGATGTCTAACATGCCACCTCAGCCAGGCCCTTATCTGACTCGCTCCCCAGGAGACATGTCCTTGCTACATAAATGGTTTTCTGGAGACACAACCAGCACCCTTTAAAAATTTGCAACAACAGGCTGCTGTCTTGGTATCGGGGGCATTCACTGCTTCTTTCACTAGTGAGAGTGACAAGCAGTTGGCTGCCGCCTGCTACGTGAGAGAGGATAGTGTGATTAAAAACTTCCTGTCCCCCTGAGGAAGCCAGCTATTGTAATTTCGTCCCTAGAGTGTACTTGTTTGTTCTTCGGATCGCTCCACATCTGTGTCTCCATCACAAACTGCTCCTCCACAGTGAGAACAGTCTGCTCTCTATGGTGCTGTTTATTCCAACAACCCCTGTGCAAATGAGAGGGAGAATGTGAGGGCTGGGATGGGAGTGGGGATTGTTTTCAAAACAATGCCCTCTCGTCAGCAAAGTTTTGAAGGAAAATGAACATGCTTGGCTCAGAATGGCAAACAGGAGAGACACCAGAATGACTTCATTTTCACCGTCGCTATCCCTCCCAAAGTGACGTGGTTTACTGAGCAACAAAGCCATATACCTGTACCAGACATCTTGTCTCCATTTAGGATAAGACTAAACATGAGCGCCTGTTCTCCTGGTATGGATCCTAACTACCTTCTGTGCACAGTATCTACCATGCACAGAGAAGACAGCCAACCTCCTCACCACCTCTGGGCATACAGATGATTATTTGCACTTTTTGGTCATAGGTGGGTTTCATTTTTTATTTTTAACAACTGTTGCTTTATTGTGTTCTTATTTATAAGCCCAAGCTCCATGGGGGGAAAATAAATGAAATTCAGCAGATAGTGCAGCTTGCTCTCTTTATTTTACTATGGCTTTGCCAGTCATTACAATAATGTTCTTGAATAACAGCAAGCCCATGTTCTAGTCTCATTGGCTCCCCTTTCTCTACAGACCACAATAAGCAGCACAGGCAGCCATTCCATCCTATCCAAACCTCTTCTATTAAACTCATCAACTTCCCAATCATCTCTTAGCACCTGCTCTCCAACTCTCCTCCCAACCTCGGCTTTGCAGTTTGTGCCTTGTGTTTCCTGTATATCATGCAGCTGCTTTCACCACCTTCAGACCCATTTCTTCCAGGAGTTTGTCCTGTGTGGCTTTCTTCACTATCCCTCCCTCATCTGCACTGCTGTCCATCTTTTTGGTCTTGTAACCTCTTTAGGGCAAGGAACAGCTATCTCTGCTCTGCTCTTTGTAAATCACTGGATTGACTTGTGGGTTTTTAGTAACACGTAACTAATTATATTAGTTAGAAGGCACCTATAATTAGGAAGCGTGTAACCTTCTAATTAATTCCCAAATACTAGCACGTTGTTAAAGATAAGGGCACAATAAAACCTAATTTTGTTTTCAGGTTCAAGCTTCTAGGTCAGTTACAGAAAAGGTATTAAGGAGAGGACCAGTAGGAAACACGTTAGTGATAGAACTGAACTTTATTCAAAAGAAATGTGGTTAGTTAGCCAGAGAGGCATGCAATTACCACTTACAAATATCCACTCACAGATGAAATGGTGTATCAATGGGTAATCAATGCAGTGACAAGAGTGAAGTACAAGCTTGTAATCCTGGAACACTCCACTTAGGATGGCATTCCCATGCAACTGGCAGAACTACTTTTCACGCTGCATTATATTACTAATTAACATTAAACTCTCTCCTATTATATTTCCACCACCTTCTTATTGGCTCTTTACATTACACATTATTGATATTAACATATTCATCAACGTCCTTCCTACAGTATCAGTATAGGTAGCATTTTAATAAAACAGCTACAATTCTTAAGAAATACTCATTAAAAACTTGTGTAAACTAGTTATAACCACTAGTTAAAACATAATGGTCATGTCTTTGCTAATTCTTACATTCACTTAATTCACTGTCTCCAACTTGTTAACTTCTCACACTAGCAACTTCATTTCCCCACATTCCTCTACGCTTGGGTCCCACAATAAACGCATACTTACTTAAGAGCTAATAGGCTACAGGTGCAATGAATTTAAAATAATTCAACTCTAAAATGTCTGGGTATTTATAGATACATTTTATGCTCTAACAAAAATAAAGATTTTAAAAAAATAATTGAAAATGACCAAGAAACAAAATGATTTAAAGGCAGAAGTCCCTACCCAGAATCAGCCTTGATTAAACAATTTTTTTACAAAAACCATAATGATTTTCACTCAGCAGATCTGCTACCTGTAGTGTTAACTCAGGTCTGCTAACAGTAGTGACCAAAATAAACCTTATTACTTTTACTCACGGAGCCCTGTAGAGCCCAGCTCTGGGAGAGGGAGCTGCATTCTTAATTCTCCAATACATGTGTTACACAAATGTCATTTACAAACTTCTGACCCCATTGCTTTTAAGACACCAAGGTTTTGAAGACAATGGGCTTCATTCTTTCAATTATTCCAGTATGAACTGGGAAGTGTTACAAACCCCAGTGAGAAAAGCCTTGTAACTGAACAGGCACCGAAGGCTATCCTTTTCCCCAACATATATGGATTAGCTCCTCCAGTGTCAGCCAGGTACCAAAATAAGTTAATGAGATACAAACCAATTGTAATCTTTTTAAAGAGTGTTTACACCGGAGTGTGAGCTTGCTTATGTAAATCTATTTACAATGGATTTTATTTAAATTGGTGCACCTTTTTGGTTAATAATGGAGAGCGGGATGGATAAAATGAAACATGGTCTCACAAGAAGCAGAAACCTGGAAAGCAGTTCTAGGGAAAAGCACGGATTGAAGGGGTGAGCAGATTTATAGATGTTTGCATTGTGTTGTGTAAAGTTAATGGTAATTTGTCTGAATAGGGAGAGATCATATACCAAAACACTGAGAAGAGAGTTCTTTTCTATATAGTTCTAGTGTGACATCTAGAATACAGTGTTCAGTTCTGCATATATTTGTATAACAGACATTTAAATACATACAATATCTAATATAAACAGACACACATTAGAACAGGGATGGGCAATAATTTTTAACCAGGGGCCACTACAGAAATTTTTGAAGTCCCAGAAAGGGTGGGGCCTCAGGCAGAAAGGGCAGGGACAGGACACTTCCATGCTTCCTCACCCACAGACCCTGATTGCCCCCCCAGAGAGAACCATCAGCTGTTCTGAACAGCTGGCAGTTCCTTCTAGGTACCAGTGCTCCTGGTGGTGGGAGGACATTTCACGTCCTGCCCCCAGGTCAATCAGGACCTGGGGAGCACGTGAAGTCTCTCACTCCCTAGCCCCGTGCTGCAAGGGAGCGCCGCGCTTAGAGTTAACCCCCAGCTGAGCAGCCGCTAGTGGTTGACTAAGTGCTGAGCCCCTTGCAGGGCAGGGGAAGACTTCATGCGCTCCCTCTGCCCCCAAGCCCTGATTGGCCCGGGGGCATGGAGAATGTGTGGAGCCTCCCTGCAAGGAGTGTGCAGTGCTTCTAAGCACCACGCTCTCCTTGCAGGGCGGGGGCAGGGCAGGAGGAGATTTCATGCACTGCCTCCCCGCCTCCAGATCTTGATTGGCTTGGGGGTGGGGGAAAGCAGCAGGGCCTCTGTGGGCCGGATCATCTTGCTTGGCAGGCCAAATCCAACCTGCAGAGGCCCTTTTGCCCACCCCTGCATTAGAAGGATGGTTGGTTGAACTTACCATAAAACATTTTATAGATGAGCTAAACATACAACATGAGTAGGTGCAACTGTGTGGAGACAATAATAGCTATTTACAAATATTCTAGGGGCTGAGTACCAATGAAAGAAAGAACATATTTAGAGTAGAGCAAAGGCGGTATGGATAGGCAGAAGGTCATACAAGGAATTCCAGGCGATAAACATTTAAAACTAAAGTAGCCAAACATAAGCCTGAATACTGCAGGGAGTAATCCTGAATTGGCAGAGGTACAGACAGACTCAATGATCTCCCAGAGCTTTCTGCCATCACCAAAGCATATTGTTATTTTAAATGAATTCTAGGCATACAGCCAGACTGATCTCCTCTTGTTGCTCCATCTGCTCTTTCCTTTTAGTCTTGTTATATTCTCTTCCCACACGTTTTCATATTAATGTGGGCCCAATCCTGCTTCCTTCAAGATTTCCTTAAGATAAATCACAATTTTGCCTACATAGAGATGCAGGATTAGGTCTAATACAGTTCTCTTCTTTACACCCCCATTTCCCTTTCTTTCTCCTGCTCTATGTGTCTCTTTAGCTAGGTTTCTGCCAGTTATTCCCCCTCTTTTCTGTACTCCCCTTTTTACACTGAAATGCTCTAAATTGCCTTAAAAATCATCCTCGTGGTTTTGCCACTGCAAAGTTCTGTCCTCTCTCTCATGAAGCCCAGTCATTCACGTGGGGGAGATACTGCTGCTGGCTGTGCTGAACTAGAAGCAACAGGTCAGTCAGCCATATGAGTCACTGCAAGAGCAACTCCAGCAAGAGGATATTAAACCAACATTGATACATCCCTAAGAGGCAATTTCTAGAACAGAATCATTCTTCTGGGTGGACCACAAAAATAAAGCTCCCCTGTCAGCAACACAGCCTCCCAACTCTCCTTCCAGAGATGGTGTAGCCAAGATTTAAACTCCCTTGTTACAATGTACTCCTGGGCTTTACTTTCTTTCAGTCATACATCTTGATATGCTTATCCACGGCAGTGGAGTGACACCTGTAGAACAGAGCAGATTTAAACAGCTTCAAGTTCCATTGCTTCATGAACAAACTACTTGGGAGCTGATTTTTGATACATGATGCAGTTTTCATGTGAATGCGGAGCAGGTTGATAATGTTTTCCAGGCAAACTTTTCACTCTTTTTAGCAGGGCAGCTGAGTATTTGCATTGATACAGGAAGGGGCTTCAATGCCACTGGCTTGCAAATACAGTCAAGTAGAAGACACCACCAGGTAGAGACAAGTTGAAAAGCAGCTCTCACTTAATTCAGCACAGACCTAAGTTACAGGAAATTCTGACTTCAAATGCATTATAAACAGACTTCCACCCATAGAGCTCCCCTAGAACAGGAAGGAGGAAGTTACTTAGCTGTGACTAGAGGTTCTTCTACAAGCATGGCCCCTAGCTGTATTGCACTCCTATGTGCATCACCTAGAGCTTTTAAATGTAGTGGTGTCTGCTGGTCCATGCCTGTGCATTTGTACTGCTTCATGGTTTTGCCTGAGGCCATAAAGGGCGGGTGGACCAACTGTGCCTTCAGTTCCTTCTCCACTGCAAACCACCAGATCCACAGCAGAGGGGAGGGAATATAGGGGGACCACACATCTCGAAGAACCTCCAGTTATAGATAAGTAACCTCCTCCTCCTTCAAGTGATGGTCCCTATTGTATTCAACCGTGTGCGAGTGGCAAGCAGTATTTAGCTAGAAGAAGGATGCAAGGAAGATGATGGAGCCATGGAAGAGGACAAGCACACTGAATGAGACATTCTGTTGCAGCTGTTGTGCAGGGCATAACAGAAAGGTGCATACTGAACTCCACCTGGCTGCCCTACATGTGTCCGTGTGCATCACGTTGTGAAGTGTGGCTGGAGCTAATGTGTGTGCTCTCATGGACTCAACTCTCAACCCCAACAGGTGGAAACCGTCCCCATACTTGGTATCAGAGCTCAATGTACCCCCACAATCACCTTGAAATTCTGAATGGAGAGGTCCTGCCTGTTAATACTTTCTGCAACAGTGACAAATAACCTAGGGAACTTCCTCAACAGTTTCATCCTCAGCAGGTAAAAGCTCAGGGCTCTACATACACTGAGGTAATGAAGGTACCCTTCTTCTGTGGAGGTGTGCAGCTTCAGGAAGAAGGCAGGCAAGCACATAGGTTGCTTGAGGTGAAAGCAAGAAATCACTTTTTGCAGAAGCTTGGAATGCAAATGCAGGGAAATGTACCTATGTAATGTGAAAAGGGGGTGAAGGAATTGCCATCCTGGTCTCCAATTTGCCCACCCTTCCCACAGGGTAGCAAGTGCCAGGAAAGTGACCTCCATGGAAATAAGAGAAAGGGAGCATCAAACCAGAGGTTTTAAGGGCAATTTCATCAGTACTATAAGGATAAGTTTGAGATTCCACTGTGGAGTCATCAGTTGAACAGGTGAATGTGTCTTTATGATGCCCTTTCAGACTAGAACAGCCAACAAGTGGAAAGTGCTGGTAACTGCTACATGCAAGTCAGTGGAGATGAGGGTGATCTTTAGGGATAGGAGATAGTCCAAGAAGAGAGGAATCCTACAGCTTCTGGTGCAAGGCCTTTCTGTTGGACCCAGAAGGTGAAGTGTTTTCATTTGGCTTAGTAGACTCACTTCATGGACTTCTTCTTGCTACTCGAGAGGACCTCTCATGTCACTGACGAGCAATCCCAGCTAGCAAAGAGGTCCATCCAAACATGAGTCTCTCATAGAATACTAGAGAGATCATTAAGTCCAGTCGCCCGCCCACACGCCAGGACCAAGCACCATCTAGATCATCTCTGATAGATGTCTATCCAACATGCTCTTAAATATCTCCAGTGATGGAGATTCCATAACCTCCCTAAGCAATTTATTCTGGTGCTTAACCACCCTGACAGGAAGTTTTTCCTAATGTCCAACCTAATCCTCCCCTCTCAATCTTCTCTTTTCTAAACTAAACAAGCCCAATTCTTTGTCTTCCCTCGTAGGTCCTGTTTTCTAGACCTTTAATCGCTGTTGTTGCTCTTCTCTGGACCTTCTCCAATTTCTCCACATCTTTCTTGAAATGTGGTGCCCTGAACTGGACACAATACTCCAATTGAGGTCAAATCAGTACCGAGTAGAACAGAAGAATGACTTCTCATATCTTGCTCACAACACTCCTGTTAATGCATCCCAGAATCATGTTTGTTGACTCATATTTAGCTTGTGGTCTACTATGACCCCTAGATCCCTTTCTGCAGTACTCCTTAGACAGTTGCTTCCCATTCTGTATGCATGAAACTGATTGTTTCTTCCTAAGTGGAGTCCTTTGCATTTGAGTACTCAGATGAAGTGTTAGTGGATCAGGATGTCTGATCCTGCCATTGTGCTGTGTAAACAGTTCTGGGAATGTTAGTAGTGGGAAGAGAGGATGCTTTAACATCTGAAGAGGAAGAAACTTGAACTGATGAGGCTAGAATAGGGGTGATCAGAGTGACCTTTGCCTTCTCCCACCAAACACTGTGAAGAACAAGGGCAAGGTGTGGGAGGGGAAGGAAGGCATAACTGATTTGGGCTGACTAGGGCGTTGCCCTGGGAACAGGCTCCAAGCCTAGCCTGGATGCCATTTGGTGTTGGTGTGAGAAGCAAAGAGATCCTTGACTGGAGTCCCTCAAAGGTGGACAATGTCCGTGACCACAGAGTCATGGAGTTCCCATCTGTGTCAGCAACAAAATTCCTGCTGAGAGCATCTGAAATCAGTTTCTGAGTCCCCAGGAGACGAGCTGTTGACATCAGGATACCATGTGCGAACCACTTTTGCACAAAGCACTCCTGGCACAGTGCCCCTTTGCTGGTTTATGTAGTGAACTGTAGCAGTTTTGTCCAACATGAGAACATGGTTGTATTACCCTGAAATTCAGGGTTGGGGTGCCTGCCTATCGCCCCGTTTATCTTTTCTTATTGGGGAATGGTCTCCAGGATAGCTAAGGATTTACTTGAAGGTCAAAGATACAACTCTCTGATAAAGTGATTGACACAGGCAGTATTCTTTCCAAACCAAAGTATATTTTTATTAATGTAACTAATAATCCCTGCCATCGAAATCAGACAAATACGCAATTGCAAATTAAAGAGCATTTAAACTACAAAAGCACTCAATTTAAATGATTTTAAGTGAGGTGCTTTACTGCACAACCACAGACACATCCAAAAGGGCCCATGGGGACAAATTCCTTTATCAGTTTTCCCACCAGCCAGTGCTTCCCATCTGCTGGCAGGCCCAGTCAATCAGCACGTCCTCTCCCCCTCCTCATACCTCTCTCACACTGTACTCAGCTGTTTCAGTGTGCATGAGTCTCTGAGGGGTGGAATAGGGCAGGAAAAGATGAGTCAGGGTTAGAGCAGATGCAGGAAGAAGCAGGGCGGGGGAGGAGGGGGTTTGGGATAAGGAGTGGGGTGGTTAGGGGTCTGTGACAGAATCAGGGTCAAACATCCAACAGCACATTGGAAAGTTAGCACCTGTGCTATACTGTATGAACTTATAGTAAAAACGGACAAGCTTAGCTATTTGCTGATTGGGCAGTGTTACAAGGACCGCTGCATGCTGCTTCTACTGCATTTTCTTAATCAGCTCACTCAGTTCTCTCTTCACAATTGTAGTTCACTCCCCACAGCATCTCCCTATCTGTCCTTTCATCCCCAGGTTATTTTGCTTCCATGTTGCAGATGGGGGTTGTTGTGGATGCTATAGCTCCTGTCTCTAGGTGCTTTCTCCAGGCGCGCTCTCCTCAGGGTTCTAAATCTGTTCCGTTAGCTCTTCTGTCCTCTGGGTTGTCCCTCTCTCCCTCCCTCCAGCAGCTCTTCTGGCTGGCCGCTGTCAGCTGCCCTTTTATACTGTCTTATACTTGCCCTTACATACCCTCAAGTATTTACCTCATTTGCACATGCTCAGCACCAACCAGCGATCTTCTGACATTTACAGACTCCCAGGGAGGAAAGAGGATGAGTCTCTGTTCGAGCCTTGTGTCTGAATAGCAATCAGTTGTAGAGAAAAGTGAAGATAAGGGCTGCCGGGGGCAGCCTGCTGCTACAGAGAACACCTTGGTGAAGATCTAGAGAATGATAGAACTCCGTATTGGAAGTGTTGAGGGCCTACAGTAAACTTGAAGACCTGTCAGTGGATCAGGTGCATGGCTGTGAGAATAAGTATTTTGCATGTCCAGAGCTGTAAACCACGTGCTTCTTTCTAGTGAAGGTATCAAAGTGTAACCATATGGAACTTAGCCATGTTGAAGGACATACACAGGACCCGCTTATCCATTGTTATCACACTCCATGGAGAGTGTCAGACTACCAAAGGGTTTGGGGTGCAAAAACAGGAGGGGTGCAATGTGGTGGATGCCTAAGTGCTCTCAGAAATGTCATGTACATGAACAGAGTGAGTGAGTGTGAGAGACAGACAGACTGGAGACTTGATACTTCTGGGGAGGTTAATTGAGCCACTGGTGGAAACACTGAGGAGCTACATACCATCATGCAAGAGGTGGCTGACAGGGTCACTTAGGTGCAGGTGATCATGGGGTAGCTCTAAAATCTTTGAGTGTAATGAAAATATTAGTCTTCTTGTTGAAGAGGGGAGATTCATTGAAGGGAAAGGCTTTGACTGTGTTCTCTACCTCCCTGGGGAAACCACAGGAATGTAATCAAGTCTCCCTCCTCATCATAATCCCTATGGCCATAGTGCTCCAAGACATGTCCAACAACTCTACTATTGCCTGGAGTGTTGAACTGGCAACTAATTTGAGTGGTAACAGTCCTCCCATTCCTTCTCTCAATTTCCCAGGTGTGCTCAGGAGATCAAAATCTCTCCCACAATTCCCTGGGAAGAAACATAGCAAAGCATCATTCTAGCACAAAGAACCAAGGGATACACCCCCAAGAGTCAACACACCACACAAAGCAGTATCAGTGAGGCCACATTCACTTGGGGAGGGCTTTGCAGTACATGATTAATGCTCAGGATAAACTAATTCAGGGACTGATCATCCAAGTAACTACAGTAAAGATACACCCTTACAAAAACCAAGTATCCCAACAGAGCAAATTTCAGACTTTTCCTTTGCTGTAAACCAGAGACCATACCCTATCTGGAACTCATAGCATAGGATATCTAGTGGCTGAATAATAGTAAATATTTTGTCAAACACTTTGGATTCCTTTTAATTTAAAAAGAAATCATAGTAGCTATTCTACAAGCATCCCCTATTGCAGATAATGTGTGTGTGTGCAGAATTTGTGCTCAAATAAAACCATAATTCAACACACACACAATTTTTTTCTTAAATACAATTATTTGATGGCAAAAGCTCTAGGGAGGAGTCCTCTCAACAGAGACTAACACTAGTGAATAAAGTCTGAAGAATCAATTGCAGTTTTGAGTCAACGGTCTGCCACATATTGTAGTATCTTCCAGTCAAAGTTAATAGATTCGTTTAGGCCAGTCTCTCCTTTACCAACTCCACCAGGGTTTCCCCAGCAGCAAAAGAAAGTGGCATAGATAGGCATTCCACCACGTTAGGTAACACATGGTAAAATCCTAGTGTGGACAAGGAAGCTGTAAGTTTTTTCAAATGTTTTCAGACTCTCCCCTAGTGTTCACTTTGACCTGCTAATTCAACTGCCTTGTCCTTATAAGGATTTTACCAAGGCTACGTCTAGACTGGCCGCAAGTATTTGCGCAAGAACACTGACTTTGTAATGTACAAAATCAGTGCTTCTTGCGCAAATACTCTGATGCTTCCTCTGAGGCATAAGCCCTCTTGCGCAAGAATACTTGCGCAAGAGGGCCAGTGTAGACAGGAACGTTAATTTATTGCGCAAGAAAGCCCGATGGCTAAAATGGCCATCAGAGCTTTCTTGCGCAAGAGAGCGTCTACACTGGCACGGATGCTTTTGCGCAAAAGATGTCTTTTGCGCAAAAGCATCCGTGCCAGCGTAGACGCTCTCTTGCGCAAATACTTTTAACAGAAACACTTTTCCGTTAAAAGTATTTGCGCAAAATCATGCCAGTCTAGACGCAGCCCAAGAGTTAGATCATATGTCATAAGCGCACACCATTTGCCTAGTAAAGATAAGACCTAAGACTGGATGGAAAACTGATCTTCAACTCATAATACGATTGTGCTCCTTTTACAACTCCTTTGTGATATAGAATGGTGGCCTTGTTATTTATTTTAAAATAATTGTATTTTTATGCTAAAGAGATCAGATCCTGACTCTTTCCAGGAGGACTTCAGCAAGATGTAAAAGGAGTGGGAGGAGATATCACAGGAAGCCAAAGTGTAAATTGCAGGTCTCTTCACAGGCAATTTCACATGCTAGATAGCCTGAGACCACAAACTGAGGAGAAATAGGTAAAATAAATTTAGCAGAGAAGCAACAATCTTAATGTCACTTCTACACCTGGGGAATTTTATCCTACCTAGCGGCAATTCTTTACCGGGAATCTTTGGTCAGTTTAAAACATTCCTTAGTTCAGCCACAGATTACAGGACTAGATGTAGTAATATTATATGGCCTATGTTACCTAGATCAGATTAGATTGTGGTAGTCTCTCTTTGTTTAAAAAAATCTGATTTCTTCTGAGGAAGAAGCTGAAGCTCATGTAAGTTTATCAGGATTTGGGTATTTGGACCTTTTTGTTGTATTTTCTAGTCTCTTGTGGTTTAAACTTTGCATATGTAGTTTGTAAAAAAAACTGGTTTCCTTGGGGATATTTTTGGTGAGAGTTTGAGCCACTGTAGTTAACATATTCCAATATAATTAAAACAAGAGTAAATCCCTATAAGAGCTCATATTCCCACACCGAGAAGAAAGGGAATCAAGAAGTATGCCCATCTCCTTGTCAACTGACTGTAACCCAGATACCTACGTAGAAGCCGACAATGGAGCTTTGCCTTTTTAAGGGGATTGAACAGAGAAAGATTTTTATGGACTCGCTCCTGAAGATTCCTGTGGTGGTTATGGTGAATCCAAGGTGATCACAAAGAGTGATCACTTGATCACAAAGAGTCTCTATCCCACTTTGGGTAGTTTCCATCTCACTGCAAAACAAGATTTCATGGGCTGCGAGTAGCTAAAGCAGAGTGCCCTTTCTGTAGCTAGTGAAAGGGCCTCCACACAGAGTGCTCCTTGGCCTCTTGGTCATGAAAGTAGATCAAGAAGTAGCAAGTAGGCAAAGTCCTGAAGTTTGCTCTTCCCCCAAAATAAGTCTTAATAGATAGACTGCAATGGATAAGTCCCGGATACGGAACAGCTGCTCCATTTGAATAGATGGAGGCACAGACTATGGCACATCCCAGAACTCCATGAACAAGTGTGAACAGCTTGCAGCATGTTGGGGGGGAGGGGTAGAGATGCAACCTAAAATCTCTATTGGAGAACAGATCCAGAAACTCTTGTTTTCCTTTGAAGGTGCCCATGATAAATAACACACAAGAATGTATATATGCAATCTTTTGATACTGGTGTGCACGCACGCACAGTAAATTAACTTTTCAGCAATTCAAGAAAGTAGAGCAAGAAATCAAGTGGTCTTACTTCAAAATAATGATCCTCGTGTTTTTAGGTATTATAAAGAGGGTAAAACATACAGAAAGGGAAATTCCACATAGAGCCACTCACCAAGCTGTACAGTGAATTAGAAGAATACACACTGTCTAGTAGAGATGTTCGTGTTTCAACTTAGAAACATTTTTGTAACAGTAAGTTTATGGTCTCTTGAGCAATGTATGGAAACATTTTACAGGCTCCATATTTTTTTCTGTTTCCCAAAAAATATTTTTTCCACTATAAAAATAGAAAATGAACCACAAACTATAAAGCCATCATCTATTTATTATTTATAATCTGCTTTTTATCATTAAATAATGAGACAGTTGAAGTGATAGTTAGGCAAGACTGTCCTATACATACAGTGACAAAGCTGCTCCTCCACCTTGGTGGGTCCCA
Organism: Apalone spinifera; assembly: GCA_030068395.1. Taxonomy (NCBI): domain Eukaryota; kingdom Metazoa; phylum Chordata; order Testudines; family Trionychidae; genus Apalone; species Apalone spinifera. Next base: position 185,796,197 of record CM057845.1, read on the forward strand.
CATTTTCAGGTGGATTGCTTGCTTTAGGACTCTAAATAGCCCTCAATTTAGACACCAGCTTGCTGTTTGTTGAGCTACTTTTATCATTGGCCTGCATGAGGAAAAGAGAAGAAACTTGGCCCTTCCAAGTAATACAGGGCAGGACAAACCCATATGCCAGAGCCAGCCTTTTTGGTGCTAAAATGGGAGAGTTGGTGGTGGAGTGCCAGCCCAGAGACCCCGTGAAAGCAGTTGCCTGCAAATATCTCCAATAACATCTGTGTGACAGCTACTTCCCCCATGCATCTTTCTTACTGCAGGCACTTCCTCCTGGGAATTGGGACAAATTGCAACATGGTTTTACAAAAGGTAGATCATGCCAAACCAACCTGATCTCCTTCTTTGAGAAAGTAACAGATTTGTTAAAGGAAATGCATGGATCTAATCTACCTCGATTTCAGTAAGGCATTTGATACAGTACCACATGGGGAATTATTGGTTAAATTGGAAAAGATGGGGATCAATATGGAAATTGAGAGGTGGATAAGCAACTGGTTAAAGGGAGACTACAGCGGGTCATACTGAAAGGTGAACTGTCAGGTTGGAGGGAGGTTACTAGCGGAGTTCCTCAGGGATCAGTTTTGGGACCAATCTTTTTATTACTGATCTCGGCACCAAAAGTGGGAGTGTGCTAATAAAGTTTGCGGATGACACAAAGTTGGAAGGTATTGCCAATTCAGAAAAGGATCGGGATATCATACATGAAGATCTGGATGACCTTGTAAATTGGAGTGATAGCAATAGGATGAAATTTAATAGTGAGAAGTGTAAGGTTATGCAGTAAGTGTAAGGGATTAACAGGAATTTTAGTTATAAGCTGGGGACACATCAGTTGGAAGTAACGGAAGAAGAGAAGGACCTTGGAGTCCTGGTTGATCAGAGGATGATTATGAGCCACCATTGTGACATGGCCGTGAAAAAGGCTAATACAGTCTTGGGATGCATTAGG
>CM057845.1:185797284-185814538 GCA_030068395.1 Apalone spinifera
TTGGTGAGACCTCATTTGGAATACTGTGTGCAGTTCTGGTCTCCCATGTTTAAAGAGGATGAATTCAAATTGGAACAGGTACAATGAAGGGCCACTAGGATGATCCGAGGAATGGAAAACCTGTCTTATGAAAGGAGACTCAGGGAGCTTGACTTGTTTACATTAACCAAAAGAAGGCTGAGGGGAAGATATGATTGCACTCTTTAAATATATTAGGAGAAATACAGGGAGGGAGAAGAATTATTTAAGCTTAATACCAATGTGGACACAACAACAAATGGATATAAACTGGCTATTAAGTAGTTTAGACTAGAAATTAGATGAAGGTTTCTAACCATTAGAGGAGTGAAGTTCTGGAACAGCCTTCCAAGGGAAGTAGAGGGGGGCAAAAGACCAATCTGGCTTCAAGATTAAGCTAGATGGGTTTATAAAGGGGATGGTTTGATGTGATAACATGATCTTGGCAACTAATTGACCTTTCAATATCAGTGGTAAATAGGCCAATGGTGGGATGATAGGAGTTACTATAGAGAACTTTTTCCCGGGTGTCTGGCTGGTGAGTCTTGTCCACATGCTCAGGGTTTAGCTGATTGCCATATTTGGGGTCGGGAAGGAATTTTCCTCCAGGGTAGATTGGCAGAGGCCCTGGAGGTTTTTCGCCTTCCTCTGTAGCATGGGGCACAGATCACTTGCTGGAGGATTCTCTGCATCTTTGCGTCTTTAAACCATTTGAGGACTTCAATATCTGAGATATAGGTGAGAGGATTATTCTGAGAGGGTAGGTGAGATTTTGTGGCCTGCATTGTGCAGGGGGTCAGACTAGATGATCATAGTGGTCCCTTCTGACCTTAAAATCTATGAGTCTATGGTATCTGCTTGCACTTGCTCCTCCCAGACTCTCTGCAACACCTTCTCTCCTCTGCTCTTTCCTTGCACACTGAAGGGGAGCCTTTTTAAACCAGTCTCAACTGGTTCTTAATTGGTCCCCAGGTGCTGATTAGTCTGGCTCTCTTGAGTCCGGAAGCCTCCTAATTGGCCCCAAGTGCTTTAATTGGCCTGATTACCCTGATTAATTCTGACAAGTTCCTGCTGGTTCCAGATTAGCCCTTGCAAGTTTATCCTGGGAACAGGGGCCTATTTAATCTGCCCCACCTACTGTGGCCCCACAAAATCGTAGGACCGCCTTATCAACCTCCTCCTGGCTCTGGCCAAGATGACCATTTACAAAACCAGGGAGTTGAGGTTGGCTGAGGGAGGGGCCTGCGACTGTGGGGCCTCTTTCCGTTCCTCTATCCAGTCACATATCTGGGTGGAATTTGTCTGGCTGGTGTCTGCTGGCTCCCTTCATGTTTTCAGGAAGCAGTGAGCACTGTCTGGGACTCTCTGCTTGGTTTACCCATCCAGTGTACACATCCAGTACCCATTCAGTTCCCGATGCAACCATCCAGTTTCTCTCTGCTTGGTGTACCCATCCAGGCCCTTTGACCTTCATACTTGTCCCTGTTTTCTTTTTATTTGTCCCACATAATCAGTTGGACTCCAGCTAGCAGTGTATCTTCTCCATAGGCTGGGGACGGGTCCGTTAGATGTGGAAGGGCTCGTGCCCACCCACCTCATGGTTTTCCAGTAAGACCACTCTCCTGTAGTCCTCTGGCCTGACAGGCTCAATACATATTAACCTGTATTTTATTTTCACTTTAAAGGTATCTCAGAAAAAAAACAACATAACCTTTCCATACTTTTTTTGAATATTTGGTATCCTCAATTTACAAGGCAAGGAATTTCCTTTTTTTTATTGGATCATAGCGATTTATGATTAAGAAAGTCAAACACCACACTGTGTGCAAATCTGTAGCCAAAAAGAAGATACTTATTTTAAAAGATAAAACTATTGCTTATTATCCGATTTTGTTCTACGTTGATTTTTGTTTTGTCTGTCTGAAGGGTTTCAGCTATGTATGCTATTCCAAATAAAGAAAACAAAGAATGTTTTTTAATATTCACACTGTACATGTACATAAATAAAAAAGCAGCAGCAGATTTTTCCTGGCTAAGAATTAACATTAGTTTCCATCAGAGAGATCTCGTTTTAAGTCAAAGAGTGATCCAAATAAGAGCCCCAGAGGTTTTAATGAGACCACTTACATGAGAAAGGAATACTGGATTTGATCCACAAATTTATTTCTACTTCTAGATTAAACATCAATAAAATTGGTGCCAGTTATTCCAGTGGCTGGCTGCCTGGAATTTTATTTTAAACACTAGCTCCCCAATTAGAGAGAAATAAGAAACCAATTCATTGTTAAAAATCACATGGATAAGATGACCTCAAAAAGTAGACAAAACAAGTTTATTCTTTAATTAGAATGAAACCAATCAATGATGGCTCAGTGAACAAGTACTATCATTACTGCACCACTAGACAAAGTGACTCTGTGTATATCAGTTGCTTGAAATAATAGAGCTCCAAGACAGTGCAACAGGATCATCATTAGTTTCAGTATTTGGGTTTTATATAGATGTTTGAACATGTATCTCAAAGCAGAAGACTGGTAATATTGTTCAGTGCCACAAACACTGCTTAGGTATAAGTTATAACTGGCAGTTATTTTAATGAACCATTACAATGAAGTTGTTCAGTTTATGTACTGTAAAACAACAGCTTCAAGCAAGTAGCACTACTTGTAATAAAGCTTACAGTGCAATATTAAGCTCTAATGCTTTTAAATACATCAGCAAATTCAATCTCTTATTGAAACAAGTGCAATATCATGTTTGTACAATACTAGTTAGTGTACTAGCACACAGAGTGAACTGGCTTAGACACAAGACGCAGCATACACAATTTTAAAATATTGTGATGTAGTCTGCAAAATGTTGGGCATTACCTTGCAGATGGTTAGGAGTTGTTGATGCCAGCCTCTTTTTAAGATAAATAGAAGTCACTGGCGTGATGCCAGAAATACTAACCCTTTAGTTCACTAACATCCGGAAGTACAGAAACTACCATTCATGCAGCATATAGAATGGTATATAAACAAACAAAATTAAAAAGAATAGAACAGGTTCAGCTAACTGAACACAAGGGTACAGTTTGTTTATAACAGAACAACTTGCTCTTATATAGCAACAGTTGTCTTAATTTAGATATCTAAAATGTTCATTCATAGATCAAAGTCATGTATTAAATATGCCTTTACAGACCAGTGGGCCTGTTAATATAAAACAAATATAAGATCAAGGAGAAACAAAACAGGAAAAGTTTAAAAAAAAAACACAAAAAAACCACTTTGCATATAGGAAGAATACCAGTGAGACATCAATACCACAACACAGTGCAACATACTAAAATGGATTTTGCATTTTAAGTGTCCACAAACCCTGTGTCACTTAAAACAAAACAAAAAAAGAGACACCAAAAAAAAAAAGTAGGGATCCTATTCATTGACAAAAGTACCTCAGTGTAATAAAAAGTAGCAAATAAGAAAAAAGAGTAGCAACACCTGATCAGTGTAAAAAGATGGGATTGAAAGTAGCAATAAGAAGGGACTGCCTGCCTGTATGAAAACATACTGCAAACATAATTTGCTTATTTAATCATAAAGAGCCTATTTAACTTGATCAAATGTTTATTTGACTACATTAATTTTATTCCAGTCAATTTCCAAAGACTTAGATCAACAGTTCTCAAACTGTGGGTTGTGATCCCCTTTGCTCTTAGCCCCAGGAAATCTGATGCCCAACCCTCTCCCACCCTGTCTAGTGCTACATGTCCCCCCCACCCAGGACAGAGGCCACTGGGCTTCATATTTGCCTCCCTCCTGGAGTGATGTAACAATTTGTTCTCAGAAGGGGGTCATGGTGCAATGAAGTTTGAAAACCAATGATTTAGATGAAGAGCAAAGTGAAAGAATGTTGGCAGCTATCAAATTAAGCATTTTGCCTTGCTAACCTTTATGCTAGCAGAAGCAAATGAGGTGCATGCTATCCTCAGAACAAGACACACACACAAAGGAATGTATGTGAATGAGAGATCTAACACCAGGTTGACACAAAGGTGGACAGGAAACAGTCTACTAATAAATTGCTTAGTCACTGGCCCACTTTTTTCAGCCAAACGCGCAATATACAATCTGAGAAATCAGTAAAACCCAAACAAAACTGAACATCCCTCAGGCAAGAGACACTGAATGCAGACAGATGTGACTCAAACAGCTTAGAAGTTTAATTTTTCTATTAAGAAAATTCTTCAGACAAAAAACAGTGTAGAAAAGATATAAAAACTGATTACTATTTAAGACATCTTGTTACACTGGCCAAAAAAAATCCATTCTGAAAAACCACATTGAATTGCATCAAAGAAGTCTGCAAAATAAAAATGTAAAAATAGTATGATGGGACAGGAGTATAAGTGTAATAAATTGGGTCTTTGAGAAGACCCTGTGTCCTGGAGCTACACATCTTAATTATACTGCTGCTGCAACTGGTAGATATCTAGTCTAAATACAGTTACTATCGGTTATTATATAGTACATTTTGTACTATAGATTTTGCTATTTCAATGCTATGTAATTAACCACTTCCTACCTCCAGTATCACAGATGCCAAAAGGGAAGCAGTGAGGAAATGTTATGAAGATTCCTTACAGGTAATAATAATACTTCTTCGAGAAAACGAAAGTGACCTCAGACCTAGCAATATATTTCTTCTTATAGTTTAGATGAGTGGTTAGAGAAATGGACTGAAAATCACGGAATCTTGATTTCTATCTCTTTAATCTGCTCTAGAACTAACTGTTGGGTAAATGAATTCCTCTGTGCCTCAATTTTTCCTCCCATAGCATGAGGAAAATTATAATACTTACCTAACTTTACAAAGAAATTTGAGAATTCCAAGCTGAAAAGTGTCTAGTGTTATTTTGACAGTTCAAACATCCAGGGTTATCCAAAAACATTTAAAGCCACAAAGATGCATGCACAAAAACAAAAATATTACAATTCAGAAAAAATAGCATTTAATTATGGAAAATGTGGTGACAAGACCAACTATTCAGATTTACATATAAACACTGCACATTGGAATTTTAAATATTTTGCAAAAGTATTTTTCTAAAATGTAAGTAACATTTCAACACAACAAATAATGGTTCTCGAAGGAAATCCAGTCTTCAAAATTAAAATAATTTATTTATTATATATTCATAATTAACTATCTTGATTGATTTTGTCATCATTATTACTTAACACAGCAGTGCTTAATAAAACTTTTGATAGAAAATATTACCATCTATAGCTGAAAATTATTCTGAATTACAATATCCGACAAAAATCTAGCTACCTCTAATTAAACTGGGTTAGCATGTCTCTGAAAAGGATTTATAGCACAGGAAAAAAAGGCATTTTGCAAATTCAGTCCCATTTCATTAATTCTTACCTATGACAGTATCAAAAATCCAAAATCAGTAATCCTCATTTCATATTTTAAGCATTATATTTTTAAAATATATCTTATTTTTAACTCTTCAGAGGGGTAGCTGAGTTAATCTGTAACAGGAAAAAACTTGAACAAACAAAAAAAACAAGAAATAGACTTTTTTTTAAAATTTTTAAATGTTATGCATGTGTAACTGAACCAGTTTGGAGACTCCAATCATTCTGCCATTAGATGTTTCTATCACGCTTACCAGAGAAGATGATGTACTAGAGTTCTGAGCAATTTTGCAAGTTACAATTTAGACACAAAAACAGATCAGATACTTGAATTGCAGAAGCCTTAAAGGTGCTCTGATAAAATGGTGTACACTACAGCCCCACTTGCAAATGACTCATTACATTAGCAAATTTCCAAAACTGCTTTTGAACTTTAGTTACTTAACTATTAACTTGAGAAAAAAATCCTTGAGCAAAACCTAATCCAGTAAAGCATGAGAAATGACTGTGTGGATTCTTGTCAAATTGAAAATGACAGCTGGTCTATCAACATGCTCATGGAACCTATAAGAACTCCACAGTTTGCTCAGGAGAGCAAAGATTTTAAGCAACACTAATATCCACCCTTCCTTCAGCCAGCAACTGGCATGACAGATCCCAGTGAATTAAGAAATCACATTTTTATGCAGCTTGAACCAGACTGTGATATACAGGAGTGAAGACTATAGCACTGCAAATCCACGCATATTTGCTTTATATCTGTGGATAGCCACATCCACCTCCATGGCTCAGATTTTGTATCTAGAACCCTTTAAATATGCAGATAACCACTTTGTATGCATGGGTATCCTCATTCATAGCTCATTTTTGCAGATACAAATGCGGGTGCAAATACAAATTTGTATCAGCGCAGGGCTAATCAAGACAACAGAAAGATATCAGAATTGTATCCTTCCCTTTTAGCTTCACTAGCACTGATCGAAGGACTAAGTCCTGTCTACCAAAAAATTTCCAGAAACTTGGAAGAGTCTTAAAGACATACCAGAAAATTGAAATTGTACAGTACAGCAAGGAATTAATCACATAAGTTAGCAATTATGAAATCGCACTTTTCAATAACTTTACAGGAACAAAGGAACCATATGCATTTGCACTGTGTCCAAGACTGAGGCCCTCATCCTCACTGGGCTTCTGGGTAATAAATATAAAATAAAAAACAGTCAAGATATCTGTGACTAGTGATTTGAGCCACTTATTTCATTGGCATGCAGTTCTTCCTGGAACTTAATCTGGTAACAAGGTAAGAGATCTGCAGTCTCTAAGACCGTAGTTCTAAGACCAGAACTATGCCAGACCCAGAAACTCAGCTTAAGGTATGCAAGTCCAGCTACATAGAATACATAGCTGGAGTTGGCTTATCTTAAACCAAGCTTGGTGGCGTTCCCTCAGTGGAAGGCCAATAGAAGCAAACACTCCCATTGGCTTCCCACTCTTCGCAAGAATAGGAGTACCAGATGCTAGTGGGGGCACCCTCTGAGTTTGATTCAGCAAGTCTTAACTAGACTCATTAAATCAAACTCCAGAAGTTCGATCATGGCAGCATCGATCTTCTGTGGAGTGACGACAAGGCTTAAAAGAATTAAGAGATCCATGTGATCAGTTGGCTGTCCAGGAATATAAAAGGAAGGGGAAATTGGGTAAAAGCGAAATTAAAAGGAAGAGTGTGTCCTCCTTGCTTCTGGCTGGCTAAAGCAGGCAAAGCTTCTGGAGATTATTTGCCAAATGTTTTTCAAATTACTTGGTTTTTTTTCCCTGTTTTGTGACAATTATGTATCAAGAGCTTCACAAGATTTGGTGATTTATTTCCATTCCCTTGCAGGTGAGATTGCTCACAAACTTCTAATTGTCTCCAATTAGGCACCCAAAGTCATGTGACAAATGGATAACAAGATAAAAGTCTACAGCAGTCCTTGCACAAAAAAATGCTGGTCATCAAATTTATCTTGTGTATCACATGTACAACTACTGAAGTTCCATCACTCTTCATGTTGTTCAGTATAAACCTTGCTAATGCTTTTTTTTATGTACATGCTACAGTGTATAAAATCCTTTCATAGGGCAGCTTTTGCCAGAACTCTACACCAGAGTTTTGCTCTAATCTCTGGTAATTTCAAAAGAGCACTTTATATTTACAAATTGTCCTATTGACCAATTGATTGGCAGGTGGCAATTTACTTTATTTAAATTTACCACAGGACCCTTAAGATAAGCTTAGGTAATTATTTTAATACACTGACATTGAGATGAGGACAGAGAGCGTTGGGCACGCCTGTTCGTACGCTTTCATTTTAGACAGTGATTTCCCAATTCCTAGCCCAGAGATCTGGGATTCTCGATCCTATGAATATGCTGAGGGAACAAGCAATTAAATTTGATTCAGGAAATACAAGTCCATCAGTTATACAGAAAATGGAAGAGAGCTGTGATAAATTGAGACTGTGACTTGTGAGAATCTATTCAGTTTAGATTATAAATGAAAAGAAGAAAGCAAGTTTTATTTTAGGATCACCTGAAAACAGATTTACAAAAGCATCAGATGAACACGTGACAAACTTTTTCAAAATGCTGCCTTCAGTAAGGTTTGTGCAGTCATCAATAAAGCATTTATTAAATTCTACAAAAATGCCAAACTTGCACATGCTTTTTGAATTGTCATACGGTTATAAGCAACCATCTTTTGGATTTCTAATTCACAACTCTGCCTGCTTATGTTTCAAAACTCTTCTCAAACCAAATATTTTATTCACCTCTGTTTACTAAAAATTCTTATAAAAGTGTTGCCACATTGTAGGTTCTTGGTAGAGCGCCCTCATTAAAAAAATAAAGCATAAAGTTCTGGCTTCCTTAAAATAAGTTGTAATCATTCTGAGCATCACAAGAACCATCAAAAGAGAAACTAAAAAAAGACATTTAATTTTTGAATTTCCTTTAGATCGAAAATAAAGATTTATCAAAATAAATTGTTTTTGACAAGGTTGTAAGATTCAGCATTGTGTTCAGAAGTTCCCTAAAAAGCAAAAACCTAGATGATATTTGATAGGAATGCAACATAAATACATCCATACTTAAACAGATTAAAACTTTAAACCTTATTAAATATTTCAGAAAACTCATGATTAGCATGTAACTACAAAATAAATAAACCTGAAGGAAGCCTACTTACAAATCAAGGTACTAGGGTAGCTTTACTAGGATAAATAAGCCCCCTCTGACAAATATAAGTCTACACAGTTTTGATTAGTTCCCTTAAAGACTTTACTACCATTTTTGAAAATTATTTGACAGCAATGAAAAGGGAAGGAAGACTAAGAATACAATGAACAGAATTATACACATGGCCACCAGGTCAGAATTTTAACTAATATCCATGGAATCTTTTGAAAAAAGCTGACTACCCCTCTCCACGCATATCTAAATATCCAAACTACTTCAAAGCAGTTATTTGCCAGAATTAAAAACCATGGCACCTCAAGGGATGAACAATATGATACAGCGCCTTTGCTCTCAAGTATGCCTATTCTAATGAACTCCGGGTAAGCAGTGACCCAAAATAATTACAATTATGAATACTTTTGAGTGACCTATTCCAAGTGATTCTACCAGCCAGGTATCTGCACCATAAACCCCAAAACATCAGCCAGTAATTGTACTCTATGTTAGCCGTTCAGCAGGGAAAGAGCAAGGTATGAAATACACTGGCAGGGCAAACTGAAGAAACTTGCACAGCCACTGTCCATACTCTAGCACACTTTGATTTCCAGGACTGTCAAACTGGCACTTTTCAGAGGTATTTAATTCAAAGGAAATTTACAAATAAATAAAAGAAACAAAAAAGGCATGCTGTAGTACTGGGTGGCACACATCAAAATAGCATGTAAACTATAGACAGTCCTACCAATATTACCTAAAGTGTTTTGAATTGAAGAAGAAAGGAACAAATTTAATTATACCAATTTGAACTGCTTTGGGGCATCTTTAGTAATGAAAATAAAACAAATAAAAGATAATAATTAAATTGATAGAAAAAATATTTTATCAAACACCACAGATGGAGATTATTTTAAGGACTGTTGATAATTTAGGTCCCGATCCTGCAAGCAGACTGATTTGAATAGTAACACACATGGTTTGCAGGATTGAACCCTGCCATTTCTATATCCTTACAATTTGTATTATCCTTTAATAAACTCCTTTTCCTATTTAATACTAAAATAAATCATCCTCGGATTATTTTACTGCTAAAACACATCAGAATATTTTCATTCATAAAGTAAGTGAATATCCAGAAAGAAGAGATGAAGATCAGTTACAAAACCACACAATCTTTGTTACAACCAAGGAAATATACATAATTAAGTGACTTGACAATAGCCAACTTGGCATTGATATTGTCAAGAGATAAATATACTTGATCCTGAAATGCAGGTTTTTCCTTTTTTTTTTTTTTTTTAAACACAAAATGATTTAGATCAGTCAAGCTCACTTTGCAATTATAGCGCCTTAGAAGTACGCATTTAGAAGCATTTTATAAAAACATTAAGGGTGAAATCAATGGGAATTTTGCCACTGTCTTCAGTGTGGCCAGTATTTCACCCAAACACTTTGTCAGGCTTCTGAGATAGATAGGGAATACCACACCTCTTTGAAATTGTCACCTTTAGGTTGGAAGGCAACAGCTATTTCATAATGAACATGAACTCTGTACAACACTTAAAGCCATTTAAAATATATATCCAACTTGTGCTATAAGCAAGGTTTATAACTGGAGTTAAAATTTGGCAAAACCACCAGGATTTACATTGTAAAAATATAAGAACAGCCACACTGAATCGACCAATGGTCCATCTAGTCCAGTATTCTGCCTTCCACCAGAGAGTGACCTGCATGAAATGCCACAGAGGGAACGAACATGGCAATTTATTGAGTAATCCATCCCCTGTTGTTCAGTCCCAGCTTCTGGAAGTCAGAGTTTAGGAACAAGCAGCGCACAGCACTACATCTCTAACCACTTTTGCTGATAGTCATTTATGGACCTATCCTCCATGAACTTATCCATTTGGAACTTAGTTATACATTTGGCTTCACAAATTCCTCTGACAAGATGTTCCATAGGCTGATTGGGTTGTGTGAGAAAAAGTATTTCCTTATATTTGTTTTAAACTTGCTGCTTATTGATTCCATTGGATGACATCTGACTCTTGTGTTATGTGAAAGGGGTAAATACTTCCTTATTGACTCTCATAATATTCATGATTTCATAAATCTCTACTATACCCCTCCTCACTTGTCTCTTTCTAAGATGAAAAGTTCCAATCTTATTAATCATTTCTCATATGGCAGCCATTTCATACATCTAATCATTTTTGGTGTCTTTTTCTGAACCTTTTCAAATTTCAATACATTTTTTTGAGATGAGGTGACCACATCTGCATGCAGTATTTAAGATATGGGAGTATGAATTTATATAGCAGCAATAATATTTTCTGTCTTATTAGCTGTCCCTTTCCTAATGCTTCTTAATGAATATTGTCAGCTTTTTTTGACTATGCTGCACTTAATGCAAATATTCTCAGAGAATGATCCACAGTGACCCCATGATCCCTTTTCTTGGGTGGCCAGGAAAATCTAAACCCCGTTATTTTGTATGCATAGGTGAGGTATGTTCTCCAATGTGAATTATTTTGCATTTATCAACACTGAATTTCATCTGTCATTTTGTTGCCCAGTCACCCAGTTTTGTGAGATGACTTTGCCACTCTTTGCAGTCAGCTTTGGACCCAATTACATTGAGTAATTGGTGTCATCTGTAAGTTTCTCCACCTCTTTGTTCACCCCTTTTTCCAAGATCATTTGAGTATGTTGAGCAGCACAGGTCCTGCTACAGATCTTTGGAGTACCCTCTACTTACCTCTGCATTGTGAAACTGGTCATTTATTCCTCCTTTTTGTATTCTATCTTTCAACCAATTACTGATCTATAAGAGGACATACATACTCCTTCAAAAAGTATGAAGGGAACTACAAAACCCTATGGCCTCCATTTAAAATATTATCCAAAAAAATAACAAACTGCAGCAGTAGAAGATTCCCTTGCTACTATGCTGGGTCATTAAGCAAATACTTAGATAAAGGCAGAACCCTGTACTAAATTTCCAGACAACACTTACCTGAGTATTTATGTATTCCCTTGAAAGTTTTATCTCCAAGAAATGAATCTAAGAGAACCCCCTAAGATTGAGAAATTTAATAGAATCAAGAAGCACAAGGTTTTATGATTGACTTTTTTAAAAACAAATTTCAGTAAGTATCTTATCAACATTTGGTATTTGAGCTACAAGTCAGCAGACTAAATTCAAGACAGACATGCCAGTAGATGCATACCAGAAAGAAAAAGTTAACTACTTTAATCCCATTAGTTTGAGAGTTTTCAAAAGAATATAGGGAGACAGTATGTATAGCTGTCTCCCTGTCTTTGTTAATGACACATTGCTGAAGAGGTCTGTTCTAATCTACTGCATTCTGTATGAAACGCAAGACAAGGGGATACAATAAAATTAAAGGGCTATAAATCGGAAATGGATAGGAAATAAATTTTTACACTACATAAAATTTAACTTTGAAATCACTTCCACAGGATACTGAGGCAAATGGCCCCATAAGATTCAAAAGAGGATAAGACACCTGTACATAAGAGTAGAATATGTAAATACACTAGCTAGACTCAACACTGCAACAACTATCAACCTTAACTTTTCAGAATGTAAATAAATTTTGTCTTTTTGGGAAAGTCTCTCTACCAAATTTTCCCCTACTGACAATTCCTTTCCACTCACTCAGGCTAACAGGCTTCAGAGGGAAAATGACTTAAGTTAGGGAGTTCAAACCTGCCCAGAAGCGAGCTTTGCACAGGTAAGTAGTCTGGTAGCTTAGGTAAGGCAGAAAAGGAGAAGAAGATCAAGCACTCAGAGTCGGGTCTGCCTGCACTCAGCAAGAGTGACTAGAGGATGACAGGAAAACAGAGGAAACAGGTGTGCCTGGTGGAAAGAGAAGAGAGTAGAATCTGCTCTCATCTCCCTTCTGTGAACTATCAGGACATGATCAGGATCAAAGAATATATCGTCAATTCCAGCCATTTCAGAAGACATGAGTTTTCAAGTACTGAACAGGACGTGAAGAAAATGTACACGGCTTTTCCCTGGAGCACTAATGATAGTTTTCATCTTTTTGGGGGACTCTTTCAAACTTTCAAGATTACAATTTTTTAAAAATAAGGACATTGTAAAAAGTACAAGAGGTGACAGGAGCAGATTTTTTTTCCTTAACTGGATAGATTTCTGGTTGGACGTATCCATTAAACTTAAATCTCTAGTCATTTAAAGTACTCTTCGGTAACTACCTTGATTTTTCCATAGTGACAGATCGACCATTTGGCTGTACCATATGAACAGCAGCTGTACCATGTGAATGACAGCTCCCTCTGCAGAGGTGTCTGCAATCATGGGGGATTGGTTAACACCAGCTCCCAATCCTGCATACAAATTTTATAGATGGTTAATTTCCATTCATATATGTGAAGTGTCTACAGTCTTTACTTTTTCCTCAGTTTATTCATAAAACGGGGGTGCTGAGAGACTGGATTGCTTATAATTGCTTTGAGATACTTGGACAAAGGGTTCTATATAAGTGCAAAGTAACATCATAAACTCAAATTAAGTTTTAAAAAATATGCAGGAATTTCTCACCTTTTTCTTATTTATCTAATAGATTAATGCTTTCAAAATAAATATACAGGAAAAAGGGATATTTTGCTGAGTTTTTGAAAACAAGTTTTGTCTTGTTAAAATCCTACAATATCTTTAAAAAAACCCAACACCCCTCAGATTCTGAGGATGCACCTTCAAGTACAGTTGCCATTATAACCCATTCTAGCTTTACTTTTGTAGTTAGGACATTACCAGAATGCCTAACCTCTATAGTACAATCTGTAGACCCAAAATATAAGACGCAATATTTGGAAAGTAGGTATAATACAGCTTCTTGACATTCGTAGGTAACTCAACCAATTTTAGAGAATGCTGTATAATTAATCTCTATCCTCAGAAGAAGTCATCTACTATTTTTAATTATCCTTCATTGTTTCTATTATGCTCCCAGTTTCATAATATTTAAATCAGTAATACTTTCCAAAACCCAGTGTGCAACAACTTTCTATATACCACAAATTCATATTGCCAGACATTGTCTATTGCTACATAGATAAATAACTTTGCAAATTATTTACAATCTTAATTTAATCAGGTTCTAGGTGACTAACATTCTTAAGGCAAATTCATTTACATGACTGGCTGTCTGGTTTCTTGGTATGCTCTACCAAAAATAAAACAAAAATGCATCTGAGAGGCAATGAACAACATGAATTAAATTTATTCTCTCACCTCTGTATCTACAGAAGTTACTTCCTAGAATGGAGAGAAGCACTGACCCCTTATAATCTTTTTCTTATAATAATAATGTGATTTATCATTTGGCATTTTGTGCAAATCCAGTAAAACATTAAGGTGCATTTTAAGAGGTGAAAGTTGCAATGCATTAGAAGACTATATATTTTTGGATGCTCTTGACAAATAGATCTGGGAATATAGGGAAGTATCAATTTAAAGCTACAGAACCCTTTTAGAACTATGCATCTCTATTGTCACTAGTTATAAGATCTGAAGAGCCCAAAATGATTTTATGTAACAAATGACACTGTGCAATATGAAACTGTAGCAAAGAGTGGATTTCCTAAGCACATATTGAACTACATTAGAACTTGTCTGTTATATTGCTGTGTAAGAGGCTATTGAATATTAAAGGGATTCTACAGATTTTGCTGATTTTTATGTGCGAATAAAAACTGACCTTTAAGATAATACCCTTTTACTATATAGCTGTGTACTTAAGTGCAATCACAGTGCAATCGCATTTGTCAATATAAAACCAAACTAACCAAGCATATTTTGGTAAAGTTGTTATAACTCCACACAGACCAAAAATGCTTAGTGCTTTTTTTAAGTCTCATACATCATTTCATTTTTGCAATTTCAAGTGCCCCGATAGGACTTTGTATGGAAGTAACTGGCTACTAAGGTTCAGAGGATTTTGGAACAAAGCAGAGACTTTAAACTGAATGCTGTAGTCATCTCTGGGAAAGACAAAGGTGGTAAATTATCGATTAGCTTTATATTTAGACGCATCCCTGGGTTCACTGCTAGGATTGCTCCAGTCATCAGCTTCAGGTGTAGTCTTGTAGTGTCGCCATGCTGACTTATTAAAAACCGGAAGTCTTTCAAATGATTCACTTGAAAGAGCCTATAAAATGATAAGAGCAATGGTAAGAAGCTATTGCTGAGAGACGTAAAGTGATATACATGATAACCAATGCTTTGTGAACACTAACTTCTGCATCCAACAAAAGCTTCAACTATTTAAAATTGTACATATGCCCCACACATGAAATTTTAGAAGCCACTTTGACTAAACTTATGGTGACCCAGTTAAAAATGACGTTTACCATATTGCAATAAAAATCCATGAAAAAAATCATTTTGAAATGCTCCCTCTCCAAGGAACTGGTAGCTACAAAGAGAATAAAAAGAAAGCAATAAAAAGAAAAGTTTTAGAGGAGATTCCTTTGCCTTTTAGGGGAATGGCTGTAGATCAGTGGCTCCAGCCTACTGTGCTCCCTTCAGGAGTCTGATTTGTCTTGCATATCCCCAATTTTAACCTCAGTTAAAAGCCACTTGCTTACGAAATCACACACAAAAATACAAAAAGGTCATAGTACACCATTACTGGAAAATTGCTTATTTTCTCATTTTTACCATATAATTATAAAATAAATCCTTTGGAATATAAATATTGTACATACATTTCAACATACCCGTATATAAAGAGGTACGAACAAGTCACTGTCTGTATGAAATTTTAGTTTGTACTGACATCACTTTTCATGAAGCCTGTTGTAAAACTAAGCAAATATCTAGATGAGTTGATGTGCCCTGGCAGATATGCAGAGGTCTTCTAGAGGGTACATGTTGAGAACTATAGCAGTATATCATGGGGGGAGAGGAATCTCGCAAGTAAGTAACCAAGCCTCAAATAAATTAGGGCATTTAAAGCTAACTGCTTGAATCCAACCCAAAAGCTTATTTCAAGCCAGTGTACTTCACAGACTACTTGTCTGTGCAGCTGCACTGAGTAAGTACTTGATAAGCAATTCTTCACAGGCCAGAGGTAGAGCTAACATGATTCATCTGAATCTAGAACTACAGCCAAATGGCTGTGCAAAATCCAGACAAGTCTGAGATTGTATTAGTGGGTCAAGTGGAAGCAGCTGGAAGAGGTGGCAGAATTCAAAGAGGGACTGCAACTGCCAGTTGTAACACAGGTCCATAAATTGGGGTTTCTGTTAGATCCTGGAATGCTCTTGGATGCACTGGTAGCAGTTATTTCTATGCTTTGCATTTTCCTGAGCGGGTAAGCTCACCAATCTACTCACTTTCTCTCCAATGAGGACCCAGCTACACTTATCATATCTTTGTTTCCAAAGTGTAGACCCAGGTCAAGTGCATTACACTCTGTAATCTTGAGTTGACACTCAGAAGCTGAAGCTAGTGGAGAATTGCTATCACATGCTTACTCAGCGCAGCTGCACAGATTTATCTAATTTATCTGAGGCCTAGTTACCTACCTGAATGATGCCTCTCCCCCCCACCCCATGATATACTACTTTAGTTGAACCCTGCAGAAACACTCAAGATGAACTCCCTAAATATAAAGGAAAGGAAGTGGTGGGCAGAACATTCTCCATGAGGCCCTCTCTATTTTGGATGCCATTTCTTACTTCTGGCTACCCAGAGCCCAGAATTTGTTATCTGAAAATGTTGTAAAGCTCAAGGTTGGGGTGGGGTTTTTTTTAAACCTTTATTGTTAAAACTGTGGAGGAAGGTGCAGCCTGAGGCAGCTATATTATTGGTAACTCTTTATTAGTATGTGTTACATTTTTTGGCTTTCGGGATAACGTCCAGAGCACTGGATGGGCATTTATAGATATATTTTTAAAATCGGAACAAATAAATCAATATGCAGCAAAGACTCCACATTTGAGATTCTGAGTAAGTCTTTTACATTGAATGTATGAGCAAAGAGCAGCAACACAGGCCTTTCATCTTTTTTAGGTGTAAAGAGCTGCCCAAAAGCAGTGCCCAATGTCTCTCAAGAGTCCACAGATTCCAAGACCAGAAGGAACAGATATGATCAGCTAGTCTGACATCCTATATAACACAGCTGATAGAACTTACCCAAAATAATTCCTACTGCATATCTTTTAGAAAAACATCCAATTCTGATTCATAAACTTGCCAATAATGGAGAATCAATCCTTGGTAAATTCAAAACAATGATTATCTATCCTTCATTGGCAAGGGTTAAGGGTAATCTTAAAGGGCTGAGGCCCAAAGATAGGAGAAGTAAAAGTGAAGACAAAGGAGGACAAGAAAAGAACAGAAATTGAACATTTTAACCTTTACCATTATTCTATACTCCCATCTACACTCCACTAGGGATGTTAGCGAGTAGTCGACTACCTAATAAGCATAGGTTGTATAAGAGAGTCAGCCTGAGAGGAGGGGTGGGAAACAGGAGACAGTGCTGTGGGAAGCCGGCTTAAAAGACGGTTCCTCCCAGCACCATCTCCGCAGTGCCACCTGTTGCCTCTTCCCCCCC
>CM057845.1:185842841-185861996 GCA_030068395.1 Apalone spinifera
TTGCCCAGGGAGGTTGTGGAATCTCCCTCTCTGGAGATATTTAAGAGTAGGTTAAATAAATGTCTAGCAGGGATGGTCTAGACAGTATTTGGTCCTGACATGAGGGCAGGGGACTGGACTCGATGACCTCTTGAGGTCCCTTCCAGTCCTAGTATTCTATGATTCTACGTTACCACAAGAGTGTCACTAAAGCTTTATCAAAGTAAGTATGGCAACCTTCTGTAATGGCAATTCTTGAATAAATCATAATGCAAAGGACTATCCTTTAGACCACTACTCACTGGATATGTCAACCCTTTATCACCTATCCTCATAAACACAAGGAAAGAGTTATGCAAAACATTTTCATCTCTCTTAGTAAAAGTGGAAGGCATTTTTTACATCCAGCTTCTGAAGGAAGTCTTCCATTTGAAGGACTTAGGACAGGTCTACACTACAGGGCTTGTAACATGGTGGTTTAACTTTTAAAATAAATCATTACTTACTTATCCAAAATATGAGGATCCTCAGGGCTTTTATTTTCATATTCTAAAAGCTCAAGGAAACTTTGCATGTACCTGAAATATAAAAGATATGTATTATTAAGTAGTAGGGTAAAATGTTCAAAGACACCTAACTGACATAGAAGTACAAGCAGACAGATCATATCTGGCCACGGTAGTCTTACTGAAGGAACATAAGGACTTAGAGAAATGTTCCTCTAGCCACTCACTGCACAAAAGACCAATTTCCTCAGGACAAAGCTGACTTTGAGTCATTTAAAAATAAACCTACTCAAACTTCAATTTGAAATTGACAACCTATATTAAAGCAAATATATAATAATCATCCCTCAAAATTATTTTAATTAACACAAAAAATAACAGTAAGCAGTAAATGTTGGCTGCCAAATGTTAAAGAAAGTCAAATCATTAAAATGGTTGAAGTCACGGGCTAAAGCACCTGAAATAGGAAGTTGCTTACTGTAACTGGAAGTTCTTCAAAATATGTGGTCCCTACTTGGATTCCAGAGAAATAGAAGTGCATGTGTGTCATGCACCGCAGCTGGAATTTTTAGTAGCAGCATCATTTTACCCTTATGTGCATCATGTATCAGTCACATAGTGTGTCAAAGATTTTAAGAGATCGTGAGGTTTAACACTCAAGTCCCTTTTAGTGTCAAGCAAGAGAGCCCACAGGACAGGGGATGGAGGGCTCCAAATTGGAATATTGGGTATTAGAATACAAACAGGGACCACAGATATAAAGAATCTCCAGATACAGTAAGTAACCTCTTTTTCTTCTTTGAGTGATGATCTCTATATGGATTCCAGATGTGGATGCTATGACACACTGCTGGCTAAGCCAGAGCTCTGCAACTACAGCCTGGCTGAAAAGGCCAATTACAGCCAGCTGAGGAAGCCCAGGCCTGAAGGGCTAATGGAAGCAGCTGTGGGCCTCATTAGCCAGAAGGCTAGATAAGGCAGCCAGAAGGGAAGCGAAAGGGAGGAGTCAGGAGGTGGCAGAGTGTGCTCCCAAGCCAGAAGGAGAGTGGTTGAGTTAGCTGCTAGAAATCCAAAGCTCTGTAAAATAGAAGGTGGTGGGAAATCGGCACCGACAATTAAAGGCTCAGGTGACTGCACCAGAAAGGGTCTCCGGTTGGTTTGTGATGCAAGAAGGGGTCCCAAGGAGAGAGGTCTGGGCAAGAACTTTGCCACAATGCACAGAGAGCAGTTCTCAGAGTCAAGATGGGTGTAAAGACTTGCAGGAAGACACAATCTGAAAGATGGAGCAGCTAACCACTGCATCTGCCACTACTGCTGGAGCATTTACATCAGTGAGTGGTAAAAGTTTGAACAGAGGACCATGTGGCCACTCTACAAATGTCCTCCTGACACAGTATATCCACAAAAAATGAAGATATGGTGGCATAGGCCTGTGTGGAGTAGGCCATGACTCCAGAGAGCAAAGGAATGTGTGAGAAGGCATAGTATTCCTTGATCCAACAGGCGATCCATTTAGAGTGGTGCTGTGAGGAGATGGTGATGCATCCCCAGCTGCAAGGAAGAGTCTGGGCAAGGCCCAGACGACATTGGAAATAAAAGGCCAACACATGGCGAATATGGAAAAATGCAACTTGTGTGCCCTGAGAGATGTGTGCGGTTTGGGGTAGAAAACTGGAAAGTAGATAGATTGGTTGAGGTGAAATGGAAAGGCCAGCTTGGGAAGAAACTTCAGGTGTAGGCACATGGAGAATGTGTCTTTTTGAAAGACAGTAAAGAACTGGTAAGCTATCATGGCTGCCAGCTCACTAACCTGCCTCACCAAGGTGATAGCGACTAAGATTACCTTCATTGGTCTCTGAACAAGTTCCACCATACCGCACAAGGGACAGCTCTTCATTTTGTCCATGTTTGAGAAGTATGAATCCACAAAATTTATGTAAAAATAGGTGGGTGAAAAAAGCATGTAACAAGACGTTTGAATGCAGCAGTTTAGGGTAGAGAGGACGAGACTGAGGTCCCAAGAGGGGGAAGGCTTCCACCCCAATGGGAACACGTTGAGTAAGCCATGATGGAAACGGACAGTGGTTGAGTGAGTGAAGGCAGAGAAACCTCCATAGCAGGAAGAAAAGTGAGTGCTGCCAGATGGATACGGATGGAACAGTGGGCAAGGCCTGACAACCTAAGGTGGAGAAGGTAATTTACAAGAATGGGAATGGAGATAGAATCCAGAGGGTAGCGACGGCAGTGTGCCCAACCTACGAAGTGCCACCATTTTGCTTGACAGCAGGCCCTGGTAGATGGTTGCTTGATGTACATGAGAATGTCACTTAGTGACATGGGCCATGCCCCTTCTATACACAAGTGACACCGAAATACAAACCTGTCAGAGTGGGTTCAAATTGAGGTGCTGCAAATGGCCATGCACCTGCGTGATGAGATCCTGGAGGTCAGGGAGGCGGATCAGGGACTTATCCTGAAGACATTGATGATTCACTAATATACTGACAATAGCTAACTGTATACATTTGCAGCTCAAAATATAAAGAGGCATCGATAGCTTAGTTTAAAGCAAGATTTAACTCAGGAGGCAAATAGTTCTAGCTCGACTATATTTTTATACATAAATTCACGTGCAAATTTCATGTGTTTGGCATATAGACATATTGATTTGTAGATAATCATGGTTGAAATAATCTGTAAAGAAAAAAGAGCTGGCACTGCATAACTTCTTTAAATGAATAAGGCAAGTTTACCAGATATTGCACAAAATCTAACACTACTTTAGATTTTTTAGGTTTGAAGTTTGAGATACATTAAATATTTAGCCGATTGCTTTACCATGTGAAAAAAACTGAAGTTACTGAAATCACATCAAGGCAAGATGCAATTTATGTATACAAAAATAGTGATAGTATTTGCTCAAGATACTTTGCAGAGTATGCAGACATATTTTGCTTAAATTTTGTGGATTCATTCTTCTCAAAAATGGACAAAATGAAGAGCTGTGCTTCGTGCGGTATGGTGGAACTTGTTCAGAGACCAATGAATGTAACCAAGGAAAAAGTTTACAGAACTTTGCTCAACTTACAAGTAAAGTAGAGATAAATGATACTGCGTAGATGTCAGAATTTGATATTAATACTAATAAATTAAATGAGAAGATTAATAGTTTTTCTTAAGCCAACTGGACAAACTAGAGTTTTGATGTTCCAAGGGACCAGCTGAATCAAAGCTGCCATTTTAAACCTTTAAAAACATAAGCTATGAAAGCATGAAAAGATTAAATCAATTTTCAGTTTTTTGAACAGGATATATAACTGCAGAAAGAAGAAATATTTTAAATGTTCAGGGACTTATTTCTTCTGATGAGAGAATTCATGACAGCTAAAATTCAATTAGGTTGATTTTATGAGCCTAAAAATGAGGCAGGCCTTGTAGCACTACTGATTTAGCACACTAAAATTTCATCTTCCACTGAAATCACTCATACAGAATTTCTGGGCTTTGATTCAAACAATGCATGAGTCGTCCACCTACAGCTGAAAATTGTATTTGTTTCATAACAGACAACAGAAAAAGACGCCTTGTTTACATGTGTAAGTTTAAGAAGGGCAAATTTATTAAAAATATTCAAATTAGAGAACTAGATAATGATTCATTTTCACATGGACTTTTAAATACACTTACAATAGCAGAAATATACTGATTTCTTAATCTGCTCTATACACTTACCAACTCTGAACTAGCCCAACTGAAGGCCTGTTTAGCAAGTTATCAGGCAGCAAATTGACTTCTCTCATGGTATTAGCTAGTCGCACAGGAAGTTCTTTCCGAAGAAACATATATGACGTTTTCTCACATGCATTGTCACGTCCTGTTAGGAAAAAATAAAGAATGCTATTGCAACAGACTGGTTTAGAATTTGCAGCTCTAGATTGAAATAAATGTGTCTCACAGAAAACAAAGACCAACTACATTGCCTAGCTCTTATCCGATATCCATCTGTCAGTACCCTTTCCAAAGCCCGCTTTCCCATTTCATATCGTCAGGTTGCACTTAAAAGCTCCTGTTCCCAATTAATTCTTTCAAACTCTACCCAATCGAAGTTTATCTCTAGTGCTCAAAACTTCTAGCCCAACCACACTCACATGGCAGGAAAAAAAAAAAAAAAAAAAAAAACTTACAAAAGAAAAATAATTTACAGTAATTTTCTCCACTACCAGGAGGCTTTTCTCTAGTGCTTTTGTTGTAGAAGCAATTCCATAATAATTGCACTTCTACTAAGCTCTTTTCTACAATGCTAGCACTTCTGTTCTAGAAAAGCTGCTATTATTGTAGAATCATTTTTTGATACGAGAATTACTTAGATTCACTTTTAAAATGGGTAACTAAATAAACCTGCCAATGCAGGATAAAATGCCTACTAACTCTTCTCAGCACTATTACTACTTCATTGAGAGTTATAATCCCACTTTTAGGTCTGTAGAGACTCTGTATCAAAGTTGAGATGTAAAACAATTTTTTCTATATCTACTATATTTTTAGAGCGTTTGTCTGTGAGCGTGTCTGTCTGTTCGTTTAAGAACTCCTCCTAAACACTAAGAGCTATGACCACCAAAATCAGTGTATAGCTTCCTCTTATCATAACTTAAAGCAAGGTAAGGGCCAACCCTTGGGTTGTGCCTAGAAAACAGGACGTGCCTAGAATGGGATTGTTTCTCATAAAATTATACAGAAAAGAGAGAATCATCAAGCAGCTAAAAGGGGGCTGAAGCTCTCCTCCCCAATTCATATAGGAACATTGGTGGCTGTTCGCTTCCGTCAGGGTGTGAGGAGAAAGTGCACAGTTTGCTGCATTCCTTACTCTGTTTGGGGAGCCTAGGAGAAAGATGAACCTGGACCTGCCCCAGCCAGTTTATATGCACCCCTCACGTGGCTGTGCCGGCTAGAGCTGCAGAAGCCATGAAGAGGTGCTTTTCACCTGACCACAAGCTGCTGGGGTGAGAAAGGGCTGGGGTAGTCCTCTCTTCCCAGGGCAGCCTACATATATTGAACCCCTCATCTCCAGCCCCACCCCAGAGCAATTTTTTAAAAATAAAGAAACAAAAATTGAGTTAAGGACCCAAGTAATGTCGGGTAAATCTTCTAGTATTACATACATTTCCTTTGCCAAGTCTCACACTGATAGCCTTGGATCTGCCAAGTTATCTTTTATGTAGGTTAGTTTGTTGCTTGACAATTTGTCCATACATAAACAGAATATCTTAAAACAAAAGCCTGTTTTTATTCTCAGCTAATATCTTTATCTATTTACATACCCGTTCCTATATTTTCTCTAGCATAAAAATATAAGCTCTATAATAAGTGGCTCCAGTAACCTAACCAATTTATATGCTAGCTTTACTTTAATACTTCATATTTTATGCAAGCTGGAAAGTTTCGGTTGACATTATACATAAAAATGTCCATAATCAGAGTCCAATTAAACATTTCAAAGACCTAAAACAAACATACATACAATCAACAAAAACATGATGCCCACTTCTGCCCTTAGCTACGTAAGTGCAGCTCAATTTCAGCTGCAGTCATGAAAGCTGACTGTGCTCCTTTATACCAACCCTAATTTCATAAATAAGAGTGATAGTTAAAAAAGCTTACATTGTAAAAAAAAAAAAATTGATACTGTTAAATTACATTAAATTTGCTAGATAATATAATTTAATAGAATCCCACTATGCCATTTTATATCAGCACACTTTAAACTGTACAGTACAAGTCTAATTGTGCCTTTGTCCAGCTAAATTATTAAATCTTTACTTTCCTGAGAAGTCAACTCTGTGTTTAGCAGAAATACTGAAAAATTCTGGCAAAGTCAGCTCACAGTACTATAAAAACAGCAACTTTATAAAACTGTTAATATTTGCAATACACAAGCTAAAAGATGGGGAAGGAAAACTAATTTCACAGCAGTGAATGTGACATTAAGTTTCCTGGTCTATCTCAACAGCTTAAAAATGTTTTATGATCAAATTATTCCTTCTAATCTCATTTCATTTCTAAGGTGAATTTTTAAAATGGTCATAACGTCAATATTTTGGTATGGAAACTATTGATATTCTGTGCTTCCACAGGCAAAGTTTAGCTAACATTGCTATAAAAACTGCCTTTTGCATTCTAATAATAGTACTAAATAGGGAAAACAAATTAAATGGGGCTCTGAACCATCAAAAAGTTGACTCTGTAGCTACTGGTCTACAAAAACTTTGTGCCATAGCTGGAAAAAACAATGCACAAACTATTTTGTATGGCAGCATTCTGTTCATCCTTTTTCCCATACATATAATGGAAACTGTGAACTGCCAAACTGCCATTCCAGAATATAGCAAGCTGGCTTTTGAAAGGGCTTTTCCAAGAATATTCAGCATCCAAAGAGGAGGCATAGCAAGCACAGCCTGTTAACTTCTAAGAGGTTGAAAGGGGGAGTGAGCTAAAATGTTATTTCTGGCTATTATTTCTATTATCTTGTCAACTATAAAAGCAAGAAGAGGACAACAACCGGGTTATTTAAGAGAAGAAAAAATTCTCTAGCAATGAGGTGAAACCAACAAGTCTTGCCAAGAAACTTTCAATCTCCACCCCCAAATGTATCACTCTTACAATGGATTTTATTGGGCATGGGGAGTAGGCAACTGTGAAGAGGACTGACTGAAAAAGAGTGACTGGCATAGCTAATTCATTTGATGAGCAAGATATTTCCAAAGAACTGGATAATATTATTTTGACATTTTGCTAGCATTAACTAAAGTTGATTTACCACTGCTTTAGTGATTATCAGAATATGGTGTGATGGGATGTCCATCCCACACAAAGCCTGCCAATATAAATTAGGCCTATTAACCTTAGGCTGCACAGGGAGGAAACCTAAGGAGTGCTACAGCCTAACTGCAGGTGAAGTCCAGCTGGGGGGGAGGAGTGGGCAGGATATACAAATAGAAAAAGTTTGGGGGGGGGGGGGGGGGGGGGAGAGAACTACTGGAAGAAACCTGCAGTTGCACTTCCTGATTCAAGGGGAAAGAGGAAGAAACTGGAAGGACAGAATAGGAAACAGTCCCGGAAAGGAGAAGTAATGACTGGGAGAGTAAAAGGCCTGAACTGCTGAACTGAGAGTCCCTAGACTAGAACTTGATGTGAAGGATGGACCCAGGATCCCCTACTCAGGGAGCAATACAAACCAAGTATTGGGGAAGAGACCACCTAGACAGTTTGCTTCAAATTTCGCAGTACCCTAGAAAGGAGAACTTTAACAGGACTTGGCTCAAGGGCTAGCTATGAAGAGGATGGTGCTGCCAATCCCAGCACGAGAGACCAAAGTAACTTAGGGAAACAATGGACTGAGTAACCATAGTAAGGGACATCAGACCAGGTGGCCATGCTAATTCCCCATATGAGCTAAAAGGAGGAGCTGCCAAACAGTGAGTACAGCAGTCCTCAAAATGTAGGGATGTAAGTTTCTTCTCTGAAGAGGATTCCTTTGGAAGCCAGTGACAGCATAGAGATAGTATTGCTGAGCAAATCCACCTAAAAGTAACCCTACATAAATAAATACAGGATAGCTGTGAGAATGTTTGAGCAATAAACAAAATTACTAATTTCCAAAGCAGTGCAAAATTTTATTATAAAGATATGCTAAGATATAAAGCATACCAAACAACCATAGGACTAAACAGTTGCTACATGTATGATGAACATACAAAACCACATAAGGATGAATTTTCATAACCCTTTGAGGCATGATCGAACACCATGTTCATCCTCTCTTCAGCTATTTGAGCACAAGAAATTTGCAGTTCTACAACTATTGGACAATATTTTGTCCACAAAATGAATCACTTATTTCTGCTGAACTACTTTAATAACATTAAATTATAAAAATGAACAACATACAGAGAATAATAAAGATTTAGCCAAAATAGTGTATTTAACTTTCCATCATGAAGTCTGATAGAGTTATGCTATAAGCTTCATTACAAAAAAACCCAATTAGCTTTAAGCATTCAGTAATATGCTTATAAAAAATATTCCTGTCAAATCCATTGTATCATCTCTGGGTATGTCTAGACTACATTGTTTTTTCGAAAAAACTTCACCTGTCTCCACACTGCAATCGCATTTTCTAAATTAAATCAGAAGAACGCAGGTTTTTTCAACATTGGCAAACCTCAAATTACAAGGAAGAATGCCTTTTTCAAAAGAGCTCTTTCAAAAAAAGGTGTGTGTGTGGATGCAGAACAGGGACATTTTTCAAAAGAAGAGGCAATCAAAAAAAATACAGGTGCTCTGGTGGCCATTCTGTGAATAGCAATCAGGACTTTTGAGAGTGTGTCCATGCAGTCTTGATGCTCTCTTTTGAAAAAGCAGATCACTTTTTCGATCCAGTTTTGAGGTGTGGATGCTCTTTTTCGAAAGAACTCTTTCAAAAAAGCTTCTTTAGAAAGAAGCTTGCAGTCTAGATGTACCCTCTCTCAGCCAGTATGTGTTTTCAAAATGTTTTTGCTTTCTTATCTTCTAATTTTCTAGTTGCAATTGTTCTCTCCTCCCCCTTCCAGTTTCTGGATATTACAATGGAAACATTTCAAACAAGAAATATACCCCAAATGAACATTTCTCAAAAATTACTATTGACTACAGCTGTGCAAATCACTGGGGTTTTTTTGTTTGGGAGATTGGTTTTTTTTGGATCAGCTGACAGATTAAAAAAATTGCTTTGGGTTTTGAAATCAAAATGTTTTTTCTTTGTTAACAGTTAAAGCTTACTTTACTTTTTAAAAATAAAACTGAAGTGAATTTTTAAGTGAAAAGTTTTGAATAAAAATGAAACATTTCATTTAAAAACTAATATAAAATGTTTTGGTATTCTTCTGTGGTTTGGTGGAGGTTCATCTTTTTAAACCATTTAGTGAAAGTGACACACCTTCCCAAAATCTGTTGGTCAAACGACTCTAAATTTTCTGCTGCAAAAAATTTATCTACTTACCTTTTACTAGAATACAGCTTGTGCCTTGTCAGCTGTATCTTCTAAAGGCCATGTCAACCCTACTGCTTTTGTCAGCATAATTTGTGTCTCTCAGGCACTTGAAAGAGAACACAGCTCTAAGGGGACATCTATACTTACCCCAAGATCAATGCTCAAAGTCAATCTTCTAGCGTTCAATTAAGCAGGTCTAGTATAGACCGGTTGTCCCCAACCTTTCGTGGCTGCCGGGTGCCCAGGGGCGGGGCTGCTCACGTGCTGGGCGTCTCCAGAGGCGGGGCCACTCAGGTGCTGTGCTTCCGGGGGTGGGGCCACGCATGCGCCGCACGCCCGGGGGTGGGGGCTGCTCACGCGCTCTGCGCCTGGGGCCGGCACTGCGCATGTGCCGCACGCCCGGGGTAGGGGCCGGCCACACACCCTGAGCCAGCACCGCGCATTTGCCACGCGCTGGGGGTAGGGACCGCCCACGCACCGGGGCCGGCACCACGCATGTGCTGCGTGCTGGGGACGGGGCCAGCCCAGATGTTTCGGCGGGTGCACAAATGCCCCAGCGGGCACCATGTTGGGGACCACTGGTATAGACCCTTATATAGAAAGCTGAGGGCAGCCCCCACCGGCGTCCAGCATTCCTTCTGTGAGGAGGAAGGGGAGCCGATAGGAGTGTTTGCTCCCACTGGGCTCCCACTGTATGGACACACCGACTCCAGCTATACATTCTGCATAGCTGGAGTTGGGTATCTTAAGCCCACCCTCCTGGTCTAGCACAAACCAGACCAATGCAACATAAGTAACAGCAGTGTGGACAGAGCTATGGTAGTGGGAGAGCTTCTCCCAGATACTACCTTCATGAGTGGCAGTAGCTGTGTTTTATTATGCTGACAGGAGAATTTTCTCTCTTCAGCATAGTACACTGGTATAGCTGTGCTATTGTAAGATCTCTGATGTAGACATAGCCTAAGAAAACTGAAATTTCTTTTGAGATTCCACTTCAATGTTAACATGCATCATTGTACTGGATTCTCAATGTGTGAATAAACAAAAGCACTAATTAGAAACATCTGATACACACAGATAATTGAAAGCAATGGAGAGGCTTACAGATGCTATCTGTCAGTGTAGAGTCTGAGTAATTAGGTCTTTGACTCAGTGACTATGCCTAATTTCAGATTTCCTATCCTTCCTCAAGGGTAGAAAATTCTATAGCAATATCTGAAGAACTCTGGTAGCCTCAGAGAACTGTGTTTTATTTATCATGGGCTATAAGTAGGGCTGTCAATTGATGTGTGTTAACGCCTGCAATTAATGCAGGGCAGGATTAACCTGTTTAAAAAAATTAACAGGTAAATCCTACCCTGCGTTAATTGCAGGCATTAATGCTGCACTGCCTCTTTGAAGTACCTCTCCCACGTTTCCAAGGGGCAGTACCATGGGAGCCCCAACTGATCCTGGGCTCCGCCTTGTGCTGCCCCTTTGAGGCGCGGGCAGGCATTAGTAGCCTGAGATCAGCTGGATTGTCCAGCTGATCCCCGGAGCTCCTGCGGTGCTGCCCCTTGGAAATGCCACTGCTGCATTTCAAAGTGGCTGCTGCACTGGGCCTGGGGTCAGCTGACGACTTCAGCTGATCCCGGGCTTCCGCAGCAGTGCCCCTTTGAAACGCCACCGCAGTGTTTGAAAGGGGCAGCGCACACGATTAATTCGTGATTAAATTTTTTAATCGCTTGCCAGCCCTACCTATAAGTATTTCACTATAGGAAAAAGAAAAATTGAAAGTATTTTTTATGACTGTGGCCAACACAACAACTGCCTGCAAAATGAACAAAAAATACTAGGTACTGATTAAGATGTGTTCAGGCAGCCCAAGAAAGGTTAAAAGCATTGCTATGCATATAATAACTAAGATTTGCAATCTGAAAATCCCTGAAGCACATTGCAACTGGCACAATCAAGGTCATACTTTAAGGCTGTCCCATTATAATCAGTTGAACGGCATACCATTCAACATCTGCTCACAGATAATGTACATTGACAAGAGAGTCCCCAATCAGGCTTTTAAAACAAGCATTTGAGGCTTTTTTGTACTCACTGAAGGCATGTCAGTCAATCGATAGTCTACTGGCATCACTAATTACTGTTTCAGGGCCCAAACCTGCAAATATTTAAGCATATTTTATTCACGTGTCATGATCATGAGGGTTAGCCAGCAGCCTGGGGACTAAGGGGTTAACTATGCCCCTTACCTAGCCAGGTGGAGTGGCCAATAGGAATGTAAGTAGGAATTTCAAACTGGGAAAAAGGAATTTTTACTTTAATTTTTACCTGCTTTTTACTTTAGGGGTGAGATTTTCCCAAATGGTCTCTCCCCTGGTTTCTTTATTAATTTGAGTGGTGGCAGCGGAAGTTTTATTCCCAAAATCTAGGTTTTTAAGATTTTGGGAAGAAGTTTTATACCAAAGCCTGGTAGATAAGGTTTTGGGGTACTTGCTGGCCCCCACTTCTGCATTTATCATGCCAGAGTGGGGAAGGAGCCATGACAACATGTTTTTGCAAGATCTGCCCATTCAGTTATACTTAAGTAAACTGCAAATGTATGTCATCAATTGCTAGCCACCAAAGTAACTCACTATGAAACTGTAGTGTTGCTTTTCATAAAATACACTCTTAATATGTAATAGGAGCCTTATTTTGTCATGTATTTTGTCTTTGCATTTTGGCCCTGGTTACCACCTGGTTATGGTTTCTGTGTGTAGTTACTTCAAAACATTCCTGAAAAAAAGTGGAGGGAAACTCAGATAAGGAAGAGGAGTCTTGTTAGTCAATGAAGTGGCAGATTTGGCCCCAACCCATAGATTCCTGGTCACCCTAAGGCAGTGGTCTCCAACGTTTTTAACCACAAGATCACTTTTTCAATTTAAGTGCAATGTAAGATCAACCTCAAACCCAAATACCCTTGCCCCACCTCCTTCATGCCCCTTCTTTGAGGCCCTGTCCCTGCTCCATCCCTTCTTTGAGGCCTCACCCTGCTCATTCACTTTCACCAGGCTGGGCTAGGGATGCAGGATCCGATCTTAGGCCAAGGGATTTGGAGTGAGGGAGGGGCTCCAAGCTTAGACCAGGGTGAATTATTGGGATCCGGGAGGGGTTCCAGGTTGCAAGCTCTAGGAAGAAGTTTGGGTGCAGGGGGACTCATGTCTGGGGCAGGAGAGCGGGTGCAGGGGGAGGTTCAGGGCTGGGACAGGGGTTCAGGACGCAGGCTCTGGCTGGGCAATGTTTAACTGAGATGGTTTCCAGGTGATGGAGCAGTGGGGTTAAGACAGGCTTACTCCTGCCCTGGCCCTCCACCACTCCTGAAAGCAGCTGGCAAGTACAGCAATGGCTCCATGTGCTACCCCTCATCTACAGGTGTAACCCACACACCTAGTGTGGTTACTGAGCCATGCAAGTGGTACCTAGACCACAGCAACAGTTAAGATCAAGAGACCTCTACACATGGGCCAGAAGCCCGCTGGCTTTTAGCTCAGAGGGTAGAGGCTCCTATACTCAGCTCTAGAGGTCCCAGGTTCAAATCCGCCTGGTGGTGGTTACACAGGCACTGAGCCCACAGCTCTACAGGCTACGGTTCCCCGTTATTGATCAATGGGAGCTGCAGGAGTGATGTCTGCAGGCAAGAACAGCATGTGGCGACCCCCTGCTCTGCTTTTCTCAGGGGCTGCATGACATGCCAGCCACTGCCAGGAGCAGAAATTACCACCGGGATAATTAATCCAACCATGACAGGTTAGGTATTTTAGAACTCACTACTCAAAGAATTAAATTTAAGTGTAAAGAGAGAAATTAAAATTATGAAATACACAGACCAGTCAGAAACCAAAAATAACCTATTTTGCAAGCAGTAAAAGTAGTAACCACCACCACCCACGTATGTGTTGGGTCAGGAGATGAGAGTGAAGGATAGCGTGTGTTTGTGAGAATGACACACACACACACACACACACACACACACACACACACACACACACAGAGAGGGAGTTTGGCAATGCAAATCTGTCAATCTCCTTCTCTGTGTGCGGAAGTGGGGGGAGGCAGGAGGAGAGACACCCTGACATCAGCACCCCCCACTCTCTTCTCCCTCCCACACCCTGTAAAGCAAGCAGGTGTCTCCCAGGGGGCAGCTCCAAGGCTGAAGGCAGGAGCACCATGACAGTGAGGGGAGGGGCAACTGAAGTGCCAGCGCTTGATAGCTTCCTGGCCAAACCAGTCAAGATCACCTGTCAGAGGCTCCAAGACCTACTGGTAGATCCCGATCTACTGGTTGGTGATCATTTCCCTAAGGCAGTGGTCCCCAGTAAGGTGCCTGTGGGTGCCATGGTGCCCGCCAGGGCATTTATGTGCACCCGCCGAAACTTCTGGGCTGGCCCCGCCCCTGGAAGCCACAAAAGGTTGGGGACCACTTCCCTAAGGGGACAGAACAATTTTTGTGTAGTCTGAAGACATCTGTGGTGTTTCCTTGACTTCCAGTTGCAGTCTCAGTAGGTGGGATGTCATTTATAAAGCAGCCCCTTCCAATGCACTACACTATAATAGAGATGTATAAAATATAATAAAGACATAACACCATGCTTTTAAGACTTCCCATGAAAGGAATCAGTAACAGAGGAAATATGTTCAACAAATAAAAAGCCAAGCACTAGGATGGAATATTTTAAACATGGAGGCCAACAATTATCATATTTTATATTTTCCCAAAACACAGACATTTTTAATTGAATCTTTGTAAAAGTTCAAGACTTGGCAAATTTCACAAGGGAGCAAACTACTATAGAAAGGTACACCACATGGTACCATAAATGTAGCTCTTGCTATAAATTATTACTCAACAGCCTGCTGTTTTGATACTTGAAGAAATACATTACATATACAGCTTTATGTCGTCTTGTTAAATTATATGAAATTAAAAAGCATATGTGGCTCCCTGACTAGAAGACACTAAATTACAAGATATCAAATTTTGCTGAAATGGGATAAGTAGAAATGCATTTGGAGAAAAAACAGAACAGATTCTGAAAGTCACTATCTACTATGTATTTGAGAGAGTTTGTCCATCCGTCTGCTCAAAAACTCCTGAACGGTAAGAGCTAGGAGTGCTTATGTGGTATACAGCTTCCTTTTATCATAACAAAGCAAAACAAGGATTTGATTATGCTAGGAAAATAGTACCTGGAATAGGATTGCTGCTCAGAAAAAGCATACAAAAAAAGAGAGAGACACACACACATAATTACCAGATAGGTGACAGGGGTTGGCTAGGGGCAAGTCATCCCCATCCAAGACTACCCCAGACATGAGCTTCCCACCTTTAAGGGGTACTTTAGGGAGAGCAGAGGGGCTGGAGGCAGAGGCTTGCTGGGTTCAGTTCCTATTGGTTGGTTTTTTCCAAGCCAATAGGAGCTAAGGATTGGGCTGGGGGTGGGGAGATCACACAAAGCGCCCCCCTCCCTGCAAAGCAGAGAGCTGCACAGACTGAACTTTAAACAGTGGCAACTGTGTGCCTGAGGGTCCCAGCAGGGTGGCCCACAGGCCAGATATGGTGGCTTGGCGGGCCGGATTGGGCCCTCAGGCCATATTTTGCCCAGTCCTATCCTCGACTAAGAATGAGAAATAAGTGGCCTGGACACTAGGGTTCACTGCTGATGGAACACCAGATGATTTGTTTATCTGTGCATCCATTGTTTCCCGCAGCTCCAAATCAACGGGAATGGAAAAGCTCTGCCAATAGATGCTGCAAGCAGCTATAACCGAGGTCACTCAGGTAAACAAAGTATCTGGTGACCCATAAAAGGCAAACCCAGGTGAACCATGTCCAGCCCACAGGCTGCTTATTGCCCACTGCTGACAAGTATTTGTCTAACCTGCTCTTAAAGATCTCCGGAGATTCCACAGCCTCCCTAGGCAATTTATTTCAGTAGTTAATGGGACAATTAGGAAGTTTTTCCTAATGTCTAATCAAGGGGTCAGCAACCTTTTCAAAGTGGCATGCCAAGATTTAACCCTCCTGCCCTGGGATGTGCCACTCTCCAAGTTCACATTCAGACATGCTCCAAGGAATTATTTCTATTTCCCTCGGCTATACTGTAACCCTTGTCCCCCCCAAGCCTTTGTATTACTTTTAAGCGGTGTGGGAAATATAGTTCTATATTTTAGTTTAAACTAATTACTCATAGTTCTATATTAATATGCCTAGTAAGGAATCTATTTGTCAAAAACATTTCCTGACTCTTTTTTGTTCTGTATTGTTAGACATACCTCATGACAACTATTTTGAAATAAATTACTAAAACAATGGATGAGATTATATTGCTTTATTTTTATGAAAAAATGTGCGTAATTTTGCAGAAATTAAAAAATATTGTGTGCAGAATTTTTAGCTTTTGGGTGCATAATTTTTTTTTAATGTTTTGGCGCAGAATTCCCCCCAGGAATCTCAACTTGTACCTTACGCTTACATACATAAATGAGCTTTCCTCTTGTTTGTTACCCAGACTCCTAATATTGGTATTCATGTCATTTATTTCCTTGATTTTGTTCTCAACATCTTGATTTTGTGTTGACTGCTCCCGTTTTGTTGTTAGTTTAAAACCCATGACTACTCTAGCAGCCTGTCCCTGAGAAGACTGGTACCCCTTCTGAAGTGGAGGCTCTGCAGCGTCCTCTCTCCATAAATGATGGACTCTGTTACTCAAAGCCAAAATTCTCCAATTTACACCACTTACCTAGCCAACAGTTCATTTCCAGGATGTTCTACCTCCTGATTTCCTTTTCTAGCATTCTGCTTCTTCAACATGCTTCTAAATTTCCACAAGTTATTATCTGCAAGATATCCCGCGACTAAATGTCATTAGTGCCAATATACCCATTGGTGATAGCTCAGTTTCCTGCTGATGTCAAAAGCCTGTCCAAATCTTAAGAGTGGCTCTGGGAAAAAACACAATCTAATCCTTCTGTCTACCTGTCCCATATAGTATGCTCTTTTGAGTCTATTGAGCAGTGAATTCCCAACAAGGTTCATCTGCATTCCTTGGATGGTTGGAGAACTCTTTGTGGGCAAGCTTGATTTTTACAGGTTGGACCAAACTGCCATAGGTCCCATACATCTCTCCATTTCCTTTGACCAGCTAGATCTTCAGTGGTATTGTTAACTGTTTCTATGGTAAGGTCCTGGTATTGATTGAAGACTTCTAGCTCTGTGGATTTCCTCCTGACCATCTTCTGCTTGATGACCACTCTCATCTATTTCCCAGTACTGGGAAAACAGTATTTTAGTAGCAGCTGGAAACATGGAGAATCATCAGCATGTGACCAGCAGCTCTCCTCTGTCAATCACCAAATGTCATGCAGACTTTAACAATTACATGAACCACAGCCTATCAATGGCTACTTTACAATGCGGGGGGAGTGAAGAGGGAAAGAATAAGCTTGTGCTGGGTTCCCACTTCAGAAAGACTGCAGATAACCAAGGAATGCCCCAGCTTGGAGTCTGTTGGAACTTGTCTATGCAAGGAAAATTTGTAAGCATCTTCCACTACCAGTTTAAATCACAGTGAACCACGTACATATATTTAGATCAGTGAGTCATCCAAGCACATTTAGATGACACTCAAGTATAAACACCGACATTGGTCTACACATACGGTTTCATTATTGGTAGCACTACCGCAGCTGCACAGGTACTGAAAAATGCTTATAAGTTTTTCTACAGGTGGACTTGCAACAGGGAACACAAGTTGGAGCACCAACAGTGGCAATAACCCAGAAGAAACTGCACATTTTCCTGCACAGTCAGACTCTGGAAAGATGAACTTTATGTACAAATCCTTACTATGGAGACTGCATTTCACAGAAGGCTTACATTTAAGGCAGGGTTTCTCAACCCATAGGTTGAGATTCCAGACCCAAATCCGGGTTGGCCAGCATGATTCAAGGAGTCACATGGCAGCTCTTGTGGTTCTTGTCCCATGGGACTGGCTGGACTCACCTCCTTGCTCCTGGCAATGCAACTTCTGGGTTCCCAGCACCACTCAGGTTTAGCCCAGATGCCATGACGATAGGAGCCCAGATAGGCCAAATTTGAGTGAGTGGTTCCGCAACCACATGAATCAGGTCAACTCCACCCACACACATTTGGTCAGTCAGAGGTGACGCCAAACCTGCGCAGCACTACAACATTGGAGATTTCAATACCCAGAGAGGAGAGCCAAGCTCAGCAAGCCCTACAGAACAGGAGCTGTAGGAGCCGCCTCTATGAGATGAGTGCTAGGCAGGACTTAATTCCCCTGGGGAGGGAAAGAGGGCAGAATACGACTGACATCAGCCCAGGGCCACCACCCCAAGACTATTTACCGGACACAAACATTTTTATAAGCTAAAACCAGGGGATTTAAGGATCTATGGCTCGAAGTGTTGGTGGATGCTCTCTCACTGTCCCCTAAAATACTTAATTAGATCTAGGAAAATCAAATAAATATGCACATATACACATCCCAATTATTGTAATATATTTATTACTAGCTGGTAAGTCTGTTGTGAAAAGTGATGCTAACAAATATCACTTTTCATAGCAGACCTACTCATCCCCAGCAAGCCTGGAGACAAATTAAGCGCTGGATGGAAGGTTGGGGGAGGCAGCAGGAACCAGGAATGACGATAGCGGGTGGGTGGCCAGAGGAAGTAGTGGGAGGCTAGAGCCCCGTGCCTGGGGCATGGAGCTTGAAGCCATGCAGCTGACGCCCAAAGCTCTGTTACCAAAGAACTGGTACACAAACCTTGAGCTCCACAGCCTCTGGAAAAGTAGGGAACTCAACTGCTGCTTTATCTTCCAGTGTTGTATTCCAGGTGTCTCTTCGGGGGGGTAGGGCACAACCGCTGTTGATAATCCCACAAGCAACTGGGATAGAGTGAGGTCACTGCTCCCCATCCCAAATACAGCCCAGGGGGTTGTGGCCACAAGAAAAGTCCCTGCCGGCTGCAGTTGTGAAATGCTGAGCTAAACAGACTAAGCTCTTTTAAATCTCCCTCTGTAAGGCACTTTCACCAGCCCTAGAAACATTTGGTGGTTCTCTTCTGCACCCCCCTCCAATTTGTCATCCTCTCTCAAATACAGACACTCAGAACAGTACACAGCATTTCAGTATCACAAAAGTAAAAATTACCTCACTGCTATCCTGTTTATATACTCGAGGACCACATTAACCCTTTTACCAAAACACTGCATTTGAAGCTCATGATACTGTGCTTGTCAGCTATGACCCCTAAATATCCTTCTTCCAGATGCATTTGTTCACATTTGGCTGTATTAAAAATGCATTTAGTTTGAATGAGCTTATCATACTAAGCAATCCACGCAGCTCTGTTTAACTGCCTAGCCCTCATTATTTACCAGTTTTGCCAATCTTTTTGTCATCCACAAATGTTATTAGCAATGATTTTATATCTACTTCTAGACTATTTATAAAAATGTTGAATAATTGAGTCCAGTTCTGACCCCTGTGGAATCCCATCAAGAACACCCTTGAGGAGTCCTCTCAAGACAACTATTTTGAAACTAGCCAATTAGCCCATCATAAGATGGGATTTTCAGGTCTCTCC
>CM057845.1:185874589-185885815 GCA_030068395.1 Apalone spinifera
CCCAGGGCATCAAAGGCTGACTGCCTTTCTCTTGCTCTCTGGGGAGGGGGGGAAGCAAGATGGGGTTCATGTCTGGCTACAGGGGTGGAGGCAGCTTTCCCAAGGGGAAGGTGCATGGCAGCACTGCTCAGCGCTCTGGGCCTGCTGCAGCCCACACAGCGCTACCTGCCGCTTGTCCTGCTGCTGCTCTGCCTCCTGTGCAGACAGTAACAACATGACACTGGGGAGGAGGAGGATGTTGACTTCCACAGCAGTGTGCCACAAGCTCCCGTCACTGCTGCGGAGGAGGGAAAGGCACACACCCTGCCCCAGATTCTGCCTGGTTGTGCCAGTTGGTTGTGCCGGTGGGTGTCCATGCTATTTGTGCAGAATTATACAGTGTGGCCATTTTGCACTCCAGTGGCACAAAGGTACCCTAAAGGCAGTGATGACCCTTCTCTACTTGGGTCTTATCCCCAGTGTAGGTAGGGGACTCCCTAGCTTTCTTAAAGCCAATGAAATGGCTCTGTGGTATCCTCCCCCCCATAAAGCTCCCATTTTTGGGCATTTTGTAGGAAAACTAGAGCAGTGTTGCACTGTGCTTATTCTTGGCCTCCTACGACTTCTATGGAACTATGAGCAATGCAGACTTAGGGTAGGTCTACACAACAGGGCTATTTCTGGATACTGGAAGTATCCCAAAATAGCTACCCCATGTCTTTTAAACACGCCTGTTATTTCGAAATATTTTTTGAAATAACGGGCGTGCTATTTCAGCATCCTTATAGCCCTTGTTCCACGAGGGTTAAGGGATGTGTTGAAATAGCCTGTTATTTCGAAATTTGGCATTGTGTAGATGCCCCAAATTTTGAAATAAGCTATTTTGAAATACAATCAAAATAAGATACACAATTTGCGTAGTGCAAATTGCATATCTTATTTCGAGTTTAGGGTGCTATGTAGATGCTCCATTACAGTAGCGCTTAGGCTAGTTTAACATACAACAGCATCTGGACTTGTTTCTGGCAAGATGGAAAATATAGACGGCACAAAGGGGGCTTAGATACATCTTTCACTCTTTCAGCATTCCTGCACTCATGCACTGTGGTCATGCCTTAGTGTCCTAACTTTTCTGCTGGATCTCATACCTCTGATGTTGCTAGCAAACCCTCCAATATCCTTCTGGTGTTTGAATTCTAACAGTAATAATAGAATCATAGGACTGGAAGGAAGTTCATCTACTCTACACCTAGCCGGGGAAGGGCCTGGGAGAGGGCTATAAACAGAGGATGTTGGCTACTGAGAATTTTGCAGTATTAATTTTCTTTTTATTTGACTTCATATTAAATAAACATTTAAAGTCATGAACCTTGTTAATTATCCCGTTTCAGTATTCTTTCTTCCATAACATTTTATAAAATATATATAAGATATTTGTTAATAACTTGGGTGCCATGGTACACACATCCAAACAAGTACAAATTACCTCACTATTGGTTCACAAGACAAAACTCACTCTGCTCATGGATGGAAAATCTTAGTGGGAACACTGGTTTGGATCTTATTTTTACTCATTTTGCCCATACCTAGAGTTCATTTGGATAAGTTTGGATGTGCTATTCCTTGTGTTGTTCAATAGCCTAACAGCGCGCAGAGATGGGTATTTCACATAAGCCTAGAAATACCATCTCATCCTTCCAACTTCAGAGATTTTTTTAATCCAATATTGTATCAAACATTTACTGAATTCATTACATTACCCTCACCAGCTTGTCTTTCTCTAATAGATGTGTAATTATAGCCTGGAAGTTATCAAGTTTGACCTGATCATTTTATTAACCTGTGTTGCTTATTATTCATTGCGTTCCTCGCTCCAAACCCACAAGTGTTTACAGATAGCTTAGTTAGTTATTTGTTTTAGATGAGACTAAGATTAAACTCACTGCCTCTGTTTTTAAAGTTTTTACAGTATTATTCTGACCAGTAATTGCTCTTAAATTATTTCTTCCAAGTGTTATTGGGTTTTTCCCCTTGTTTGTTTCACATGTTCATTTACCTTGCAGATTTGCAGATTCACCACAGAAAAACTTCCTGCATTGGAACATAAGTTAAATATTATCTTTAACCTTTCTGTGATAACAAGACCTTCAAATATACTTTTGCACCTTCTGCTGATACTCTGGCATGGATGTAATACTTTCTGACAGATTGTGAGAGTACTGGATATTTTTCCATACTGAAGTGTGCAATAAGCAGTGCATTTTAATACAAATTTTATTTGGTTGTCTGTAACATTTCACAAACTAATGGTTTGGAGCCATCATTTTAAAGCAGTTCTACAAACCTGTCTCATCATCTAGTCCAAAATCCTGGCTCCTAATCCACACAGTGGCAAAATTCAGATGAAGGTACAAATGTCTGTAGTGGAATTCAAGATGAATCCCAAACCAAAACTTTCAGATATTTCTATTCACCCATATATTTCTGCCTCCACCTCCAGCTATATATACCATTCTCATTACTATAATATTCAAGTACTTGATCTTGGGAGAGTTTGAATCTGGATCTGAATTCACGGACTTAGGTCCATTTCTATTTTGGTTAGATCATAGCTATTTCTGCATTAACTTTCACATAATCCTCATGGGTCTCTAAAAAGTGAGTTTTCTAAAAGGACAAGAATACTAAATGCTACAACAGAGGCACAAAAAATCCCAAATTTCTAAACAGATTTTTAAAAATCATTTCCCCTTTCTACAGAAATACTATTTTCATGATGAAAATTGTACTCATGTTCTGCCATATAATGTATTTTTTAAAAGATTACATTATTTTAACATAACTACATCCAAAACCTAGTTTTCTGTCAGAAATATTCTATCATTCATTTGGCTAGTGAACATAATCACTAAGCAACATACAAAATCTTATCTTGCAAGATATTCTGGTGAATAGTAAGCAAGA
The DNA here is from genome assembly GCA_030068395.1 of Apalone spinifera. Taxonomy (NCBI): domain Eukaryota; kingdom Metazoa; phylum Chordata; order Testudines; family Trionychidae; genus Apalone; species Apalone spinifera. The sequence continues at coordinate 185,877,533 of CM057845.1, forward strand.
TTGTGCCCAACACACTAGACCCCTGGGGAAGAAAAACTTTATTTGGTGGTTTACTTTTTAAATTGGTGACATTTAAATGGATTTATTCCCCATGAAAACAGTGAAATCACAAGCCTTGGAGCAGGCCTGGGCAAAATATAGCCTGTAGGCCAGATGCAGCCCACCAAGCCACCAGATCCGGCCTGCGGAGGCAGCACGGAGCCCAGGCAGGCTCCCCTGCTTGCCCAGCAGCCCTGCACAATGCAGTTACGGGGCACTTACGTTTTGAGTCCGAGGGGAGGAGGGAAGATTCAGACACTGCTCCAGTACCCAGCACAATCCCATTGGCCGGTTTCTGTACAGACGCTGGCCAATGGGCACTGCCTGTTTGAATAACAGGCAGCCACAAAGCACAGCCCTCCTGCTCACTCACCGAAGCTCATGGCTGAGCAGGCAGAAACATTTTAAGCTCTGCAAGTCTTTAGCTGTGCAGGCAGGCAGGCTGGTAAGTCTCCTAGTGAGAACCTGCCTTTGGCACCTCAGCCCCTCCCTTCCCCAACCCTCTTCCCCACACTCCTGCCCCACTATTCCACATGCCCCCTCCCAGGTCTGGCACCCCAATCTCCTGCCTGAGATCACAATTCCCTTCCAACCAAGATCACATCCCGAAACCCTTCACCCCCATTTCCCTGCCCTAGGTCACAACTACCTCCTTCACCCAAAGTCCCTCCCAGACCCATTTCTCCCTCCTAGACCCCAATCCTTTACTCCAAGCTCCCTTCTGCACCCAACCTCCATCCCAGACCTCACTTCTCCTCCATTAATACCATGGAAGAGTGCAGCCCTCAACCACGTTCCAAAATCTTGGCAGTGGCCGCACTCGTTCAAAATTATTGCCCACTCATCAAAAATTATTGCCCAGCCCTGCCCTGGAGCTTGATCCTCCTTCTAAAGTGTAAGTACCGCACAAATACCACCAATGCAACTTCCTTGCATTTATCTGCAAGCTTCACATGACTTGTGACAATAAAAATAATTAAATGCTGTGTTTCAGGGCATAAACCGATAATGTATACAGATCTGATTACATGCAAGACATTCCTGCCCCAATGCAAATCATTCCACAGTTTGGTAGCTGTGTTATTGGATGGATTATTACTATCACAATCTATTGTCCAATTTATAAATATGAAGGAGGCATTATTGCAATCAATTCTGCTATTCCTGATGTAACCACTTGGCTCCATCATCCTCAGGTGAAATGGTAGTTGCTGCTCTGCACCAAGGAGGAGGAGGAGAATAGTTTAACATTCTCTGACTGATTTAAATTATTGCTCAGAACAGCACTGTTTGAGTGGATTAGGAGCTAGGATGCAGGTTCATCTACACCACATTAACAGTTAACAACCAAAGTTCCACAATCAGGTGGTACAAAAATTGTCCAGGATCCCTACAGCTTTGCTATTTCATTTCCCTGTGAATAGCATGTTTTTGTTATTTGGATACCTATCTGCTGAAAACTGGACTGAGCCTTTGGCCATCATTATAGGCAGCGTGGCAGTACTTGTTGTCTGATACTACCCATTCCAAGACCCTGTTTTCAATTTCTTTCATCGGTGCCAAATTCACTTTGTGGACTGACATTTTCCATGTTGAGTGTTTGCCTTGGACTGAACAGAGTTGGAAAATTTCAGCCAAAATAGTATAGAGTTGTTGTTGTTGTTGTTTTGGGGGTTGTTTTTTTTTGTTTTGTTTTTTGTTTTTTTTGAGAATGAGATTAGTTAAAAAAAATGTTGTTTAGCACATTTAATTTGGGTGAACTTTTCTTTGCATAGCCACACAGCCCCCCCCCCCAGGCTTTGCAACTCAAATTTGACATTGTGGCCTTTGTGTCAGGAATGTGCCTTTTTCTGTCATCATATAAATCCCCTCAAATCTGGCTAAACTGTAAGGCTCAGGGGGCGGGGAAATCACAGTTCATGCATGTCCTCAAAGATTTTCAGTTTTAGCAGCTAAAATCTCTGAACATGTTGAGTGTCTCACACCTAGTCCTGCTGACAAAACAGTGTATGATGCTATCCCTCAAGCTTCCTAGACTGTGCGTACTCCTTCTCCATAAGACCATTTGAGCATGCTTGCAGCTTGCAGCTAGAGTGGTGAAGCCAGACTTTTTCTATAATGGCTATTCCCAGCTGCTCTGGACTGAGGGAGAGCCAGTCTTTGGAATTGTGAGCAGGGAACCTGCCTCTCCTGTGTTCTTCCTAATCCCATAGTGACAACCCAGCAGAGTGGAGGAGGAAGCCGCCTGATTTGAATGCAGAGGGTACATAAGCCAGAGACAGGGTGAAAGGAAAAGAACAGATCGTGACAAGGAGTCTTCTGCATGGGTGGCTGGTGAAGGTAAAGCTGGGGGAGGCAAGCCCCCAACTCCACTCCAGCCCTGCCCCTTCTGTCCAGGCCATACACCCAATCATGGGGAAAATGGGCGGCGCATGGCCTCCAGCCTCCTCAGCCCTGGAGCATGAGGAGGGCAGGTGCTCCAGGGCAGCAACACTCTGCCTCCAAGATGCCTACAGTAAGCGTTGTGTGGGCGGGGCCACAGTGGCAGTTTGGGAAGACAGTGCCTTCCTCTGTCTAGGATACTTGCCACCCATGGTCTTGTGATATTGGAACTGGATGAGAAGAGAATGTGGGACTGGAATGGGCTGGGTGAAGAGACTGGGACTGGGAACCCAAGGAGACTGGGGGCCAATGAGGGAAAAGGGGGACACTGGGGCAACTAAGTCAGCCAAGGAGCTGGACAGGAGTAGAGAAGTAGGACTGGCTGTACAGGGAGACTAGGGCTAGTTCCCTGTCAGGGCAGAAATGACAAGGAGAAGAAACATCTGACAGGTAGCAGGGGTGGAGAGAAAGAACGGGGTCAGCTAGGAAAAGATACTGGAACAGTGAGCCAGAGAGTGGGGAGGCGAGATGAAACAGAAGCAGAGGCTGAAACTTAATGAGAAGCCTGGGGAGAGAAACTAGTGCTAGGAAACAGAAAGGTGGAAGAAGGGAAGACATATTGGATGATGAACCAGAAAGGAAGAACAGGAACAGCTGGAAAATGAAGCTGAGACAGGGTGTTGGGAGGAGGAGAGACTAGAAGTCAGGAAGGAGATTTGCATAATGGTGGCCGCAAGTTTTTTTCTAAAAGGGGCTTTTCGAAAGAAAAACGGCTGTTTAGACGGAGATCTTTCAAAAACAAAACCCTTTTTCGAAAGATCCTGTAAATCTCATTTTTTTGAGGAGTACAGGATCTTTCGAAAAAGGGTTTTATTTTTGAAAGATCCCCGTCTAAACAGCCGTTTTTCTTTCAAAAAGCCCCTTTTTGGAAAAAAAAAACCCACGGCTGCCATTATGCAAATGAAGTGTGGGAAATTTAAATCCCAGCTTCATTTGCAATTTTGAAGTATCTAATTTATATCCCTTTTTCTAGAAAAGGGATGTAGTTTAGACACAGCCTAAGTGCTGTATAAATGCTCCCAATTTCAAAATAAGCTATTTTGAAGTAAGCTACGCAATTGACGTAGCTCAATTTGCATAGCTTATTTTGAGTTACGCCCTGTTGTGTAGATGCACCCTAACTGAGCCCCAGCCTGAAAACCTGCAAGCCCCCATTTGTTTGAACAGAAACTGGACTATATAGGGCACGCCAAGCACTAAACCTGGAGAGCCTTAACTTTCAATTGAACAGTCCCTGGAACCCAAACAAGAACTGCTATTGCTCATGTTGAACAGGAACTGCTTATGTCTCTGTACTTAGGGTATTTGTAACATTTCCCCTTTCCCATCAGCCCTAGTTAAAATCCTTTCCCCTTAAACATGTGTCTGAGTGATTATTGGGACCCATAGGTCTGGTGCCTACAAGGCCTAGCTCCTGAAGCATCTACAATGGTTGCCTCCGAGATATGGTACTGGCACCCCAGGGGTTTGGTGTATTCCGGTGCTGAGCTTTTTCTATTATTACCAAGTTTTTAATCACTTTTAACCTGAATATAGATTGCATTAATGTTAGTGATCTGCTGCTGAACAGATCCATGTTCCTTGGCATATTTGTTTTTACATTGTTGTAAGGCAATATCCCATAGTCATTCTAGCAGTTTACCCCAAAACATGCAGAGCCAGCAGTGGGTTAGAAAAGACTAAGTTGAAGAATAGCACAGCGTGTCTCTTAGCCATGAGCCTCATGCAGTTACCTCAGAACTCAGTAACTAGAGAGGCCATAAAACATTTTTTTGTTTTAATATACAGCATTGACAAGAACGCCTTTTATATCTTGCAATTTTACTGGTGTTTGACCTTGTCTTTCAGAAATTACAGTATTTATTGCAGAACAGAGAGAAAATCGGCTTGAGATGAGAGAATACAAATTAAGTCCACATTTCCCAATAGAGTTCATCAGAAAAGCAAGAGGCCATATGATCACCTTGGTAACAAGGTCCAAAATTGAGAAACATGTTGTTTAGTACTAGCAAGTGAGGAAGCTGTTCTGTGTAGTTAACAACCTCTGCAGGAGTCTAGGAAAATGCTAAAATGGGTAATGGGAAGGTGGACACAGTCATCAGCAGAGAGATTTGTAATTTCCCCTACAGAAAATTTTATTAAAAATGAAGATAGTGTTACACTAAAACTAATTTAGTGTTACAGTAACACTGTAATTAAGATAGTGTTACACTTAATTACAGTGTTAACTTCTGAGGTAGTGTGCAGTGCACATATTGGATACAATAAAGTATTCAGCAGTAGTTCCAGGTCCTGTCTATAGTGGCAAAAATTGACACATCCATGCAGCTTCACTAGTAGAAGCTGTAACAAAAGAGGATTAATTTAGGAGACCAGGGAAAATATGGTGCTGAAATGCCTAAGTCCTGTCTCCTCTGCAGTAGCTACCACTACTACTTTTGGCTGAGCGTCAGTAGTGAATTACAGATCCCATTTTTGGCAGTAAAGATACAGATCTCAAAAAGTTCGTCTACACTGCACCCGTAGCTCAAAATAAGCTACACAATTTGAGCTACGCAAATTGCATAGCTTATTTCAAGTTAATTTTGAAATAGCTTATTCTGAGATTTGATGTTGTCTACACAGCACTTATTTCAAAATAAATCGGTACTCCAGAAAATCCCTTACTCTTTGCAGAATGAGGTTTACAGGGACGTTGGAACAGCAAGCCCATCATATTTCAAAATAATGATGTGCTCAAAAGATGTGGAATAGCTATTTTGGGATACTGGAGGTATCCTGAAATAGCACTGCAGTGTAGACATAGCCAAAACGAGCTGCTACATAGACTAGGAGACAGCCATGTAGAATAGACATTTTGAGAGCTTAGAACAGGAAATACAAACACTGAAGCAAACTAATATAGGAAATTGTGTAATCCTAAGCAGTTAACAAGTCTCCCTTGAGAGGGAGAAGGGTTCGGTTGTCTGAGATCTGTTCATGGAAAGCAAGTGGACTGAGACACAGGCCCTGCAGCATGGGTCTGGAGAAGCTAGGCTTGCAAAAGCTGTGAGGGCAGCTATAAACTTTAGGTAAGAGAGCAAGGCTTGAAGGCTTTTTTTCCTTGCTATATCCCTGTCTTCTGATTGTTGTGTATCTTTGGATGAATCAACAGTGTTTATTTTGAAGAAGTTGTTTTGGTCACAGCTGCTGGTGACAAATTCCTAGAGGGAAATTTCTTGCAGCTGCTAAATATAATTGCAGGTGTGTGGACATGGTTGGTAAATGGGGCTGCTGCCCAGAGACCCATTCTGAGGGTGGGTGGATCTCATGGTTCCACCCAGGGAAGCATGAAGGTAGCACAACCTGGCCCTAGAGGTACATACTTGCAAGTATGCACCCCAAGGCACAGCTTGCCCTGTAATTATGACACTATCTATGTACTTCTCCAGGCCTAAAGCCATCTGGAAACCAATTCAAGCCCCAACACAATTCAGAGCAAGTTTTGGTCTGTTTTAAATTACAGTGGCTACTAACTGCTCTTGAGGAGCCATTCCCCCAACTGGAGATTAGCCAAAGTGCAGCAGCATTCTGGCATGTCTCCTCCAGATGGTCATGAAAGGAAGGGAAAGAATGCTGGGTCTATGCAACTCAGGATTCCTCTATACTGGTTAGAGCAGTTTTACAGCCTTGGCTATGGGGCATCCTGAAGCAAGCATCTCGCTCAACTTAAAACAAAAATAACCTTGTATTGCATTCTCTTAACTGTAAACCCTCATTTAGTTGAGTGACTTGCATTTCCCTTTAAGAATAGAGCTGCGATGGCATCAACCAATTAATCAACAGAAAGACAACTATTAGCATTACTGAGAGATAGAAGCTTTACAACTGTGAGACAGTATAAGTTAAATGCATCTCCTGCCATCTTCCCAACTGGTAGCACAAAGTAAGTATTTTTAATCACTGTGCTCTGTTTATGGAACATGCAATGATATGAAGTTTGAAGCAGTTTCTTTCATAGGAAAAATGGAGCTTAATACATTTATCCCAAATAAAAGAGAGGATTAACATTGAAAAATCTCAAACTCATATTCAGACACCATCTTGGTTTGAAAATAATGGCAACGGCTAACAGATTAAACCAGCCTGAGTGGAGAGATGGTATATTTACAGGACTCCCACTCCCAGCTCTATAGTACCATAATCTGTACTTCTGACAAAGACCAGCCCAAGTCTTATGTTTAGGAGGCAGACACATCAGTGCTACAAAAGCAGATTTGCTGCCTTTTCTTTTTGTTGCAGCAAGCACAGCACTTACCCATCTACAGTAGCTGCTTTTGTTAAATGGGTTTTTTCCTATTTCTAATAAACTGCTAATAAAATACAAAGAAAACAAATAATACACACCTCAGAACAATTGCATACAGCTATTATAAATGCATTAGCCCATTTGGTCAGATTGTTATGGCCAATCCAAAGAAACAGGAAATGGGGAAAAATGGAAATTGTAAAGGTGGGATAAAAGAAATGCTGTCTGTCATGAAGTTACATTAACTGTAGAGCCCCACCTCAAGTGACCAAAGACGTCCTTCATCTCCACTGAGAGCTATTTGACATACTAGATACAATAGATCAAATCTTTCTAAAGAAAACCCCTGGTCTTTATGTGCACATTATATGCATCTACCAACTCCTGCTTATTCCAAGAATTTTCTTCTAGTTTTCTTAAATTTGCATTTAAACAAATCTTTTCCCCTCAGTGGACTCTTTCATATCAGATGTCAGCAAGATAGCTCATTCAGCAATATGCACCTGCCAGATTGAACCTGGTATTCATCTTCATACAATTGACCTTCTTAGGGAAAAGGTACAGTCCTTTATTAAAAAATATAAAAGGGGTCCATGATTATTGTCCCCAGATCAAATTCTTAGTTTTCAAGTTCTTTTGCTAACTATAGCCTTACAAGCTCAAAGTGCATTTTAAAAGCAAAGCTGTGGATTTTTTTAAAATTTGTATATTATTACCAGAAAAGATTCAAGAGTCTTCATCCTAGGGGCCACCCCTTCCAAGTGCAGAGAAGACCATGTATATCCCCTGATTTTTAGTGAGAAAAAGGAACAGTAATAGAACATAAGCCCTAGTGACAGCTGATTCCCAGCTGTCCAGCTCTGGGAGGGAGGAGGAGCACGAATCAGACAATTCATGGCACTTCAAAAGTACTGTAAGGAAGGGGGAAAAGTCTGGAGCTTTGGTGCCCCAGTGCACAATAAGCATGTAGGGGAGGTGGGCAGAGAGGGGGTCTGCTGCAGCCCTCTGAGATGAAGGAAGACCATTCATGCTTCCCACTCACTATTCTTAGTTGCCCATCGCTGGGCTAGATGATCATAATGGGCTCTTCTGGCCTCAGAATCTAATAATCTAAATGCCATGTTCAAAATCCAGTTAAAGGTACTGTTTTAGTGACTACTCTGATGTCAGTGGGGAGGGCATGGGGGGCATGGAGACTGAGGACAGCAGCTTCAGCAGTATTACAGATCGTGCTCAGTACAAGCCAAGCAGCAAATCGGGGATGAGATCAACCCCAACTACCCTCCCCACGCACACAACACTTCTTTCCAGGAGCTCCTAAGGCACTGCATAACTAGGCTTTTGGCAGATAACTTAGCAATCAGCTGACAGCAGGACTGTATCTAATTCCTATATAAAAGAAAGAAATGAGATAAATATTACTCAGTTATAATACAAATGTATTCTGACACATTGTGGCAAGTCACTAAGGCTACGTCTAGACTGGCATGATTTTGCGGAAATACTTTTAACGG
>CM057845.1:185885915-185899929 GCA_030068395.1 Apalone spinifera
GAAAAGCAGATGATTTTCCGCAAAAACTGGCCAGTCTAGACACAGCCTAAGAGACACTGATTAGGCTTAACATTTGAATGCATATTCTTACGTTGTTACTAACTTTGCAGGGAGAGAGAGAAAGAAACCCTTTCAGGACTCCTGGGTTCTCTTTCTGCTCTGGGAGGGGAGTGAGATCTAGTGGGTTACTGCAGGGGGCAGATATATTTGGGTTCTATATAAGATCATCAGAATGGCTACAGTGGGCTAGACCAATGATCCATCTAGCCCTGTATCCTGTCTTCCAACAGTGGCCAATGCCAGGTGCTTCAGAAGGTATGAACATGAGAAACAACCATCAAATGATTAAATCATAATGCCCATTCCTAGCTTCTGGCAATAAAGAGGTTAGGGATACCATCCCTGCCCATCCTGTCTACTAGTGAAGCCCTTATCCTCCTTGAACTTATTTTGTTTTTATTGGAACCCTGTTATCATTCGGGCCTTTCCACAATCCCCTGCCAAAGAGTTCTACAGTTGACCATGAAGAAATAATTTATTTTGTTTGTTTTAAAAATGCTTCCTATAAATTTAATTGTGACCTTTTCATGTTATGTTAGTAAAAAAGTAAATAATATTTCCTTATTAAATTATTCCACACCATTTATAATCTTATAGACCGCAAACATATCTCCCCACTCTTTAGTCATTTCTAAGATGAAAAGTCCCAGTCTTTTTAATCTCTCCTCATATGGAAGCTGTTCTTTACCCCTAATAATTTTGTTGCCCTTTTCCAAATCCCAAATATCTTTTCTTTAGATGGGATGACCAGATATACATGCAGTATTCAAGATGTGAGCACACCATGACTTTATATAGAAGTAATATGTTATATCTGTATTATTATCTGTTCCTTTCCTAATGATTCCCAATATTTTGTTAGCTTTTTAGATTGTCACTGCACATTGAGTGGATGTTTTCAGGGAGCTATACACAATGGTTCCAAGATCTCTTTCTTAAATGGTAACAGCTAATTTAGACCCCATCATTTTGTGTGTATAGTTGGGAATATATTTTTCTATGTGCATTACTTGGCATTTATCAACACTGAATTCCATCTGCCATTGTTTTGCCCAGTCACACAGTGTTATGAAATGTCTTTGCAGTCAGCTTTGTGCTATGTTGAGTCATTTTGTATCATTTGCACATTTTGCCACCTCACTGTTTACCCCTTCTTCAAGATCATTTATAAATAAGTTGAACAGCACTGGTCCCAGTGCAGACTGCTGGAGCACACCAATGTTTATTCCTATTCTTTTCCCTGCTCTTTAAAAGAATACCTGGCAATGTTTTCATGGTCATCTAAATATCCTTGAATTACTTGAATGACAAGTCTTTTTTTATCTTAATCACCCTCCTTTTATAAACAAACTCCCTGCTCCAAAGGCAAAGCTAGAAGCAGCACAAGCTCTGTTGCAGATAAGAGCTGCCCCTTAGATTAGGGCATGCACTTTAAGCAGACCTCAAATATGAAATACAGGGGTTCAGACTTCAGGGGAGGGGAGCTACACCTCCCTTGCCCCTCTAAATGGTGTCCCCGAAGTAAAGATGCTAAAATAATCAGTGATTCAATACATGCATCTCCACTGTGATGGGCACTTACACATTTAGCTGTCAAATATTTTCATCATCTACCCTCATTTCCTCCCTGGTGTGTGTGTGTTACTGTGACCCTAAGAACCTCTCCATGACAACTGGTGAAAGGTTCATGGTTTCATAATAGCAACTCCTATCGGTAAAAGTGTTATTACCCCAATTATTGTTACACATGGGAAACAGGCACAGAGAGAGGAAGTGATTTAGTAGAGGAGGTAGGAATAGAACACAAGAGTCCAGATTCCAGGTCCTGTGCTTACTGCTCCCCCCTGGTAGCATAGACACCAACTTCCTCATATTCCCAGGAGTGCTCAACTCCCACTTCATCCCAGGTTCTACTCCCACTTCATCACTTCCCCCAAAGCACCACCTCACCTCTGCCTCTTCCCTCTCAACCCCCCTTCCTACCGTCATTCCCACCCCCAGCCCACCTCTTCCTGCCCTGTTCCACCCTGTCCCCACAAGCACCCGCCTTCACTCTCTCCTCTCATCTCCAGAATGCTGATGAACAGCTGATCTGCAGCAAGCAGGAGGCACTGGGATGATGCGGGAAGAGCTGATTCACAGGGCTGCTGAGGGTGAGTGCTGAGCAGCCACTGTTTTTTTTCCCCATGGGTGCTCCAGCCCCAGAATACCCACCAAGTCAGTGCGTATGCCTCCCCTCCCTCTTCAAGTTAGCACCGCCTGGTCCCCACTCCTCTCACAGTTCCTTCCCATAGTTCTCATTGTCTCTCTTCTGTGGGCATGGTGCAGGCTCCTGACACCTATTGCTGAGCATCAGTAACTTTGGCTGCCAGTGAGGACAGGATGGGTCTCAGCAGGCTTCCCCATGCCCAATCTGGCAGAGCCAAGCTACTAGCCTGGTCTCTCTTCCCTTCTCCAGTGCCTCCTAATGAGACTACCAGGGGTGCTAGGTGCTGGTGCCTTTCCCAGGCATGTTCCCCTCAGCTGTGCTCATCCTGAAGAAATCGAGGGCCAGAGTGGTGGGGGGAGTAAGAGGGTAAGTGACCATACATGCCCTATCCCATGTGTCACTACTCTGGAAAGAACTAAAGCTGTTAAAGGGCACATCTGCTTAGGCTGACAGCTGTTCCAATGCAGAAGGTGAGGTGAAAATTAACAAGGGAGGTTTAGGTTGGACATTAGGAAAAAGTTCCTAACTGTCAGGGTAGTCAAACACTGGAATAAATTGCCCAGGGAGGTTGTGGAATCTCCATCTCTGGAGATATTGAAGAGTAGGTTAGATAGATGTCTATCAGGGATGGTCTAGACAGTATTTGGTCCTGCCATGAGGGCAGGGGACTGGACTTGATGACCTCTCAAGGTCCCTTCCAGTCCTAGTATTCTATGATTCTATGAAGTCTGAACAAAGATCTTCATTGTAGGAATCCTATTACAAAGAGCAAACTCTGTAGAGGAATTAAAAATACTTTGACTCCTGGCCATTAGATACAGAACAGAAACATAACCAGTTGCCTGCAGCATAGAATAGAATCTGTCTTGGTTTGTTATGCCATGTCCTTCAGCACCTCAGGACAGCCAAAGCCTGACATGGACAGATCTGGCATCATGTGGAAACAACAAACAAGTGATATTCTCATTAATCTAAGGGGGGGGGGGGTTATTTTGAAATGTATACATTTGAAGTAAATATATAGAATGGAGATCATTGAAAAGGGCCATCTTTAGAATTTATGGGGCCCTATCAACCCTTGCACATGCTCCCCGTGACTTGTTCCTACCCCCAGCCCTCTCTCCCCTCCCCTCCCCATGGCCCCTTACCTGTGAGAGTCCAGCAGAGAATTAAATGCCTGGCTGCTGCAGACACTGCCACCTGGCTGTGCTGGGAATCGGAACCACTCCAGCCTCCAACTAGTGGGGAGCCCTGTGGTCAGGAGGAATCAGTGGTGGTGATAAGCAAGTAACTGCCCCACACAGCATTCACATTGCTATAATTTTGGGCACTATATGAGTGCGTCTACACCACATCGTAGCTTGAAATAAGATATACAATTTGAGCTTCGCACATTGCATAGCTTATTTTGAAACAGCTTATTTCTACATAGTGCCAAATTTCAAAATAACCCGCTATTCCAAAACATCCCTTACTCCTCGTGGAATGAGGTTTACAGGGATGTTGGAATAGTGAGCCCAAAATAACTGGCTTGCTGTTAAAATGCGGGATAGCTATTTCAGAATACTTTAGGGTGCGTCTACACAGCAGGGCTTAACTCGAAATGGGCTACGCAAATTGAGCTACGTCAATTGCGTCGCTTATTTCGAAATGCTGATTTCAAAATTGGGAGCATCTACACAGCACTTATTTCGAAATAGAGCACTCTTCCTCTGACTCCACTTATTCCTCCTGCAATGAGGGTTACAGGAGTTGGAGTAATAAGTCCTCCAGCTTGACAGTCTTTCGATATTGTTTTGAAATAACTGCCTGCTGTGTAGACGTGGACTCAGTTATTTCGGAATAGCGCTAGTTATTTCAAAATAGTGTTGCAATGTAGACATACCTTTAATGTCCCGAAATAGCGTTGCATGTAGATGTAGCCTAAGTGATTTGTGGTAGCACAGGTGACTGGTGCCTATGGGGGCAGGCAGTGCAAGGAGGGCCACCCAGAGGGTCAAAGAGGGAGCACATGGGGACACCACATTTAGCAATTCAATTTTTGGCATGGGAACAGGGAGACAGTTCACCTCCCAAGTGCTACCACCCATAAGTGACTCATGGTAGTATTCAGGAAGTGCACGGCCTCCCTTTGCCACTGCCAAAAATTGCTAACTGGGATACTCCCTCTCTGTCCCTCTAGGTGGCCCTCCCTGCATCCTCTCCTCCTGCTGGGATAGAAGGTTGTGCAAGAGTCAAGCTGCTCTTAATTGCTGTCCCAGCGGTGCCCCAAATTTTCAGGTGCCCTACGCAGCTGTGTATTCTGCATATGCATAGGGAAAGCCCTGCCAATGAATGACAGACAGAAATACTGCTGGTGGAATGGCCAGGCATTACAGAAACTTGGGGAAATTATGCTAAGTAATGGGACGTAGTAATACCAGGGTTCATTCAATTACATTCTGTTTTGAGGACAAAGGCCAGCTCTTCAGTAGTTGCAAACTTGCATAATTTCATGTCCTATAAGCAGTCTTTTGTGGGGGCCTCTGGACAGATGACAGAAATAAGCTGTAATGATGGCATATTTTTTGTACAGCACTAAAGATGCTTTATTTGTTTGTGGATTTTACACCGCCCAAACCTACTAGATACAGTACCGTATAGTACAAAGAGAAAGCCTTTGTCCCCAGACTAAAAAAGCTTATGCACTAGATGAATGCTAAGTTATTATCAGTCAACATTTCTTTCATCATGCAGTTTGGGCACTTGAAAGTAGGTTTGATGCTAGGCTAATACCTGCAGCATTTGTGGCAATGATATCAAGTATTATGTCTCATACAGTTTTAAAATATTTGGAATTATAAATTAAGGTGTTCCTCCCCTCCTCCCATGAAAGCAAACTGATGAGTAAAAGTTGTTTTGTTCCAAAATAACAGCCATATTTCAAGGGGGGGAGAGGAGCAGGGTGCCCGAGGTCATTATTTCCCCTAAAATAAGTCACAGCAAGTAATCCATGTCTTGCAGCAGAGATTGCAGCAGCAGGACTAGAAAGCCAGCTTTAGGTCTGTTTTTGCCGATATTCCTCAAGGCCTCTGGAGCACACTGTCCTTCAAAATTACCATCAGCAAGAGTTCTTTATGGGCACAGAAACTGAGCCTTTGTGAATTAAAGCTACCAATTAAAGCAGGAAACTGAAGGAAAAAACAAACAGTACTGTACACAAAGTCTCTAATAAAGCAGTGTGCTCATCAAGGCACCTCTTGCGTCTCTCAGTCATTTGTCAAGGATTTTTTTGGACTGAACTGAAATAGGTAAGACATTGGCAAGGGTGAACTGTTCAAGTGTGGCACCTAGTGGTACTTATTTGTACTACCATGACGTTCACAAGACTATTTGCTAGAACAGTAAGTTTCCATATACTATACAAGGTTTTCACACTTTGACACTAATTATGCCCTGTGGAGATTATCCAATAGACTGTGCGATTGCTTCAAATCAAGGTTTTGTTTTTATAATATCTAAATGCCACGTGATAAAGCAGTGCTCAGACTGAGGCCTGCCAATGAGGGAGGGGAGACAATGTGGGCAACTGCCCCAGGGCCCAGTGATTCAAAAGGGCCGAGGCTCCTGGCTGCTACCACAGGAGTGAAGGCAGCTGGAGCCCTGAGACATGCTCTGAGTGAGGACTACCTGGGGGAGGGGGCATGGCGTGGCACACTATGGACTGCCCCCAGCCCCACTTCTTCTGAGGCCCTGCCCCTTCCAGGAGCACAGAGCTGGCTCCCCGCACCCTGCCCAAAGGCTGGCGATTCTGTTGGCTCCCCTGATCAGATTGGACCCTTCATACCAGATTGACCTGTATACTCCAGGAAGAATTACAATCTGTGAATTACAGTTCAGTTTGTGAATTAGTGACACTAAGGACTGGAAAAAGCGCTGTCTTCCAAAGCTGCCTGTTGTAATGAGACTATATTGTGCATCCTACATTAGCAGTGATTCCATTATAAGTGGAAAAACGAAGACATTAACCAGATTATTCTGGGGATTCGTGGTGCATCATTCAACATGCTAGCTAAAAGAAGAGCAACAAGGTGATGAGACACCAACAGCCAGCAGAAAAGCATATGGTTCCCTGTGTGCTATGCAGCCCTGGCTCAGCACTCTGGCCCCAACAGACTGTCTACAACACAGCAGTCGGATCCTGGGCTCTGCCAGCCTGGGTTACCACTTTCAGAGTGATGCCAATGGTCTTCCCCCCAGGCCTCAACTCCCTCCAAAACAAAAACAACCCCAAAACCCCACCAAACTTGTCTGTCTCGCCAACAGAAGTTGGTCCAATAAAAGATATTACTTTGTCTCTCTCATATCTTGGGACCAACATAGCAAAGTTAAACCAAGAACATTTTATTCATGTCTGGACTGGGAAGCACAGTAAAAATTAGAACACTTCTAGTTTATTGCATTCTGTTTATTGTATTTTACAGTGGACTGGGCCTATTACTCAATCGGAGGGGGGGGGGGACAAATTCACTCCAGAACACAAACCATTACAAAATAGATTAAATTCACCCCTCAGACACAGGACACATAAAAGACCCCATCACTTAAGCCATTAGACTTTATGTGGGTGAAAAACACTGGGGAGCAAAATTCCATATCCGGGCTGTTCCCGACACCACTGCAGCTGCATATACTGTCTCCCCCACAGTCAGATTGGTAAATTTCACATACACTGCATTTTCACATTAAAAACTAGGTTAATTGTCTACTTTATAGCCATACACATTTCGCTGGCTGCATCCTCATTTTTTGTTTTAAAGCCAACAAATGTATACACTCTCTCCACCTATGAAAGTAGGCATTGGGACTTGCCAATGAGGCGTTATCTATGATTGCAATAATGGGACTTACAACTAGTTCTATTTACAGCTCCCCTCTTCGCATCCAGGTTCAAAAGTGGAGTAAAAGTGAGGTTGGTGTTTCCTTGATTGGCACATAGCTCAAAAGCAGCAGGGCTTGAACTGAGCCTGAAGATTTTGCTCAGGGATGTTCAAGTTTGGAAAAGCTCCATGTAGTGATGTGGAGCTAGTCAGAAACCCAGAATTGTTTCCCCTATAGAGTGTCACAGGAAAAAGTCTCTTTCAAAAATTTTCTTTGGAAAACCTATGTTTTTGTGAGAATTTTCATTTCAAATTACAGCCGCTCCCCGAGTTGCGAACGGTCGAGTTACAACCGTTAGCACTTACGACCAAAGCTCATGGAGCGGTCGTAAAGGCAGTCCCCAAGTTACAAACGCGACCCGCGCTTACGAACAGCGCAGTCGCATGTAACTCAATGGAGTCTGAGTTACGAACAGTTCAAGTTACGGACCAAGTGTTGGTCCGTAACTTGTTCGTAACTCGGAGAGTGGCTGTAAATACAAATATACATTTCAAGTTAATATTCTGCTTAGTGCTTTGTGTTCCATAGAACAAAGACACAAAAAGAGTTTTCAACTTTGTCTTTGATTCTCATCCCAGCCCTTGTCTACATGGGGGAAAAAAACTGTTGCTTTTAAATATATACACACATTGGAGAAAGTAGGAAAAGGTAAAAACGGTGTGAAAATTAGAAGGAACCCACTATTCATATTCTTACTGTTTGCAACTTTTTCTACTTGGCGAAAGGACAAGGGAGGAAATAACCCAAATCCCAAACCTCTCAAAGTAGAAAAGTGATTTTTTTTCATTTGCCAAAGCTTGAAATGCTATTACAAATGAAAACAAAATATTTTCTTTTTCAATATATATTCCAAGTAAATATATATTTTAGAAAATCAGAATTTCATTAAAATTGATGTGTTCCCAAGGAAATTTTTTATTTCAAAGAAAAAAAATAACCCTCATTTTCTGTTCTCCACAACCAGATGAGCTGCGAGAGAGGGAGTGGTTGACACCACCTGGAGCAGTCTCCCGACCCTGAGTGACCTGCTGGTGCAGGAGAACCCAGGAAGAATTCCAGCAGGAGCACATCTGAATCAGAGACTGGAGTAGGATGTCCAGCTGTGGTGAGAGACCTGGCGAGAGATGCTGGAGCAGGGCCGCACCATCTGCGTGGCTGTACAAGCACTCGTCACCAGCATGGTGCCTGCCCCTGCTCCTCTTTCTGCTCCTGCCCCAGCTCCTGCTTCTCTCCCTAGCCCTTCCCACCCTTGGCCACCAAGATCCCCACACCTGAGGATCCACCAGAGCCAGTTACCACTCCCAGCCTCCTGAGCCTCTCTTCCCTCCTCCTGCCCCCTTTCTCCTCCCCTCTCCCAGGTTCTTTCCCCAGTCCCTCCCCAGTTACTTCTACCCCAAATAAAAAACCAAAGCTTATATTTTCCCAAACAAAACGTATGGTTTATTGTCTCTGCAGGAGAGGGGGGAGAGGGAAAGCGAGGGGTGTGTGAGAAAAGGCAGAGAGGTCCAATGCACAGGCCCCTAGTGGGGAGGCCCAGAGAAGAGTGTCACTGGGGTCCTTGTGAGAAAATCTCCCTCAGGGCCTCCTGGATGCAGACAGCCCCGTGATGGGCCTGCAAAATGGCAGCTATGCGCGGCTGCTCGAAGGCCCTGCCAAGCTGGCTAGCCTCTGTCCCCTACCCTGGCAGGGATGTCTCCCCCTTCCTTTTACATATATTGTGAAGGACACAGCACACAGCCACCACTTGGGGGATGTTCTGCTTCCCCACGTCCAGCCTGGTGAGGAAGCAACAGAATGCCCAAAGGCGCCTCCACCACCATGTGGGCCCTGCTGATCCCGGCATTGAAGCGTCCGTTGGTGTGGTCAAGGTGTCCAGTGTAGGACTTCGTTAGCCAGAGGAGCAGAGGGTAGGCCACGTCCCCTACAATGCACATCAGCATATCCATGTCCCCGACCCTGATGGTGCGGTCGGGGGAAAAGTGCCAGCATGCAGCTTTGGAAGATGCTGGAGTTTCAGAACATGTGGGCGTCATGCACCTTCCCCAACCACACAAAGTAGATGTCGGTGATTGGCCCACAGTGGTCCTTGATGACCTGCAGGACCATCGAAAAGTACCCTTTCCGGTTGATGTATACAGATGCCCCTGATACACCAGGAGCAATCCCCCTATTTACCTCATCCCCCATTAGGGACTTTGGGAGGAAGGACTGAAAAATCTCCCAGGGAGGAGGCTTCCACCAACAACAACAACCCCCACTCCCATTACCTAGGGAACCCGTTTCCAGCACTTCACCATTATCCTGGGACAATAGCTGAGAGCACCATGTTTTTACAACCAGGGTCCCAATGGACAATCTCCCCACACAGAACTGGTTCCTAACAGATCCGGTAGGTGTCTGGCATGGCGAGCTTCCAGAGGACGATGGCGACCCGCTTCTCCAGGGGGATGGCGTGTGTGTGTCCCATTGCCTGAGGGCAGAGGCGAGCTACTCACACAGCTCCTGAAAGGTGTCCTTCTGCATGTGGAAACTCTGGAGCCACTGCTGGTCGCCCCACCGCTCCATAACTAGCCAGTTCCACCAGTCAGAACAGGTCTCCAGACGCCACTAGCAGCGGTGCACAGTGGGGCCCAGCGGCATGATATGCGCAAGCAGAGATGATGAGGTTCTCCGCAATGAGCTGGGGGTTATGTTCCTGCAGAGCCAGGACGGCAGCCTGCAGAAACTGCTGCAGGAGCTCCAGCACGACAGATAAGAGCCACCTAGTGTTCAGAGGCATCTCCGGCTCCATTGCTAGAGAGCTGAGGTGTCTGCAAGGACAACCACAGCAGGCAAAGGAATGAGTTTCCTGTCTCTCAAGAAGGTAGGCAAAAGAGAGGAGCCTGAGACATGGCTGCACCCATGTCTGAGGCCCACTATTGCTTATCCACACTAGCACTAAGAGATACAAATCAAGTTTACTGTATAATAATCTTCATACATTATGCATACAAGACCTCTACAAGGATGGCAACAAACAAAGCTGTTGGTAAACTTAGCTCACACCCTTTCTCATTCCAAGGAAACTAATCCTTTACCCATTAGCCTTCACACCGGTTTAGATGTTATACCATGTGGTAATTAGTTCCAAATCACAAGTGCAAACACTCACCCTGATTGGAAAATTAGCAGATTTCAAACTCAGGTAATTTGTCCCTAATGAGGAACTTGTTGAACTAAATTTAACGATTAGCTCACACCCTTTCCTGGCTGTGTGTGACAGGGCTACAAAAAGGTTCAGAATCTCACTGATTCAAAGATTTTCAGTAAAAACCCTGAAACGTTATCCTGCTCCTCTACATAGCCCTGACATTGGTAGTTAAGGATTCTGGTCTTTGAAGAGCTGGCTGATCATATGATACTGGCTCTTCTTGTTCCTAAATGCTAAACTGCATTAAAAGATGCTAAAAACACATTAGGGAACTAATGTTACTTTACTACATGTGCAGCTGTTGATAAGCACTGTGCAATCAGGTAAAAGAGAAGAGGTGGTTCATGCACAGTTGAGAATGACAGAGCACAACAGTCAATGCAAGGGAAAATGCCCGCAAGGGTAATCTATCACTGTTAAATTGTGGTCTACATTGGAACTAGTTGACGCCTTTGAAATCTCACCCGGATTGTTTGTTTGATTGGCTTGTTTGTTTTAAAAAATTGTCAACATTTTTGGGAAAACTTTTTGCTGTTTTTAGTGTGGCTAACATTTTACAGCACTTATAAACTGTTAAAAAGAACTGTTCAATTATCTCTGGTCACTTTAGAAAAATTCCTCTCCTGGAGAGGTACAGCCTTAGTATACCAAGAACGTTATCATTTATCACTATAACTGGAATCAGTTTATGCCCAGAGAGCACCTCAGAAAATTAAAAAGGACAATGTGCACTGGATAAAGGGACAAAAGAATTTTTTACAAAAAAACAAAGGACACATGAGAGATACACCTGCATGTGCTGCCTTTATGCTGCGGGAGCAGGTATTTGAACAGAAGCTGAGATCTGAAGACTAAAGAATGCCATGTTTAAGGAAGGATACAGTAGAGCTTCTCTACCGAATGAGAGTGCACTTTGACCTCTCAGAAATTCTATTAAGGTGTGCCTTAAAGAGAAAAGAGCACAGGAGTATTCTGCATGTTCATAAATCAACTGTACAAAGGTCTGCGTCTCATGCCAATTCCACAGGTTGGAAAAAATTGATCTAGATGACCTCTCAGCCAGAGATTAGACAGGCTGGAGATCCAAACATAGCAAACAGCCATTCGTTTTATTGTTCTAAATAATTAGTAAGGGTTTAACTGTCAGTAAGACGATAGTAGGTTAATTCGCTAGGCTACTGCCTTTAGGAGGGTGGGTTTCCTAGCAGGCCAAGCACAGAAGCAGGAGCTAACAACTTCTGAGTTCTAATCCTGGCTTTGATACTGGTTCCCCCTTTGAGCAACTCACTTACCTTCCTTGCCGCCATTTCCCCCTCTGTGCAATAATTATAAAACAATGCACAGAAGTGGTGCTAATTCACATTTTTAAAGGGCTTTCAAAATATGCAGTATAATACTTTTCATCCATCACTCTTAAACTGCCTTGTAAACATTTGTGTCTATTTTACATTCGGGATGCAGAAACACAAGCAGATTACATAACTTGCCTGGGGCAGGAAAACAAATCAGTGGTAGGGCCAGGAAGAGAATCAGGGTCCAAAATGGTTAAGAAACTGTACAAAAAGAGTCAAAATGATAAATGTCAAGTATCAATTTGGGAGAAAGAAAGCATAGGGATATGTTAGCTCTGGTGTTTATTTAACATGCATGATCTACTTGAGGATAAACATCACAGCAATGATGTTTGCAAATGATATTCTTTGACTTAGTCTCTATTTGTATTACCCCGCATGCCCTCTCCACTCTACAATGACACCAGCCTCAGTAGTCCTGTTGTGTTCTTTTCTTACAGCCAGCCTCGTCTCTGAGGCCTCTTTCATGCTATCCTTGTGCTCAGCAGGCCCTTCCTTTCCCTGTTGTAGTAATGCCAGTGCTTGTGAGTTTATTGCAATATTTGGTGGCTTTCCTAAAGCCCCAGCCCCTGGATTCATGGGCTTTCCAAGGAATTTCATTTTGTAAAAGTAAGTTTCCACTCCTTATAATGATGGAGAAAAGCCTGAAAGCCTGAACCCTAAAGGCTCACAAAGCAGAAGGCAAATAAATAATTTTTTCAAAAATCGAATGATTTTTAAAGCCAATTTCCCCGATTGTGCCAGCCTGATTCATGGTATGTGAAAACATGGGGTTGGCAGTGCTGCTGGGCCCTCCAGCCTTGGTCTTGCAACAGCATCTGTGAAGGTGCAACTGTATAGTCAACACCTGAGCTGCCCCTCATTCACCACATGCAAACCATTCCAAAAAGGCACTTCTGCCTTCTCACCTATTAGACGTGCAAGAGAAGGAAAGTAATGAGAAAGAACCCACCCTTGAAGAAAACTGTCCACACCTGGACACACCTTGTTATAGAACCACACACGAAGGGTACTGTCACTCTTGTCTTTTCTGTATATCAGTCTCCTCAATCTCACTAGTTTTTCCAACGCTTACACTATTTTAACCTTTGATCGCATGTCCCTGGCCTTCTCGCTCCAATTCTTTAACATATACTGTGCTTTTTATGACCACAAAAAGCACCATAAAATGTCTTTAGCCTTTCTTATATGACAATCCAAAGCAAGCTTGGCATCAAGGATATAAGAAGCTTACCGGAGATATCTCATTTTACAGCAGATGTTTGAAATTTGACTATGGGACTTGAAGATTAGTCACAGGCCAAGAGAACTTTGCGGTTATATTCTTTGTAAACATTTAACATCACAAGTATACACAACTGGAAACAAAATGTTCTTATTCATTGAGAAATGATTGTTACCAGATTGTGGGATAAAGTACCTCAGATTGTTAGAGGTACAGTAACGAGGAAAGACACATTATGAAAATAAAGTAGAAAACGTTGTTTTGTTTTTGGATAATTAAAATAAAACATTAAAGCACAACAAAATTGGTACATTCTGACACTTTCATGACCAGTTTAGCTGTGATTCAGGAAAGCATTCCTATTCAGGAAAACACTTAAACATGTGCTTAAAATTACATAGATCTTGTTCTGGCCTATACATAAGCATGTGCATAAATGCTTCTCTGAATTGGGACCTTCATCCCAGATGCCCAAAAGGATTTCAGTTCCCAGTCTCAATTGATTCCAGCAGAAATCTGGAGCCTAAGTACCTTTGTGAATCTGGGCCTGGGTGCCTACAAAGAGTGTATCAGAAGTGTCTTCTTAGATGACAGCTCAAAAGTCTGCTTAGTCTATGTGCTAATCACTATGTAAGCTGTAAAATGAAATGCTCAAACATGCAGTGTAGTTGCAGTTATATTGGTCCTACCTTGAATGGTTCCTTAGAGCAGCGGTGTCCAATCTTTTTAACCACAAGATCACTTTTTCAATTTAAGTGCAATGTAAGATCTACCTCAAACCCAAATAGCCTTGCCCTGCTTCCTTCCTGTCCCTTCTCTGAGGCCCTGCCCCTGCTCCACCTCTTCTTCAAGGCCTCACCCTGCTCACTCCATCCCTCCTCCTCTCCCATCCTCACTCACTTTCACCAGACTGGGTAGGGGGTTGGGGTAAAGGCTCTGGTCTTGGGCCAAGGGATTTGGAGTGTGGGAAGGGTTCCTGGCACAGCTCAGGGCAGGGAATTAAAGTCCAGGAGGGGTTTCAGGGTGCAAGCTCTGGGAAGGAGTTTGGGTGCAGGGGG
>CM057845.1:185917082-185931097 GCA_030068395.1 Apalone spinifera
TACATCCCTCTGGCGACAGAGGGATGTAGTCTAGACATACCCTTAGAGACTAACACAAAAAGATAGAGAATCATGAGCTTTCGTAGATAAAGTCGGTTTTTCCCACAAAAGCTCAGGATCCTCTATATTTTTGTTAGTCTTTAAGGTGCCACAGGACCACTTGTTTTTTAAACTCAGAAATTTTGGAAGTAAATCACTTTCGATCTTACACAATTTTCATTTTAAAATATATAGATCTATGTTTTTGCTTTCTTTTTATACATAGGTTTAGCATCAAACATGCAACTAGATCAAGACAAAGTTGTGAGTAATAATACAGCAGAGACTTGCATGGTTTTATCTCAAACACAGATTCAGCCAGTGAGATTGTGCATTTACCATCCAAATAATAAAAACAATTTAACTAATTAGCATTGCTCCATCTTGTATTATTCCATCTCTGTCTCTTAGTAAATGCAGCCAAAAATTAATGAGGAGATAAAGGGGAGATTTGCAAAAAACATTTATGTGAGTTAGGAACACAATTCCTATTGACTTGCCAATTGAACTTATGTTCCTAAATCACCTAGAGAGCTTTGAAAACTCCATACTATAGCTTTCAATCTTTCAGCCTCTGCTTCAAAGTTAGGGAGGTGCACCATCACCTCTAAGAAGCAGAGACCTCAATTCTTCATCTTCCTATTGACATGTCAGAGCTGTCAAACCTTCACACAGAGTGTTTATCAAGACATGTGTGGAACACTGATATACTCATTGAAGGTTCGCTTGCCATCATTAATAAAAGGTTCATGCAGTGCATCATTAATAAAAGCACAGTGAAAAGTCATAGGTCAAAGTCTCATTGTACATGGCATTGAGAGAGATAAAGGAAAAACTCTACTACTTCAAGGCTGCTGCCAATCAAAGAGATCAATTACATTCTTTGATTCTGCAGTTCCCTCACAAAAGGAGCTGCAGTACTGGAAATTAGGTTTTTTTATTATTATTATTTTCCCTCCTTGCTAAACCAGCTGCCAAGAGATTTCATGTCAAACTAAAAACCCATTATTAAATTTACAAAATGACTATGTTTACCTAGTGCTAGAGGCTGTTTAAAGGCAGGAAATTCAGGGTGCAGAGAAACAAGAATACATACACTGCTGCAGTGAAATCTGTAAACATTGTTGAGCGCGGAATCCACATCCCAATGCATGATGTAGTAGCTATCACCTGCACGGAAGACAGGAGGGTGGCAGAGGGGCAGAGATAAAAGAGATTTGTATGTTAGAGATACAGCATCGTTAGAGAAATGGTCTTTCAATATTTGATTGACTGTCTTTCTTCCCCGCTTACCGGAGCTGCTGCATTTATCCAAATAAAAATCGTCCTTTTAGAAGTGGGGATTTTCCTGTAGATATAGAACACTTCCTCTACAAACACCATGTTGGCTAATAGTGTCATTAGAGTCAAGATGGCAAAGAGGAACATACCTGTTAAATCAAGGCCTGCACAAAGAAAAAAGACACATTTTATTTAATAAGTGTAACATGTTGTGAACTTATTGGCGTCTTAATATGAACATGCAGATCATTGTTGCACTCACTGTATGTGTTTGCCCCAAATTCTGGGCAGTGGGCCTAGTGAGATGTCTATTGTAAGCTTATGATCTGCTGATTATGTTTATAGTATTCATATGCTTGTATGATTTTTGTATGTGATATTATGAGTAGATTATACTCCTAACACTAGGGTTGACTCTAAGCGCCGCGTGCTCCCTGTCCTTAGGCCTGATTGGCCTGGGGGCGGGGGAGCGGCAGGCCCTCTGTGGGCCAGATCAACTCTCTTGGGGGGCCAGATCCAGCCTGCGGAGGCCCGTTAGCCCTCCCCTAGTCTAAGAGGATTGCTTGTGTGACTTCTTGCTGGCCAGAGTGGCAGCTGAAGTGTTTGTTGTGACTGGTTTGGTGCCTTATAGAGGATGGCCCCCAGACTTGGGCTGTAAGTAGCCTTGTTTCTAAGCAATTCACCCTGATTTAGCCCTCTCAGTGGTGCTCCCAGACCCTGTTATATTACACATGTTCAGTGTAGGAAAGCATCTGAATGTTTTTGCACCAAACACCTCAGAAAGAAGTTTTAGGCCAAACACCAGCAAAGGCTTTCTTAACACACTGACATTGACGTCAGTAGGATGCCTGATAGTACATCAGATTAAGCTAACAAATAAATCTTTGAAGACTTTGGGTCTCGAGCTTCATATTCATCTTGGTGCATACACATTTTAATTCAAAATGGGGGTCCTCAAGTTGCTAAAGTTCAAGAACTGCTGCTCTAGGCTATAGAGGGTTTAAGAAGGTGTCAAATGGTGTCTGTGTAAGTCCCCCAGACATTTTAAGATAACTCAGCTGAAAAAAAAAACACCTTCACCTTCTCGCTTAGACAGGGCTATAGACAAGATGGAAATTCTTTGAATCTACCCCAATGTCACTGGAAGGTTTGGGTCAATGGAGCTATGTGAAGTTTAACAGGATTCTTTCATTTTCTCTCCCAGTAGTTGTCCATCTTCCATTCCAAACACTATCCTGGCTGCAAGCAGGAAGGAGTGACCATGCTCATCTTTCCCTTTCCCCTCCCCAATTGGAGCAACAGTAAAGCCAGCATCCTGGCAACCTACTTCACCAAGGCCAGGAACCCAGTGTCAAGCCTTCAGTGAAGGCTTATTTGTTAGCAACACTTGGCAAAGGACGGAGTCCCTCACTCTGTCTCTTTGCTACTCAAAGAAGTAAGAAGTGCTGGACTACACAGTGCTTCATTGCATTCATTTCTGGTCACGGTATAAATTGACCTGGGAATGTACTGGTCAGTATATTCAAAAGCTGGAAAGACCAGATCGGGACATGAGCCTCTCATATGTGACTTTGATAACTCAATTGGAACAGCACTGAAGTTGGCAGAATGACACCGGTGTGTTATCTAGTGCAACAGGAAAACTGCTAACCCTCCGTATAACAGTTAACAGTCTTACTTCCCTTTTCATGGACCAGCTCCTCGTGGATGCTGAGCATACACAATTGCCTGCTGATGTTAGAGCGAGCTGTGTCTCTTCTCAGAAGTTTGCTCACTATATGTAGTTTCTCCAGTGGCAAGTAATGTCTAGTCCTGCTCTCTGTTCTGATTGCCACGGACAGGACACACGCAGTAATTAGTTTGCAACATCTGAATGTTTTTACACCAAACACCAATTTGTAAAACTCCTGCTTTTTCTGGTTTTTCAGCAGATGCCTTAGCCTGGCCTTTCGGCAAGGAACATTTGCCTTGATTCAATAAAACAAAACCTGTCTTTGTGGATCATTAACTCTGTGTGTCAAAAGGGAACAACAGACAAAGGCTTTAATAAGCTGCATAAACTGGAATGTATGTTCAGTCTAGCCAGAGGGAGGCCCCTGCGTTCAGGCTGGTCGATCCAAGCCAGAGATGTTAAACTAGTAAATTATGTTGCCCTGCTGCACAGCAATTTACTTAGGTTGCCTGAGTTCATCTGCCATTACAGTCTTCTGAACCCCTGGCTCAGAATTTCAGACTCTAATTGATCTCATTAGGTACTTTTCCTGACATTCAGCCTGAGTTTTCCTTTTCCCACTAAATACCATAAACAAGTCTACTTCCTCCTTGGCCTTTCCTAGAGCAGCATGAAACGCCTGTTCCTAACTTGAATTCAGTCTGATCTGCAAATATTTTGTGCTGGAGGGACCCAATCAGGGATTCCCAGTTAGCTAGGCACTGAGTACACATGGGGGGAGGGAGGAGAGAACCATTGGAACAAACCTGATCTGGTTTTCAGCAAAATTTTATTTTTAATCATTGGACTTTTGAATGAAATGCATCTTATCTGCATAGCCTTTGTCTTCCCATTCCCAACCAGCATCACTGAACACATTCTGTGTGAGCTTAGATGTAAGGCAAAAGCCTTGCTTTGTATGTGTACTAGAAAGCCTACCGCACAGTTATGTCACTGAATGAATGATTAATAAATGTAGATTCATTAAAAAAAAACAGCTTGTGCCTCCAAGCTGTCCTGAAGTTTGACAGAAATAGCAGTGAGCAGGCCCACAGCCATATGCTGTGACAGTCTTGTGTAAGCAGGACAGCACTGCAACATACTTCCTTTTTTCATTAGCCATTCTGTTTCATGCAGACGTCTTCATCATTGCAAGTCTACAGAACAACCACTGGGAACAGGTAAAGCAGCAGCCTAGAAAGGGTTAAGCCAAAGGGTTCCCTATGTATCAAATGGCTGGGCAGGGTGTGTAAGGAAGCTGAGGATGGGAGCACAGGGAAGACTGCTGTCACCTAGCTGTGGAATGTGTCCATCATTTTCAGTTGAGTTGTTGATATCCTTTTGTTATACATGATAAATCATGATCTGAGAAAAGTCCCTTAACAAGGACTTAGCCAGTCAGGACATTTGCCTCCCTCCCTTGGCTGTTGAAGTTGCATAGCTGCCAACAGTCACTCACTGTGAACATGACTAGGAGATTAAGTGTGAATAATAACTAAGCAAGGCACTCCAGACAGCAGCTGTACATAATGCCATGAAATCCAAGAAGTTAGGCTTTTACAGGAAATACTACAGCTGTGTTGTGTTCCAGACGAGATTTGGAAATGCAGTCAGGCCAAAGTGGTAGCCCATCTAACTTCTGCTCTTCCTTCACTGTAGGCGCTCAGCACTGCATGCATCTGGAGCAGAAACTACACAGTAGACAATTGTAGAATAAACTGCCCAATGGGGGCATTTCTTTCTAACCCCATCAGTTAGTCTTAACCTCAAGTACGAGAGCTCCCATCTAATGCTAAAAGAAACAAGCATGTCAGATCTGTGGTTGTTCTTGTTATCTGTGTAAATGTCTCTGCTTTTTTCTGAGACCTACAAACCTTTTGACCAAGCATTTTGTAATGGGCACCACAAAATGCTGGGCAGTAGGAAAAGATTGTTTAATTTCTCTAAACTCATTGCTCTGACTGCACCAACAACTTTCACAAGCTTCGGTTTTAAATCCTTATGCCAAACAGACTGAAGATTCCAATCTGGAAGTGGTAACAATTGCAACATCCAATCAGACGCCAGCTGAGTTGTGACAAGCCAGGCACTACATGTGCTTTCTTATGCTTGCTCCGTAATTCAGCTGAGCGCTTATACACAACTGAAATGTTACAGAGGCGGAGCTGCTGTAGGGCTTCCCTGGAGAAGCTATCTACGCCAATAGCAGGGGTTCTCTTGTCAGCATAGGTAATCCACCTGCCCGAAAGTTGGAGTAGCTAATTCCATGATAGAATTCTTCCATTAGCCTAGCACTATCTACACCGGCACTTAAGTTGGTTTAACCACGTTGCTCAGGAGTGTGGATTTTACACACTGCGAGGGATGGAGCTGGGTCAATATCATTTTCTAGTGTAGACCAATCCTGAGTCTACAGTCTCTTCAGACCCTCCAATCCTCCAGTAGGAAAAAATAAGGCATGTTTTCTTCTGCCAGCCCTCACATTCTGGCTCACTGTCTTCACAAACTCTAAAATTCTCCTTTTTCTCATGCTGTGCCAGTTCAGTGGTAGAGAATAAGCCAATGCTGACATGATTTAAAGTGTGCTCCCTATTGGATTGTGTTCTGTATTGAAAAAAATAACAAGGACAAAACAGAAATGCAGTTTGTCAAGTCAGCCTTTATTCGCCAAACTGCTCTGCTTAATTGTCCGCTGTCATTGATTAGCCACTAATACATCCTGACCGCAAGAGCCTTTGGTAAGCACTCTACATGCTCTCTACTCAAGCTAGCACCTAAAACTAGCAGCGTGTCTGCTGCAGCCTGGGCTAGCCACCAAGATACGGATGGGATTGTGCTAGCCTAAGAGGCCACCATGTCCTTGTAGACCAGAGGTGGGGAATCTAAATGCCTAGCGGCTGGATTTGACTCCCAGCTCGCCTGGATCTGGGCCCTGAGGCTTGGGGCTTCCCTCCCCCCCCCAGCACTGTGGACCCTGCACCAGCATTGCCCAGACTCCACAGCCCCAGCCTGCTTCTACACTCTAACACCCTCCCTGATCCCCCAACCCAAAGCCTTCTACTGCATCCTACCTCCCTCCCAAACCCTGCACCCCCACTTTGCTCCTGCACCCCCATCCAGCTCAGACCCCTCACCCCCAGCCTGATTCCCAGCAACCCCCTCCCACACTGAACCCCTCATTTTTGGCCCTACCCCAGAGCCTGAGGTGGGGGCTCACAAAATCTACTAACCTGGGTCCCCCTAGATTCTGATGTATGGCCTCTGACTACATCTGCTTGAGCTGGGATATGCACCTAAATGTAGAACATACCCTGAAAACCCTCACACTCTGCCACATGGGTGCTGGGTAGCAAAGGCAGCGGAAAACTATGCCTCCCCAAACAGCCTTGCATGGCCCTGCCCGTGCTCCATTCCCAGGTTCCTTCCTGCTTGCTCACAGTTCCCTTCCCTCTCTTCAGTGGCCAGAAGCTGGGGCAGGCAAGCTGGGGCCAGTGCACATGAGACCTCGCAGGTGGAGCCCCACACCGCCACCCATCCATTCTCCTGGCAATGGAGCTGCCCGCCTGGCACCCTGGGGCCTGGTGTGCTCCAATCACACTGTCTACCCAGTGAGCAGAGGCTGGTGGGTACAGGGGAAGATGCACATGGCCCAGGGGCTGGGTATGCTCTGAGCTCTGGGTGAGTAGGGACAAGGTGCAGAAAGGAAGGGGTGGGATATGAAGCAGGGGCAGGGGGGGAGGCCTGTGGACTAGTTCCCCCCATCTTCACCTGCTGCCCCGTGCTACCACATCCCTTCATGTCACTTTTGTGTCACTTTGTCTTAATGTATCTTTTTGCAAGAACAACTTAAACAGCAGAATGTTAGACTAAGAGCAGCTTTGGCCCCCCACTCTAGTTCACTCAGGCCAGCTAGATTGACAGCCTCACTCCCCCACCAAAGCCAGTGCACAAAGCACCCACTTCCCTATGCCCTATGTCACAGCAGTTCCCCTTCAAAGCTGTGTCTAGGATATGGTCTTAACAGCTGAGCCTTGATCACAGAAGCCATGTTACCGGCAAAGCCCCCACCCCTAAGATGATGAGAGGAGTAAGAGCACTGGGCAAAGAGATGAAGATTGAGAGCCCTTCCAGTAAAAGGCACAAGACATGATCCACTGGCTGGCCTCCCCTCCAGATACCTGAGTGGGATTTGAACTACCAAGAATGGGAACATCGCTTCCCCAGATCCATCGCAGGTTTTGGTGAACTACTTTAGTGCTAAGAAAGAAATTGCCTCCAAAATAATAATGGTAACACACTTGGCCAGGAAGGAGCATTGGGTTAGGGGTTTTCATTATTGGAATCCCTTTCAAACACCAACCCAGCTTCCTCCCCTTACAGGGCACTAACAACAACGGGGATCCACGGCCCGGGGATTTAGACGTGCAGTGTCTTTCAGTTCGGACACACTGTCAGCTAACTCCTCCCTGGAAACCCCCACCCGCGCGCGCGCACACACACACACACACACACACACACTCTTCCACTTACTTCCTATAATCGTGTGAGCGTACGGAGCCTCATTTGCAATGCAGACAGGATCGGTGCCATTCTCCATTTCAGAGCCACTCTCAGGACCCGGCCCCTCTTCCTGTCCCGTCTGGGCTGCTTCTTTCCAGGGTCCCCACTCCGCAGCCGCAGGCGTGGGAATGGCTGAGTAACAAAGCGCTGCTACGCTCTCTTTGCTTTTCCAAGAAGGGGCTGGGGCGCGCTGCCAAATGTCAGTTCCCTCCCCTCCACCTTGCGGCTGGGTGGATTCTCGCCCGACCAAAGTGCCCGCTTTTTCTCTCCCTTTCCCAACACCGCTGCAGAATGAGGATCCGGTTAAAGATTCCCCAAGGGAACTACCGGGGGTTGGTGACCTGGCGGTGAAGTCCTGTGATTCAGCGCGCACCAGAACTAGGCAAAGGGCTAGGGAAAAGAAAGCAAAACAGGGCTACGTTGGGTTAATCATGCATTGGACAATTTACACTCTTGCCCTGCGCATTCCCGACAGCCCGTCCGCAGGGAGGTGTCCCACTCACACTCTTGTGTCCTTGTCCCCTACTGCTGCGTTACTCGCTTGCTCGGTGCTGTAAACGGAATACAGTGAAGTAAGAGGCCCCTGCCTCGCAAGACAGACCCACAGACAGAGCTCCCCACCGAGTTAACACTTGCAGTACAAGGTCCACGCTTCCGAACTTCCATCCAAAATCTGTTCAGGTTTGTTAACAGCTATTTCATGGCCAGCACCTGGCTTGCTGCATGTGGAGAAAATGTGCTTTTTCGGCAGGCTGACTACATTGGTTAAACAGTTCAACTCCAAGCTACTCTTCCTCATTTCTCAAATGCGGTTAGAAGAAAGGCTTGAGAAGACACGCTTCAATTGCCCCTCAGTTTCAACCTATTTACAATCCACCATGGACAGTTGCATGTAGGAAAAGGACAGTGACAAAAGTACTTAACTTCTTTTCACAAAACTTTGAATCTACTCATCTACCGCAGGCCCTTTGCTACTTGGCAAGAGCAGTCCTTTCGGATTTGAGCCCTCCTTTCTTTGTTTTATGCCTAAAAGAGGACATGCTACCACCCGCCGCACCTCCAAATGGAATTTGGAGAGAAATCTACAAGGAAAACCTTAGGGTTTCACTCTTCTCTTCACTCCCAACCCAGCAGCAGGCTGTACCTCTCACAGCACCTGAAATGTCAGCTATTGTCACTTTTGCAAGGCTTTAACAGAAACATTTTAAACCTAGAGCAAGAGGGACACTCCTCCATGTATCTCTCTGCAGGCTGCTAGAGACAGGGGAGAGCAATAGATGCATTTTGGATCAAATCATGGCCCTGCTAAAGTGTAAAACTACCATAGGCTTCAACCCTAAAGGAATGAAAAAATGGGGAGAGGAAGAAACTTTTTATCTCATTTTTTAAAATGATTTAACAGGGCTGGATTTACTCACAGCTTAAACAGCCACCACACCATTTTGATCCGGTTTTGCAAGTTCCTCCCATATAAACCAAAACTATCTTTTGCATAACAAAAGGGAGGGTATACATAGAGAGAATTTCATTACAATGAAGGCAGATGTATAAACTTGAAGAAAAGAAGAAACATTCCAAACCATCATTTTGTTTTGCTTTGTCAGTTGGATCTCTATAGCAGGTAGGGCTAGTTAGGATTTTTTGATGGAATTATTTTCCAATGGAAAACTCATTTTTTGCACAAAATTGGCATTTTTCACAGGAGACTATCAGTTAAGCTGCCATTTTGATTTTCTATACAAATGGAATGTTTTATTTCAGAATGGTTTGACCTGATTCTGAATATCTGGCCATGTAGAACCAAGCCAGGACTCTTTGTGTGAAGTCAGTTCACCATTAAACTGCATTTTCCCAATTGTGGCACATTACCTTATGGAAGTGGGCTCTTGTTTTCTCCTATGAGCTGAGCTTCCTGTCCAGACTACATCTTCCATGATGGAATACAGTGTACCCTTTGATTGAGCATGATACATCATAAAGTACCCTAACTAACAGGGCCGGCTTTAGGAAGTGCGGGGCCCAATTTGAACCGTTTCGACGGGGCCCCGGCAGCCAGGATTTTTTTGTTGATCAAAAAAAGAAAAAAAAAACACACACACACACAAATTTTGGTTGAGCAAATAAAAAAAAAAACAGCACACAAAGAAACAAGTCACAGTCCCTTTAAATCCCTAGCTACAGGACAGTGTCCCACCTTCCAGCCAAACCCAGGGGCCGACTCCCCCTCCCACAGTGCACAGAAGCCGCGGTGCTCCTCCTCCGGGGCCGTCACCTCCTCCCGCAGTGCGCCTGGCACACTTCCAGGTTTAGGGTGCGGGGCCCTCTGGCTTTAGGACGCGGAGCCCTTTTAGGCACAGGGCCCGATTTGGGGGAATTGGGCGAATCAGCCTAAAGCCGGCCCTGCTAACTGGAGGTGCATGAGGGGAAGTCTGTACTGTAAAGGTAAAAAAGGAAAATGGGGGTAAACTAACCTAAAGGAAACTCCATATTCCTTAAGGCTACGTCTACACTACAAGATTTTTGCGCAAAAACCTGTGGAGCCTCCACACCTCAAATGAGCTCTTGCGCAATTAAATGGGCAGGTAAACGGCAGAACAGAGGGATTTTTCCACTGTAGGTAAACCTCCTTTTCAGAGCATAACTGCTTTTAGCGCTACAGCTATTGCACAAGAAGGTAAATGTGGACATTTTCTTATGGGAAAAAGCACATGTGCTCTGATGACCATTCACAGAATGGCTATCAGAGCTTTCTTGCGCAAGAGTGTCCATGCAGTGTGGATGCTCTCTTGCGCAAAAGCGCATCACTTTTGTGAGGTGCTTTGAGGTGTGGACATGCTCTTGCATAAGAAGTTTTTGTGCAAAAACTCTTGCGCAAAAGGCTTCTTGCGCAAGAAGCATGTAGTGTAGACGTAGCCTATATGAAAAGTGAATCTGCGCTGCTTACCCAGGTTGATCATCAACTACCCTACTGTGGGCAATGTAATCTGGCCAGGAAATCTGGTCCACAGGTAGAATGTAGGGTACTAAATTCCTGAGGCAACTCACCACAAGAGAGACATGTAGCTTAAGGATGAACTGACTCGAAAATGAAACAATTCTGGTCAGTTCAACAGACCAAAATGAAGTGAAATATTTCAACATTTCCAAATCAAGCATTTTTGGAATGTTTCAAATTCACAGAAAAATGTTGATGCTTCAATTTTTCATTGTGCTTCGGGACAGAAATAAATGTTAAACATCAGAATTTTCTACAGGATGGAAATGCTGATTTTCTACTCAACTCTTGTAGCACCCCTTCTCTAGGTCTTCATCAGTTCTTAACCTTGGGATCTTCACCACAGCCCTCTAACACTTGAACAAAATGGGTAACTGTCACTAGTAGCTGTAGTAAGATTTAATCCTCTAGAGAACCAGCCATTAGAAGACAATTTGCCACACATTTAGCCAGTGTTTTACATGTTCAGATTAGGAGGAATTTTATCATGTTCTTTTCAACAGCAGTTATGCTAGCTGCGCACAGGATTGTCAGGCAATGCACACAGGAAGGTGGAAATGAAGCCTGGTATATCCTTTTCAGCAAACACTTAAGAGAAAATGCCATTTGCTTTAGGAGTCTGGCCCAGTCTACTTCAGAGCTCCCCAAACACATTTTGGGCAGCAGGTCCAGGTGCATGAGGTGAAAAAACAAAGAATGATGGCTGAATTTAGGACAGTCCCTCTAGGAGAGAAGAGGAGAGATATAAAGAAAACCCAGATTAGAAGAATCTGGGGAAGGATAAGCCTGCCTAAGATGCTAAGACAGTTGTGCAGTAAGTCTTCTTTAGTTTTTAAATCTCTCTCTCTTGTTATTGTCTGCTCCTACTGTTAAGATTAAACAATAATTTCTTTTAAGAAAACTATCTGATCACAAGATCCTGCACAGAAGATCTGCAGATACTGAGTCCAGACAGACCAGTCGTAAGAGTGGCAGAGCTATGTGATTCCACCACAAGAAAGGAAATGACTCAAGGCCTGAGATCTTGTCTTAGAAAGTGCCATCAGACGCTGGAAAAGGGACAGTGGTGCATCTGGTTGTTCTACTGCAACAGTAGCGATGTGCCTTTATATTTTTACTTACATTTGGATTCACTAGTTTGACTAATGCAGAAGTCCTTGTGCAGGCAAAATTCCCATCAGGAACCTGCTAGCACCATTTATTATTATCGTTAAAACTATTTCACTTTTGAAAAAAAAAACTAGCACTTACACTTTATTCTTTCTACCGTTATGATTGTGTGGATATTTGCAGTAGCTACAGAGTTCAGATAAATCTCCCATTGACAAACATACACTTACAGGGATGAAACAAACCAACAGCCTTTCCGAAGAGAAAGGTCCAAGTTCTCTTCTTGACCATGATCTACTCAATGCAGTGTGGGAAAGAAAAGGAAGTTGCCGATGTTCCTCAAGCAGCTGATGATGTTCCTCAAGCAACCATTTCTAGAGATAGCTGGATGCAATTCACTCCAGTCATAGCCCCCTCCCTACTCCAGATACAGTCCCTATTCTAGAGCATTAAATCCACTTGAGACACCCCCCATACCAGGAGAAATCCCTAGAAGAAGGGATCTGAGCAGTTTCCACTTTCTTTGTGCCATTTGTGTATCAGAAAAGGATACTCCATAGTCAATTAAAAAGGGAAATGTCAATCATATTGATGGATCTGGTTGCTTTTAAAAAAATATGAGAGCTGGAGGTCATTCAATTAAATTATATGACAAGGAAATTTAAAAGACAGAAAAGAAAACATTTCTTCATGCAGCGCAGAGTCTGCTTGGTAATTTTATTCTCTGTCGCAGAAATGTCTTGAGAGTTAAATAACTTAGGAGTTATTTAGCTTGGATTTAAAAACTAGCTGGATAGTTTTATAACTGATAATAAAATTTATTGTTTCACATGCTTAAGTGGGGGTAATAAAATCATATGCTCTAAACAATATGCACATTGCTGCAAAGGTCAAGGAAGATATTTTTCTCTAGTATTCAGTGTTGTGCAATTGGCCAAGGGCATTATGGGATTGTTTGTTTTGTTGCCCTCCTTTGAAATATCCCATCAGCCATTGTCAGAGGCAGAAAACCACCCTGAATGGATCAATATTCTCATGCACTATGGAAAGCCCTTTGTTTCTAATTAGTTTTTTACTTTGCCATACAATTAAATGTACTGATGCATAACATCCTTCAAACAAATTAACACAAGATGCTTTATAGCAATGGTTTTCAAACTACAGGTTGCGATCCAGTGGGTCGTGGAATGTCAGGCACTGGGTCTTGTTGCTGCAGTGTGATCAGGTGACCAATGGGGTGCTAAGGCAGGGTACTTGTCTGTCCTGGCACCACAGACTGCGCTGCGCCCCAGAAGTAGCTGGCAGCAGGTCCAGCTCCTAGATGGGGGAGGGGAGAGAATGTACAGGGTTCCACACACTGCCCCTGCCCTGAGCACTAGCTCCTCACACCCATTGGCTGGGAACTTGCTGCCGGCTGCTCCTGGGGCACAGCATGGTCTGGGCTGCCAGGAGAGGCAGGAAGGCTGCCTTAGCATCCCCACTGCACCGCTGACCGGGAGTTGCTCAAAGTAAGCACCTCCTGCCCCAACCCTCCCCCACCTTCCCCAAGCCAGAACCCCCTCCTACACTCCAAAGCTCTCATGGTCAGACCCACCCCAGAGCCCACACTCTTGTCCAATTATGTTGGGTCACGGATATCAACAACTCTCTTCAACTGGATCATGCGAAAAAAACTGTGAAAATCAATGGCTTACAATGAGGGAAGCTAGAGAAATGTTTTTCAGAACTGGAGAACATTCAACAATAATGTTTAGGTTGGACATTAGGAAAATCTTCTTAACTGTCAAGATGGTTAAACACTGGAATAAATTGCTTAGGGAGATTTCTGGAGCAGGTCAAACAAACAACTGTCAGGGATTGTTTAGATCAGTGGTTCTTAACCTTACTGCAGCCTGCACCCCTTTGGTTCTCAAAATACGTTCTCGAACCTCTTATTAAAAATCGTTGAAGTAGGGTTAGTTCTTTAAACCTTAGACACCCCTGTTGGCCACCCCTGGCCAACCTCTCACGAAGAAAAAAATTGCGGCTCCTGACGGAACCGGGACGGAACCTGAAACCTCTCAGGTCAGCTGCGCTCACAGCCGGGCTGCTATGAGCCGCATGCGTGCTCACAGCCCGCGCCGTTCGCTGACGGCCCCCAGCGCACTACATCATATCCTGAACATGCAGGCTGGGTCCCACACAGCATCCCAGCCTGCACGTGCTAGCAGCCAGCTGCTGAGTGCAGGCAGCAGCAGTGGCTCCGGGTGCAGTGGTGGTGGCGCCAGTGGCGGCTCTGGGCATAAGGTTAGTGGGGGAGGGGGATTGGGTTACAGCGGG
>CM057845.1:185947523-185958088 GCA_030068395.1 Apalone spinifera
TCAGTTAGCCTCAGGCAGCAGCCACACAAGGTAAGTCCTGAGCTGGTGCCCTGCCGGAACTGGTTCTGGCCAGGCTTAAATGTGATTCACAGTTCACTCAGTGTGGACGTGCTATTTCGAAATAGCAAAATGCTATTTTGAAATGCATTTTGTGTCTAGACGCGTTATTTCGAGTTAACTATTTCGAAATAAGATATTTTGAAATAATGCTGTAGTGTAGACATAACCTCTCTCTCTCCCTCTCTGTCCTTGAAGAAAGCCTCAGTCTAAATCTCATTGCCAATACCTTTCTTTTCAGGTATACATATACCCAAGATGACCCGTTTGTTGCAGTGTATCCTACTTGGCTATGCAGTTAGTCCTCCTTTTGCTTATTTGTTCCCAGACTATTTGGTTGGTTGGTTGGTTTTCCAGAAAGGGAAAAATAACAAACAGAAAATGTTCATAGTTCTGTAAAGATATCTAAAAGGGTGTCATAAGGAGGAGGGAGAGAACTTGTTCATCTTGGCCTCTGAGGATAGAACAAGAAGCAATGGGCTTAAACTGCAGCAAGGGAGGTTTAGGTTGGACATTAGGAAAAAGTTCCTAACTGTCAGGGTGGTTAAACACTGGAATAAATTGCCCAGGGAGGTTGTGGAATCTCCATCTCTGGAGATATTTAAGAGTAGGTTAGATAAATGTCTAACAGGGATGGATGGTCTAGACAGTATTTGGTCCTGCCATGAGGGCAGGAGACTGGACTCGATGACCTCTCGAGGTCCCTTCCAGTCCTAGTATTCTATGATTCTATGAAAATGACTTTTGATCCTCGTCCCTTGCATAATATTCTTGTCAGGGTCAGGTATGAATCCATCTCCATTGCGGCATTTGTTCATAGCAGTAAAGTGATAAAATATGGAGAGCTCTGAGATAAGAAATGTAATTGTGTAGACATAAAAATCTTATCCACAAGCATCATACAGATACTTATTTCAAGATGACTATCTGTGTTCTTCAGAGCAATAAGTGTAACAACTGAGAATGTAACAGAAAGAGAGCCTAAATGATATGACTCATTTATCTCTAGCAAATCTAATACACTTGCAGAGAAAGCATATTGGACATGACATAAGGGACTCTCAAATATATTGGTAAAGCTTAAAGGCCATTAAAATAAAATACCCATCATTACTGCTGTTCAAATATTCTTCAACTTCTCTAGTCTAAGGCACAAACACCAAAGATTGTAATTGTAGTATTCTCTGATATCTAGTATCTATCTAAGAAAAATGTCTATATTTTACACACCATTTGTGTTACAGGAGTAAGAGAAATAAACCGAGCTGATAAACCATGTTCTTTTTATTGTCATGGATAATATTAATATTTTGTATACCATTTAAGCTATTAAATGTTTTCTTTTCACACGAACACACATGACATTTCTTCCCTACCCAAAAGGCAAAGCACTGTAAGCTTGTTAGAGCAGAGGACTGGAAGTTAGGAACCCTAAAGTCTCTTCTCTACTTTGCCACTGGTTTGGTGTGTGACATTGGAACTGTTGCTTAATCCCTGTGCTTCCATCTATAAAATAATACTGATTATAAAGTGCTTTAAAATCCTGAGATCAAAAATACTTAATACATGCAAAATATTATTAAAACATAGTACATACCATATGTGGCATATTTCTAATATTTAAAAGACAATAGCTATAACTAGAGATACAAAATAAAATATACTCCAAATAAAAAAATTGTTTTCATGAACTGTTCTGGAGGTAGGAGAAACTACAATTAAGAAGTATGCTTTAGGAAAAGGGAAAATATCTTTTACAGGTAAACCTTGAGAAATAATGAATTTTCACTATTTGTGTCAGTACTAAAGAAAAGGGGGCTTTCAAAGACTGCTAGATCCCCTTGGCACATTCCCTGCTTGAAGTCTGTTACAGTGATAATTGAAAAAGTCACACACGGTATGGGGGAGAAAAGACCCAAATCAGGTATTATTCCTCAGTCGAAAGCTATACTGTAGTTTAAATTAGCAAGGTACTGCTGAACCCTTATTTAAAATGTGGTTGCACTGACATCCCAAGAAAAGAGTTTCTTTGTTTAATTGCACTGTCAGTGCAGCACGCTTTCAGCTAAAACCATTTGGAGTTAGACCTTTTAATAGAAAGTGACAATTTAAATTGCCACAATAGCAGCATACATCGTGCTTAAAGTCACTACTAAAATGTCATTGCAATTGGCTTCAGCCCAGTTTGTTAAAGCTAAAGAAAAGGTAGAGGGGGTGTGAGGAGGAAATTAAGTGGTGAATCATTAATTCATTTGGTATTCACTGTAATAATATTAGCCGTGATGAACTCCGTTGGCTGTACAATGGAGGCAATGTATAATTCCAGTCTAGCTTTGCACTTGTTATCATTCATTGCTACTGAACTGGCAGCACTAACGTGCACTTCTTTTTCCACTGATTGATATCCTGTTGTCAAAAACAAGTGTGTGTCAATGCTGCCAGTTCACTAGCAATGGAGTGGACAGATTTTACTCAGTGTACTAACCTGAGCTCCATTAAATGCCACCAATGATACTTTTAACCTTCCCCCTGAATTATGAATGATATTTCTAAGGTGCTAATATCTCAGAATTTGGTCTAGGGCAGTGGCTCTCAAACTTTTTTGGCCCACAGCCCAACCTGCTCAACACAAACCTTTCTGCAGACCACAGCCATCCAGTCATGATAACAAAATGAGTGCAAGGAAAAGCGGTGCGGGGTCTGGACAGGAAGTAAGGTGTAGGCAGGCCCACCAACAGGGGCGGGTAGAGGAAAGAGGGCAATTTTTCTGGGGCCTGGCCACTCAAAGGAGCCCGGAGCTCCTTTCAACTGCTGCTGAAGTGCCACTCCGCATGGCTTTGAGGGCTGGTGGAGGGCCCAGTGCCATAGTCTGGGTGACACTAAGGGCTGACTGCCCCTGGTCCCACCTCTTCCAGGGGTGCAGAGCTGCCTCCCCACCTTGCCCTAGGGCCCACAGTAACTGACATCCCTACTGGGTGCAGGAGTGGGCTGAGGGTGAGGGTGGAAGGTAGGGTGCAGGAGTATCTGGCCAGGAGGAAGAGTGCAAAAGCAAGGGAGCAGGAGCGGATTGGGGTGGGGTGTCTGGCCAGGAGGGAGGGTGTAGGAGCAGGGTCTTAGCAGGTGTGTATGCAAATAAGATGGGAGCATGGGGTCTGGGCATGAGAGGAACGGGAAGGCGCTTGCCTGATTTCACGTCCCCCGTTGCTCCAACCTTGTGGGGCTGAAGTCGTGGCTCACCTGCAATGTGGCTGAAGACCACCAGTGTTCCAGGGACCACGCTTTGAGAACCACTGGGCTCGGGGATTTTGCCCAGGGTTCCATCACTGCATCATACCTCACTACTGCTATGGATGCATTTATATTCCTTGTGTTCATGTACTTCTTTCGGAGCACTAGTATAACCAGAGCACCTAGGGGATGGCACTGCCCCATTTCCTATTAGCTGAGCCATCTGCCAATAAGGTCATATTGGGTTCCAAGGTTACCTTACAATCACCTCTTCCTAAACAGACTAGGTACTATGAGATATTTCTGTCATAGCACTAGTTAAATATTCATAATAATAATGAGCCAAAACATATTTGCCCTATGCAAGTAGTCCTTTAACTTTAAAGTCCTTTAACTTTAATAAGGCTATTTTTGGGAACAAAGTGAGCAGAATTTGGCCCATACTGCAAGATAAGCTTGATTCTTAGCTACACCCAGTAAGTACAGGGCACAATGAAGAGAGGGGATACGAAGGATCCTTTCGTGTCTCCAGAAGCTAGAGCCAGCTCTGTGCCAGTCTGGGACCTGGAGTACTTCAGAGCAGCCTGACAAGCTATTCTGGCTGCTGAAGACTGTCCCAGCCTTCTCTCTCCTTTCCCAGACCTGTTCCCTTTTAGAGGCAGGTACCATCGAATCAGTGGCACTGTCACTGGTGAATAAGATAGTACGGAGACAGCCATCCTGTCGAGGAGGCAGCAGGGCTCAGAGAACACAGAATGGAGGCTCTATCCCATGTGGATGCCCTGAAAACCATGGGATTGCAGTCAGCACTTCTCACTGATTCCCCAGTTAACCAAGAGGCCCTCGCTAACCAACAGTAACCTCTCCTACCTGAGGGAGCAGTGGGTCCTGAGTGTCACAAATCAGGGCATCTACACTTGTGGTTAGTCGTTCAGCCAGGCCTCCCTTAGTGGTTCAGCCAGGTCACTCCACTCTGAGACTTCCAGCTCATCAGGTGGAGATCCGTGTGTCTCTTCCTTTAAGCAGGGTATCTCTAGGCTGAACAGTTCCCTGCCTTCACAGTGTTACCAGAAAAAAACAACCTGCATCTTTCAGAGATTAATCCCAGTGTAAGTGTCCTCATTTAAATAAGCACCTAATTCTTCTGAGCAAGTTTTTTATTTCTAAAGTACT
The DNA here is from genome assembly GCA_030068395.1 of Apalone spinifera. NCBI lineage: Eukaryota > Metazoa > Chordata > Testudines > Trionychidae > Apalone > Apalone spinifera. The sequence continues at coordinate 185,951,982 of CM057845.1, forward strand.
ACAGAAAAAAAATTAAAACAATAAGGGAACCCAAATGGATGCAAATAAGCTTACCCATCATCAGCGCCTTCAACATGAACTCTGGCAGTGGCAGTTCTGCAAAACCCCACCCAGTGATTCATCACACTCTTTGCTCAGAATGAGAACAACCCATGATTCTGGGAATCTCATACTTATCCTATCTGGATCTTTGAAGAGATTGTGAATAGATAATTAACCAAATAATGGGTCTCTGCTCAAAGTGCAGTTTCACAGAGATGGATTCCAGGTAGGCAATTTGCATTTCCCTCATCCCCCCAGGTATTTCCTAGGCAGTGTTTCCCAATTTTATTTGGCCATGGAACCCCTAGGGTTGCCTTTAAAAAAAAGGCATTTCATCAAGCAAAAAAAAAAAAAAAAAAAAAAAAGCACTCTGGCGCACAATTCCCGATGCGGCTCTGCCTTTAAGAGGGGGAGTGCCAGCTTTTCACAGAACCTTTGCTTTAGCTTCACAGAAGCCCAGGGAGCACCAATTGGGAAACACTGTTCCTAGGAAATCCACTTCTCACATATAGGCAACGTCTACACTGTGAGTTTTTGTGGCAAAAAATATTCATATTTTCTGCCGGTTTTTTTGCACAAGGGATTTGCAGCATATTTTCTTCCACAAAAACTCGCAGTGTAGACAAAGCCTATAGTCTCCAAAGTTCACTGAAGATCTTACTATCACCCAGAGATTGATTAATCACATCCTTTCTCCTAAAGAAGTTTCAGGCCATTCCACAATAGTATATAAGCATTTGCATGTTCAACACAATGGACTTCCAAAATATTTATTTAATTCAATAAGGTTTAATTTAATGCTATCAGATTTGTCCAGGACACATATCTATCAAAAAGAGAAGCATCTTTGAAACACAGGGCCTAAGGTCATTTATGTTGAACTTCAAAAAACTGAAGGACACACAATTAGTCAACACTTATTTTATTCTGCTTGTTAACTTTTCCTATACCATGTGCCTTTGAGTGGGAGTGGTGAATTTTTCTATTAAGATCCAAATTCTCTCCCAGGCCAGATCCCTGACAATGACAAAGCTGTTCCGTAAAACCAGAGCTACCAGTAATCTCTATCGCAATTTCCTCACACCCACTTCAATACCTTTTCTATATATTGCCATGTTTGCTTTTTGCTTCAGTCCAACAGCTTTAAATGGACCCAATAGGCTTCGGAGCCACACCACTCTGAATGAACATTCCATGACATGAAGACAATATTCTATCGTTCCATCCTGTAAGAAGACCCATTTAGCCCAAAGTCCCACTTAAGAGACCAATCTTCCATCCAAATTAAACACACCATGATGTGATTATGATTCCTCTTTTCTCAGTGATGAGTTTTAAGTACTAATTTAATAAAACTTTGGATTTCTATGCAATAGCTCTAAACCAGGGTTTCCCAACCTATGGGTCCGGACCCAAATTCGGGTCGCCATTACATTTCAAAAGGGTTGCCAGATGTCTCCCCAGGTGGCTCTTAAGGAGCCATTCACACATTTTTTGAATTGCCCTGGGTCACCAAGTCTTCTTGAATTGTCAAAATGGGTCCCCACCTGGAAAAGGTTGGGAACCGCTGCTCTAAACCAAAGATCTCAAAACATTTAAAAAATAACCCTCTCGTGCTCTAGTAAAGGTAGGTAAGTATTATCATTTTTAGAGGGATGAGAACACTGAGGCATGGAGCACTTGTGTAATTTACCCAAAATCACACAGCAAGTTTGGGGCAAACACACCATTAGAGGGCCCCTGAGTAACAATTCAATATGCCAATCACAGCACCATATCCACTGACAAGAAAGAGAGAGAGCCAATTTTGAAAAGCATTTGTTGGGAAGTAGAAAATATTTTGAATTATCCTTATGGCAATGTCTGCCTCTCTGGGAAGCACACAAGTATCCTTGTGCAAACAGGATGTCAAATACCAACTCTGGAACCCTCTAAATAAAGAGAGGTTAAATCATCTGCTTCCTGCATTTTTGACTGGGTCAGCTAGTTAACTATAGCCATCTGCTTATTCAGAAACAAAACTACTATATCACTGTTTGTGTGTGGTTTTATACTGTATTGCCACCTAGTGGAAAAGACTTTCAATTTTGTTTTTCAATTCGCCAGATTAAACTAAAGATCTTTACTTGGTCTTTCATCCACCACTTACTTAATAAAATAATTATTGTTTACACATACTTGAGCATATTAATTTACTTTAAGAAACGATCCACATGAGTTTGTTTGGCTGAGATCAGAATTTCAAAATTCAGCTTTTGGCAAAACTATACAAACCATACATAAGTGTTTGAGTAATGGAGTTTAAGATTCTTTGTTTTTAAAGAGAACACTTCCTCTGAAACAAATATTTACTGACAACCAGTTGGACATATTTCTGAGAAGAAAAAATACTTAATATTAACAAGTACAAGCTCCTCTTCTACAGAAAGTACCCCATTAAAAGATGTAAATGTAAGGTTTATTATTGCTGGCCCTGTTAACACTAGTTCCAACCACTGGGCTGTGAGATGGTTAAATTTCATGGGGGCATCTAGACTGGCAAGATTTTGCACGCAAGAGCAAAATTTACGCAAGAGCTTGAATTTGCGCAAGAGCACTGACTTTGTAATGTACAAAATCAGTGCTTCTTGCGCAAATACTTTGAAACTCCAGCTCGGGAAAAAGCCGAGGGCCAGTTTGACAGGAAAGGAATTTTTTGCGTAAGAAAGCCCCGATGGCGAAAATGGCCGCCGGAGCTTTCTTGCGCAAAATCATGTCTATACTGGCCACGGATGCTTTTGCACAAAAGCACTTTTTGCGCAAAAGCATCCATGCCAATCTAGACGTTCTTTTGCGGAAATACTTTTAATGGAAAAACTTTTCCGTTAAAAGTATTTCTGCAAAATCATGTCAGTCTAGACGCAGCCCATATGTTTAAAAGGGTTAGGGCTGGTAAGGAATTGGATAAGTGCTCTTCCTCAATCCTGGGATCAGGGGACCTACTACTAGAAATTGTGTACTTTATGGTACTCTTCTCATTGCATCATTACTCAATCGACTTTCTGACCCCCACCTTAGTGTCATAGTGCGCTGCACTGCAAAAAGTATTCTGGGTAAACTCAAGTAATTGTACATTCAAGGGGCACAATCCCTTCAAGTGCATAGAAAACTAACTTCCATTTGGGGAAGCCACTGTGATTCAGAGAACTCCCACTCCACTGCTCCTAGTGCTGTTGGCTCCTCAACTCACTTGGTGCCTGAGCTTTTTTGCCTCTGCTCACTGGTGCCTGGACACCTACCTACCTTCCAGAGCGATTCATAGGTATTCAGCTGCCTAAGTCATGCGTTGGGCCAGATCTTGTGGGCCTGCTCAAAGGCTGCCTACTGCTGGATCAGGCCTCTCAGGCAAATTAAAACACAAGACAGAGGAGGATGTGTTCCCTTGTAACTTTAGCCTAGTAGTTAGGATAATAACCTAGGATGCAGAAATACCAACCCCCATGACCTCCATCTCAAATCTTCCCACTGCGTACCTGATAAGGACTTGGTTTCTGAACAGTGATCTGCCACCTATCAGGTAAGCGTCTGAATCACTGGGCTATCGTCATTCTACCACTAGCTGTGTGTGGCCCAATTTATATTTAATTAAAGTGGAACTTCTTAAATAGGAGAGATTAAGGGGAAGACACATTAGAATATTCCATAGCCTAGCGGTTAGGGCACTCAACAGATAGGTCAAGGATGGGCAATAATTTTGGAAGGGAGGCCACTTCACAATTTCAGAAGTGGCTGCAGGCTGACCCAGAAGGGGATGCCTGCTCTTGGGAGGAGGGAGGGAGGGAAGTGATGGGATTGCAGTGAAGGAGTCTGGGCATGAGGGGCAACCTTACCTGGCTTCGGGCCCCCTTGCAGCAACAGCTGCAGCCACACTGTCCCGGCTGCCCCAGAGGGAGGCCCCGCTGTCGCTGTGGCCACGCAGTCCAGGGCCAGCCCCGGAGGCCAGAGGCACCACGGCCACAGAGACCAGAGGTACCAAGGCCACAGCCACGCGACCATGGGTCAGCCCCATAGGCCAGAGGCACTCTGCTGCAGCCATGCAGCCCAGGGCCAGAGGCACCACTGCCATGGACATGGGCCAACCCAGGAGGCAGGAGATGCTGTTGCCGCAGCCACATGGTCCAGAGCTGACCCCGAGGCACTGCGGCTACAGGCCGCCCCGGAGGCACCACTACCATGGTCACACGGCCTAGGGATGGCCCCGGAGACACCACTACTGCAGCCACGCAGCCTAGGGCTGGCCTTGGAGGCACTGGTACTGCAGTCACTTCGCCTGGAGCACTGTGGCCACAGGCTGCTCCAGAGGCGCCATAACTCTGGGATGGCCCTGTAGGCCACGGGCCAGGCCCAGAGGCAGGAGATGCCACTACCACGGCCACAGGCCACCCTGAAGGTGCCGCTACCACGGCCATGTGGCCTGGGGCCAGCCCCAGAGGCACTGGTACCAGCCCCAGAGGCCATGGCAATGGTGTTTCCAGGGCCAGCCCCAGGCCACGGTGCCTCTGGCCTCCAGCATGGCCTGGGGACACATGGCCGCAGCAGCGGTGCCTTCGGGGCTAGCCCTTGACCACATGGCTGAGACATTATTGAGAAGCCTCAGCCACAGCATGCTTCCTCTCCAGCAACTGTGCAGGGGGAGGTAGGGTAGGGCTGAGCTCCTTCCCACACAGCACACATGCCACAGGTTGGGCATGCCCGTTAGGGGGCGGGGTCTAGAACTGCCTTGCGGGCCAGATGCAGCCCTCTGAGAGGCTTTTTCCCCACCCCTGAGATAGGTGATTGGAATACTAAGCTACCCTGTGATCGTACCTGCACATTATTGGAACAATCATTTACAAAATATGGGTATAAATAGGTACTGATATATGTATAGGAATAATAACTAAAACATATTTAAATCAGCTACATCAGGGAGAGTTTTAAACAGGTATCCTGTACACAAAGGAATGTGCTTTGCTCTCCCGGGAGTTACTTCCAAAGTACACTGAAAGGCAATCAGAATATATTTATATATTGTGTAAACAAACCCATCAAGCTACAAGGGTTGGAGGCAAACCTCTCACTAACAAGTGTGGGAAAAGACATCAAAGCATCTATACGTACCGGGGAAGGGAAGCTTGATCTGAGGTTTATTTTGCAGAAAAATCCATTTTAGAGGTCCACTTGGTCTATAAAGACAGGAGGTTGAAGCAGAAGTGATAAGCTATTGAATCCATTGACTGAATGTAATACAGTAGTATTATCAAAGAGTGCAGAGTGGTGATTAATGTCGTTGTGAATGGTATTTATTAACATTCTAAAAGGAATTTATATTAGGTTGTACAATCTTCCTTGATGGAAGGGGAACATCACAGCTAACCACCTGTCTTTCTATGCACATTAAGGTTAGTAGTAGAATTAAAGCAATGGAAGGCCCACTTACATCTGGGGGAAGCCTGGTGGAAGAGAAGAAAAGCATGAAGTCAACCTGCCTCTTGAAACAAAGTCACCGAATGCTGGAAGATCTAAGCAAACACAGATGCCATCTCTGGCATCCATCGCTAGACAGACACAAGGGAATAGAGCAATTACAATCAAAAAGAGGATTTGGGGTTTTTGGGGGTTGAATATAGGAGAGCAACCCGCAACATGTTCCCCCTGTGGTGCCTCTTGGAAGTGGGGTACCACTGAGCCTGCCTGAGCCACCTGCCTGAGCTCCCCTTTACCCTGTAATGCTGTGACAATCTGCAGACACATGTCTAGTCTTACACTTTTACAAGCACACCGCATAAGCTCATGAAATCTGGTCCCTCCCTTAATGTGGAAAGTGCTATATGCAGCTTTTTTGTGTCTTCAGAGGAACAAATGGACTTTTGCAGGACTGTGCAAGAGAGGGTTGGACACGGCGGAGTACACTATATGGGGAAAGTTCAGGACTGGGAGTGTTTGGGGGTCACCTTGTTGTCTGTAACTAAGGCTGGTGGAAGCCAGAGTGGGGCTGTAGACAGGCTACTGAGGTCAGAGCTGCTGAACCAAGGCTAAGTGCACAC
>CM057845.1:185958188-185991703 GCA_030068395.1 Apalone spinifera
GACTTCTTGGCCTTAGGAACCCTGGATGGAACAGTGGTGGGGTCCCAGGTAAGGGTCACAAATGAAGGGGGCAGAATGGGCACAGGGCCAAGGACCCAAGAAACCCTAATCCACCTCTGCTCCACGGTGTGACCTGCCTTCTTAATGGCTGGTTGTGAGCATCCGAGGCTGGGAGCTACAACACCAAAGCACTGTGAGGCACCCACCAGGGCTGCAGGGCAACGGATGACAACCATCTTGTTGTATCAACTCATCTGGATTACATGAACTGAGCTCCACCATAGTGACCAAAACCTGGTCACATCCCTTCTCCTACTCAGGAATAGAGGGCCTCAGACAAGGAGTCTCTCACATCCTGTTCCTCGATACCTATCCACTAGTGTGAAGGCTATAAGGGAGATCTTCCTTCTCCTCCAAGATGCCTACCCACTCAGGACCCCTCATTTGACTTGGATCGGACAGCCAAACACCTATCTTCCTTCAGTCTGTGGTTTACTTGCTTGCTGAGTTGTGTGTTTCTGCAGCCCAAGCTTAGCACTGATTAAAGGCTGAAAAGGGGCACTGGGTCATGGCTCAGTTAAGAGTTCTCCATATGGAGAAGATGTTTCTAGTAAAAAAGGGAGTCTTACTTTAGCCTTTTTCTTCTTTCATTCATGGTGGTAGAAACTGTCATGCCAAGCAGGCAGCTGTTCCTTCTCTCCAACTTGATCCAGAGGAAGGAAGACCATCTGTTAGTTGATTTCCTCTAATTAGATGACATTAAGCCCTCACAAACTCAGCAGCAGTTACTTTAAGAAGTCACAGGTGTAACAGTGATTAGGAAATGAGGTTGTGATGGGTTCGGGTCATACCAGTTGATACTGTCACTTGATGGGTTGATCATACCACTGAGCCTGCTTACCTGCCCACTGAGGCCCCCCACCATCCTGACCTGAAGAGTCAGACCCTTCCAATGTCCTCCAGCATTGGCACTGAACTGGAGCCCACAGCAGAGTAATACAGACACAGAGCTCAGCTCAGAGAAGGCTCAGTTAAAGGGACTTGCCACATCACCCAGGTGGGATCAGAACTCCAGATAAAATCCATCTTACTCTATATATAGTTTTATACAGAGCACACTCATAAAATGTTCACCACCTTCATAAAAAAAGAGAGAGATGTATAGCTGCCCCTCCCAATAATTATTTACACTGGGTTTATTAATACACAAAAGTGATTTTATTAAGTATAAAAAGTAGAATTTAAGTGGTTACAAGTAATAGCAGACAGATCAAAGTAAGTTACTAAGCAAAATAAAACAGACCACTCCAGCTAAGTTTAATACACTAAGAAACTTATTGCATATAAAATCTTGCCCTCAAGTTCTTTTAATCATCTTCTTTCACAGACTGGATAGCCTTCCTAGTTTGGGCCCAATCCTTCTTAATGTTCAATTCCAGGTGGTTGCAGTAGACAATTAAGAAGATAAAACAGGGATCTTCTGGCATCTGGCAGCTGCTTCTATTATTTGGTTTCCCACCCTTATATATATTTTTCCTGCAGTGGGAATCCTTTGTATTCAGTTCAACCTTTGTACCTCCAAAGGAAAAGCTTACAACATCATAGCATGTTTAAAGATTAGGATTGGAAGAGACCTCAAGAGGTCATCTAGACCAGTAGTTCCCAATCTTTTCAAGCATATGGACCCCTTGTAAATCTATTAAAATTTCATGGACCCTTCCCCCCTCCCTGGGAGAGAAAAAAAGAAAAGGAATTGGGCACACTGCAGTAGACCTGATCCTTGTTTTTAAATTTTCCATGGACCCCTGGCAGTACCGTCGCGGACCACCAGGGTTCTGTGGACCACAGGTTGGGAACCACTGATCTAGTTCAACCCCCTAAATTCAAAATGGGTTCCAGCATCAGGTGACCAGGCCACACGTCTTGGCAGGATCATCCACAGTCCAGACTAACAGGGAAAACAAGACTATTCACAGATCATTGTCCCAAGTACCAGGCCATTAAGTTCCTTGAGTACCACTAATGGCCCTCACATAGCATGTTGAGATTAGTAAAACAGATTTATCCTTCATGTTTCTAATTTAAAATACAGGAATGATACCTACACTCAAATATACACATTCAGCAAATTTTAACTTTTCTAATGAAATGTTACACAAATAATTTTTCATAAAGCATATTCGAATTATGTCACATTCATATGCCTATTTCTATAAAAATATGGGGTGCAACATCAGAGAGGCAAGCTAAGTAATCCTGCTTTTTTACACAATTGCAGCAGCTCACTTCTAGAGAAGATTTAGGCTCAGATTTTCCAGTGAATACTGCTTAACTTAGCAATTCGACACCACTGCTTCCTGCCTACTCCATTATTCCTGCCAAAGTCTGCATTTTTGTTTGGTTTTCTCTTTAGAAATATCCAAATTCAGTTGTTCTGTGAACAGATGCTACTTACCATATCATAGTGTTCAATTCTTCCTATTAGATGCCCAAGACCTTGATCAGATACTTTTACTTCAGCACAACTAAATGAGCCAAGCCTACAAAACAGGAACATACTGCAAAGTGCACATCAGGAATATGGGAAGGGTACTTTTGGCTTAAGAGCTATGAAAAGCCATCTTCAGTTTCAATGTCCCTATAAATTGCTATACTCTGTTTCTTGATAGCTAATTCTGACCTAGCTCTCTCTGATCTGTCCTGGAGAATCCAAGCTGTTCTTTAGCAGTGACTTACTATGGCCAAGCCCAATTTACTATTAAGAGCAATCAATGCCCCTGGAAATGTATTAAGTGCTGGATAGTTCTAATCAGCTCAAAGATTGGATGCCAGAAGAGGACCTGAAACCTAATTCAGGTGTGTGTGTTGGAGACGGGGGATCCACCAGGGCATCCGGTGATGATTGGATCTGGGAAAGGTAAGTGAAAAATATACTCCTCTAGGAGTGCTTTCTTGTTATAATGGCAGCATCTAGCTTCAGGGACAAGTCAGGACCAAGAGAAGCAATTCTAAAGTAATATACCAGGTAGTAGTAATGGCCAATTCTTCAAGTCACTTAGTGTCTGAAGTAGGCAGAGCTTGGCACTTGCAGTTGGGAGCTAGCAAGAAGCCCATTCAGGTCCAGCTAGGCCTCCAGAAACTTAGCTCTTGACCAGTTTTGCCTCAGCGCAAAGCAACTATGAACATGAACATTCTGGTGTGTGTGTTGAGGAATCACTCCATTTCAACTGAGAGCAGGTATGTGCTTTTCAGACTTTCATTTATTTCCCAACTGCATACCATATACTATGGTACAGTAGGTACAACATGGACTGGCATCACATGCTATTTTGGGCTGTTTATTGAGCAGTGCACTTCACAGGAGGATACCAATTACCAAAGCTTGGTAATGGGTTTTAGTTAGGCTATTGGAGGAATGGTCTCCATTACAGCCATTAAAGGGTCAAAAAGGGAGGAGTCAGTGTTTGAAAGTTTTGGAGTCTACAAAAGGGTTGTATAGAGGGACAAGATCTGACACCCTGACGCAGAGAGAGATCCACAAAGCATTTAGGCAACTAAATCCAAAATGTAGATCGTTCAAACTTCCCCTTCCACTACCATCTAACCCCATAGGCACCTATATTCTCTAAGTTAATTTGTTTTCATTAATAGAATCCCCTATATGCCAAAATGTTGCTGGTGAGTATACAAGACAACCTAGTCCTGATGCCCTGCATCTAGCTTCTGCCTGGTAGGATCCTGAAACTAGGCATTTGCCCCACCTATCTCAGCTGATTTGGTAACTTACCAGACTGGGGGCCCCACATGAAATGGGGATGGTGTCACTGCCCCTTTAATGTATGATCACCCAAAGCTTAGAGCACACATCTAGGCTGTGAGAAGCTAAGGTTCAAAATCTCCTCAGCCTGTGAAGCAGAGACTTGAACCTATGTTTCTGTGTCCAACCCTCTAGGACATACCCAAGCTCTTAAAGTATATCTACATCATGGAGAAGACCAATCCTCTGGAGGTCGATCTTCTAGCATTCAATTTAGCGGGTCTAGAGTAACCCCCCAAATTGAATGCTGAGGGCAGCCCCAACCAGGGTCTTGTACCCATTCTGCAAGGAGTAAGGGAAGCTGATGGGAGTGTGCGCTCCCATCGGTCTCCTGCAGTGTAGACACTGTGGTGGCTCGGCTTAAGGTAAGCTGAATCCAGCTTCGCATTTTGCGTAGCTGTATGCCTTACCTTAAGCCAACCTTCCTGGTCTAGTGTAGACCCAGGCTATCTGCTTACTTGTGGGAAACTATTCCTTCCAAATTGTATAAACTACAGTAATTGGATGAGAATATGCATGAGAATGACTTCATATCCCAGGAGTTGAGGTTCTCTCCATGGAGGCAGGAGACCTTAGATCCAACCTGTTCCACTACTTAATTATTTATACAAAGTGGGACAGCTTCAACAGGAGATACTGAGAGAATCCCATCTAAGAATTCCCCATAGCCCAGTGATTAAGGCAGAATCTCCAGGAGAGGGCACATGGCTATGAATTGCAAGAAGAAAGTGTCTGCTTAGTTCTTTGAGGAGTGGAGCTTAGGTCATATATTCTCAGGATTTTCTATTGGCTAGCTTAGGCAGCTCCCAATTCAGTTCACTGGCTTTTATGAATCCCATTCTCAAGCATCCAATTATCTCCAGGGAGCTTGGACATCTAACTCATGGGTTCCTCTAGGCAGCAGGGTACCTAAAAGACATTGCAATGCCTATGTCCCTTTTGTGGATCTCCCCCCGAGTATCAACAGACCACTATGAATTATATTACTATCAGAGTGTAGAGAGGCTGGGATTGAGTCTAGTCAAAGCAGTACAGATGTGCCTAGTGCAGAAATCTGTTTATGACAGGCCATTCTCTCTTCACAGGAAGTTACTTTAGAAAAGGAAACCAGTTTAACTGGAAGAGCACATACTGTTGAGGTTTTTCCGGTAAATTGGAATCCCATTAATTCAGGATTGGAGTTACTGCATCCATAGCATAGCTCGGAATGGAGGTCCTTTGGTTTCTGCCTATCAAAGGTGGCATCTGAATGCAGAGAAAAATATGGAGACCTCTTGACAAGAATAATAATTCAGTGGTATAAATGTGCTAAGTTATTCCTGTTTATTTCTCCAGGCTCAGGAGAACAAATCATAGAAGCTAGTAGGTACAGAGGCAAGCACAATATCGTTCATTTAGCCACAAGTGGGTTGCCAGTTCCCTAAGAAGTTCATAGCTGGGTCTCAGTGGCGATGCAGCTGAGTTACCCTGAATGTGGCAGCATGATCTGGAGGTAGCAGGTAATGTTTTTTATACTTGCTGGACAGTCATTTGAATGGATTTGTGCACACCTGGAGACGGGACTATCCGGGGATTTAGTAAAGGGGTAGAGTTAAGGATAACAAGAAAATTAGGGAGTGGAACCAAGTACTTTTCCTAGCAGTAAGTGTAACCTCCACAGATGCCACAGAAGAGGTTCCAGAAGGGAAGTCACCTGACCTTTGTGAAGGGTTAAGGCCAGAAGTTATTTAGAGTAACTAAATTAGATGAGTGGTGGTAAGGATGAGGATTTCCCATCACAAAATTGCATGTTATTCCAGGAAGAGGCAATATAGTTCTCTACTTGGTAAGTGGGTACGATTCTGGTGGCTATGAGGAAGGAATTGTTAAAAGTCTGGATAGTGGGAAGCAGTCCAGGAAATTGCTGGTACCTTGTCATTGCAGATGCCCAATGTATGCACACTTTCAATAGGGGTCCAAGTTCCCTGGAAAACTGACATTAGAAGCAGATCAGAAGGCATCTGCTAAAGAAGCTAGGGAATTGGGTTGAATCTCAATGTCTGGTATAGACAATGAGTCAATTCTTTCACCACCTTAACTCCGTTCTAGGGGAAGATGAAGGGATCCTAACAACGGGGTAGGAGTCAAGTTATAAGGGGGGTCACTAAATCCCCAAATACTTCCCTCTGCTACTCACCAAATGGAATGGAGGAATAGAGAGCTGATGATAGATGGTAGAGATTACATCAAATGACCTGAATTGGGTGAGTTATTGCTGGCTAGTTCAGAAATAAGTTACTTAATAAAGCTGCAGCCTAATTAAGCCATATTCCTGGTGACTTGTTTTTTCTTACTGCAATGATTAGGACAATTGCTTAGATCTCCATCAACCCACTCATACACAAAATCATCCATAAGCAATAATTGTTTTAAGACACTAGATTGAAGTGTTTGACATTTTGGTTATTATCCAGTGGGAGTCCAGAGAGAACATGTCTAAGTGTTTCTTACCTTCTCTGTAACCTAGATGTTGTATGTGATCCATTTACTTTAATTATGATGGTTGATTGCTGTTCCTTCTGGAAAATAAAATAAAAATTATCCATTGTATGGATATTACAGAAGAACTTCACGTAGTACTTAACCACTTCACTGGAGGAGTCTGACATTATAAAAACATTAATAGAAATTAATCATTTTAACTAAATGGAAATAGAACTTAAGTGAACACAGGAAACCTGCCCATAACTGTCACCACAGCACAAGAAATTATCGAATATACAAGAGTGAAGGATCATAAGTCATTCTATTTGCTTTACAAAACGTAGACCATTTAAACACTTTGTATCCAGTACTGTACACAAGATGAGAAACAGGGAAATAAAAATAAACCTTTATACTAAATTGATAATATTTTTAAAAGTATGTATCATTAAGTAATATTATATGAGTACTGGAACCAAGTAAACTAAACGTTTATTAACAAGAAAATATTTTGATTTTTATTTTTTCACGTTATTATCAAGTACACAATTACAATAATGTCACACATCCCTATATGATTCTATGTATTTTGTTTTTTTCTTTTTCTTTTTTACAAAGTGTACAGAGGGAGGGACATACAATATTTAACAGGGCATTTCTACAGAACAATAATTTATATTATGTCCTTGTAAAAATTTGTACCTTTTAAAACATTTAACTGAAACATCCATTTTATAGCATATGCTAATCAAATTATTTAAGAATTAAAACTAGCCTGTAACTGTCAGTACATTAACAATAACTACAAATCCATTTTCTCTTTATACAGACAAATACATTTTACAAAATCCACTTGACCAAATCCTTAATTTTTCCTTTAAAAAAGGTTTCAGTATTGTGCTTAAAAAAAAAAAAGTGTGTATGATTCCAGACTACATAAGAGAAATAAAGTGTGTAAAATGTGTTCTTTGTCTTTCAGCTTATTTAAAAATATACAGTCCAAAATAGCTAGAACTTTTTAATAATATTGTGGGAATTTATGTGGAATTTATAGACTTTTCAGGTTTTTGCTTGCAAAACACTTAAGAGAAAAATCAATCTGAACAAAGACATTTCGCAAAATTTCAATGGAAAATGTGCACCAAGTTTTTTTTACACACTATGGACCTGATCCTACAATATACAGCTTGTAGGCAGACTGCTGTGACCACACACATTTCCATTGAAGACAGGCACAGGAGTCTGCTTACCAGTTACACATGAAAAGATCAGAACCTCTATTATTAGCAACATTAACGAGTGTAGCACTGGATCAGTACATCTGGCGCCATTAATCAGACATCACAAAAAAGTGTGGGGAAAAACAGCATTAGAAAGCATTAGCATTGCCTGAAAAGACAAGTTCAAGTTAAACTCAAGTGTTTACACTTACAATAAAACATATGGAGTAGCTGAGCGATAATTGCAGTCCTCAACGAAAAAAAACAAAATAATAAAGATTTAGGACAAACATCTGAAAGAGGAAAATTCACTCACTGTGGGTCTGATTAAGGTCTGAGAGTAACTTCTGCATCCCCCTTCTCTCAGTTAGTAGTTCCATTAAAAATAATGAAACTACTCCTATGATTAAGTGCTACTTACTTGGTAGGATTAGTACTTGCAGGATCTGTCTAATCCTATAGTCATTTGGGGCCACATCCTTCAATTCTTACTCAAACACTGACTTCAGTGGGAGTTTGGATAAGACTGCTGAATCAGGCCCAAATACATGACATAAATAATTCAGTTTTGTTTTACCTTTTGTTAACTCAAGATACATGACTTTGTATTTTGCATATTTATACAACAATTAGTAACCAATATTGGATTATAGTTTTATCTTAGTAATAGACTTCAAGTGGTAAAATTACATACAATTGTAAGGCCTTCACATTTGTTTATAAACAGACTATAAAAACTGGATTAATTCTGGATAGTAATTATTTAATAAACAGCAGCTTAGCACAGATGCTGATGGTTCATGAAAAACATTCTATTTAGAAACAGTTCTTCCTGTTTCTTCCTATAATTTATTATTTTTATTAAGGATATCTGCATGAAAATTGGACCTCTGTTCCTTAAAAATTATCTGCTTCTACTATTTCCTACTTGCAGTTCTCTAAATAACACATCTGCAAAATTGTCTGAGGCATCAATTGGACTTCAGTTTTATTCTAAAGTAATTCCCAGTAAAAAATGTGATTATTTGTCCCAAATACTGCTGTTTCATGTTTTTATACATAAAATCGTCTTCAATTTGGATGTACACTTAGTTGTAGTACACAAGTTGCAACCTATCCAGGTTAGTGGAATAGCTGTATTTTGTGTTTTCAGTGTTAGTCAGTAGAAGCTGAGAAATCCAAACTCTTTTGTGATACATAACCATTCAAAGACAAAGCAGCATAGAGAATAAACATAATACTTATGAATAAATTCTTACTCCACAGAACGTAAGTATTAAAGAAAATGCCCCAACAATCATTTTACTTGTTTTTAGAGGGAGGAATGAGCTCTTTTGTAAAGGAAACCCGAATTAAAACGCAGAATGTATTTTTTGTTCAGCAATACTAAATATAATTGTTCAAATGTAAAGTTTTTAATTTGCCATAAGTTCTGTATACACTAAACAAGACAAACAGGTTGGCCCTAATAACATTATTCTTGACATTAAAATTCCCCAGGTTATTTTATACATGTCTGACAATATTATCAAGAGAAAATTTAAAATATTTTTAAAATTCACAACAAAACTGCATTAACATGGACACTGTGAGTACCAACAAAGTCAGTAAGATAAATGTTTAAATAAGCTATTACGGTTGAAAAATTCAGTATGAGACAGGGTTTACTTTATTAAATGCAACTTTATTGTTGCCATCTTTTCCTCGTTTATTAAACAAACTGAATAGAATTGAGAACACGCTATTGAACAAATGTATAAAAGTCAACTAGAAGCAATAATCCTATTTGTATACAGCAATAAATCAAATGCACAGTATTTTGTTTATTTTTTTTCTTTGTGTAATCGCAGGTGATTGGCTTTAAAATAAGCTGTCTGAAAAGCAATATCCTTTACAACTCCAAGCCACAAGTCTGCAAAAGAGACTTTAAGGTAGCCCAATATCTTTATGATGCCGCATAATGTGCTGGTTCTTCTCTGAAGGCCGTCGGAAACCTTTCTTGCAGTACTCACAACGATGAGGGTAGTCTTTTGTATGAATAGAAATAACATGCCGTTTGAAGCCTGAGGCATCTGTAGTGCTATACTCACAGTACTCGCATTGATAAACTTTCCTGCCACTGTGTGTTTTCATGTGTTTTTTTAGCTCATTTTGTTGCCTAAACCCTTTTCTACATCTCTTACACCTGAATGGAAGATCCTTTGTGTGAACTGAGAGAATGTGGCGACTTAGAATAAACGGATCCGCAATCTTAAAGTCACAATGTCTGCATTGGTGCAATTTTTTACCCTTGTGGGCTGCCACATGTTTTTTCAGTTCTGAGGGCCTATGAAAGCCTTTATCACACATATCACACTTATGAGGATAATCCTTTGTGTGGACTGATATTATATGTCGTTTCAAATCACTTGAGTTTGAGCTCTTGTGGTCACAATGCAAACACTGGTGTGTTTTGCTTTCTTGATGTATAAGTACATGCTGCTGCAACTCTTTGGTATCTGAAAAAGTCTGAAAACAAATATCACACTTGAATGGCATTTCCTTACTATGTTTAGTCTTTACATGAGTTTTCAAATTAGAAGAGTCAGCAGACCTATAATCACAATACTGGCACTCATATGGCTTTTCACCAGTATGGATTCGCATGTGCTTCTTGAGCTCTGATGGATGACGAAATCCCTTGCCACACTCTACACAAATATGAGGAAAGTTCTTGCTGTGAACAGCCAGAAGATGACGACTCAGTAACCCTTGTTCTGCTGTCTCATACTCACAGAATTTGCACTTATGCATTTTGTTGGCTCCTTTGTCCCTATGCACCATCTTGTGAGTAAATAAAGCTCCTGCATGAGAGAAGCTCTTCCCACATTCATCGCATTCAATAAGCTTTTCTGTTTTATTAATCAGCTTGTGACTCTCCAGGTGATTATGTAAACTTATTTTTTTATTGGTAGTGTAATCACAGTCTGTGCATCTGTATTTCTTCTTAGTAAGAAGGTGCTCTGGATGGTTTTTCATATGCCTTTTCAAGAAACCTCTGGATTTAAACTTCTTTCCACAAATCATGCAAGGGTAGACAGTCAAAGGATGACCATCAGGGCCAATGATTATTGCTGAAAATAAACAAAAAGTATTTTGAAATTAACAGTCAAACATACTTCAAAGCATTTCATTAACATGGTGTAACAATAAGTAATACTGTTAACTGAATCTAAAGTGAGTTACTTCCATTCATGTTAAGTTCACTTTAACTTTTTTTTCTGCACAAATCATAAAGCACCAATAGTCAGAATTTCCCAAAAGTAGCAAGTGCAGACTCAATACTCTGCATTTAGTGGAACTGTCAAATATGAAACATATAGAAAGAAGGGTGTCTTTACAACCAATGAATCCATGTCACACAGACTACCTGAAAGAAATTTGTAAAAACTCAATAAGGAATAATTTAACATGTCAGTGATTACAGCTTCTTCAACAGTCTCTCAAAATTGTCTTAATTAGAATCTCTAAGTTTTAATCAAAGACAGAAAAATGTACATTACAGGACAACTTCTATGAGCTAATGACATAACTTCACAAAGCAAACTATTTATGTTCCCCTTAACATTCCAGATTTTCAAGTTATCCTTTTTAAAAAAAAGAAGTCCATTCATACCACATGCTCCTACACAATATCATTTCTGTAACATATTGTGCATTGCTTGCTATGAGATCAGATAGCAATATGTGGGTTTTTTTCCCTATATGAATGGCAAGGAGTTAGCAGTCATGTCTTTTGGAAACAGAATTTACAAGTGTTATCTATGTCTTTTTCTTCTCAAGATTATACTACTGTAATGAAATCTACATGGGATTACACATTAAAACCACACAGACTGAAGTTGGTACAAAACTTATCAGCTCATTTATTAAGCAGAACATCACCCTGTGAGCATATCATATTGGTGCCCCATCATCTGCACTAAATGGCCGAAGACCTACATACCTGAAAGACTTAACTCCCTCCTCATGTCATATGTCTCAGTTACAAGCAGGAGACATGTTCAAGCTGGTATGAATGGGAGTGGGTCAACAGGAGAACATTTGATGTAAGGGCTCCTCAGCTTTGAAACTCATTTCCTGATAGCTGACCAAATTAGCCAGAATTTGATTACCTTCTGGGCACTCTGTGAAACACATTTTCCTCCAAATAGGAGTGAATTATCAGGGTAGTTGGCAATGCAAAAGGAAGGATCTTTAATTTTTCCTAGTCTGCTACTTGGGAGCTACATAAGATGGAACTGCTGCAGTTTAGTTACAATGGAAAGGTACTCTTTTTTTTTTTTTGGTTAGAAAAATAAATAATTCAGTGAAGGTAGAAGCCTACTGATGTCAACACCATCCAGCTGCTCTTGTGGTTTCAAACAAAGATTCTGAAAAGAGCTATGAGGGTAACTTATTTCACAATTATTGTAAGTTTAAGAGACATGAGAGAAGTGTACAGAATTTATATCAGATAAAATAACTTACGATACTCAGACACATTTAGTTACTTGTTAAATTAACTGCCATAATTAACTTTACTGAGTTTATTGTATGTACAAAAAGACAACCAGTTTTTTAGAAAGGTGCCATTTAGACCAATGTTTCATTTGGCCAAGATCAGCTTTTTTAAAAGGTTACATATGCTAGTCAATTCAAATCTGTACATCAAGTTAAATGTATATTGCTTTTCTTTTGGCTGAGAGCGTTCACTTCCATTTGAAGTTGTGATGTTAAATTTTCCTAACATTTTGTTTCAGAATTTTCAGATAATACAAACTGGATATGTCAGCTGAACATCCTGCCAACAAATCATAGAAGCAAAGTAACCATATTCACTCTAAAGAATGGTGTGTATTCAAAACCTCAGTGGCAATGCACATCCATGTGTCTTTATGGAGGTACTTTTATGGCCTTATCACTGAATTACCTAAGCATCTAAGTACTTACCTGTTTGGTACTGCCTGGATTCAGGTCTCCTCCTTTTCTTTGGTTTTTGTTTAGCTAGTCTCCCAAGTCCAGAAGACTCATCTATGTGCAAGAGAGCACTTGCAGTGCCGTTCCGGCTTTCAATCCCATCAGTATTATTACCTAATAAAATAGATTTAAATTACTTACTACTATCACTCTATAATGATAAACAAAAAATAGGCAAAGGAACCCTTTAACCTAATAAGCTTTAGCTAAACTATGATAATTTGGTTTAACGAAATGGGCATTAAAATTAATTGATCCACAAGTACTTGTCTCAGCATATGAAAAAATCTAGAACTACAGCTATGTAACTGAGAACTGAATGGTGCAGGTATGGATTTATATGGGGAAGGATCTGGATTCAAATCCAATGCAGTTTACAGAAAGTCAAGTCTATTTTACATAGGTTTCTCTCTTTCTAATCTCAATCTTGCATTTAAAAAAAAAAAGATTTTTGCCACATATTTCTGGTAAGTAATTCTGTACAAAGAATTTCTAATCTCAGGGAACAGGCAAAAGTCATGCTATTTAGACCCAATATCCATTATTCCATTAGAATTCAATCCTGTAAAACAGTGGTTCCCAACCTGTGGGAGGGCACTGGAGGGGGTCCACAGAAAGTTTTTAAAAGTAAGGATCAGGCCAACCATGATAAGCCCGACCTTTCCCCCCCCCCCCCCCCCCCCCCCCCCCCCCCCCGGGGTGCAGGGCAGTGGAGCAGCGGCCATGCACGCTAGGATGCGGCTTACTTTTCATGCCGTCTCCAGAAGCTAAGGAAGCAAGGGGCAAGTGTTTGCATGCTGTGCATGTCTCTCATATCTGACTGGTGTGTGAGAAGCATGCACAGCATGCAAGCACTTTTCCCTTGCTCCCTTAGTATCCAGGGAACGGGATCAAAAGCAAGCCGTGTCCCGGCAAACATGGTGGCTCCCCCCCACACTCCCAAAGTTCCGCCTTTTCCCCTTATGCTCCCAAAGTTCCACCCTTGAGGAGCTAGCAGCCCTTTGACCACGGGAGCCCCCTCACTCTGTGGATGGGCAGGGGACAGGAGCTGAGGAAGTAGTGCAGGTGAACAGTAGCCAATGGGACCTGAGAAGCTCCAGGCCCAGTTACTGTTTACAAATTTTTTCTCTTTTTGTGAACATTTCACCCTGCTCTAGCTGTTCAAAAGCTATTAGAGTGGCGGGAAGTGTTTAACTGGCTAGCAAAAATGAATTGTTTGGGAGAGTCTGTGAAATTTTAATAGATTGAAAAGGGGTCCATATGTTCAAAAAGGTTGGGAACCAGTGCTGTAAAACCTTTACAAGTGAATGCCCATTTAGTTCAAGCCAAATGACTTGACTTGAAAAAAAAAACCCAGAAGTTTCACATGCAGAGGGTTTGCAGGATTGGCATGTAAGTTTAGGAATCATTTCTGAATGTGCCAGAGATTTTCATAAGTAGAAACACAACATAAATATACATAACTCTCACTCTACTCAAATCTGGAGATTTAACTTTGTATAAATTAATTTTGGAAAGAGTGAACAGTGCACTGAACACTGTATAAAAACAAAGAGAAGGATACCGCCCTTCCCCCAAGAAGCTTACATTCAGTATACATAAATAGTAGAATGACATAAAATGCACCAGATAATGGGTTTAACTGCAAGTGAAATAATTAAAGATATTTGTTTTCTATTTAACAACACATCTATTGTTGGTTGTTGAAGGCTGATAAGCAGTGTTCCCTTTAACTTTTTCCATCCACATGCAGAATAAATTTTGTTATGTGCACCAAGTCATGTGCAGATAAAAACACTGTGGGTGCCTTGCCAATCAGCTGGGCAGCATCTGAATATCTCTGGGGTAGCTACGTAAGTGCTCAGCTTACAGGGAACATTGCTGAGAAGATTTTGTGGACTATGTAAAGAGTGGTCTGAAGAAGAGTGGCCTCTTTATGCTTCAGGAGAGGGAAGCCATTCAAGGTGGAAGAGGTAGCATATAAGCCGATGTGAAGACAAGAATGGGAGGAGGACACAAAAGGAAGCAGCTAGGCATTAAAGTAAAGAGTTGATATGAGAGTTTAGAAATTATTCAGATCAAAAAATGCAGGCAGGAACAGACTCATCCATAGCTTGAGGATTCTGAACTTCATGTGTCAACTGAAGAAAGCCAGAAAAATGGCTGAAGAGTCTGTGTGGCAGGTGACATAATTTTGGAAGTGAGAACTAAATTCACATCGGACACCAATAGAACATACACTGAGGTACGTACACAAGGGTCCTTACAGAATATGACATGACAAAATTTGGCCTAACTGGTCTCAAATACAAAAATTGTTTCCCCTACTTACTAGAATGGAAAGTAGTAGTGCTATTGGACTCTGCCACATTGCAGCAGAAAAATAATGTGATTTTTTAAAATCCTCCCTAGGAACATTACCTCCACCACTTTCTTCTCTTTCTTCTCTTCTCTGTCATTGACTTTGAGGTTTCTCATCTGATCTCCTCTAAACCCTCTTTAACCTGCCTCAACAACATCCATGCCACATGCTTTCTGCTCCCCTTTTTTCTCACCTCTCCCTTCAGTTTCTGTATTCTGACAATACAAGCACTCCTGTTTCTCACATCCTAAAAAAATCTCCACTTTATACATCTCACTTCTCTGATTACTGTCCTCTTTTTTTCCCCCCCTTCATCTTTAAACCTCAGAATGCGTTGTCTACAACTTTAAACTCCATTTTGGATCGCCATTGAAATTGCACTCACTAAGGTCTTGCATGAATTCTTGATGGCCAAACTTAAGGCCTCCAACTAACTCCTTGATTTCAACACTTTTTAACAAATGTTATCCTTCTTGACATCTTATTCTCTTGGCCTTTCATGTCCCCATCCTCTCATCGTTTTCTTCATCTTTTCCAATAACTTCCTCAGCATTTCATTGACCCTTTTCTCTGACATGACTGATAATATCACCATGGTCTGTATCACTTGGTGCTATAGCTAAAATGTCATCTTTTATTTCACAATCTCTCTAGCTCTACACATCCAAAGTATGTTTAAATTTTGCTGCTGCTTCTGCAAAAACCTTTTTTATGATCTAGAATTTTCTCTGTCGGCATAAATGTAGCAACGCACAAGCTGGACTCTGGTTTCTGCTCCTGCATCCCTCACAAATCAGTGAAGGATGCTTTTATTTACAACTGTTTTCCACCACCACCACCCCGCTGAATCTATGTACGTTCTTCACACTTCACCAGCGGCAAACCAAAGGGCTGGGCCGAGCTCTGTCTCACTTATCTGTGCCTAACCTCACTCTTCCACCCCTTCCGCTCTCTCTCCTGGTTTCCCTTCTCCCTGCATTTATAGTCCCCAAGCTAATTAGGCCAGCAGATGTTTCTCATCACCAGGAAGACACAGGGCTGTTCAATCAGCTCCAATCTATTTCCCTTGACTGAGCTGTAGTGGCTGCAGGTTGATTAAGCCCTCCTTACTCAACACCCTGTCACAAGAACTAACACTCTCATGCAAGCCTTAATCCAGTTTTACTAATGCAATCTCCTCCTCCTATATCCTGGCAAATCCACTTCAGCCCATTCAAGTCCATCCTATGGATGTAATAGTATAGTGCCGCGTTTCTCAAACTGTGGGTCCCGACCCCCCACAGGGTCGTGAGCAACTTAGAGGGGGGTCACAGTATCACAAAGTTTGAGAACCCCTGGTATAGTCGATAAACAGATAAGCAAAAGCTTATAGGTTAATTCTATAGACTACACGTATTTCCCTCCCTCTACCTTGCCAGCAAATTGTTTAGCAGGCTGGCCAGCAGCCCAGCTCAGTCCTAGTTTGTGATGCGTCTGGGACCTACTCCCTCTGCAGCTCTGAATTTAAAGTATATTAGGAGCTGAATGGGCAGGCAGCCAAGCTCAGTTCCAGCTCATGCCAGGTCCCATGAGGGGAGCTGGTTTTTAAACAGGCTCCTCTCATAGATCAGCTCTCGCCTGGTACCCTGCACCGCTGCCTCTTGATAGAGGCAGCAGCGTGGAGTGGCACGTGGCTCTTCCGGAGTGGGCCCGAGCACACTGGCTGCCAACTCCATCCCAGGGACTACAGAATAGTTGAGTAACTGATAAGAATTCGTGAGGGTCAATTAACTAATATTTAATATTCCTAGTCTATCCATATAGGAGTTAAGATTCTGCTCCTATTGTTCTTCCTCTTTTGAGCACATCCACTGGCTTCCCTTTCCAGTTGCTTCTCATTTTTAAGGCCCTCAATTGTCATCTCTAAATTAATTTGTAGAGTCATTACTCTGTTGTTCTTCAGATCCCTCCTCAACATTCACTTCATCTTTGATGACTGTGTGAAACTTTCAACTAATAATGGACAGGCAGGAATCCAGAAGGGCTCTTAATTGATCAAACAGCTACTTAGCCATGTGTTCCTATCACTATTACCTTTACCCTACTTCTTTCATTATTTAATGTTACACCACTTGTTGCAATTTATTTTAAATTATACTGTAAAACCTTAAGGGCAGGGACTGTCTCTTACTTTGTATTTGGACAACATCTCACATACAGAGTCCCAATCTTGATTGGGGTACTTGGATGCTTCTCTAACATAAATGATCTAGTCCAACAAGGAGAAAAGTTAGTTCAGATCAGATGCCCAGATACCACTAAGCAAGAGCAACAATTCTGAAATACTGTAGAGCAACTCTTGAGTTGTGCCCAAGAATCATTTAAACAGAAAGTACCATACAGGTATCTTTCCTGTTTGCTTTTTAAAAGTGGTTTAATTTTCCAAGTTCCAGGCTACATGTTTATGCACTCACCCAAGCACCCCAAAATAAAGTCATATGGTAACACTGCTTCTCAGCTAAGATTTAACTGAATCCTACATTCTCCTGGTTGTCACTTCTGACAAAAATATTTCTCTCTCTATTCCCAAGCCAGACTTCACTGTATTCCAAAACTGTCAAGACTAGAGGTACTCAAGACGCAATTTTTCAGCTGCAAACCTGTGTACTTTTGCTGTACCTCCTTCCACATTATATATATATATATATATATATATATATGAAGGAAAAGTCTGTTAAAATG
Organism: Apalone spinifera; assembly: GCA_030068395.1. Classification (NCBI taxonomy): domain Eukaryota; kingdom Metazoa; phylum Chordata; order Testudines; family Trionychidae; genus Apalone; species Apalone spinifera. The sequence continues at coordinate 185,975,770 of CM057845.1, forward strand.
GAAACAAAAAGAAGCTTGCTTTATAATTTTCATCTTCTTTTTCAGGTACCTGTGTTTTATTTGGTGACAGTATTTTGCAACTGTAGGATACAAAATGCCAAGGAGATATTCAGATTTTAAATGCTTTTGCAGATATTTTGCTACCACCAATCCCAGTCTTGAAGAAGTGCTTGTACAGGACCTACCATAAGCCGCTGCCCAAGCTATGGGCATAAAAGTTTTAATTTCAGTGTCATCAATTTGCTGTTCATGGGCCACTGCTGCATCTTCCTCCCCTACAATCACTTCCATGTAAACTTCGTCAGCAATTTCTGCAACATCTAAGAATAAAAGAAATTAAGAATAAACAGCCTTAATAGTAATTTCAAATCACTGAAAATAAAAACCTTTTCCCCCAAAAAAAGGCCACCTACTTACTTAAATCTTCATCTTCATGCTGAGAATCGTTTACAGTCATGTAAACCATTTTTTCCCTGGGAATACGAACACTACTATTTTGATCAAGCAGTCCCACTCCATGATCATTCTCAGATTCACTCTCCACAATGTCTACTGTGCCTCCTAATTAAGAAGACCAGAGTAAAGTTTTTTTCAGAATATTTCTATGAAATTTTAAACTGAAAAATAAAAGTTTACATCGTTTAATATTTAGAATCCATGTTCTTTCACAAATGATTTGAGAAAAAAACAACACAGTCTGAGTATACAGGATTTCAGAAGTCAAGTTAGACTGTTCTAAAATGACTACGCTGATTTACCTAAATCATCCTCTCCAGGATCAGCTTTGAAGATATATACTTTGATGACTTCTGGACAAATGCTGTCCACTTTACATGGATCATTTTCTGACTCTGCTTCCATGGTGATTTCAGCAGAACCTTCATGTTCGATCTTCCCAGTATCATCCACTACAAAGACAAATTATTATATGATTACATTATCTATACAAAAAGCTGCAAATAAGAAAGGTTTCACTTTATCATTTCAGTTTGAAAATGGTTAAAAATGAAAAAAATAAGTTAAGTGTCTTGACACTGTAGTGGAAGAAGCCACATCTAAAGAACTGCTTAAGATTCTTCAAAAACAAAAAAGAGACAGAAGACACAAGATTTTCATAATCTAAATAAGAAATGTGATAAACTGTATCACCCTATTAAAAAAAGAGTTGACTAGAAAGGGGATTAACAACACAAACACTAAGCCTTACTTCTTCTGCGTGAGTGAAGAAATAATTTTAAGCAATCCCAGACCCCACCTGCTCAGAAAAGAAGGGACCAAATTCAGTTTCAAACTAAAGAATTGTAACTAATACTGGCAAATTCTGATTTCATTAATTCCTGTCAACTTCCCCAAAGAAATAAATTAAAATATATGTAGAATTATAATCTTATACCTAAGGACATAAAAGGTTTAACAATTAGGCCGGTTACCTGGTAAGCATGAGCCTTAATGACATGCTTACTGGGTAACCGGTGGGACCAATTCCCCCACCCATGGTGGATGCAGCAGTTTGGCAGAGCTGGTCAAGAGGAGCCTCCACTGACTGCAGGAGGGCAAAGCTGGAGCATCTTCCACCACCCACACTGTGGTTAAACCAGTTAAACAAATCGTTAACCGATTAATTATTTCAGTGGGTTTTAACATCCCTGCTTATATCCATTCCCCATTATTATTTTGAACTCATGGCAAAACAGTGTCTTAAAGGAAGACTGTACCTGTTCCATTGCTGCTCTTCAGTGGACTTCCTCCAAGCAGCATAGTGATAATATAACTCTCACACATACCCACATTAATGTGATAAATTAACTTTTAATGAATCTTTTGAATGGCTCACCTACCTTCTGCCCACTGAGCCTCTAGGTACTGGTACTACTTCTACTACTTCTAACACTACAAACTCATAAGCAGAAATCTGGTATCTTTTTAAAATACATACCATAAAATGTTTCTTTGCCCAAATGTTCACTTCTATCTCAAAATACTAATTTTCACAGGCTTACAAAGTCCACTCTCTCAAAACCCTATAGGGATTTCCTCTTTCCAAAAGGATCCAGCATTTTTTTCTAGCACTGACCTGACAGACTCCAAAAGCACTGGACTTAAAACATATGACATTATGTAAAATAAAGTAACTTTATATCTCTTTTTGAGGTTGTTATGGCTTTTTAAAAGTCATGTATAGTTTGGAATCATGATAACAAAAGGTATGGTAATAAAACATTTATAGAAAAAGAAATGAAAAACAGCACCAATAACATACTTTAAAACACGAAAAAAATTCTAATAGCTCTCTGTAATATGAGCCATATACAGAGTACATGATGATGTAGTATAAAAGTTTTAAAGGTGTTCAAGTGGAATGATCTACATTAGTCAGTCATGATTTTGCCATTCATGAACAATGCAGCCAGCCTGCGCATAATGCTGACCTCCTTTGTAAAGTGGTTTGAGACATACTAATGCAAAGAGCTATACAAAAGGTAGGTATTGTTATTATCGTGCAGTTATATCAACCTATAACCTTTATACCACATATACAATCAAAGTATTCTGCCTCTCATACATACTATACATACATACATTTTCTCAACAAGAACTGTAAATTAAGAGCTATCACTATTTGCAGATAATATTATTCATTATGTTACATTACAGCACTAGAAATGGCAGTAGGAATGTACCAAACATTGTTTTTGTAGGTGAATAATGAACCAGAATACAGTGCTTTTAAAATTCCAAGAAAATCTACAGTACAATCTGAAATTACTTTAGAACAGAGTGTCGGGAACCTCAGGCCTGGGGGCCAGATGCAGGCCCCAGCTTGCCTTGATCCATCCCCCAAGGCTCCCTGCATTGGGGAGCTTGTGCCGGGATGCTCCAGGCTCTGGTGTGTGACAGGATTGTGGGGAGCATCTTTCTCCTTCTCAGTTGGGTACCACATCAGTGAGGAGGTTTTGTGTGCTGCCCTTGACTGATTTTTTCTGTGGGTCAGGGGCTCCTGACCCAAAAAAGGATCCCCACACCTGCTTTAGAAACAAGATCCTAGATCAAAGGATAATGTCCTTGGTAACATAGATGTAACAAACTCAGAATCTTTTAAACAGGAGAAAAAGCCAAGACATTATTGGTGATACATTATTTCAGATCACTCCAAAAAGGCATCCTTACTAAAGCAGGTGTTCTCAGCTACCTGGAAACACTTTTATAAAAGAAATTCCTTGGATTATACAAGAGACTCCAACCATAATAAAATTATAGCATAGAAGAGAAAATGTTTTGCTACCATTCCTCAAGTATACTTTTTGCTTTCTTCATTCTGTAGGATTTAATTACTCCCTTCTGAACTGACTATTGGTATTGTCCATCATGTCTAGATAGTGCTCTCATTAACAGGGCTTGATACTGCCACACTGAAGCATCTAACTATACTGGTTTATTGAGGCTTCGATATCCTTGTAACTACTTATTTTAGGGTATACAGTTAAAACTGTTTTTTATTATATAGTGATTTTGTAAATGAATACTTTCCATGCATCTTTCCAAATTCTCAACTTCAGTTAGAGAAAATGAGGTTTACAAGCATCAACCTGATCAATAGGTAGATGCTTGAATTTTTAATTCAAGTACATGACCTATCCATTATCTTACCCACAAATGTGCCAAAAATAGGTTGCTGCCATTTTCTTATATTCTCCCTCCTGAAAGTAAAAAATGAAAATGTGATCCTATCTGGTAATTTAATTTCTCAAAGAATTAGGATAAGTTGCATGTTCTCTTTAATAAAGGACTGTGACCTTCTAAGTAGGTACATCAGGCAGTTGTTAAACTGATCATAGCCCGTATTACTGCAAAGAAGAGATAGAATGATCTTACTCCAAAGCTGTAAAATGCAACTTTATTAACTAAAATCTGATAAACTTTATTAAAAATTAGTAAGTGAACTGATTATGTTTTGATTCCTCTACACCAAAATTTCACTTCAGTACAATGGTGCATTGAAATTGCTTCTCCAAATAAATAAATAAATAAAAATAAAAGGAAAACAAAATGAAAACTTTAAGAAACGAAATACTTTTTTCTAAAACAGAGGTATTCAAACTATGCTGGTGGTCTTCAGAGAGCTCATAAGATCACCTGATGCTGGCTCTATTCTTGTTTCCAGTTGCTTTAGTTTACTTTAAAAAATGGTACAAAAATACACTTTCCTAATGTTATTTTTCCATGTATGCAATTGCCATAGTTGCTACAATGATTTTATGTGATCACAAATGGAAGAGGAAGGTGGAATGCACATTTGTGTTCATAGATACAAACAATCCATAAAAGAATCTGTTAATGTAGTCCACATGAAAAATCTTGGGAACCCCTAATCTAAAGCATATTTTAATATTCTCCATATTGAGGACTCAGTAAGACCAAGAGAGAATAAAGGAATGACTAAGAGCAGTACAAGGGAAGACAAAATATATTTTATATATTAACAGCATTTAATTGATCTATTGCCTATACTATTATAGCATTTACCTCCCACCAAACATTAAATCTAATTGAAAAATTTTTATATATGATCAAAATGCAGTATAAATTGTGGCAAAATGTGACCATGGAAAGACCAAACGGTATAAACTGCTCACATGTCTCTACTCCAAAAATGTACCAAATTGTGCATCTATTCAGGTGCCATCCTATTACATGTACAAACTCATCAAAAAATCCACACCAAGCCAGCTTTTGAATAAAAAAAAAAAAATCTCCACGTTTACATTAATTTCACTAAGAAAAGAATCTGGCCCAAGATCTCTGAAGCGTTTGGAACAATAAGAGCAACATGAGTTCTGTTGTCAAAGATTCTCATTATCACAGGTAACAGACAAAATACTTAGGATAAGCTGTTTATCAGCTCCTAGAACAACTTGCTTACTTTAGTATCTTCTTAATGCAAAAGGTTGTGGCATTCATTCTTCAATAATGTTTATACTCAAGTAGGTCCCTAACCAGGTATACTTCTATTTCGCTCAATCTAAACATTTACACTGTTTATTTGTATTGCAATTGATAGGTTAGACTTTCTGTCCACTGAAATAATTTTATTTCCTAATGTAGTCTAGAATATCTTGCGGCCACTTTCTTTTCCACATAAAGCACTGTTATGATGGTGTACAACGCAAGGCAAGGCCCTCCTGATATTTCTTAAATGTTAAGATGACACTTCAGACTTCTTACAAACCCAGGAAACAGAAAACTATGACAGATGAGTCCTGGGAGACTTAAGACTGATATACTTCACTAGTCTGTTTTGATGGGCTATATAGTAAAGTAGTTCCAATTCCCATAATTTGGCTTCTTTCTACCCAGCACAGTAAAAACTAAGCTCTTACCAAAGTATCCTGTCTTCCTCATGATCAACATGCACTGATCTCATAAACATTCTTGGCCAGGCCAGTTATGCACAGTACCATTATAATGATTAGATAGTAGTCTGACAGCAAATATTACTCTTTTGGGGGGAGAAAACTATTATTATGTCTTGCACCTTTAAGAATCTCCTCAAGAGAAAATAGCTCTGTACTCCCAGATGGTTGATGAAGACGGCCTGTAAAACAAAAACATTTTTTATATCTGCTACAAAAACATGATTCTTCAATACCGCAGTCATATGGATTATAGTTCTGCTCACTAGGTCCATTGACTTAATAAAAGCATCATCCAAGAAGAGTGGAAAATGTGCCCCTTCTAAAACTAAGTAATGATACAATCAATGTTACCACCTTTACGAACACCCTTGGTTCAAAAAATTTTGGTTCTGGTATATGAATCAAACATTTCTTATTCTAGGTCTGACTAGGATGTAACAGGTCTGTTATATCTGTTAACATCAAATATTTTTCTAGATTTGTGAAATACAGGATGAGTACAAAGCGTACAAAATCAGCCTTCATCACTTCAGATTTCCCATACTGCTTACTTATATTTGACAATTCTTATCGTACAAAATATACTGAGAATATTCAGCACAACTTCTCTTTTCATGCAGCTATTTCCTTTACCCCTTTTCAGTGACAAAAAACTAACGGCATGTCTCCTGTTTTGACAAACTGAGTAAAATCAGAAATGCAGAAATTTTAATTTCAGTTGGCTGTCCAGTTCTAAGGTACTGTCCTCCCTGATAAAACTCCAACATCTTTCTGTCTGTGGCCATTTTTTAACATTTTATTAAAACGCTGTATTTCCATTTAGGGAGAAACAGTTTTCTAAGTAATATAGCCTATGACTACAGGAGTTAGGTTGATGTGTGTCTAGCCATAATCTGTCCCCTTTTGGCCAACATATATCAAGAGTCTTCCTCAAATGATTTTTTCAAGTATGGATAAAAGGAAACGTGTACTTCAATCAAAACTCTTAGAATCCTTTCAATACTGTTTAACAGCTGGCAGTGGTTTTCATTTTCTGCTTAGGGATCCAAAGGCAGAGTTGAATTAGGTATATATTGCCAGGACCCAGTTCAGAACAAAAAACTGAGTTTTGAGCACAATCAAAGACTGATCATCTGAGCATCACTAGTAGTAAGAAGCATTATCCTGGAGGTGGAACCAAAGAAAGCAAGGCAGTCTCACATATGTGCTAGATTTCATTTGTAATGGGGAAAGGGTGAGTCAAACAGCAGATGAATTTGCTGAAGGAAAGTTACACAGAATGGAGATCACTAAGACAGGTACTATCAGAAAAGAAAGTGCAGGTTCAATCCAGAAATGATAAGAGAGAAAGAAGGAATAAGAAAAGCATGTGTGGAACCATTCAGTTATTAGATACTCATTCAACCACTCTTACCTGAGCAATTGCTAAATCAATCTTGAAAAAACTGGCTAATGATCACAGTAAGAAAACAGGTACAGAAAGAGTAGGCTATCCAGCAAAAGGAAAACATTGAAAGAAACCTAACAGCGAAAGAGAATAGCAAGTAATCTAGCCTATGCATTCTACTGAAGAATGTGGGACAGGTAACTTGTGACCCATATAAAGTGAACAGAGTAATATTCTGCCTTTCTATTAAAAGAGCATAATAAGAAAGGCAAAAGTATTCTGAGGAATACAGGCACGTGTCCATACCTTGCAGTACATATGAAAACCAGCAGCATTTGGACACAATCACTGAGGTACCTTAGATTAAGTCAACCTTGCAAAATTCTACTCACCCATTTGCCCAAGATGACTAACTCACGTAAACATGACTGAAAAAAGCTGTGATAAAATCAAGAATGATTTCAAGGACTTGGGGGGGGAGGGGGAGAGGGGGATGAATCAAAGGTGAGATTGATGTTGGTGATCTTAACACTCATTTGGTATCAAGTGCAACTGAAGAAGAGAGAAATTGAGCCTGAAGATCAAGAAATACATACTGTTGAAGGTGAAAGAAGGAGGTAAAAGATCATTTGATTTTTTTTCTATAATGAAGTGACTATTCAGATTAGACAATCTCCACTTAACCAGAGGAAGCACTGATCTCCTGACTTCAAAACCAGTAGAACTTGTTAAGTAGGCTTTAAATATGGAAGAAGGTAATGGATGAAACTTTCATTTAGCTCAAATCCTAGAATGTACTTTCAATTCAAAATATAAAGAAAAATTATACACTATGCAGTGAAAGGTGAATATAAAATGTTAATATGCTTAAGTACCTGAGTTAAAAGGGTTAAATATATTACAAAAATATTTGAAAAACACATTGATATCCAACAACAAAGAAAGTAAAGAATCAAGTCAAAAGTAACTAGGAATCAAAACACCGTGGTTCTGTTAAACATGATGAGATTATCTCATGTTTTCAGTCAATTACTGTCTGTAAGTAAAAAGTACAAAAGGGTGGTTTCTTAGATTATCTGCTTTAGGGACCATTACGTTTATCTCCTTATTAATTTAAAAATACAGCCACACAAGGGTATTCAACACCAGGAATTCACATGTTAGGGCATTAAGAAATCTAGCAATTTTCATGGGGCAAGAAGAAATATTGAAATCCATGAGTTTAGACAAAACAAACTACAATTCCATAGGCATGTAAGCGACTAATCAACTAGTCTCTTGACCAGTTGTTTCTCCCCCCCCCACCTTGGGTGAGGGAAGCTGGCTTAAAAGCCAGTTCCTCCCAGCACTGTCTCCGCAGGGAGGTAGGGGAGGCAGGGGATAGCAGGGACCGGCACAAGCTGGGAATCAGCTGTCCCAGCTCGCACGGGATCCTCCACGCTGCGCACCAGCCTTTTAAATGTATTAAGAGCCTGGACAGCTGATTCCCAGCTCGCACTAGGTCCCCCACACAGTGCTTCAGTTTTCTAAATGTATTAAGAGCCGGCAGATGCACGGGGGGGTTAGGGAGGGGGAGAAGAGGCAGGACCCAGCGGGAACTGGCAATCAGCTGTCCCAGCTCAAACCAGGCCCCCACGCTGTGCTTCCTGGGGGCGGGAGCTAACCCTGCTGCAGCTCCTCTGCATACTGACTAATTAAGTAGTCAATGGAAATTCCATTGACTAGTCAATTAGTTGATTAAACTAAATTTAACATCCCTACAATTCCATTAAGAAAAGAAATATTCAAAAAACAACATGCAGACAATGAGGAACTACTCAAAGAACCTGTACTAGAAACAAAGCAAAAATTAATATATGAAGTCAATTAAGTTCCATTATTTGAATAATTAAAAGCTAGACAAAACAAATAATCTTGCAATGGCAACACAAACGGGCTAAATGATACAATGTCTATTTGAATGATTCTATGACAAAAAACGGTTTAATAGCATCACTTTCATAAATTATACAGAACCCAAGAATTTTAATCAGATTACACCATTAAAATTTTTGTTAGTTTGACTGAAGAAATATTTCCCACAGGGAAATTAATTTTATCATCTGGCCTTGTTCCTGTCCTACACCTGCACCTGTTTCAATATTGCAATTCTAATAGACCATGCCAATGGTACAAAAGGGCTTAAAATTTTTCAAAAACCAAAATCTTCAGTTCAAGCTTTCTTCCCAGTTATGTGCAATAGTGGTTATTCTTTTTGCTAATAGTGTGCCTTCACATGTTCAGTTTATTCAAGAGAAAAAAATATATTCTAATAGAAAAAGTTATTGCTGCCTGTGTTTATAAATCTAAAACAGAAGCTTAGCAGAAACATTAAGAATAATATTTTAGCAGAAAAATAAAACAGTTCTGTCGTTGTCCCTCTACCACTCACGTGAAACTATTCTTTTGCTTTCTTAGTGATTTTCCAACATATATGTTTGTACAAATGTATATGCTGGAGCAATGCCAGGTTTACCTCCTACAGTTGTCATTAAGTAAATGGCATTTTACCTTTGTTACAAAAAGTATTCATATAAAATATTGTTCTGTAAACTAATACATTAGTATTTTATTTTAAAAGGCTTATTTTAACAGTGTTTTTCCAGCTTTCTCTATATTAGCTTCATAAGTAAACCACTTCACCTGGAGCACAATTAGAATGGAAAATATTCATGTACATTTATGAAATTTTGTTCTTATAAACATTTCAGAAGTCTCCCTGGCATCATTTAAAAGGAACAAAAAATGTCAACAGCACCCAGTCAATGTAATTCACTCTACCTTTTACTACTTTCCCCATAAACTTACAGGAAATCATAAGGTAATCTTCACAGTTGCCCTTATCATCTTGGTGCTGCATGGGAATTCCGTTGGCATCAATTACTGCTTCTGAGGCACAGTCTGCTACCAAGACTTCTTCAGAAACTACATCTTCTCCCAAACTATCGGTGACAATTTCTGCTTCTACAACATTATCATGAACCACATGTTCCACATGCCCAACTTCAGGTACATGCATTGATTCACTTGCCAGTACATGTTCTGGTATAGACAATGCTGCTGCTGTTATGTCAGAAGCTAAAACATCATCTGGAACAGTGCAGTGTGCTAATGAAACCTCATCAGCTACCTCTGTGCCCAGCACTTGTTCAGGAATAATGACGGTTTCAGACACATCCGCCTCTTCCATGATATCTGAGCACTGAACATCCTCAATAACAACATCCTCAATGACATCTTGGATGACTACAGAGTCCGGATCATCAGGAACAAAGTTATGTACAGTTATGTCTGAGTCCACCACATCTGAAACAAATACTGTTTCTTGAACTTCTACAACAATCTGATCTCCATCCATATGTGCTGCATCAGACCCTGAAAAATATAATTAAACCAATGTTTAAAACATCCATAGTAACTCAATAAACATCACTGATGTTTATTGTCTGTCAGTTATTGCAATTTATCTTCAGCTCATACACAATGTATCTACCACAAGCATTCTGGTATCTTTGACCATGTCTATTTAGAGAGAGAGTAAGGCAATTGAAAAAACACTAGGAAACTATTACTTTCTTACTAGCCACTAGCATTTATCTGATAAATTCACATAGGCCAGTTTAGCTCAAAGAGACCTTTTTTTTTATGAGTAGCTCAGCCATTTGTGAGTCTCTTTTCGATAATCCTCATTTCAGAGTATCCTGCAGCGAGTACATTTTAGTTACACTGTTCTGAACTAAAAATAAAATCACAAGTGCAGCTTTCAGTCCAAAAATAATAATAAAACAGCTCAGCACCATTCAGTAAAGAAAAATGACTCATTATAATCTACTTTGTGTTTAACATGAAGGGCTTTATTAATATGCTTTATCTCCTATCAGACCTGTTGGGTCAAAGAATGCGTTTGGCTCATGTGGCTGCAGTTCAAGTCCATCTTCATCCATGGCCTTTAATTCTCATCAGTCACAGTGCCTAAGAAAAATAAAGACGAGAAAGTTTACTTGTCCAGTAACTGTAGTTCTCCCAGAGATCCATCATGCCCCCATATGCTTTATGAAAATTAATATGAATATACTTTACTCCAAGATGCTTAGACAAAATGCATTATGTAACATATAATTTTAAAGTTACAATCTGCTGAATCAACGAGGAGTCCTGTGGCACCTTATAGACTAACAGATTTATTGGAGCATAAGCTTTCGTGGGCAAAGACTTGGTACTTTTCCTTGTACTTTTCCACTCAAGTTGAGAAAAGTCTGAACTGAACACAAAGAATTCCCTCCTCTGGGATGCCCCACTACTTTTGTAAAGAGTAGGATGGCTTTATTTGGGGTTTTGGTCCTTTTGGGGGCAGTGCTATCAATGGCCTTGCGTGTAAGCTCTCCCAAAGTTGGTTCAGAGTCTGTGTTTCTCTGTTGGGAGGTTGTTATCCTAACTCTGTTCCTTGGCTGGGTGACCAGAGCTTCTGGCTCAGCAAGACAGGGTGGTGGCCGTGGTGGTGCACCCCAGAGGGCAGGTAAGTAGGCTCAGTGGCATGATCAGTACACCAATGACAGCCCCAAGGGGACCTCAGTGATCAAACTCGTCACATTCCCTATGCATATGTCACACATTTCAAGAAGTGAAATTCTAGCCCCAATGAGGTTATAGGCAAAAGCCAGCTCTACACCCCCAGCTCGTGCATGGCTGCCAACTCCTAGCCCATATGGGCTGGAGCAGCTTTCCACACACAGTGGGATGCGGTCAGAGGGATGCTCCCAGGTATCACCAGTTACACATCCCTAGTAGAAACCTTAACTGAAAACTGCAACAATTTGTTTTCATTCCCCACCTGTCCTTTAAAGAAATTTTTGCATGGTGGAGCTTTTTTTTTTTTTATATGAAAAACAAAAAACAAACATACATTCCCAAGTATATACACCCAGCAGCAAATATATTCCAACTCTATCCTTGCACAACCTCATCCTTTGATACCCCCAGCTAACAAACACTCCTGTTGATGAAAAATAATGTAAACAACGGCAAGGGAAGGGAGGAATGCAGCCAGAAATGAAACTATGATACTTTTCTCATGGCCTCCTTTATTACTTGGAGAAGTCCAGATGAACTCCCCTAGATTTTAAAAAGGGATTAGTACTGGTAAGACTGGGAATGAGCCTAGTTAAAGGCTTCTGGATCTTGAAAAGGGATCATCAGAGCCCTGCAAAATCTGCATCCATGGCTCATTTTTGCGATGTGGACATAAATTTTGAATTCAGAACTATCCACATCCACAGATGCAGATAGCCAGGGCTTGATGAACGGCGGCGAAAGCCGCTCGCCAGCCCCGCATTGCGCATGCACGTGCCGCAAATGAGTGGGGCGTCCTGCTGAAATCTACTCGCCATGGGCAAGTAGATTCAATACTTTGTCGAGCCCTGCAGATAGCGATGGCTCATTTTTGCAGAGAAAAACATGGTACCCATGCAGAGCTCTAGGAATATTCACTGACAGATTGTTTTTGAGTTCTGTTGACGTAAATCAGGCAATTTTGAATATTAAGATATTATATCTAGGGATGTTAGTATATAGATGGTTAAACAATTAATCAGTAAGGCTGGGTTTATAATCCAAATTACTACACCCACCCACCCACACACCCCCCACTGCCTCTGCCTGAGATAGAGGCAGCAGTGTGGGTAGAGGAGAAGGCAAGTGGCTCCGTGGAACTCTCTCCCCCCCCTCTGCGTGTAAATGTATAACAGTTGAAATTTTCACGGTTACTCATTTACCCACATATACTATTATAGAATAGGAATGTTAAAAAGTGTTTGTTTTCCTGTGTTGCCTTCCTATGGTTGCCTGTTTTCTTTCTTTCTTTCTCCACCCATTTGGATCACTCCTCCTTTCCCTACAATTATATTCTATACTGTCTCCCCTATTTTTTTCATACTACAGTCAATTATTTATCCTTTTTAACTTACGCTCTCTAACATACCCTGCTGCGCATCACGTCATTCACGCACATACACAGGAGTCATAAATTTAACAGACACCTAGCAGCAAGAACTAAACCTGTTAGCCAAAAACTGATAAAAAAGATGTTGAGATCTGCTCTCTCCTCATGCAATACCAAGTACAAGTAATACTTTGGACTGTACTCAAAGTCTACATCTTGCCCAGTGGTTCTCAAAGTAGGTCCACCGAAGTAAGCTGCTAATGATCGGCATAACGATCGAAAATGATCAGCATAACGGCTTTGCGCAAAAGGGTTTTTCTTGCACAAGACTGGCCAGTGTAGATAGCCCCGTCTTGCGCAAGAACCTGGTCCGCGAAAATGGCGGATCATTAGCTATGCAAATGAGGCTTAACGTTAGAATATCACCGAGCCTCATTTGCATAGCTTTGGCACAAAACCGCGCCAGTCTAGACGTAGCCAAAGGGTCCAGAGCCATTGAACGGGCCACGCTGCTTCCCACAGTTCCCCTGGGCTGAAAATGGCAAACCGCAGCCAATGGGAGCTGCAATGGACACTCTCGGTTAAAAAAAAAAAAAAAGCAGCGGGGGCTCATCAGTGTCTTATCTAGGTGGGCATGCAGCCCATTTTGAGAACCACTGATCCTGTCATACATATTAACCTTCAATCAGTTAAAAGTTAACAATCTGATGATTTTGAAGCCCCAACTCCCACTGGCTTCTGGGAGGAGTACTCACCCTCTCTGCTTCCTGCTCCCATCCCCTAGCCTCCTTGATCCTGTGATGGATGTTTTCCATCTCTTATCCCATCTTTCCCTCAAATTTCTGGGTGCTGCCCAGGGAGGTCTCCATTACTGAATTTATTCTGTTGGGTCCTTTTCCCATAGGAGTAACTCCATTGCCTCTTCTCTGCTACTGCTGTAAGTTCTACCAGCATGAAACTGACCTGATTCTTGTCATTACTCAAGACTGTCCACTGATTCTAAGTAGTAACAATAAAAACTGGCAACTCTCTGGTCAGTTCTCACCCTGATGCAATTTGGTAAAGATACCAACAGCAGAGGTGCTAGAACTGTCTTCCTGATTTTGCAGGTGGACAGTACTGTGTTTGCATACTATTAATGCTTAAGCATTAAACCAGAATTTCTGAAAAGGAAAGGCTTACATTCTGAAAATGTTGATTGTGGTCATCTGAGAAAGCTTTCAAAGCAAATGGATTTTTAAGATTTAGTGGGGTGAATCGAGGATAGACTTTCTAGCACTTATAAATTGTATACCACATTAGTTTTATTATTTACATTTTAAATAAGATTTGATTTAATACTCTTTAAGACCCTGATCCTACAACTAGATCCATGCGGACAGACCTCTACATCTGTGTGGAACCACAATGGCTTCAATGAGCCTCTTTGCAGGCACTGAGATCCACCTGCACAGTCAGATCTAACTGAAGGATCAAGAAGCTTCAGGGGGTAGCCGAGTTAGTCTGTACAGAATAAACTTATAAAACAACAAATGGTTTGGTAGCACTTTATAGATTAACAAAACATGTAGATTGTATAATAAGCTTTCGTGTTCACAGCCCACTTCTTCAGGATCAAGGATATCTACACTACAGCCAGGATCAATGCTTTGAGATTGATGGACCAGCAGCTGACGCACTAAAACGACTGCAAATCACTCTCCAGTCAATCCCCATATTCTATCCCTGAGGAGAAGAGTTAGTCAGTCAACATGAGTTTCTCCTATCACCCCCCAAAGTAACTCAACCCAAGGTATGTCGATTCTAGCCACATTATTCAGGTAGCTGGAGTTGCATAGCTTAGGTTGACAACTGCGGTAGGGGAGACCTACCCTAAGTCAGTTTCACGTAGCTCTAGAATAAGTATGAATTTAATTATTGCATAGTTTAGTATGTAAAACTAAACTATAAAGGCAGGTCTTACAAAATGTTCATTATATCTGTTAATATAAGCAATATAACTTTCTTTGGAGAATATTGATGAAAATCAAGGCAAATTTTTCAGATCTGAAGACAAATAAGAAAAAAATATATTTGGAATACAAATGGCATTATAATGTTAGCAATTCAATAAAAGAACCCCTTACCAAAAATATGCTTCATTTCCCAAGATGTTATTTACATCTTTGGCCTAACTCTGACTTTTAACACAATCAGTCAAAAAAGGAATGAACGGAGAAAGAACGCGTGCAGGAGAGTGTGAGATTGTAATATGCCAATGAAATATGCAAAATCCATTAACTAACTCCCTTCCAAAGCAAGCAAGAGGGGAAAAACTAAGACCTGGTAGAAAATGGAGTCAGCATGAAGATGTAGTTCAGGAGTGTGAAAAAAACCACATGCCTGAACAGTGCAGTTAAGCTTACCTAAAGTTCACATATAAAATTATTTTGTCTACCTAGCTGCTGCCTCTCAGGGAAGTGGATTACCTAAGCAGATGGGAGAACACCTCCTGTCAGAATAACTAGTGTCTACTCACTTAAGTACTACAGCAGTGTAGCTACAGGGGTATCTGAAGATACAGCAACATCATTTCTCCATGCTTATGGATGAAAGTGTAACACACCCACGCCCATTCCCATAAAAGTACTAATAGATAGCAAAATCTCCCTTATCCAACTGTACAAAATTTTAAAAAACAGGACAAAATCCTGATCCCACTCGCACTAGTGAAGAATAATCAGCAAAATTCTCTACTCCCAAGCCCCGCCTCCACTGTGAAAAACTTCCATCTACATCAAAAGTATAACAAAGTTAGGAGAGCCAACTACAAGATTTTCCCTGAACTGGTCAAATCAGAGTTTTTAAAAAAGTAGTGTGGACAGGATTTAATTGTGCCCCCACAACTGGGCTAAAGCCCTGAGCAATCAAATGTCTTTGCTTGGTTATGAGGTCATCGATGGGTCTAGCTTAAACACAATTTATTACTATTTTGAAACCACGTTTCCCTGTCCCACTTGATCACTGAGAATGTAACACACACAGAATGGCGTTCAAGATTACACCTTTGTAAGGCAACGTCTCAACTTCGCGAATAAGTTCTAGGCCATTAAACACAGTCCCAAATATGCTTGTTTTAACCACTGAGATGTTTGTTTGTTCTACACCCCCCCCCCC